>CM053586.1:247934869-247964578 GCA_028646515.1 Pseudochirops corinnae
ATATTCCCTTCAACTATCCTCATACTGAGAAAAGTTTCATAAGCTACAATTATCATTTTTCCATGTTGGTATGTAAATAGTTCAACTTTGATAAGTTCCTTATGAATTCTTTTCCATGTTTACCTTCTCTTACTTCTTGTATTTGAATGTCAAATTTTCTATTCAGTTCTGGTTTTTTCATCAGGAATGCTTGGAAGTCTTCCATCTCACTGAATAACCATATTTTCCCCTGGAACAACATACTCAGTTTTGCTGGGTAGGTGATTCTTGGTTTTAATCCTAGCTCCCTTGATCTCTGGAATATCATATTTCAAGCCCTTCAATCCCTTAATGTAGAAGTTGCTAGATCCTGGGTTATCCTGATTGTGTTTCTACAGTATTCAAATTGTTTCTTCTTGGCAGCTTGTAATATTTTCTCCTTGATCTGGTTACTCTAGAACCTGGCTGTAACATTCCTAGGAGTTTTCTTTTTCCAAGAGGTGATTGGTGAATTCTTTCAAGTTCTATTTTGCCCTCTGGTTTTAAAATATCAGGGCTATTTTCCTTGAGAATTTCTTGAAGCATGCTTTCTAGTTTCTTTTTTTAATAATGGCTTTCAGGTAGTCCAATAATTTTTAAATTGTCTCTCCTGGATCTATTTTCCAGGTCAGTGGCTTTTTCAAGGAGATATTTCACATTGCCTTCTATTTTTTCATTTGTTTGGATCTGTTTAATAGTATCTTGATTTCTCATGAAGTCATTTGCTTCCATTTGCTCCACTCTAATTCTGAAGGAATTATTCTCTTCTGAAAGCTTTTGAGATTCTTTTTCCATCTGGCAAATTCAACTTTTGAAGGCATTCTTCTCCTCATTGGCTTTTTGGGCCTCTTTAGCCATTTGAGTTAATCCATTTTTTAAGGTGTTATCTTCTTCAGTCAGGTTATTGATTCTGTTTTCATGATTTTCTTGCATCGTTCTCATTTCTCTTCCCAATATTTCCTCCACTTCTCTTATTTGGTTTTCAAAATCCTTCTTAAGCTGCTCTATGGCTTGTAACAAGTCTACATTTTTCTTTGAAGCTTTTGGTGCAGGAGTTCTGACTGTGTTGTCTTCCTCCCATTCCACACTTTGATCCTTTTTGTCCCCCAAGAACGATTCTAAAGTTGGATTTCTGTTCTTACTTTGCTTCCTTTGCCTGCTTATGTTGCCAGTTAATTACTTGACTTTTTTAACTCGGTGGAACTCTGCTTCCAGAAGGGTGAGCTTTGTCCCCAATTTCTGGGGTTTTCACAGATGCTGGAGCTATTCGGAGGCCACTGCAGCCCCCGTCCTCCCCCCCGCCCCAGCTTTGGCTCACTGAAAACACACCTCAGGATCACCACTCAAGACCATGATCCCAATCCAGGCAGCTTAAGGCAAGAGCACTTAGCCTCTGAATGATTGCTTGGCCCCCCTGCAATCTGCAGGCCAGGAGCTTCTGAAGCAGCCACATGGAGGCGGCCACAGGGCTGCCCCTTCTGCTTCTTTCTTGCCCTGCAGGTGGACAGCTGGACCTGCTTTTCTCCCCCAGATTTAGCCAAGTTCCACTAACTTTTCACTTTGTCCTTGTTTCTTATGGGTTGATAATTCTGGGAACTGCCACAGCTGCCAGTGATCCTCTCTCCTGAAAGCTCCAGCAGTGGCTTGTCCTGGCAGCCCCGTGTCTAGGCCGCAGTTTCAGGCTGTGCTGGTTTTGGCTCCCAGAGTGCTGGGATGAGCCCTTCCTATCCTGCTCGCCAGGCTGCTTTCAGTTGGAGCTTTGTTTCTCAGTACTTTTGTGAATTCTGGAGTCTAAAATTTGTTTACAATCTTATTTTATAGGTATTTGAGGTGGTTATGGGGGGAGCTGCGAAGATTTCCTGCTTCTACTGTGCCATCTTGTCTCTGCCTCCCATCTGTGTTTTAGTTTAAAGCCTAGAAGCCTAAATCACTTTTCTTTTAAAAAGGCAGAGCTTTCCCGTTACCAGACTAAGGGAAAACCATAAGGTTTGTCAGTTTTCAGAACCTTGGGTATAATAGGCCTTTCATCTCTTAAAGGGACTTCCATTCTCTTTGAAACACAAAACAGCTCTTAGCTAAAAGATACCCACAAGTTTTCAGGATTTTTACCCATAATTTCCTACTGACCAGGAACAAGTTTTTCTCCCAAGCCTCTGTCTGACTTAGAGCCAGAAATTTCCTATAACTTCCTGCTTAATTTCTTTTTGGAAATCTTATGCCCTCATTTCAGTAAGGGTCTGTGGGAAGTAAGGGAATGGGGGAGGGGGGCAGGAAATGGAATAATTATTAAGCTCCTACTATGCCTAGCACTATGATAAGCATTTTCTCCTTTGATCCTCACAACAACCCTGGGTGTTTTGTGCTATTATTATTCCCATTTTATGGTTGAGGAAATTCAAGCAGAGAAGTCAAGTGACTTGCTCAGGTTCACAGAGTAACTGTCTGAGGACAGACTTGAACTCAAGCCTTCCCGACTCCAGGCCCAGCACTTTATCCATTATATTACCTAGCCTCTGTTTATTTGCCTCTGTCAAATAAATCCCTAAGTTCTGCATGTGACAACCTAGAAATTTTTTAGTGGCTCCAAATATTTTGGATTGGCCATGCAAATAAATCTGATCAAGCAGAAAACTAAGTTCAGAGGGGCATTATGTTTGTCCTACCTGCCTGCATTTCTGATAAATTTGGAGGGCAACAAGCCAACCTACAAAAATATCAAGTGAGGAATAAAACAAAGAGACTTATGTTCACAAGAGGTGTTTGCCCCTATCTTGGAAGATGTTCAGTGCAGTGTTTAGATGGTAGAGGGCCTCCTTGGAGGCAGTGAGATTCTCCAGATGCTCTTGTTTGCAGGTGAAATTACTGTGATTGTATCAAGCCCTAGAACATCACAAAGTTTTCTAAATGAGATCCATAATCACTTCAAAGAGTTTGGCACAGCTCTCCATACAGGAAAAACAAGTGAATAAAGAACGCCTATTGTTGAGATTATGATATATAGCTACACGGGCAGTCCACAGTGCTTCTCTCTTTCTGTCTCTTTCTTTCTCTGTCTCTCTCTGTCTTTCTCTCTCTCTGTGTCTCTATCTCTCTCCCCATCTATCTACCTATCTCTATCTACCTATTTATCTATCTATGTACATATATCATAAAGAGATAATACTTTAGGATTTTGAGTGGAACTGTTCCTGAGTACCAGATATAGAGTAATGAAGCCAAATTTTTAATAAAAAGATACAAGAATTTATAATACAAATTTAAAGTTCTATATAGGTGATCCTATAAGCTGATTCTGAATGGTCTTATAAGCGTCCCTTCAAACTAGTCATTGATGGGAAGGAGTTTTGAGGTTGGCTATAAATTTATTTCAATGATTTTTCCATCATTCAAATGTTTTTTGAATGTCTCCTTGGAATTATTTCCATTGCCTTCATGTTTCTATGCAGAATAGTTTATATCATTTAACATCCTTAATGGTGGTAAAGTTCTAGCTCTCGAAGGTTGCATATTATGCAGTTATAAAATTTTAGAGCTGAAAGAGACCAGAGAGATCATTGATGTCCAATCTGTTTATTTTTTAGACGAAGACACTGAAGCCCAAAAAGTTTAAGCACTTGCCTAAGTTTATAAATCCAGTTAGTGATGGAACCAGGTCTAGGATTCAGGTCTCCTGATGCCCAGTCTAGTGTCTTTCCACACAGCCTCACCCCCAATACAATACTCCATATTTCTAAGCAGTCTTCTACTCACTTACTACACCCACAAGGATGTTTAGCCTCTGAAATCTCTATTGTTCTATTTTTGGAAGTGTCCAAAAGTCATTTAGATCCAAACCTAGTGAAAAATTAACATGAGGATAGATTTTGTTAAAAAAAAAAAAAAATGAGGTATTACTTTAAAGTAATAAGTAATGAGACTTTCGATTTTCTACTACAGTAGAAAGAATACTGCCTTTGGAACCCAAACACCTCGGTTCAAATCTCTGCTGTGGTCTTATTATCAGTGTGACTTTGGCAAAGTTACTTAATGTCACTTGGCCTTTGGAAAATGAGAGGGTTAGATTAGATAAGCTCTAAATCTGTGATTCTATGACTCAATTTCTTACACAGATTTCTGAACTTGTCTTGAAAACTACTTCAAAAGAAGAGTTACTGGAATATGTTGAACCACTGTTAGCATCAGTGGAGTCAATGTCTAAGTTCCTGGGATGAACATTTTGAAGGCTGATCAACATTCATTTGTAACTTTAAGTTTTGGAATATTTGTATAAAAACTTGTCACAATGTGTAATACCCACACATAGTATGATGATCTCTCTGTTGCCTTCTGGTTATTTTGGGTTTTTTTTTTAAGGGATCCTAAGTGCTTTAATGACGTATTTCGTGTGTGTGTGTGTGTGTGTGTAATTAATTAAGTTCACAATGAAATACAGGGACTTTTTTTTCAAAATATCATGAAAATGTCACTTCGTTTATTTGCTGTTTTGTTGATTTGATTTTCTGCCCTCTTCTTTTAGTCAGATGAAATCACCACAAACCAGAAGAAATAAGAAAGAATTACAAGAACATGCTTTGCTAGTTAAATATCAACAAAACTGAGAACACAAAAGGATTGCAAGCATACCTTCAAATACATAAAATACTCAAGCTAACAGATCTCTAAAAATCCTACCTGACATTCAGAAAAAAGAAAAAGTACTAGCAGGAAAAAAAAACTTACCAATCAAAAAACTCCTAGACTAGAAAATTCTACTAAACCTTGAAAAAATTAATACTAATACTGTATGAATTATTCTCAAAAATTAAGAAGGAAAACACTATCAATCATTTTATGAGATAAATATAATCCAAATCTCTAAAACAGAGGAGGATGAAATTATAGACCAATATAATTAATCAATACAGATTCAAAAATCTTAAATAAAATCCTGCCAAAGAAACTGCAGCAGTTTATTCAAGAATTCATTCATTATTACCAAATTGGGTTTATACCAACGAAGAAGGAAAGTTCGACATTAGGAAAACAGTCTGCACAATTAGTCCCATTAAAAATGAAAATATCTTGATCCAACCAATTTGGAGAGGAATTTGGAATTATGCCCAAAGGGCTATAAAACTGTGCATATGCATTGATCCAGCAACAATACCACCAACTAGTTCTGTATCCCAAAGTGATCAAGGAAATAGGAAAAGGTCCTATTTGTACAAATATATTTATAGCAGCTCTTTTTGTGATGGCAAAGAATTGCAAATTGAAGGGATGTCTATAACTTGGGGAATGGCTGAACAAGTTGTAATATATGATTGAGATGGAATACCATTGTGCTATAAAAAATGACAAACAGAATGCTTTCAGAAAAAAAAAAATGTGGGAAGGCTCATATGAACTCATGCAAAGAGAAGTCAGTAGAACCAGAGAGCAATGTACACAATAACAGCAATATTGCATGATGATCAACTGTGATCAACTTTGCCATTTTCAGCAACACAATGATCCAAGACAATTTACAAAAGACTTATAATGAAAAATACTTTCTACCTTCAAAGAAAGAACTAATGGAGTCTGAATGTAAATCAAAGCATACTTTTTAAAACTTTATTTTTCTTGGATGGGGGGAGCTGTGTTTTCTTTTTCAACATGGCTAATATTGAAATATGTTTTGCATGACTGCACATATATAATCTATATCAAAGTGCTTGCCTTCTCATGGAGGAGGAGAGTAGGGATGGAAGGAGGGAATTTCAAACTCAAAAATTATAAAGAAATGTTGAAAAATCATTTTTACGTGTAATTGAGAAAAATAAAATGAAAAACTCTTAAAAATGAAAATATTCAAAACCGCATGATTATCTCAATAGATGTTACAAAAGTATTTTACAAAGTACTACACTAGTTTATGCTAAATACCATATGAAGTAGATAGATATTTTAACATAGATGGATATTATAACATTATAAAAAAGTATCTATCTAAAACTAAAATCAAGTAATGTTGTTTGTTCTTTGTTTCAAAGAGGACCAGTTATATCATGGAGTGATGTCTTGACTTGAGCATGAATTGGATTTAAGTGAAGCATCACGGCACAAAGTTATCAGAATCCAGTGGCAAGACAAAAGTCTGGTGATGGCCCAAAGTGGATGACATTGGCATCTTTGATGTCTGACCAAGCTCTAAGCATTCCACAGTGTCTTCTACAGCCATCTTAATGACTGTTGGAACAAGAAGTATACAGATGCTTGAGGTAGACGTCTCCCTTAATTCACCAACAAGTTTGAGGTTTATCAGTTACCTTCAACTTGGTTTAACCTGGCTGCTGAGATGTTTTACTTGGGTTTACCGTGCTATAGCTTCTTGGAGCCACAAATGAGAGTTGGTTGAGAGATGGACAACAAAAGTAGATAAGCAGCCCTGAACAGGTCTCAGAAACCCTCACATCAGAAGTACTAATCCTCCTTGAACACCCCATGTAAGTATTACAAGCATTACATATAATGGGGATATACTAAAAACTTTCTTAGTAATACAGGAATAAATACCATTCTCCATGCTATTATTTTATATTTCTAGGAAATGCCTAGTAAGACAAGAGAGGGAAATTAAAGGCATAAAGATAAACAAAGAGAAGATAAAATTATTCCTACTTGCTAGTAACATGTTGGCTTACTTGGAAAATCTTAGGGAATCAGCAAAGATATCTACTGGTACTATTAATAGTTGTAGCAAAGTTACAGACTACAAAAGAGACCCACAAAAATAAGTAGGTTTTCCATATAATAATGAAATCCAAAAAGCAACAATAGGGAAATCCATTTCAAATAATTACAAAATGCATAAAATAATTGTGAATCAATCTACTAAAATACACTTATCTAGATTCAATTACAAATATAGATTCAGTACTTATGTAAATTCAGTTACAAAATACTTCTTTAGAGCAGAACCAGGAAAAATTTGTACACAAGGACAGATGCATCGTATATGTGATGACCAACCTTGACGAACTGGACTCTTCTCAGCAACGCACAGTTATAAGACAACTCTATAAGTCTCAGGATGGAAGGAGATATCTACATTCAGAGTAAGATCTAGAAGGACTAGAGTTTAAATGGAGACTGAAGCAATACATGCTATCGTTCTTTTTCATGTTTGATTTTGTTTCTTTTTTCCCATTGTTTACTCATTGGTTACAATCCTTCTATACAACCAGACTGTTGTACAATGTGAAAATATTTGCAGATCCCATACATGACTACACGCCACCATGGGGGTTGGGGAGGAAGGAAGGGGAGAAAATATGAAACTCAAGTGATTGTGGAACTGAATCTTGTAAACTAAAAGTAAATAAACAAGTTATTGAAAATAAAATACTTCTTTAAGAAATAAAGAATAACTTACACATTAGAAGAATGTTCAGTGCTCAGGCCTGGGCCATGTCAATATCATAAAAGTGATAATACTACAAAAAGTTAATTTGTACCTTTAATGTTATCCCAATCAAACTATCAAAAGAATATTTTATAAAACTTGATAAAATAACAATATTCATTTAGAGGAATTAATTTAGAATAGCAGTAGAAATAGTGGGGGCTAAGGGGAGGTAAGAATGAAGAGGAAAAAACATTTCCATACCTTAAAATATGTTATAAAGCAGTAAATACATAAACCATTTGAAATTAGTTTTAAAAAATAGAAAAATTATATCTGTGGCATACACTAGACAAGGGAGAATCAGAAATCCTAGAACTCAAAAATCCATTATTCATTGAACCTTCAAATATACATTGCTTAGAAGAAAATTCCATATTTGGTAAGAATTTCTGGGGAAAATGTAAAGCAGTCTGGTAGAAATTACTCTTAGGCCAACATCTTACACCATATTCTACAATAAATTTTAAATGAATATGCAATTTGAATATAAAGTTCATGCCCTAAAAAAATTAGAGAAGCAAATCATATACCTTTCATAGCTATGAGGAGATGAATGCCTATAAAATACAGTTAATAACAAAAGATTAAATGGATAATTTTGATTACATGAAATTAAAAAGCTTTTGAACAAACAAAATTAATGCATCTACAATAAGAAGATGGGAACAAATTTTTGCATCATGTTTCTCAGATAAGGACTTGGTATCTAAGATACATAAATAACTAACATATATATTATCATAAATAGACTTGTAAATATAGATATAGATATGATTGAAAGCCCTTCTCCAGTAAGTAAGTAGTCAAAAGATAATGAACAGTTTTCTGAAGAATTGCAAACTATTAACAATCATGTGAAAGAATGCTTCAAATCACTGAGTAAAATAAGATTAATACAAGTCAAAATTACCCTAAGATTTCACCTCACACTCAGCACACAAGCAAAGTTGGCAAAAGATGAGATTTGTCAATATTGGAGGGATTGTGAAAAGACTAACACACTGATACATTCTTGGTAGAGGTGTGAATTGGTACAACCATTTTGGAAAGCAATTCGGAATTATCCAAAGAGGCTAAAATGTCCATATGCTTATACCCAGAAATTCCTGCCAAACATCTATCCCAAGAAGGTCACTGATAAAAATAAATGCCCCAGATATGCCAAAGTATTTACAGCAATACTTTCTGTGTTAGCAAAGAATTGGAAAGGGTAGAGATATTCATAGACTGGAAAATGGCTAACCTAGTTGTGATACATGAATGTAAGGTTCATTCCTGTGTTGTAAAACATAACAAACACAGAAAAGTGTGAAAAGATTTAGACGAACTGATTCAAAGTAAAATAAACATAGTCCAGAAAACAATGTTAAAAATGACCACAACAATAGAAACTGAAAGACCAAAAACAATCAAAATTGAATATTGCCAAACTCTAGAAAGCAAGTTGGGCCTCAAAGAGGAGATACAGGAAAATCACTATCCCTTTTTCTTTGTATGTATTTATGTATGTTTGTGGGGGAGAGAGTCTATATTATGTCCTATAGTGTCATTTTTTTCATTGTATTGATGAGTTTTACTAGTTCATTTCCCTTCATCTTTTTCTTTAAAAAAATTCTTTGTCATATGAAATGCCATTTTGGGAGGGGAAAGAAGAAACAATGTAAGGGGAAATTTAGTCATTATAAAAATAACTTTACTTATTTATTTATTTGTTTGTTTGTTTTTTAAAATAGCATGG
This sequence comes from Pseudochirops corinnae, assembly GCA_028646515.1. Classification (NCBI taxonomy): domain Eukaryota; kingdom Metazoa; phylum Chordata; class Mammalia; order Diprotodontia; family Pseudocheiridae; genus Pseudochirops; species Pseudochirops corinnae. The sequence goes on from CM053586.1 coordinate 247,944,055, forward strand.
AGTAAGTAGCAGAGTCAAAAATCCAGGTCTCCCAATTCTGTCTAACGAGCACTTCCCTGTGGAATGCAGCATCCTTTTGTACTAAGAGCAATAATAATAATAATGCTCTCTCTACTTACATAACACCTTTCACTGTAAGCTTTCATAGATTTTTATAAACAGTAATTAATGCATTAGTTGTACGGTTCATCTGTTTACTCTGGCTCTCAATTAATTAGTTAATTGTCAACATAGCAAGACATGGTTTGCATATAATTTTATTGATGCACGCATGTGGGTGATTTGTATTTTTAGATCTGAGTTTGTTTTTGTTGTTTTTCTTTTTTAATTGAAGTACAAGGCATTCAGGTGCTGTTGCAACTGATTCTGTGCAATGTCATAGGCAGGATCCTGAAGAGATGGATGTTTTTTTAATTTTTGTTATCACATCCTGGTTTTACATTCTCAGGGAAGAATGAGTCACAGAAAAGGCTAACAAACATTGCCAAGGCAGGAGGAAAGCATCATGGAATTTTGTTTGAAAATGCTTCTCTTTCTGCTAATATGATCAGAGTAAAGAGCCTCACTGATTCTGAGAAATCATTTATGGAAGCTGAAGGACAAATTATAAAATCATCAGGAAATCCAAGGGTGAGTCAAGAAGAAAATCATCACTACCCAGGCTCTGAAATAAAAGGAAGAGGCATGGGCATGGGAGTAACCCATGAAGTCACATGATTGCCTAGAGTGATCTTTTCCTGACAAAAGAGAGTATAGTTAGGAGGAAACTAGACTTAGTGTGAAACAAGATGTACTAAATAGTCCTTTCACAATCTGGCTCTGGCCTCTCTTTCCAGGCTGATTACATATTACTCCTCTGCACGCATTCTGCAATCCAGTCCAACTAGCCAGCTTGCTAATACCCACTCAGAGTATTCCATTCCTCTCCTCTTCTCCCTATCTTGACACAGGCTGTCACCCATACCAGGAATGATCTCTCTCTTCATTTCCACCTTTTGGAACCTCTTTCTCCTTTCAAGGCTCACCTCAAGTGATTCTTTCTTCAAGGGTCCTTTCCTACAATGACTTTACTTCATGAATATAAGTCTTATGTTGGGGACTTTTGAGAATTCACAAAGATTGGAGAAAATGTATAGTCTGCTACCTTGTTGGTTATGTGACCTTGAAGTTTCTCATTACATATTATTTCCCACCCCTTACCTTTGAGATCTATCCAAATAAGCATCCTTCTATGTTTCCCTCACAACAATCCATTTGTGTGCCTTGCACTATCTCCCCTGTCCCCACCTCATACTTGAATTCCAGTCACTCTTCATCCTTACCTTCCTTCAACATTCAATTCAAGCATCACTTTCTCCAAGAAGCCTTTCTTGATCCCTCCCCCTACCTCAGTTGTTAGCCTTCTCATTTTTATACTACCTTGTGTTTAACTACTTTATTAATGAGATAATGCATGTAAAGCATTTTGGAAAGCTTAGAGCACTAAATAATGCTAGCTATTGAGAGAAATTATTTTGCTATTATGTTAACAATCAATTATTAAATTAGAATTAAGCTTTTATTTCCTCTATTTCCTTATTCATGGACCAGTCCCTGTAGATCAGTCAGCCACTCTCTGAGGGACATCACTGAAAGAGGAGACTGCCCTAATCCTTAAAGTACATGCTCCTTGATCTTGGGCAGTACTCCCACAAGGAGGAGACCTTACTTTGTTTAAAGTATAAACAGAATCCAATCTAAGTGAATTCTTTCACTTAAGAAATAAACCCATGCCACTATATCCCTCCTTTGGAGTTTAGGGTGACTCAACTTATGAAGAAGAAAACCAACCAGATTGGTCTGGCTGGAGATGGATTCCTTGGTTCAGACTGATGAAAGTGGCTGAGTCTCATGATCAAGCCATGTTCTCAGCAGGAGGAGCTGAAGAGTTTTAGCCCACCTCCCTCTTTAAATGTCTACTAATCAGGGTTGATTTCTCCTGTCAGGACCATTCTCTTCCAAAAAAAAAAAATTATTTATGGCATTCAGTGTCTCCCTTAGGAGAGAAACCACTGACCTTCAATTTATTGATTATCAGCTAGTCTAATTAAAAAATTGGTTATTAAGTACCCAGGAACCATCTCTTGGGGGTTTTCATTCATCACACTGTTTACTAGTATTATCACTTTGTATTTATCTATGGGGATTTTTTCTTTTTACTTGTTCTATATGTCAGTTACTGCCTTTTTCACATGTATACATTTTATTTGCTGAAAAAGGGCATTTGAAAGGACATTTGTGTGAGAAAAATAGCTTAAGAGAGTTCGAAGGACCTGAGAGAAAACTACCTTCAGATAAACATACTGAGAGGACCGGTTCAAAAGCAATTTAGAAGCAAAACCATTGACTGAAGTAAAGCTATTTACAAGTGTTTATAACCTCATTTGTATATGATTGTTTTCAGAGTTTTGAAGAATATAGCTGAAACACTAAAAAATCCCCTAAATGCTTGGTGACCATGAGAAGATCGTATATTCTTTATAAATGTTCCATATCAAAGCATCAAACATAAGGTCCAAGAGCTGTATGTGCCCCAGGACACACCTGAGAGCATTGAGAGCTAGGTTAAAAGGTGTTTGGGAAATATTTAACAAAATAAACAAAAATACAATAAAATATGGATGATTCTAACATGTGGTTTTCTAAGTTGATATGTAGCCCTCAGGAGTTTGAGTTAATGGTCTCTGTTTCAATTTGCATTTGACACCACTGTTCTCTCTGATAGATGAGTGGATTTTGAGTTTATCAATGAGATAGTCACTACACATAAAGAGACCCTAATCTGAAGCATTAGACATAGAGGAAGTGCAGAAATTGAGAAGACAAGAATCCATAAATCAGAAGAATTTCAGGGCAGCAGTCCCCTAAAGGGAGATGCTGATGGTAGAGGTTGTTCTCTATTACTATTTGGAAGAAGAAGGGTTGAGGAGAATGGGAACCTGTGGCCTCGAGGTCACATATGGCTCTCTAGGTACTCAAGTATGGCCCTTTGACTGAATCCAAACTTCTCAGAACAAATCCCCTTAATAAAAGAATTTGTTCTATAAAACTTGGACTCAATCAAAAGGCTGTACCCAAGGACCTAGAAGACCACATGTGGCCTCAAGGCCACAGGTTCCCCACCCCTGCTATAGAGGTGGTTAGGAGAATTGTAAGAATTCTAGTAGGTCCTTTAGTTCTGAAAGCACTTTGTAAAAAGCAGGACTTTCTGAAATAAGAAAAGGTAGCTGGGCTTGTTTCTCTTTCATGCCAAACAGAATTTGAGAGCTTACAGAAGACAGAAAATCCCTATGAATTGCCTGAGAGGTAATAGGAGGAAAGTAGAATTCAGATACCCTCTGACAAGCTAGCTGACTGCCCTTTTGGACCATCTATCTACATTTTGAAGGAGGGGAAACTCTTCAAGGGTTTTGACTGTATTGCCTTCTCCTGCCCTCTTTGACTTGAGAGCAAGAAACTCCTTAGAGTTAAGAGAGCTGATTGGAGGATTTTTTAAGTTCTCTAATTTAACATAATTATTCGTCTCAAAAAGCTTAACACGGTTTCAGTGCCTAGTCAAGAGAGCCAACCTGGAAAACCACAGACCCCAAGCATAAGGATGTTGTTTCACTGAAAGAATATAATCCTACTGCTGTTCTAAAAGAGCTTAGTTTATCTTTGAGTAGGAATCTTAGAAGAAAAGCAGGTGACACATGGTGCAGATTATTCCAATATCAAGCCTGCAGTCCTGAAATGTGAATTGTTCTGAGCACATAGATTTCCTATTCATATCTTTCAGTGATAAGTGGCTCTAATTATGTACCTCCTCTACTCACACTCTCCCCCAGTGGACTCCACCATGAGTTGGCAGGAGACTGTGACCCAGGTATATAGGTGAATGGTTGATCTGATTATTCTTGTTTTTGCTTTTCAGTAAGTAAAATTTTATAACACTTTTTGCATTTGCCTTCTCATTTAGTAAATGTTTCATGCTTAAGAGTCAGTGGTATAATTATAGCTACTATGCATAAATGAGAAATCACACCTATGGGGGTTCATGTGCTATAATAGCAAATATCTCTCCCTCACAACAAGGTTCCTTCTAGGATCCTGACATATAATTGCAGTCATGTGATAGCAATAGCCACTTTCCCCCAGAAACTGCATTCCCCACCCCAGTCCTGTCAGCATGGGTGCACGTTAGAGGTCAGTGAGACAACCCAGAAGAAGTGAGGATGCTAATAGAACATTGAATGCCAGGCTTATGGGCTCTACTGCCCATGTAAGTGTATTGGTACTATGCTTATGTTAGATGTATATACTTAAATACGTTATCTTCTTTCATTAGAAAGTAAGCTCCATGAAAGAAGAGATTGTTTCATGCTTTGTATCTATAATGACAAGCAAAGAAGTACTTAGCTCTTTGTTTCAGCTGTTTAATTATTTAGCACCTTGTTTCAGTTCAAGTTTCTTTTGAGCCTTGCCCATGATTATATCAAGTCTTTGTTAAGAAACAGAACTTGTGAAACCCACAGTGGAAGGAACTTGCTGACGCAACAGGAAGGGATAGAACAGGGAGGAGCTAATGACCATATATAAGGAGAAGCCCAAGCTGGGAAAGGGCAGAATTGAGAAAGGGAACTTTGTGGTGGCCAGGTACTCTGTTTGTCTGCTCCGTTTGTGTTGATTTTTGTTTTGATACTTTGTACAGAAGCCCTGGGACTTTACTGGAAGCCCTGAAAGAGGATTTTCTTGTTGTCTCTTTACAGAAGTCCTAGAGGAGGGTTTCAGAGTTCCTGGGACTATACTGATGATTTGTGTTGAGTCCTCAGACCTTGTTTGTGGGCTTATGTTGAGTTCTCAGACCTTGTATGTGGGTCTGTGTTGATTTCACAGGCAGATAGTGAACTGATGATGATGCCAGCAATGTGTATGAATGTTGCTTTGGCTTTGTTAAGCCTTGTCTTCCCAGAAACAGGAACTGAAAAGGACTTGAGGTAGACTGGACACCATGAGCTTCAATATGGAATGGGAATTGGATGAGGAACTGGACAAGAAATTGGACGAGGAACTGGACGAGGAGCAGAGAGCTGCCTACCTTTGAATCCAGGTGACAGTTGGGTAAATTCAGGAAAAAGCTGGGACCAAGGAAAAGGAACCATGTAATCTGAGAGCCAGCCTCGAGTCAAGATGAAAAGACCTCTTCTTGGATACTTAGTACTGACTGAGAAGATCATGATTTACTATGGCCTAGGGGTAGGAGAACTTTGTACTCTTATACCTTGAACCTCTTAAAGATGATTGCAAACTAACCTCCAATCAAGAAGAAAGAAAATTTTTTGACTGAGAGATTAAGAAAATGTGAGCTAGGGGTGGAGAACTTTGACCTTTGTATTTTGTGTCCATTAAGAAGGCTTGCTCCTTAAGGATGACTGAGTTAAGGACTCACTGAATGATATCTTTTGCTTAAAACTATGTGGCCACTTTAGTGATAAGTTGTTATGTTCTAACATTGTGAATGCTGTACTTTGGTTTCTGTGAATGTTTTGCTTTAGTTTACTGCTAAATAAATAGAGTCCACTATACTATGTGATCAGAACCTTAAAGCTGTTCACAGCAGCAGTCCTCCAAAAAGCTGCTCATGCTTGGCTTTACAGTGTCTTTATCCCAGGACCTAACACATTACCTGGCTTATAGGAGGTACTTAATAAATAATGCTTGTTGATTGATTAATTGATTAAAGTCAAGCTTGATCATTATAATTTCACAGCATTGTTTCCAGATTTATTTTTTGCTTTTCTCGAATTTATATTTTTATTGTCATTGTGTATAGAGTTTTCTTGTTTCTTACTTTACTCTGCATTAGTTCTTCTGATTTTTCACATGCTTTTCTGTATTTTACATATTAACCATTAACACTGTTATGCCATAGTAATATTCTAATACATTCATATACTACAACTTGTTGAGTCATCCCTCTGTCTATTATGGGAATCTACTTTGTTTCTGATTTTTTGCTACTATAAAACATGCTCCTGTAAAAATCCTGGTGTGGAGAACTTTCTCTTTATTACTGAATTCCTTCAAATATGTAGCTACCATTGGGATCTCTAGATCAAAGAGTAAAGACATTTTTAAAACTTTCCACATAATTTAAATTTGCTTTTCAGATTGACTGAACCAATTCACAGTGCCACCAACAATATATTAGTGCTATTTGCACAACCCCTCCACTATTAACTATCTCTGTGTTTTGTCATCTTTGCCAATTTCTTGGAAATGAGGTGAAACCTCAGAACTGTTTTAATTTGCAATTTTCCTAAGATTATTGATTTAGAGAATTATTTCATATGATTGCTAAAAGTCTGCAGTTTTTAATTTGAGAATTGTGTTTGCATCTATCTTTATCCATTTATTTGTGTCTACCATGTGTAAGGCATTGTACTGGGTATACAAATAAAAAGCAAAAACAAAAACAATAGTCTCTGCCTTCACAAAACTTATATTCTACTTCAAAACTTCACAACTTCAAAACATCACAGATATGGGGGCAGCTAGGTGGTGTAGTAAATAGAGCATCGGCCCTGGAGTCAGGAGGATCTGAGTTCAAATCTAGCCTCAGACACAACACAAAAACTAGCTGTGGGACCTTGGGCAAGTCACTTAACCGCAATTGCCCTCCACAAAGCAAAACAAAACAAAACAAAAACCATCACAGATTTGGCAATTGTTATTAATACTATAATGGGGACAAATATGGAAGTGCCTTTCTTCTATGACTGGTGAGAAGACTGAGACCTCCCATTTTGCCCTAAAGGAGCCAAACTAAGACCTCTGCACTGATAAGGACAAGCAACCAATTAAAAATTCCCCTGCAAAAGCCTTTTAATGTTGGCTTGTGCCTTTGTTTTGAAGTTCTTCTGCTGGAGTAATCCTAGGCCAGGAGGATTCTGGCTTTAAGGAAGAAAAAAAGCCCAATCTACATTGATAGCTTGGTTTTGGGAAAATCTGAAAATATTAGATTCAACTAATATTAGGCCTTGTTAGATTAAATTGATTCATGTAGATTAAGCAGAGATTAATATTTGTGGTAAGCTATGCAACGTGCCTTTTTCTATCTAGGCCAGGGGTAAGGAACCTATAGCCTCAAGGCCATATAGGCCTTGTAGGTCCTCAAGTGTAACCCTTTGATTGAATCCAGACTTCACAGAACAAATCCCCTTAATAAAAAGACTTGTTCTGTAAAATTTGGACTCAGTCAAAAGGCCACACCCTAGGACCTAGAAGGCCACATACATCCTGGAGGCTGTAGGTTCCCCACCCCTGACCGAGGCATTTGGATTTTCATTCACTCAGTTTTAGAATTTAAGGACATTTAGGAGTTAGTCTCCTCCAACCTTCCACACAGTACAAGAATCCTATTCATAGCCACCAGCATCTATCTTGCATGCCTCTAATGATGATTGATGATGGGTACTTACTCCCTTCCAAATCAGCCAATGTGAATGTAGGGAAAGCTCTAATTGTTAGAAAGTTCTTACACAGAGCCAAAATTTGCCTGTCTTCTATTACTGGCATTAGCAGCTGTTGTTCATCAAGCTAAGTGTATGCATTGGAGCTAGCTGATCCAAAGGGCAACGGGTCAGTAAGGCAAATAGAAGCTGAAGAAAGCATGATGTCAAAAGCTGTGGAATTCCATAAACCCTGCTCCTTGAAGCTGTTCAGCTAATTTTCCTGTTTTTGCCTGGTGATGGAGCACCTGGAATTGTATTTAGCATAAGCCTTTCTTAGCTGTTGTTCTTCCCAGTTGTTGTCTGCTGACTGTTGGCCAAATGGGCAGCAAGTTTCCCTCTCCCTTCTGTAGGGCTATCAGTTGCTATCTAAATGTTTTTAACCCTTGTCTGTGGTCCTCAGTCTCTTGTACTGTTGTGCTTCTGGCTCCAGCTCAAGGAATGCTGCCATTTGCCTAATAAGGACCTTCTAAGATTTCTTTTTTCTTTTTTTTTTCCTTTTGGGTAGGTTCAGCAGGCTATAGATTCCGTAAAAGATTATTTATTGCTCTTTAATAAATAGATAGACTTCTACAGAAAGATAGTGAGCCTTTAGTTCTTCCCTACGGTCCTGTGTTAATAAGGAAAGGAGATTTAGAATTCTTCTTTCAGACAATAGCTACCTGGAATTAGTCTTGGAGCTAGGCCTTCTCTGACGGCTACCCCTCCTAACCTGACCGCATTCCTGGGCCTTTCCAATTACCCACAATAGATGAAGATGAATAAGTATGGTCCAAATGGCCAGCTAAGGAAACATCCCAATTCATATAACTGTAGGAAGGGAGCACTGTCCCAACACTGTGGATAAAGCCATCCCTGTTTCACATTTTCCTCTGAGTGTTAGCACACAAATTTTCTTGTCAACAGTCACCTGTCCAAATGCAACAGAAACAAATACCACAAGCAGATAACCACCATTTGCCATTGTTCAGTCATTTCAGTTGTGTCTGACTCTTCATGACCTAATTTGGGGGTCTTATTGGAACAGATGCTGGAGTGGTTTGCCATTTCCTTCTCCAATTTATTTTACAAATGAGGAAACTGAGGCAAACAGGGTTAAGTGACTTGCTCAGGCTCACACAGTTACTAAGTGTCTGAGGCCAGGTTTGAACTGAGGAAGATGAGTCTTCCTGACTCCACACTATCTACTACACTACCTAGCTACTCATAACAGTATGTCTATAACTAATTTTTACATGATACATAAAACCTTGATAAAAAAGGAAAGATCAACTGACTAGAGCTTGTAGTAGCTACATGTCTACTGAGGCCACTTTTTCCCTGTCCCATACCTAAATGTTTGTGTTTTTCATCTGAGGAAATGTAAGTGCCTTTGTCTTATCTTCCTCTTTCCTATTTTACTTCAGATAGTCTGCACCACCTGTCACTGGTGCATCCATAGTTGAGTTACCCATACATGACTCTTAAAAATGTTTTAAAAATTAAAAAGAAGTAAGCCTTACAGTCTAGTGGCCATGTGGGGTATCGTAAAAAAAGAATTGAACTAATAGTAGACTTGAATTATAGTTTCACTTCTACCACTAATTTTCTCAACTATCTTGGGCAAGTCCCTTCACCTCTGCGGCTTTGTTTCCTTTGTAAAATGAGGGAGTTGTACAGGATGACCAAGCTGGACTTGGAGCCAGGACCCCTAGGTCCAAGTCCCAACTCTGCCACACAAACAGCCCATGTGACCTTAAGTAAATCACCTCTATAGGTCTGTGTTCTCATCTGTAAAGTGAGGGTATGAAACTAAAAAAGCTATAGGATCCCCTCTAGATCTAAAATGCTATGATTTTCTTAAACCTTCAGGGAAGTTGCCAAATTTTTTTAAATTAAGCATAAATTTAAAAGAATGCAAACCTCTCAAGGTGTTTAAAATGATCTTAGTGGCTGCTTCTTCCTGGCTTATTTTTCTAGAAAACTATATCAGAATGACATGAAGAATTTGGCCAATGACATTTGAAATGAAACGTCAAATACATAGCAACTCACTCCTGGACTAATTGTTTTCTTCCAGAGAGATTTGAATTTCCCTTTGGCAGTTTCTATCTGACTTGAAGGACATGGTATTCTCAGGGATTTGTGGCCAAGGTTTACCTGATAGCCTGCCTTCCATCCATTTCTTTTTGGTTTTCTACTTTTGCATTTGCCTGTGAAGCCTGTGTTCTGGTTGGTCTCTTGTCCCAATATTTTTTTTTTCTGAGATTAATCTTTCTCAATGCTCATATCATGTATCATGTGATTGCATTAGCTCCATGATAGACATCGAAGCCCCAGGAGTAGAAGGGCTTCAGTCACCTCTTCTCTCTCCTTCTTAGACTTGATTCTTATACATAAAAACTTGAACTGCCTTGCAACAGAAAGGCCTGCAGGGTGCTAGGTGAAAGAAAGTTGATGGAAGGGTTATTTTCATACCACATTTCATATTCTCACCCAAGGGAATAAACTAGTTTTTCGCCTTTGATTTTGCCACAGGCTGAGGCTATTGCTGATAAGAGGGGATCTGGACAGGGCTACTGTCCAGGATCAATCTAGGATCAAGAGAGTAAGAGAAGAAACTAAAGTCACACAAAGCTGGGGGAGGTGGGGAGCAAGGAATGGAAGGAAGAGAGCAAAAATTATCATCCTGTAGGAGTCAGATGGAGCCAGGGTCAGAGGCAATAGAGATAATCTCATCTACGTTACAGTCGAAATTCCAAAATTGAGGTCACAAAGCATTGTTGAAAGTCAAGTTAAATGAAGTAAGCAATAGAATCTAATATACCTGGAGTATATAGGCAGGCTGCTGCTGCTAAAACAATACCATTCTCCATCATTCAGTCTGCTTCTAAGAAAGAAAGGTTATCAGTGATGCTGTGTAGCCTTTGTTGATAAGAATGATGAATGTGGAACCAAGAAGACCTGGGTTCATACCATTTACTAACTGTATGACCAATGGTCTATCTCTTAAACGTTCTCTATGTTGGAATTACCTAAGACTTATTATTTCTTGTGTCAAATTAGTTTGACACAAGACTGCCAAACCTTCACAGTCTGGCTTCTGACCTCATCATTCAGGCAAAATTGGGAGATGGTGGAGATTGACTTGGGAAATCATATAGAGAAAGCAAGTAAGAGACGTGGAATGTTCCAGAAATGATAGGTACAAGAGGTATTAATTTGCCTTTAACCTATAGGACTCACAGATCTCCTCTTCTCCTGCTGCCCACCTACCTCACCCCCCAGAAAAAATTGATATAATGGATGTGCACATGGTAGGCTCGTCTAATACTTACTAGATACAATATCATATATAAGGGAGCCAAGTTCATCTTCTCGCTTACTTTCTCTCTTACTTTTTCTCTTTCTTATTCCTCTTGATTATTTTCCTTTTCAAAGGAAGTATAGTAGATAGATTCTGAAGTACACTTGAAAATGACCAAAAATGCAATTTACTTGGTCTACATTGCCTCTTATTCTCCCTCTCCTACCATGTCTGTCTGTCTTTCTGTCTGTCTCTATCTCAATCTCAAGCAATCAATAAACATTTATTAAGCACTTACTTTGTGCAAGGCATTGGGTTAAGCACTTACTGGTCTCTGTTGGTATCTCTCAGTCTCTCCAAGCTGAATAGTCTCAGTTCCTTTAACTGACCCTCATTTCACATAATCTCCAACCTCCTGGTTACCTTTCTTGGATGCTTTCCTACTTATTAATTTTCTTTCTAAAAATGTGATGTTAAGAAAGTGAATGGAATGCGATATCTTCAAAAGAAAGCAAAGTACAGGGGTGGGATTATCACCATCACCTTCTCATTCTTGGACACTGTTCCTGTCTTAATGAAGCTAAAAATAACGTCGACTTTTTTGGCTACCGAATCAGACTGTTGACGCATATCCACCTTTCCCTTTACTCATTTGGTTTTAACTTTATTAAGCATCTCCTCTGTGCAAAGTGCTAGACTTGAAACTGTGGGGCATATAAAGAAGCAAAATATACAACTGTGAAGTTATAGAATAATAAATCATGAAAGCTGTAGAAACCATCTTAGAAATCATCTGGCCAAACTTCTCTTTTTACAGGTGGAAAAATTACAGCCAGCAGAAGTTAAGTCACACAGCAACTTCATGGCCCCTACACTCCAGGAGTTTGTGGTTCTATTAACATTCAAACCTAATTTTCACTTATTCCTTTCTATCCCAGTCATCTTCACATACATCTAAACTTCTTTTCTGGGTCTTAATCTAGTGGTTCCTATTCTTACCCACTTCTTCCTAGCCATCCCCCCCAAACCCTCAGGTTCAAAGCCATCCTGACAAGATAAAGAGTAGTCTGGTGAAGTGGTTTTAAATAGTAAAAGAAAAGTGGTAAGGGTGGGACATTTTATAACTAAAAAAAGGTTATGGTAATAGTTTGTTGTTTTTTATCAGTGACTATGGCATACATAACAAATATATTTCCAGTCTGACAAAATATTTAGCTCTTCTTGAAGAATGGTACCCTTTTTCAATTCCAAGAAATGCTCTAAGTTACATCCTCCCAAAAATGAGTAATTGAAAATTATTTTTGGAATGTGAGCATTTCTGGAATATTTTTACATTAACCATATACCAAATTACTTCCCTCTCAGATTCAGGTCTAGTGCCGACCCCTCCCCTTTTCTAAACTGTCTAATTCACTAAAGTGGCGGTAGGGGTGGGTGGACATTATAAAGTAATGGAGATTGGACTAGATGATTTCTTGATTCCTTTTAATAATAATTAAGTTTATATTGCTCTTTAAGGTTTGCATATCTCCTGTGCTTTATATATTATTTCATTTGAGCCTCACAATAGCCCTGTGAAATAGGTACTATTGTCCCATTTTAAAGAAAAGGAAATAGACTGAGAGGTTAAGTAATTTCCCTAGTTTCACACAATTAGTAAATGCCTAAATTAGGATTATGAATTTAAGCCTTCCTGACTCTAAGGCCAACACTATATCCACTTAGAGGCTAATTTAATCAACTATGTGCTTAATCAATGTGATAGGGATACAAAGAAATGGAAAGGGAAAAAAAACAGTATCTGCTGTCAAGGAGCTCACAGTCTAATGAGAGACACAACATGTAAACAACTATGTATAAATAAACTATGCACAGGATGTACTGGAAATAATCCACAGAGGGAAAGCATTAGAATTAAAGGAGATTGGAAAGGGCTTCCCCTAGAAGGTACTAATATACTATGTTCTAGATGTAACATATTAGGATTTTAGATAGTGATAGTTTTTTCCCTTCCATACCCCTCTGGGCAGCTCATTCTATGGCAAACTGCTATCTTAATTCTACTTCTAAGAAGCTCACTGGGTTTCCCCTTGGCTATCTGTCCTCTTTGCATGTTAAAGGATGTGGCAGGATCTGAAGCTTGGAATGATGGCCCAGAGTAGAGCTACTCTAAGATACTATGCATTTTCTATCTAGTCAAGAAGTTTACCTTGCTTGATTAAGGCTATGTCCATGTATGGAGGCTTTGGCAGAGATGGGATGTCCATGAGTGTTGTATATTGCACATATTTTCAGGCTTTTTCAATGAATTGATGAGTTATACTGATATCTTCCCCCCTTCTTTCTGTCTTAAAAATACTAATTATTATATGAGATGTCTCTCTCTGGAAGAAGGAGGGGTAATGGGTGAAATTATAATGATAAAGAACATATTTAGTACAAATTTTAAAAAGAAAGTATTATGGAGAAAGTAGAATTTGAGAAGGGCAAAAGATCCATTTTGAGAAAAAGACGGGGGGGGGGTGGAAGAGAGAGAGACAGAGAGAATGGCAATAGGGAGCCATTAAAGTGGATTAATTAGAGGAATCACATGTTCAGATCTGCACTTAAGAAAAATTACTTTGGCAACAGTGTGGAGGATAGGACAGAATGGAGAGAAACTTGATATACTTTACCTAGATTTTAGCAAATAATTTTGAAGTCTCTTGTGCTATTCTTGTTGAAAAAGAAATCAAGAGTTATGGGTTAGACAGTAGTACAAATGGACCTAGTTGGGAAGCCAGACTAAGAATAGCCATGAATAGTTCCCATTTAAGCTTAGACGGTCTCTATGGGAATGCTTTAGGTATCCTTCCTTGGTCCTGTGCTGCTTATCATGGACATCAACGACTGAATGATGACATAACAAGCTTATCAAATGTACAGATGGCACAAAACTGGAAAGCACAGCTAACATGTTGAATATCAAAGGCAGACAGGATCTAAAACATCTTGATAGGATAGAACATTGGGTTGAAGTGAACAAGCTGAAATTTAATAGGCACAAATGTGCCTAATAAAGTCTTATTCTTGGGGCAACCCCCCCCCCCCAAAAAAAACAACAAAACCTATCAACTTCCTAAGTTGAAGAGGGACAGCATGAGTAGGCAGTAGTTCATCCAAACTTATGAATTTATGAATTTCAAGTTCAATATAAGCAAACAGTTTGATGGAAACCCAAAACGTGAATCTATTCCTTAATCTTGCATAACAAAGATATAGTGTTTAATAAGATTTAGGAAATGTTCTCTACCCTCAACTCCATGTCTGGAATATATGTTTAGATGTGGGTACAGCATTTTATAAAGGACTTTGATAAACTGGAGGGTATTCAAAGGAAAGTAACCAGAACTGTGAAAGGCCTCAAGAACATGCTATATAAGGATCAGTTGAAGGAAAGGGAAATGTTTAGCCTGGAGATGAATAGATTTACAGAGAAAATATTAGCTGTCTTCAAGGATTGGAAAGGCTATTACCTATAAGAAGGATTAGAGTTGTTCCTGTTCGCCCTCTAAAACAGAACTAGGAGCAATAAGTGGGTGTAGCCAACAGGCAGATTTTAGGCTTGATGTAAGAAAATAATTCTTAAGAATCAGAGCTGACCAAAAGTTCCTCACATGGTTCTCTTCTCCCCATTCTCCCTGAAACCTTCCCAACTGATCACCCTCATCCCCCACACCCATGCCATGGAGATCTTCAGTCTAGCTGGATGACCATTTATCAGGTATGTTGTAGAGGTCATTCTGGATCAGGCATGGTTTGAACTGTATTGCCTCTGAGCTCTCTCTTAATGCTGATGTTCTATAATTACATGGTAAGAACGGAGCACATATATTTAAAAGATATTCAATAAAGGAGTGACCAGAGCCTAGAAGAGCTTGAAAGAGAAGGCTTCCTGGAAGTGATACTTTTCAGTCCACTTTTGAAGGAGGAATGGAATATGCAATGATGCAGGGGAATGGGGGAGAGAACTTTCTGATCCAGTGATGGGGATATCACATTTGTAAAAAAAATATTAAATCACTGAGTGTGGGTGTGGGAAATAAATGCAATTACTATCAGTTCTCTTTGGTCCTATCAGCTAAATGAGTGTTGCTCACATACAACAGTTTTTAATTCGTTTCTCAAAGAAAGGAAAGCAGTAGAAAAGAGTGAGCAGTGAGAATTGTTTCAGATCTATGTCAAGTGGCTAGTTTGGGTAATGTTTTTTTGGCTGCTGTCTTCACATGCCAAACCTGATTCCCAATATGATTATACAAAGGCAGGAGGTAGGTCTTTAGAAATTGTTTCATTAACAAATGATGTCTCTTTTATCCTGTAACCAGGAATGTCATTAGACTCATTCAAGAATAAAGGATAAGTGAAAGATACACAAGTCAGACCTTTTATTTGTTAATAGCCTTGATTCATCTATTTCCTCTTCTCCAGGACTTTATGGTTCTCCCTGGGCCTATAAATTGCTTGGGAGCAATAATCACTTCCAAAAGAAGAAATTTTTTGAAAGGGCCTTTCAGTGAGATAATTTGACATTCTCCTTCCTCATAGCACTTGGTTTCAATTATTCTTTCCTTTAATGAACTTTTTTTTTCTTCCTGCTCCCAGTATGACTTAAAAACTACAGGCATCTCACATTAATTATAGAGATCAGCTTTGTGTTCCCGTTGAACATGGAGCAATGTATTTTATCCCCATCCATCCATTCCACCATTTCTAAGACAACGGGACTTTTTTTTTTGGACTTTGATTGATTCAGTTATTTCACTCTGTTTTTCTTCATCTTCAGTCAGCTCTCTTCTTTGAATATCTGTACATATGTGTGTGCATGTATCCAGCAACTGGAAAGGGAATGCATCTTTTTTTTTCCAAATTTGCCCATATCCTTTGCCAAGATGGTGGTGTCATGCCACATTCATGCAGATAACAAGAAATATGAATAGTGAGGATTATTCTTATTATTCAACATAATATACAATTACACTGTTCATTGTGTCATCACAATAACCATTTTCCAGGTTATTTCCACAGTGATAAGTGCTACACAGAAAATTTCAAAGCTCCATGGTCTCCCCTGGGCATCCTATACACCAAAAAAAAACATTCACCCTCTGTTGTTAGTCTTATAATGTGATTTGACATATGCCCACCATAGGGAAGGCAGAAATCCCTGACTTGAAGTTATTCACTAAATGAAAGGTATTGTCCATTTGAATGAGTTATGGCTAATGGCCAGGTAGGAGTCTGATTGCTTGTGCCTGGGATAGTCTAAGATTGAATGGCTCTTCTTTCACACAGGCCCCTCAGAATACTCAGATGCTGGGTGAGTCAAGTGAATACATATTTTTTCCCCGTCACATCCTAAAGCACAGGAAATCACAGAATTGAGGTCATCTAGTCTAGGACTTCTTAAACTTTTTCTACTTGCAATCCCTTCAGTGCTTTTTAAACTGGGTTTTTGGACATCAGGGCCTTCTTTTTAACATCAAGAAGTGTCCTGGTTTCTCAACATGATGCTATGTAGTTATAGTATAAGTATCTGTTAAATGAGAAAATACATCTTGACAAAAAGCTACTATGAACTCAGTGACATTTTAAAGTGAACTCGCATTTAATTTATCACAATAACATTTATATACATTTGGAAAATAGTATTGTGCGTATGTGAGAGACATATATTCAGTCTATAGAAGGTGTATTTATGTTTTGAATATATGGAAGAATCTATGCACATTCATGGACCTCTTACACTAACTTCATTTCCAACAGGTAGGTGGTACAGTGATTAGAGGGCTGAAATCAGAGGCCTGGAATCAGGATCCCAGAGTTCAAATCCAGCCTCAGACACTTACTAACTGTGTGGCCCAGGGCAAGGCATGTAATCTCTGTCTGCCTCAACTGTTTTATAGTTTACTCAGCTGTAAAATGGTGATAATAAGAGCTCATAGGATTATTGTGAGGATCAAACTTGAAAGGGCTCAGCACTGTGCCTGAGACATAGTTAATAAATGCTTGTTTCCTTCCTGCCTTGCCTACCACCCTACAAAGGCTTCTGTACCCCCCAGATACTCTAATCCAACTCCTAAATTTTATAGATGGAGAAACTGAGACCCTTGATTAAGTAATCAAGTTGGGTTGTGACTTGATTACTTAATTACACAATCAGTTGGTAGAGAGAGAACAAGAACTCAGACCCCTTGACTCAGTCCAACATTTCTTCCATTGTACCACACCAATGGGCCAGAGTAGTAACAAGGAGGAGGAAAGTTTGTTCATTGGCCAAGCTGCTCATGGCTGCTCATTTATATTGTACTAAAGTACTGTCAAGTCCTTGCCAGCTCTAAACCTTTGATCCTACAGTCCTAGATAATGGATTGCCTTTGGAGGTAGTGAGCACCCTGTACTTGAGGTGTTCATGCAGAGGCTAGATGTTAACCCATTTCACTGTTCAGTTGTTTTCAATTGTGTCCAATTCTTTGTGACTCCATTTGAAATTTTATTAGCAAAGATACTAGAGTAGTTTGCCATTTCCTCCTCCAGCTCATTGTATAAATGAGGAAATTAAGGCAAGCAGGGTAAGATGACTTGCGCAGGGGCACACAGCTAGTAAGTGTCTGAGACCATATTTGAACTCACAAAGATGAATCTTCTTGACTACAGGCCCCGTGCTCTTTCCAGTGTGTCACTTAGCTGCTCCCGTTAACCCATTAAGGATAAATGGGACTAAAGCATGGGGCAGAGGATTAAGCTAAATGGTCTCTACACTTTCTTCCAAATCTATGATTCTGTGATTCCATCTGGGCTCTATCCTCAGTTCCATGGGGAAACCTGATCAATCATCTCTTCCTTTTCTGCCTTCTCATGGCACTTCAGGACCACACATCTGAGCACTTTATGATATTACAGTATGTTTTTCTTTAAATGTTTCAGGTGTGTTAGCAAACCCTTATCTAAGTTTGTGCTCACAGTCTTCAGTCCCTTCCATTTCCTCTCCCTCAGTTCCAAACTCCTTTAATCCCCATTCCTGGCCCCTTTGCTAAGGTAGTACAGGCTAGCCATAATTCAAGCCAGTCCAGCAGTTCAGACTTGCTTTTGTAATGAAATAAGATACTTATAAGCTATCAGACACAATAAAATGAAATCTAATAGCAAAGAAAGAATATTCAGCAAGGATAGAGCATTGGCTCAGCCTCCCTCTTCTCCATAAGGAACATGGCGAGGGGATATCCCTCAAGTTTGAAGAAACCCTCATGGGCTAGCCCTTTTTATGATCCAAGTGACTGGGGAGCTATATCACTATCTTAAACCATATCCCTCTGAACCAATCAAGTCTTAGAGACAATTAGTTTTAGGGGAATAAAAATAGCCCAGACAACATGACAGTGACTCTAGTAGATACTGCTCCTAAGGTAATCCCCTTCTTGTTAAGGTATCTTGGGAAGACCACAGATACTAAAACTTTTGAAAATACTAACTTCCCATCCACTCCTTCGGATGAGAGGAGTTGGGTAATTGGAAGCATTGATTTGTGAAGCAGAAACCTGTGTCTTTCATAGGACTTGCCAGAAACTAAGGAAAAGAGTGTTTTATAATGATAATGGTCTTCATACTTGACCCAGCTCTGCTGCAGGGTCAATTCACTTGCAAAGGTCTAGCTCAACGACTAAGTGAAATGAGACTACAAATTTTGGAGCAGAATCATTAAGGGAAGTTACTTATAAATAGATAGGAACTGCTCTTGTCACTTAAATTCGCTGAGACTTTATCTCCAAAAACTTTGCTGTATAAATGGAGGGGAAAAAATTTGGGGGTAGCAGGTGGGGAATGTACCCCTAGATCAGAGGAGAGAAAAGGGCCATGAAAGAATTCAGAACAGAAAACTGAATTGAGGATTGAACAGGAGAAAGCCATACTCACATTAACCAAGTGGTTTAGAAAATAGAAGGACAATGCCTTTGGTGTTCCATATTTTTTTTTTATATCTGATAACTAGGAGTGAAACTGTCTGTGATCACCCCTGGAAAAAGAAATTATACCCCTCTAAATGGTGCAAAGCCCCATTTATATTGCCTTCATTCTAGCTCTATGTATTAGTCTAAGTTCCCTGAGATTGTAGGATGTATGACAGAACCAACCACAGAAATGAGTAAATACTTTGTGAACTAACTGTGATTTGGGGCAGGTCAATTTACTTCTCTTATCCCTTCATAAAAAGGGAATAATTCTCCCATGATTCCTGTCTCCTAGAGCCATATTGAGGTAGTGATGAGCTAGGTTAGTTGGGTTTATTGTTTTTGTTTTTTTAATAGAAATTGCTTTTGCTGTGAAGTGTTTAATCAATTAAGAGTGTTTTGTTTTGTTTTTTAATCTCCTGGTACATTAGCACCAAGAGCTGCCATGTATTCATAGTAGATATAGCAATGGCATACCCATCAAGTGGATCTTTTCCAAGGGAGGAACCTGGATTTTATGGTTATTTGTAAAAGGAGTCACAGGGATCAGCCTGAAGGAAATGAATTTTAGTAGCAGGGAAAGCATCTGTCTTGATATGTTGATGATTTCAGTGTGGGATGTAGAAATTGCTTAGAGGGAGAGAACACACTTCATACTAGGGAAGAGTTGCCAGGGTTCACTAAGGACTGCTTTTGTTCTCTCTTTCCAAGCCCCAGCTCAGGCTGAGACTAACTTGGATGCTTTCCATGAGCTTTGGTACAGAGTCTCAAATTCTCCTTCTGTGCCTCAAAGCAGGAGGTCAAGAATTTAGACCTGAGTAGGAAACGTCATGTCATTTAATGGCTCCATCTGAACACAAAGTATGGCTACCCCTGCTATTATTATTGTCAGGTTGCTTTGGAAGTCTGCAAAAGGCATCTGCTACTCTTGCAGAAAGCCAACAGCAAGGCGACAACTGATTCAAAAGGTTTTCCTTGCACTGCTTACAGCCATGTTCTTTTCTTTTTTTTAAAAAAACAGCACAATACTTAAACTAAATTAATAAATCAAGGTTGATTTCAGCCATTAACAAGGCTTTAATAGCTGGGGGAAGGAGTAAAGTATATTTCTTTTGTTTTTAAGTATCAGATAATTGCTGTCATCACCAAACAAAACCATTTCAAATATTCTTTGCTTAGTGCCTACTTCCAAAATGTTCATGGTAGAGTGTTAACTAGTTTCAGAACAAGTTACAACCTGAGTAAGCTGTATGAAACAGGCCCCCAAATCAACCTCTTAAATCTAGAACACTGGTGGTCATTCTTTGTGAGGACAAAGTTTTGGAGGCTATTGGAAAGTAAGAGATATATATAGAGCAATGCTAGGAAGACTTTATTTTGGATGTGACTATAGAGGGCTGGTATGAAGACTTATGAAAAGGACCCCTGATGGATTCCTGTTTTAATTCATTCTTGCTAACTCATATTGGTACAAGCAGCTGAGTACTACAGTGTATATACTCAATCTCTGACCTGGGTTCAGGAAGACTTTAATTCAATCCTGTCTCAGATACATAAGAGCTATGTCACTACTCACAAGTCACTTAGCCTTTCTCAACCTCAGTATCCTCATATGCAAAATGAGAGTGATAATAATATTTACCTTACAGGGTTAGTATGAGAATCAAATGAGATAATATAAGTAAAGTACTTTGTAAACCTTAAAGTGCTATATAAATTGTAGT
>CM053586.1:247965078-247999468 GCA_028646515.1 Pseudochirops corinnae
TTAATATGATTGTAGCTGTATAACCTATATCAGATTTCATGCTGTCTTGGGAAGAGGGGAAAAATTAGAACTCAAAATCTTCTAAAAGTGAATGTTAAAAACTATCTTAGCATGTAATTGGAAAAAATAAAATACTATTAGGTGGGGGAGAGGGGAGGAGAAAGAATGCCTCATTTCTTCCACTTATCGAAATCTTAACCAGCTTTCAAATTCTAACTCAAATACAACATAATGTAAAGACTAATAAACTTGGAATCAGAAGGCCTAAAATTTTAAATTTCTGCTAGGTGATTTCTATAAAGTCACTTTACCTTCTTGAGTATCAGTTTCCCCATTTGTAAAATAAAAGAGTTGGGCTACTAGATCTCTAAGGCCCTTCTCAGCTCTAAATCCTATGTAAGAGGTTTTTTTTTTTATTTTCAATGATAACTCTCTCTTCTAAACTACATAATTATGATGAATTTTGCCCTGGCATTCCATCCAGCAATCCACCCACATCATCTTTCCCTCTATCTCCCATAACTGCTCCACTTTTCCTTACTCGGACTAGCATCCTCCACAATGAAGCCAGACCTCTATATTCTGAGCCCCCAGAATCCATGATCATAGTCTTTGGGGAAGTTAAGCCACTCTTATCTGAATTCCATTGGAGCAGGGCTCCAGCCGTCTTAATTGGTGACTGACTGCTTGCAAACTAACCCACTTAGCTCACTCTATCTAGCTGGCCCCAGGCCACCAATTATGCTTAACCTTCAAGTCCTATAATAACTATCCATTTAGGCCATCTTTCTGCTGCTTTATGGGTATCATCTTCTCCCTTTCCATCTCTGATTTCAAGCAGAGCAACTGAATCAAAATACCATTGTTTTATAACTGCCCTATGCTTCAACTGACAATGCCCCTGATACCCCTAGACCTAAGCTCCCTTTCCTAGTCATCACTTTCCAATTTGTGATGTGTGTTTTCCTCTATTCCAATATAAATTCCTCCAGGGAAGGCACAGGCTTTCTTTTCTGTATTTGAATCGTCACTGCTTAGCACACACTGTGCTTGGCATATAGTAAGCACTTAAGTGTTTTTTTCATTCATTGATTCATTCATTCTAATCTATAGAACTTAACTATAAGCAAGTTTGCATTGTTTTCTTTGCTAGTTTTCCTATTCTACTAATCTGTAAGCTCATCAAGGTCAATCTAGCACAATAATGAATACATTTTAGTTGATCAATTGCATGATGTGAAGGTGTTTTCAATGTTTAATACTCACTATTATTCCTATTTCAATTCAGTCGTCCCATGCTAGTGCTATGGAGGATGTACAAGTCCATGACTCTGCCCTCAAGGAGCATATGGTCTTGCTGAAGATCTTTATAAGGTTACTACCTATATTATATCATTTATCACTGGTGGCAACAGCAGCTGCTACTGACATTTCTTGAGTGACTACTATATATAGCTAAGACCCTGTGAGAACAAAGAGGTATAAGGCACAGTTTCTTTTCCTTCAAGAAGTCATAAATATATATAAATATAATAAATAAATATGTGACCTATCTCCAAGAATTCCAACCCCCCAGTTTATGCAAAATGAGTCCAGCTTTGGGGACTGCTCCCCAATATCATACTTCTTTGATGTATTTGCACCCATTCCAACTTTCTTCTGAGAATATCAGAAAAAATGCTCATGTCTAGATCTTCAAAGATGTAATTAAGAAGACTCTAGTTTTTATGCAAGCATGCATGGTAACAATGCATGTCAAGTATAAAACAGAATTTATTTTGTTCCATAAGAAATGTAAAACAATTTTTAGAATTCACAGTAGCCCACAAGTAATCATTACATTTCTCTTCCCTCTCTTATGAGTCTCATTTTTACTCCAGAACTTGTATAGTCCTTTTCTATAGAACTGTTTGAAGAGTTTGATTCCTCCTGAAAGGAAAATGAAGCTGAGAATGCTAGAGAAGCTGTTCCCCAGTGTTTTGGTAAGTCTCTTCTTCACTCCAAGGAAACGTAAAGGATTGTGGTACTTTAGCTTTATGATACTACCCAGAAGATTTGGACTCCACTCAGCAGTGCAAAATATTTCAATCAAGCAGCCAGTCAACCAGCATTTATTAAGTGCCAATTACATGCCAATCACAGAGTATATTTACATATATATGTATGTATGTATGTGTGTATATCATTCTTACTAAGGGCCATACAGTGTGCTCAGCATTGAGAATACAAGCACACAAGATAGCTCCTGCCTCCATAGAACTATTCTAATAAGAAAAAAAAAAAACTACACATAGATTTGGAAGGGGGTGAGTGGAGGGGAGACTTCTGAGAGGGGAGACCTGGTTTGGAAGTGGCCTAGAAAAACTAAAGATAAGGCAGAGGAGTTCCGGGGGCAGAGCACAGCTTTTAGTGGGGAGCAAATGAGAAGGACAGCTAGAGTAGAGGCAGCATGGTTTGGACATGGCCAGTTGCTGGGTGGACAGCCTGTGTTCTCAGTAAAAATAAAGTAAAACCTCACCTCTCATAGCCTAATGTTCTCTCTGAAGCGGGGAAAACATCACACCAAAAACTTGTGATTTGTTGCTTGATTCCATAATAAATGGTAATGTACTTTGGGCTTTTTGAGAATGGAAAGCTGTACAAAGATGTATTAGGTCATTTGTTCTTGGCAAGAAATACTGAAAGGGAAGGAATTTGCAAATTAAGATATCCTTTTATCCCTCTAATGCTGGGCATGGAGGACAGGCGTGCAGGGGGAGGATTAGCTCTTTCCCACTTGAAGCTATGCTGAGTCACTCAGCATCTGATTCATTAGCAGCCTTTATGGCTGTCAGAAAATAAGCCACATTTCGCAATCCTTATGGAAGAGGATTTGTGAATTAGGGATGGCTGCCTGACTTGACAGGCGTGGGACTGTTACTTAAATATGGATGAGAACTTCTGTCTGTTGACTGTTTTGGTAGCTTAGACCCAACAACATTAGTGTTTACTTATGAGGAACTGTTGAACATCTTGGCCAAGTCAAACAAGACTTCAGTAGAGCCATCTTCCTCTTTGCCCATCATTTCTCCCCTCTCCTGAGTTTATGAAGTCATACACAGGAAGCGAGAGAAACACATGAAACATTGCTTTGTTCTGGTTTCATTGGACCTCTTAACTACGTCCTACCATCACTATTTTTCTAGATGTTGGAGTTTCCCCAGGTCACAGTAAGGACCAAATGGCAATAATGCTAGGTAGACTGGGGCAGTCCAAGACAAGAAGTTAAATTAATCTAGAGGGTTTGGCAATCTGCATAAGCTCATGGAACTAGCAGGCCAAAGCAAGGAGATTAATATGTACTGGTAGAAAAATGCAAATGCCAAAGATCTAGGAAAGAAAGCTAAAAATTAAGAAAAAATAGTCACTAGCATTTCTGTAGCACTTTATGGTTTGTAAAGCACTTTACAAATATTATCTCATTTAGTCCTCATGACAAACCTGAGAAGTAGGTGCTATCGTCTTCATTTTACAGATGAGGAAACAGACTGAGAGATGTTAAATGACTTGCCCAGGGTCACATGGCTAGTAAATGTCTGAGGCTGGATTCGAACTTAAGAGTTCCTGATTCCAGGTCCCTTGTTGTAGCCACTGTGCTACCTAACTGCCTATGATAACCTGCCCATTTCCTTTTCCCTCCATACACCTAGTTTTGGCAACTGAGGCAACTAATTCCTCAGATAGCTCTAAATGCTGGGATTAATCTTCACCCTCAACAGGGAGGTTATAAGAAGCCCTATGGGAGTTGCCAGATGTCTCAGAACCAATTAGTTTTGCTGCCGATACATTTCTAGTTTTGGTATCCAGAGATACCTTTCCTCACCTTGAATTTGAATTGCCTTGTGACTGAATTCCTCGCCTAGTACACTAAGTATCTCCAAGTGGCTAAATGTCTGCCAATAGAATGCAAGCAAACATAACATAAAGCATACAGGATTGTTGTTGTTGCTCATCCTTCATTTTTTTAGGGGACCAATGTCATCATAATGTTGGAGTAAAATAGATGATGGGTGATGTCTTGACTTGCAATGGATTGGATTTAAGAGAAGCAGAGTTACACAAAGTGATCAGTCTCATTTTCTCTACCAGAGTCAGTGGCAAGACAAAAGTCAAGACAACTGGTGATGACCCAGGATGCAGTGCATGATCTTGGCATCTTACATGTCTGACCAAGCTCTAAGCACTCAGCAGCACTTGCTTCAACTGTCTTCATGGCTGTTGGAACAAATTGTTCTCATCCAACCATTTCAGGATTGGGGAGGTAGTTTTCATATGCTTGGGGTAGAAACTCCGCTAATTCACTTAGGGGTTTGCAGCCCATTGGTTACCTCGTTTAGCCTATCTTCCAAGTTGGTTTTACTGAGGTGTGGCCATTGCACATGCTATACTTTTTGGAGCCACAGGTGAGAGTTGGGTGAAGGTGGACACCAAAGGTGGATGAGCAGTCCTGAAAAGGGCTCAGCAAATGCTAATCCTCCCTGAACAACCCATATACTCCACAAAGGTGTAGGTTTAAAAAAAAAGTGTTAAAGGTTCATAGACCCCCAGGTTTAAAATCTCTGCTGGCACAGTATCTTATTTATTTATTATTAAGTGCCAAATTAAATAAAAAAGTTATTTATCAGTAAATGCTTTACGAATTAATGAATGAACAGATGTAGGAATGAATACCAGATAGACCAGTTTCCTAGGGAGTGACTCAGTTCTCATCTCCTAACCCCCAAGTTTTTTGCCTCATAGCTCCATTTCTCCAGTGATTTGATATATGCTTTTTACCATAGTTCCCAAGCGGCCAAATTTCCTGCTTCTGAATCCTGGCTCTCCCATGACTGCATCTCTAATACCTCTTGTCCATTCTCCATGATGCTGACCACCTCCTACTTCTTTGGTCCCACAGATTGCTTTTCTTTCTCCTACTTGTATCAATACCCTAAAATCCTGCTAGAACTTTGATTAATTGTACTCCTATATTACCTGTGCTTTCTTCCCTAAGCTTGGTCTTTATCTCCCTCCCTTGGACAGCTTTACTTTCTGGACCCACATCCTTTTGTGCCAGTCTGTATAATAAAAGACCTCTAACCTAGACTTCCCTGTTTATATCTTCTGGCGTCACTTGATTCTGGACTCCTCTTTCTGGACTTTTAATTCAATTCATCCTATGACCTGAACCCCATTGCTGCCAGGAGGTCCTCAAAGTTGGGGAGGAGCAAGTTGATCACCATAAGCAGTGCAAACAGGGTTATGACCTCTGATCCTAGGCAAGCAGTTTGCCATGATAGTTTGTGGGGATACTTCCTAGGAGAGTCACAAAAGATTATAATTCTAAAATGAGAGAGATGATATATCTCCTACTGCTCTAGTCTACCCTGACCATACCACTTTTGAAGTAGTGTGTTTAGTTTCTGGGTCCTAAATAATAAAAAATATTTTGACAAACTCAAACATATCAAAAGATCGGGGAGAGAGGGAGACGATCATCAAGAGAGGCCTAAAAATATGCCATACAATCTTGATTGAAGGAATTGGGAATATTTATCATTAGAGAAGAAGAGAAGTAGGGGGAACATGGAGCTATCTTCAGATATGTGAAGAGAAATAAGAAAGAGGAAGAGGATTTATTTTTGCTTGGCAAAGCAAAATGAGGAACAAGGAGCAGAGTTGACAAAGCAGCACATTTTGGCTCAATGTAAAGAAATGTGTCTTAATGATTAGAGTGTTCGAAAAATGGAGTGAACTGAAGTGTGAGTTAGAGAGTGTTTTATCAAAGGCAGTCGTCAAGTGGATTCGAGAAGACCAAATGGTGTAGAGATGTGGTATGGAAAATTTCTGTTAATCTCTGAAGTCCTGTACCAAGTCTGAGATTCTGGGATTCTGGGATTGCTGCATTTCTCTTTACAGATACCTACTCATTTATTTACAGTGTACATGGATGTGGCTGAATCAGAGAGTTCAGAGAGTTGTGTGTCTCCTGGTCATTTTGTATGAGGTTATTTTACAAGAGACTAAAGGACACAGATTTTATTCTTTCCTGAACCATTGAGCAATTTATGCATAGTATACCTCTTGTGCACTTTTCATCTTATATGTTTTTATATCTTATATATTATTATAAATGCTGTATAATATATATCTATTAATATTTTATATATTTTATTTATTTTGTTTTGAGTGTGTTTGTTTTAAAATTTTAAAGTTTTAAATCAAGGTTCTGTTTTTAACCACAACCACCCCCAGCAGAATTTATCAACTATGTATATATTAGGGGCAAATAGATTTCCCTGATTGAGGAGTTGAAATGATTTTTAAAATTGCCTCTCTATACTTAAGCTTATTGGAGGGAAGGACAAGTTCAAGAAAGGTTGAAGCAGTAATTCACAAAGGAAGGATTAATAAAAAGATTCTAAGAAGTTGGTTGAACTACCACGTTGAAGAGTGTGACCCATGAGAGAATAATATAGTGGAAAGAGTACTGGTTTTGAGTAAGAGGATGTGGGGTTCAAATCTGGGCTCTGCCATTTATTATATGTTGGACCTTGAGCAGGTCATGTAGCTTTTCTGGGCCTCAGCCCTTTGTCTATAAAAGGAAGAGGATGAAGTAAATGTCCATCAGGGTCTCTTCCTGGGGAAGGTAGGTGGTGCAGGGGATAGGGTGCCAGGGCTGGAGTCAGGAAGACCTGAGTTCAAATCTGACCTCAGACACTAGCTGTGTGACCCTGGGCAAGTCATTTAACAGTTTGCCTCAGTTTCCTCATCTATAAAATGAATTGGAGAAGGAAATGACAAACCATTCCAGTATCTTTGCCAAGAGAACTTCAAATGGGGCCATGGAAAGTCAGACATGACTGAAAAGATTGAAAGGTTCCTCCTAGCTCTAAATCTATGTTTCTATGAACTATGATGCTAAGAAAAATGGGGAATATGAAATCATTACAGTTACCCAATAAGTATAGCTGGTGTATTAAAAAAAAAAAAAGCAACATCCATAGCCATTAGATTGTGAGCTCCTTGAGGGCAGAGACCAGCTTTTCCCTTTTTTGGTATCGTCCAGAGCTTGGCATAATATTTGCCACATAGTAAGTTCTTAATAAAAGTTGATTGGAACAATAAAATATATCAATGGGTATTAGGAAGGAAAGAAATAAGCATTTATTAAGCACTTGTTATTTGCCAAGCACTATGCTAAGTGCTCTACAAATAATATCTTATGCGATCCTCACAGCAAGCTTGCAAGGTAGATGTTATTATTATTATGCTCATTTTACAGTTTAGGAATTTGAGACAGATAGAGGTTAAGTAATTTGCCCAGGAACACACAGTAAATATCGGAGGCTGGATGACTTAGGTTTTCCTGACACCAAGCCCAGTGCTCTATCCATTGTGCTACTTAATTGCCTCTGCACTAACCGGAAACCCATCACTGACACCAAAAGAACAGTGTGTTGCGGAAGTCGGCAACTATCTGTTAAAAAATCTCTTTAAAATACTACATATGGCACATAGCCAAGTTGTAACCAGAGAGCTTGCAAAAACTTACCAAATCCACAAAAGAACAGTTTTCTTATAAAAGAAAACTAAAAAATATCTTTCTAATAGTTTTACACTATCCAAGAAAACCGAAAAATATCCCATATTTTTTCTCCATCTATCCCTGTACCTGGAATGTACTTCCCCCTTCTGGGTATTTCACAGAATCCCTTCCTACCTGAAAGATTCATCTCAAGCATCCCCTTTGAGATGAGTAGTTCTTAATCTTTTTAGAGGGGGAGGTCATGGATCCCTTTGGGGGTCTAGTGAAGCCTCTGAACCCCTTCTCAGAAGAATGTCTTTAAGTGAATAAACTAAAATACACAGGATTACAAAGGAAACTAACCAAATGGAAATTATTAAGATTTTAAAAAACCCACAAGTTTATGGACCCCAGGTTAAGAACCCTTGTTCTATATATGAAGTTTTTCTGTACTCCCCGCCACACACACCTTCTAGTGCCCACTCTCTTGAATTACTTTGTATTAATTTATATTTATATTTTTCTGTATGCACTTGTGTATTTACTTGTCTCTCCCAATAGAATGTAAGCTTTTAGGAATAGAAATTGTTTTATTGTTTGTCTTTGTATTTCCAGAGCCTGGTACAGTACCTGGAATATAATGAGAACCACATACATTCTCATGGATTGGTCGATTAAAAGGATGAATATTGGATAATGGAACTAAAGGTGATGTAAAATCAAAAGACACTGATTAAAATTTTTAAGAAGAAAAGAAATTGAGGGGCTAGATACATTCAGAAGGCAAAGGTGATTTCATAAGAAGATAGCTGGGCTACATATCTTTTAGAGGTAGGCCTAACACATTTCAAAGGATCTGCAAACGTTCTCAGTGTTTCGTTCTGGTTTTTTTTCTTTTCCTTTTGAAAATGTCTCTAGGTCAGAAGCCTTTCTAAATAAAAACAAATGACTCTGAGGAGAATGTCTTCCCACCCTGCTACAGACACTTGGCAAAAAACATGTTTTTTTGGTGTTTTTTTTTCATCTGTCCTAATTAGTCAGCAATGCTGGGCAACAGTTGGCAACTTCTTAGGGAGAAAGGATGAGAAAGACGAGTCTGATGCTGACTAGATGCATTTGCTGTTCAACTGATTAAAATACAGACTGTCAGAGAAAAATGCCATTTGGGTTTGAGTCCTATGACTCTCTTAGCCACTGTCCTACTTGAGGGAACATGTTCTGCCTCTTTCTCGGTCTCTGTCTGTCTGTCCATCTGTCTCACACATACACAACCATGCACGTGCACACACACACACATACATACATACATACACATACTAACTTAGCCAGCATATATTTCTTCTTGGCCACCAAGATGAAGGAAGATAAAAATCATTTCCTACTTTTCTTTTTCCCTGGAATGGCTGGTATGGATTGCCCACCCTCTAATTGCCAGATTCAGGAGGGCTCATAATTTATGTGCTTTGTTTTCCACTCTATAAAATTTCCCTTGTGCCCTAAGGGACAGTGGGATCCTTTCTGTTCATGTGCCAGTTCAGAAAGCCAGGGACTAACTGCAAGTAATTTAGCATATGTACAGGAATCTCAGAGCTTTCATACTGAGCCTCAAGCTTCCTAAGTTGAGTTTCCAATTTAGGCTGCAGCTTATCTCATTCTTGCTCTTGGCAGATGAAGACTGAAGCTTGTGATCCAGCTAGGTGGTGTTGGATGGAACCCAAAGCATGTGGAACAGAGGGTGTCCAGGAAGGAAGCAGCTGGAATTTTTTTTATCCAGTTCTGTGAAACATCAGTGACATCTCTCTGATCCTTTAGAGATGAAATATGAAGGCCTAGATTTGCTACAGTTTGACCGTAACCAATCAAAATATGAAAATGAATTGCCTTCATGTTGAACATCAACTCGGATAAAAGGGTCAAAAGTTAAGTGACTGTGAACATAACTCCTGAGCAGAGAATCTACAAGAACCAGAGAAAGAAAGGTAGGATTCTGTCATCTTTACCTTGCTAGGAGGCCTATCAGGAGGCTAGTAGTATTATATCAGAGTAAGGCATTAAGGCAGTGGTTCTCAACCTTCCTAATGTTGTGACCCTTTAATACAGTTCCTCAGGTGGTGGTGACCCCCAACCATAAAATTATTTTCATTGCTACTTCATAACTGTAATTTTGCTACTGTTATGAATTGTAATATAAATATATGATATGCAGGATGTATTCTCATTGTTACAAATTGAACATAACCCACAGGTTGAGAACTGCTTCCCTAAGGGAAGAACAGAGGTTTCAGGAGAGAGGATGGTACCAGTCCTTTCACCCTTTAAAGCAGATTCAGACATTTCCCACTCTTTTTTCCCCAGTCGATGGGACATTATGACCACTGAGGTAACGATAGTTACAATAACTGGGAATGCTAACAGTCACTACCATCATCATCATCATCATTAACATTATTATTAAGATAACATTTATGAAGTGCTTACTGTATACCAGGCACTGTGCTAAGTGTTTTGCAATTATTATTTCATTTGATCTTCACATCAGTCTTGGGAGGTTGGTGTTATTATTATCCCCATTTTATAGATGAGGAAACTGAGGCAAATGGAGGTTAAGTGACTTGCCCAGGGTCACACCGCTAGTAAATGTATGGGGCTGGATTTGAAGTTTTTAGGGAAAGAAATCCTGAAAGACAACATTCTCCAAATCCAGATCACTTTCCCATTCTTTTCTATGGAAACTTTATTTTTTTTTCCCAAAAGGCTAGATGAGAAGAAGAGGCTTTTGTAAAGTAATTATGGGAAACTGCTTTTTAATTTTTATTATAATATTTTAAATAAAATATATATTTTTTATAAAATTTTATTATAATATTTTTTGTTCTTATATTTTCTATATTTCTCATCTCTTTTCCCCTCCCAGAGAGCCATCCCTTATAATAAAGAATCAAAAAGATCAAAAGGAACCTAGAAGTTCAACAAAATGAGCTGGCACATAGAAAAAATGTGAGGCTGTTCATAATGTTCCATACCCACAATCATCCATCTCAGCAAAGAAGGGAGTGAGGCACCATTCTTCTTTGGGTCAGGATAATAGTTTGCTCAGGATAATTTCATAGCATTCAGGCAGAAATTTTTGTTGTCAGTTTTTAAATTTACATTGTACTTATTCTATATATTTTATTTTATTCTGTTGTCTTCCCTTTGTTTTTGTTATTTGAAGATGGAGGAACTGGTTCTTTATTTCAAAACACATTTTGTCAATTTTTAGTATCAAAACACTTGCACTATTGATCCCCTTTCCTCACAGTGGGCTCCCAACAGACAATACTAGAGGAGATCACATTTTTTTTCTATTTATCTAGGGCAGAAAGAAACCTTAAAGAAACCATTAATACCTTGGCACAATAGACCATAAACATTTAAACCAGAAACAAAGACTTAGACATCTATTTTCTTATGCCTCTCTGCTCCAGAACATTACTTCTATTTTAATGAGGCCTAAGATTATATTATCAGTTTCTTAGACAGGCATATTACTCTGTTGGCATTTTTAATTTTATTAGCCACTAAAAAAATCTAGGTCTTTTTCATGTGAACTTCTGAATAACCCTTATCCCTCTCGTCTTATAATAATGTGATTTTTTTTTAAATTATATGTAGAACTCCCCATTTTTTAAAATTAAATTTTGCCTTCCAGCACTTAACACCGTCCTGGCACATAGTAGGTGTTTAAAGAATTTTGATTGATTGATTGATCTTACGGTATTCAATCCATTCCTGTCTTTTGAAATGTTTTTGGATCTTGATTTAAATGCCTTTTTGAAATCTTAATAAGCTCTGTCTATAACTTTTCCATTATCTCCCTAGTTCAGTAACCTTTTCAGGAGGTTAATCTGGCATGATGCAGTCTTAACGAAAGCATGTTAGTTCATGTCACCATCAATGTGTTATCTAAGTGCTTATAGCTCAGCGGTACAGTGAATAGAGCCCTGGGTCTAGAGTCAGGAATATTTGAGTTCAAATCTGTCTTCAGACATTTATTAGCTGTTTGACCCTAGGCAAATCACATAGCCTTTGCATGGCCCAGTTTTCTCAATTGTACTGTAACGTACCTACCTCTCAGGGTTGGTGTAAGGATCGAGTCAGATAATATTTATAAAATGCTTAGCAGTGCCTCAAAAATAGTAGACTCTTAATAAATGCCTGTTTTCCTTCCTTGCTTATAAATCATGTTCATTAGTCTGTTTTTTATAACTTTTTTAGGAATTGATGTGAAGCTTACAGTTTTGAGGAATTAATGTTCTTCCTATTTTGAAAATTAAAAACATTTGCCTTCTTGAGAGGCAATGTGGTACAGTGATAAGAATGCTTGGGCCTCTAGGTGGAGGAATGAATAGAGTGCCAGGTCTAGATCATCTTCTTGAGTTCAAATCCAACCTCAGACACTTCTTAGCTGTGTGACCCTAAGCAAATCACTTAACCTTGTTTGCTTCAGTTTCCTCATCTGTAAAATGAACTGGAGAAGAAAATGGCAAACCACTCCAGTATCTTTGCCAAGAAAACCCCATAGGGTCATGAAGAGTTGGAAACAACTGAAAAACAAAAACAAGGATGCTTACTTTGGAGTAGGAGGACCAAATTTCGAATCTTGCCTCTGTAACTTACTATCTTTGTGGCCTTGAGACCTTTAGGCTTCAGCATTCCCATCTGTAAAGGGAGGGAGACTAGATGGTCTCTAAGGATCTGCCCAACTCTAGATTCATGATCCATAGATCAGAGTTTGTCCTCCAATGGATTAAGAATTACAAAAAAGAAACTATTCTCATCATCTTTAACATCCATTGCCAACTCTGGGGACAGGACAAGTCGTCCTAAAACTATTTTCCTCGTCACTCCTTTGTGTTCATCCCCTTGCAGATCCTTGCTTTCATTATGTATATGTGTGTGTATATATGAATGTATGTGATACATACACACACACACACACACACACACTTTTTTAAAAAATCTGAGCTCCTTGGAGAAGTCTCTGTGCAGTGACATGAATTTCTTTATCTAATACATAAGGTCTCTGGAGCTACCATTCCAACTTCCACTTGACAAGTGTGGTCCTCAGAGTGTGACTACATCTCCTCATCCTGATGAGGCTCTAGGGCTATCCCTGAGGGACTGTCGTTATAATGCTATATAGCTGACAAGCCTCCACTAGAGTTCTTCCACCATGATTGTTCATTGATATACATTAGTCAGCCAGGTAATCAGCTTTTAGAAAAAAGTATTTACTAAGGTGTTATAGTAGGAACAGCTTGTACTGTTGTTCCCCACAAAAGTCTGTGACACATTCTGTGACCATCATACACAGTGCCCAGGGAAAAGTGGGCTCAAGCTTAGAGATCACACGTGGCCAGGAGGAGTAACAAAGCTTCTTGTCCTTAGAAGTTCTTTTCTCCACTTAGTAGGGCACCCATAAAGTTCCACTTAGATAATGTTATTGCTGTTTGATCGGGCTCTTTGCTGATACATGAATCTTCCCCCATCCCATACAATCTGTTATTGCCTACTTATGCAGATGTCAACAACTGCCTTTGCTGCTATAAGGGATGATATTAGAATGATGCTGGGAAGATGGGAAGTATAAAAACATTAATATCCTTCTAAGTTCCTCCTCCAGCCAAGGAAGGATGGGAGAATGTTGGGGCTGGGATCAAAGCTGAGATTTTCTTCCCCTTCCAAAGCACTTCCTTCTCAGGGGTGGTCTTCTCTTCAATTCTGATATTACTGGTTATACATAAGCTTCAAGGATTGTGACCAAGTCCCTCAGCCAACTTCATGGATCGTCAAAGACATCTAAATTTGTGGAAGTATTTTCACACTTAATTGGAATATCTTTGATTGATTTGATTCAATCAGACATATCCGGGCATAGCATCATCACTTTGAGTGGGGTAGTATAATTGATGAATCTAATCAATGATCCCCCACTCTTCTATTTAGATAAACCTCTTTTTTCTTTCTCATTATAATTATTTTATTATTTCTATAAAATTTTGTTCTTAAGAATATTCTATCCTTTTTGTATTAATTTCCCCATTATAGTGTCATATTTATATTATCTCTGAACTTTCTAAAATGATCCAGCTTAATTAATGACAGGTATTAATTAATTAATTAATGCAACAGGTAGTAAGTTCCATATGAGGACAGAGGAGGCTGAAATTCACTGAAGCATGATGGGTCATTGAAGGACTGCTTCATGAAGGGAAAATCTTGTGCCACCACTTCATGGTCATTAATCTTCCTGCAGTAGCATAACGTAGTGAATAGAGTACCTTCCTTCAAAGCCTCAGAACTGGTTGTGGGACAAGCCTCAGCACTCTAGCCTATTTTCTGAGACTCTAAGATGCAAGGAATGTGTCAGTCTGAATTAGTAGAGAATGTCTCCTCATCAGGAAGCTCTTCATACCAGTAAAGTAACAGGTTCAGTTCCTATCACTAACTTCATCACTTCACAGGAAATTCAGTCATAAGAATGTAGGGAAGACTTGTAGGAATGATAGAGAAAGGTAAGAAGAATTGGGAGGACAACTTATACATACAGTTCCCACAATAATTTAAGGGGGAACATCACGGAAAGATAAGTGATACGATCAACACAGTGATCAATCATGACTTGAGAGGACTAATAGTAATGCATACCTTCTGTCTCTTGAGAGAGATGTGACAGATTGTAGGTACAGGAGACATACTTTGTTAAACCTTGCCTATGTGTTTTGGTGTAAGGAAGGCTTCTATAAGGGGAGTCAGGAAAATCATGGGAAATTATAGTGATGTAAAAGAGAGGGAAGTATCCATTTTTGAAAATTCAGCAATGCTTAGAAAAGGCATGTGGACTGTACTTTGATGTGTTTGTAATCTCACCAATCGATACTCCATCCAACAGGGCAGACTGCAACCCATCTAAACCTCATCCACCAATGGGACTTGTCTAAGTCTTAAAAATCTTCCATAGGAAATCCAGTGAATGTAATGATGCCTTCTTCTAAATTCCTTGATATTTCATGGGTATCAATAGAATATGTGGGTTTTTCCTTGTTCTCACCACATGACCACATTCTTTTCCAGACATATGCCTCTCTGATACTATAATTTAACCTGCTATTTCTCCAAAGTTCTTTAAAACTAAAGTTTTATTGATACATTTCCATCAGAGTTATTTCCTAAGATAACCCATTCAAACTGAACTTTCCATTTAAACAAGTGGATTAATCCTTATAAGGACGTATTCACCCTTAAAGTATTAATGACCCCAGAAAGAGGCAATTCTTTAAGCCTAAACAAATGGTCCTAGTATGAATAAGTTTACAAAGCCTTTCTTTCCTGCAGATTTTTATTGGGGAAGGAAAGAGTATGTGAGAATACTAATTACTGGGGTTTCGACCAGAGCAGTGTCATCAAAGAGAGAAAAAGACAAGGAAGGGGATATAAGATATTAAAGAAAAATGTCTAATTCAAGGTTTTGCTGCAGCTACTTTTCCATATTGATCTTAGTTCGCAAAAACAACTCCTATTCCCTCTATAAGACATGTCCTCTTGTCTTTTTTATCTAAAGATGTCCTCAAGACATTTTCTCCCATTGACAACTGTCTCTTGGTCACCACTGGCATTCAGTGACTGAGAATTTTAGAGCTATAAATCACTTACCCAATATCATACAGCTAGTTCATTCAACAAACATTTCTTAAGCCTCTTCTATGGGCAATATGCTGTGGTAGGTACTTGCCTAGCAGAGTAGAATCATAGTATCACAGATGTAAAGCTGGAAAGGACCTTAAGGATAAATTAATTCAATTATTTCATTTTAGGGATGAGGAAACTGAGGCCTAGGAAGATTAAATAACTTTCCCTATGTCAAACAGCTAGTCAAGGACAAAGTTAGAATAAAAACTCAAGTTTCTTAATAATGCAGTGCTCTTTAATTCAAAGAATATGTACTATTCCAAATAGTGAAAAGATGGAACCAACTCAACTTGAATCCCTGTCAACTCAGGAGTCAC
The DNA here is from genome assembly GCA_028646515.1 of Pseudochirops corinnae. Taxonomy (NCBI): domain Eukaryota; kingdom Metazoa; phylum Chordata; class Mammalia; order Diprotodontia; family Pseudocheiridae; genus Pseudochirops; species Pseudochirops corinnae. Next base: position 247,980,673 of record CM053586.1, read on the forward strand.
TTTTCATCCTTTATGTGTGAATACTGATGAAAAGTTCAAGATACAAAAAAAAATTGTTCTCAATATATTTCTGATTTAGCTTGAGCCAGGAAATTTCTCGGAAGGCAGACTTCTGTGAAATTTTTGATCATCCCTTTACCTGTAGCCCAGATTTTGCTTGAAATGAACAAATTGGAAGCAGATTGAGTAAATGCTGATGCTCATGACTTGTGCCTTTTGAAGTTTAACAAAGAACAGCCTCAATCCAGTATGAACCAAGTGATTTGCCTACTGGTGAGAGACTAGCCTGTCAGTATTCATTATGGCACACTATAGTAACGAGTAATAGATTAAAAGTCACTGAAAAAAAAGTTCAGCATATTTTAGTAAACCTTCATGAAGTTATTCACTAAAATCACTAACCTGTTGATGACTGTGGCTTGAATCTAGACATTGACTATGTCTTCATTAAGAGAGTTATCACCATTAGTGCCAAAGTGACATGCATGCAAAATGATTTTTAATGTCATTGGTCCAATTATAACAGAACAAGAAGTTATGAGAGGATGGGCTCTGAACCAGGAGCAGAAGGTGGAGATTGAGGAGCTACTCCTAAAACATGTCATATTATGTCTTTAAATCATATACTCCACTCAGAGTTTATCCTGGCAGATCTCTGAAGAGGCTCATGTATGGATTTCTACAAATATGGGTAACAAGATCTCCATCTTCCATATAAACATTCAACATAATATTTAACACCATAGAAAATGTCGAAAATGCAAAGTATTCATAGGAGCCCATAAACAGGTACAGAACAGATACAGAAAACATAAGATACAGAAGCCCATGAGCTACCCTCAGAAGGAAACTGAACTTGGAGGCTACCAGTGAGCTAATACCCTCATACTCCAGGGAGAGCCCTCTCTCCCACAGGGTTTCAAACAGTCCTTTCTAGACTCAATGCTAGAAAGCACCTTAAGGATCAAGTAATCTAATCCTTCAGTTTTAGGGACAAGAAAATGAGACCTAGAGAAGTTAGACAACTTCCCCATGTCATGCAGCTAATCAGAAACAGAATCAGACTGAGGTTTGGAGCCACCCCTAAGGCAACCAAACACACATTGGGGCAGCTAGGGAAGTAAGTTACTTACACTGTCTAAAGAGTTCCCTGTAACAGCAGTAGTGGCAAGCTCCTTACCTCTTGTTCCCCTCCATCATGGCTTTAGTCTCCTTTTGCTGGAGCTGTGAGGTTACAAGGGCAAATCCTTTTCTTCTCTTTTTTTAATATTTATTTAATATTTAACTTTCCCCAGTTGCATGTGAAAACAATTTTAACATTTGTTTTTAATACTTTGAGTTCCCAATTCTCCCCTTCCTCCCTCTCCCCACCCTCCATTGAGAAGGCAAGCAGTTTCATATAAGTTATAAATGTGTAATCATGGAAAACATATCCATAATAGTCACATTGTGAAAGAAAACGTAGAAAAAAAAAAGAAAGAAAAATAAAGTAAAAAAAAGTATTCTTCAATCTGTATTCAGACTCCAGCAGTTCTTTCTCTGGGGATGGATAGCATTTTTCAACATAAGTCCTTCAAGGTTATCATGAATCATTGTATTGCTGAGAATAGCTAAGTCATTCACAACTGATCATCCTATAATATTGCTGATACTTTGTATCCATTACATTTCACTTTGTATCAACCCATGCAAGTCTTTCCAAGTTTTTCCGAGAGCATCCTGCTCATCATTTCTTATAGTACAATAGTATGCCATCATAATTACATACCACAATTTGTTCAACCATTCCCAAATTGAAGGGCATCCCCTCAATTTTTAATTCTTTATCCCCAGAAAAGAGATACTATAAATATTTTTTGTACATATAGGTTCTTTTCCTTTTTGTTTTTATCTATTTTTAGATACAGACCTAGCAGTAGTATTGCTATGTCAAAGAGTGTGCATGGTTTTATAGCACTTTGGACATAGTTCTAAATTGCTGTATAGAAATGGTTGAGTCAGTTCACAACTCTGCCAATAGCACATTAATGACTCATTTTTCCCAACGTTTGTCATTTACCATTTTTGTCCTATTAGCCAATTTAATAGGTATGAAGTAGTACCTCGGAATTGTTTTAATTTGCATTTCTTCATTCAATAGTGAGTTAGAATATTTTTTCATATGGCTATAGTTTTAACTTTAGTTATTTTTTAATTATTTCATCTGAAAATTTAGTTACCTCATCTGAAAACTGATAATATCTTTTGATCATTTATCAATTGGCGAATGACTCTTATTTTTATAAATTTGATACAGTTTTCTCTAGGTTAGAGAAATGAGGCCTTTATCAGAGAAACTTGCTTCAATTTTTTTTTCACAGTTACTGTTGCTAACAGTATTTCCCTCCATCCTATTCCCCCTTCCCCTGTTTATACTATTCTCTCTCTCTTTTTACCCTGTCCCTCCTTAATAGTGTTTTGCCCCTTTCCCCAGTCTGCCCTCCCTTCTATCACCCCCCCCCATTCTCTTCCCCTTCTACTTTCCTGTAGGATAAGATAGATTTCTATACTCCATTGCCTGTATATTTTATTCCCTCTGACCCAATTCTGATGAAAGTAAGGTTCACTCACTCCTCCTCATCTTCCCCGTCTTCCCTGCCCCCACCGTTGTAAAAGCTTTTTCTTGCCTCTTTTAAGTGAGATAATTTACTCCATTTTACCTCTCCATTTCTCTTTCTCCCAATACATTCCTCTCTCATGCCCTAATTTTATTTTTTAGTTATCATCCTTTCATATTCAACTCACACCTGTGCCTTCTGGCTCCATATACTCCTTCTAACTACCCTAATAATAAGAAAGGTCTTATGAGTTTCACATCGTCTTCTATTTTTTCATTCTTTTGGCTTTGTTTCTCATAAAATCATTAGCTTCCATTTGCTCCATTCTAATTTTTAAGGAATTATTTTCTTCAGTGAGCTTTTGGACCTCCTTTTCCATTTGGCCAATTCTGCTTTGTAAGTCACTTTTCTTCTCATTGGCTTTTTGAACCTCTTTTGCTATTTGACCTAGTCTGTTTTTTAAGGTGTTATTTTCTTCAGTATTTTTTATGTCTTCTTAACCAAGCTTTTAACTCTTTTCTCATGATTTTCTTGCATCATTCTCGTTTCCCTTTCCAATTTTTCTTCTACCTCTCTTACTTGATTTTCAAAATCCTTTTTTGAGCTCCCATGGCTTAGACCAATTCATATTTTCTTAGAGGCTTTGAGTGTAGGAGCTTTGACTTTACTGTCTTCTCCTGAGTGTGTGTTTTGATCTTCCTTGTCACCATAATAACTTTGTATAGTCAGAGTTTTTCCCATTATTTCCTCATTTCCCTAGCCTGTTACTTGACTTTTAACTGTTTGTTTAAGTAGGGCTCTGTTTCCAGGGTGGACAATTCACTGTCCAAAGCTTCAGGGCTCTTGTGCAGCTGTTCTCAGAGAAACCTCTAGGGACCTGTAAGTTTTCGGTTCTTTCAAGGTGGTATGATATAAGGAGAGGTGTTTTATACTCTCCTGGCCTGTGCTCTGGTCTGTGAGCAACCATAAGCACTCTTCTGCCCTGGGACTGCCACCTAGGACTGGGACCCCAATTCAGGTGTGGGCAAAGCAACTGAGTCCTGCCTCAGTGTTAGCAAAGAGACCCCTTTAATCTCCTTCTGACCAGTTGTCCTGCTCAGGAATTCCATCTCTCTCTCTCTTTCTCTCTCTCTCTCTCTCTCTCTCTCTCTCTCTCTCTCTCTCTCTCTCTCTTCCTCCTCTCCCTCCCTCCATCCCTGCCACCCCCTCTCTCTCTATATATGTATATATGTGTGTGGTCTCTGTACTCTTTAACTCTTTCATTTATACATGTATTAAGGCTACAAAACCACAGATTTAGAGCTGGAAGGGACAAGAGAGGACATACAGTTAAATCTCTTCATTTTGCAAACGAAAAAAAAATTAAGGGCCAAATAGAGCAAATGGCTTGCCCAACTTAACACAGTTAATAGATGACATAAATAGGATTTGAATCCAAGTCCTTTGACTCTAAGGCATTCTCATCTAAGGCACAGAACAGAATTTTGTAAATGATATTCTATAGCAGACCACATCTTTGTAATCACACAATTAATTGATTCATATTTTCAGTGAATGCAAAATTGCACTGTGCTTATAATTTTTTAACTTAATTTTTTATCATCTTTACTCTGTTCCAATACAAAGAAAGGTGATCAACTCATTGCCCACAAGCTTTCCCATCCACAATCTACTCCCCAATGGTTAGCATACTCCAACCTCCTTTTATTTTTCCCATCTCAGTGATACTGAACCCCCTGACTGCCAAAAACCAAATCCCATTCCCTAATGCCAGTCAGGATGAAAATAGGAAGACATACTCATCAAAGACATTTGCTATTCTCATAGAATATGTCCAGCACAAAGTTCAAATGGAATAAGGATTCTGTATAGGTGGTGAGACCAGCAGAAATGATTGTATTTGTGGGATTCTCTAGGGCATTATTCACTATTTGTCCACCATGTGTGGTATTTTCCTCCTCATTTTGGCCTCCTTGCTTCCCTTCAATTCCCAGCTAAAAAACACACCTTCTACAAGAAGTTTTTTTTTTTCTGATCTCTCCCTAATCCCAGTACCTTCCTTCTATTGGTTATCTCCAAACTATCTGTCCATCTACATATATACACATAATATCTATCTGTTTATCTATCAATCAATCAATATGTCTCATAATTTTATATGATCGTTTTCATGTTGTCTTCCTAATTAGACTGTGAGCTCCTTAAGAACAGAATCTGTCCTTTGCCTTTCTTTGTATCCCCAGAGCTTAGCCCAGTTCCTGACACATAGTAGATACTTAATAAATGTTACTTGATTGACTGATTGGATGCCATTATTATGTTTTTCATCAAGCCCCAGAACATTGCAGAACTTTCTAAATGAGATATATCATCACTCAAGAGCTTAGCCTAACTATCCCCACAGTTGAACAAAGGATATATATTGCTCAGGCTGTGATATGGAGTTAGATGGATAGTACACAGAGCAGTATCTTGGCCAGTCCCTGAAGATAAACAAAGTACTGGAACTAGAATTGAAGGAGAAAGGATTGCTTTTGGAAATTCATGCAATTGTGTTGAACAATATTGATACTTCTCCCTGAAACAAAAGTCTTTCTTTTAAGCATCAATATTCTTTAGATGCTGCTTTGTGTTAGTCTTAAAGTATTAAAGTTGCATCTCATTCCAGAGGGGAATGGAAAGAGGCATGGTAGGCTTCAGTAGGCTACAGGAGCAAAAAGATAAAAAGTATTATCAGAGAAATGTAGGACTGGAAAAGGAAGTGGGCAGTGAGAGTAATGGAGAGCCAACAGGCAGCTTGTGTGTTCTGATAGTATTTGTCTAATATAAGAGACCTTTGGACTTAAAAGTGGAGAAAGCAGAAGTGGGTTGCAATCTGTATCCTTGGAGGAAGTACCCCCATTGATGAGATCACAAATCTTTCAAAGAATTGTGGGCAATTACTTTGGCAGCTACTTAGAGGATGGACTGGAGTAAAGAGAGACTTGAGACACATAAATCATTTAGGATGCAAAAGTCAATGAAGTCCTGAACCAAGAAGGTAGCTATAAGTTGTTTTGGATTTTTTTTTTGGAGGGGGGAAGGTAAGGCAATTGGGGTTAAGTGACTTGCCCAAGGTCATACAGCTAGTAGGTGTGTCAAATGTCTGAGAGCAGATTTAAATTCAGGTTTTCCTGACTCCAGGGCCAGTGCTCTCTTCACTGTGCCACCTACCTGTCCTGGTAGCTATGAGTTTAAAAAAATCTATCTATCATATATACACACACACACACACATACATACATACATACATACATACATACATATACCACTAGTATATTCTTCAAAGCAAAGGGAAGAAAATGATCTATATGTACAAAAATATTTACAGCAGTGATTTTTGTTGTAGCCAAGAATTGGAAATAAAGTGACCATCAATTGGGGAAAAACTGAAAAAAATTATATGGTACAAATGTAATGAAATCTTACTGTACTATAAAAAATAACCAATGGGATATATTCAAAGAAACCAGGGAAGGCTTCTATTAAATGATGCAGAGAGAAGTGAATTGAATCAAGAGAACAATTTACACAACGACCATAATAATGTAAAGGAAAACAACTTTGAAAGCCTTTGGAGCTCTGATCAATCAAGACTTGAAAAGACTTTTTAAATCTGTAGCCAGACTGATGAGGCATGCTGCCCACCCCTTGGCAGAAAAGTGATGGATGGGAGGCACAGAATAAGACTGACATTTTTAGACATTTTAGACAAAATAAGTGTTGACTTATTTTACTTGACTATATTTATTCCTTTAAAATGGAGGGCTTCCTGTTGGCAGGAACTGGGGATGAGGCAGGCAGTGATAGGGAAAAGGAAGAGGAGGAGAAAAGAAGGAAGGAAGGAAGGAAGGAAGGAAGGAAGGAAGGAAGGAAGGAAGGAAGGAAGGAAGAAAGGAAGCAAGGAAGGAAAATACACCTTTTGAAAAAATATACAAAAGAGAGCAGATATGTTCCAAAGGGGTTATAAATAAGCAGGGATGTTTGGTCATGATTATGTGAAATTTGCATGTAAAACAAAACTGTATGTAAACAGTTTCATACACAATGATCTTCCCTGTTCTTTCTGTATGAAATGGTCATATTTATTGATGTTTAAGTTCATTTTTTTAATTCTAAAAAAATATTAAAGACTATTTACTTGCCTCATAAAAATCTGGAAATGCAAGAACAGAACCTAAGAACTCAAAAGCAAGGTCCTTTCAGGTCACAGTGAAGTCAGCTGGCTTGCCTTCAGCTACTTTAATATATATCCAAATCTTCTATGGAGATGCTGCAGCAGGACTATGCTGAGCTTGGCTGCAGTTTTCATTAATAAGTTGGTGCTGTCTCAGCACTTTAGAAATTTTACCTGATACTGACCTGGTTGATGGACCTTGTCTCCTTCCTGTTAGCTTTGGCATTTTCCCCACTTATCTGATTCTAAGCCAGTTTGTTCACTTCCTGCTTGCCGTTTCACTCTATTATAACTATTAAAATCCAGTCCTGGATTCCTCAGCAAACCCAGATCTGCTTTCTGTTCACTTTATCTGATTCTGACCTGAATGTTGACCATACCTTTGTTTACTATTAAGTGCTAAGTCCCACCACTAATCACCTTGGTCCAGCCATTCCACCATAGATGAACCTGATCATTAGCGCTTGAAGACCTGCTTATTCCATTGCTCCTCGTGCTTGGAAAATGAGTTGAAAGAGCCCAAGGGACTTTAATATCGATTCAAATATGGCTAAAACTATATTCATTTCAATTCTAACAGTCATCCTGACTTCATTTTCCTGAAAGATATTTCTCCTTTTTCATTTATTATATTGGGGACTAGGGTGTTTGGGTCCAAATGATGCAGTTCCACTATTATTGGTGATGAAAATAGATTATAAAAATGTTGTCAAGCAAGGAACTTAGAGATCATCTCACCTGGCCAGAGAAGTAAAGTAATTAGATCAAGGTTATGTCCCTAGCTAGCAGTTGAACTGTACTAGGATCCAGGATTTCATATTCCCTAAATGATGCTTTTCCTATTATATCACACAAACCAGCTTGCCTCAAATCTCTCCTTATTCCAATTCATCCTCCATTCAGTCACTAAAGTGATTTTCCTAAATCACAGGTCTGGTCATGTCTCCTTCTCCTCCCACCTCCCATTTGATAAACTCCAGTGGCTTCCTATTGCTTTCAGGAGCAAATATAAAATGTATCCAACACTGCCCCCCATAACCTAACCCCCTCCTTCCTTCTGAGTTTTCTTATACTGTATTCCCCAAAATGGTTGATATTCTTTTCAATCTAGGGACAATGGCTTCCAGATTGTTCCGGGAACAAGATACTACATTTCTTGGCTCTGGAAATTCTTTGCCAGTCCCCCAATGTCTAGAATTCTCTCCCTCCTCCACTGTAACTACTGACTGCTCTGGCTTCCTTTAAGTTCCAACTAAAATCCCACCTTTTATAAGAAGCCTTCCCCAACCCCTCTCAATTCCAGCCTCTTCCTTCTTTTAAATGTGTTCTCTTTATCCTGTATATAGTTTGTTTTGTATGTATTGGCTTTCATGTTTTCTTCCCCTTTGGACTGTGTGCTCCTCAAGGGAAGGACTATTTTTGACTTTTTTTTTTTGTATCACCACTGCTTAGTACAGTGCCTGACACATAATAAACACTTAAAAAATGTTTATTAGTTGACTGATTGATGCCAGGAAAATAATTATTCCATTTGGTAGGTAGAGACAACACAAAGATTAAGACATTTGGACTGAGGTGATGGAATAAGTGGTCTGACTGGCACTAGAATCCTAATTATCCAATTCCCAAGCCAGTGTTGTTTTTTTTCTTTCTGACAGACAGTGCAGCCCCATTATGTTACTTTAGGTACTGGATTAATATCATACCCCTTGCCTGTATGGTACTCCCTCTTCACCTCCACCTCTTGGACTTTATATCAGTTAAGTTTTTGCAGGACATGGTGATAACTAAGGTCAACAAACATTTATCAAGTGCCTACTAGAGATATGAATAAGAAAAAGGACAATCCTTACTCTCAACGAACTTATGGTCTATTGGGGAAGATGTACAAAAGGAAATAGGAAAGTAGAGAGAAGATGGGAGAAGAGTACAAGGACATAATAATGATGAAGTCAAAACCAAACAGTGCAGCAGCTGGGAAATAAATAGACTGGACTTATGAACTTCTGAATTCTCAGTAAATGTGGCCTTTGGGAGGAATTTTTTATTCATTCTTCACCCCTTCAAACAGAGGGGCAGAGGCAACTGGGGGTCCTGATATGGTGTGAGTACCAAAGCTAGTGAAATCTCTGTGATGATGAATTTCTGATGATAAGCTTTTTGGGACTAGGGGTGGGTGGTGGATGGGTGGGGTATAGGAATGAGGGGGAAAGGGAGAGAGGTCAGAATAAAGTTGTTCCAATTGTATACAGTGTGTTCACATTCACATTTACTATTCCTTTCCTAATTCTATCTTGACATGATGATGATAATAACTGATATTGATAGTTGATTCTAACTAGTCCATGATCTGAACTATACAGACAACTGATTTTAATATGATTGCCAGATGACTAGTCATTTTGAGTCTCTTAAATTATATACCTTCTTGTGTGTAATATTGTTCAGTGATCACTATACTTGAGACCTTCCAGTTACCTTGAAGAAAGTATTCATGGTGAATAGGCATGGAGGATTCTGAGTAATTGATGAGACTTTAGTCTCTCATTTTTAAAACTGAACCATATTGCTCAATATATTTTGAATAACCTCTCTCCATATTCACATTCATATTAAAGTTACTGAGTCTAAAAGTATACAGTGCCTAGATGTATTGAATATTGTTGATTTCATTATATCATTTCTATCTCTCCATCTTCTACAGCAGATATTGCTAGATAAGATGCAATTAACTTCTCGGTTCTTTTTTTGCTTATGTTTTTCATAAGAAGTGACCCACAAAATTACATCTCTTCCTATCTGAATCACCCTCTGCTTTGCTCTACTTTCACACCAGCTGACTTGCCTTGCCTGAATGGGAATGACTCCACCCAGAGGCCAACTCAATGACTGGTGAGTCCCACCAGCCATGTTGCTCACTTTCCTCCAGGCTATACCTCTAGTCTGCTCCACTTCTGTTCCATTTACCCTGTAAGGGTCCCTTCAATTCCTTTCTCCCACAGATTCCTTTCCAGCCTCCCCTTATGTTTTGCATTCCTCTATTAGAAAGTAAATTTTCCAATATCTATCCTTCACCCTCTCTAAGAGGAGAGAGAGAAAGAGTGGCCCCAGAGGCAGGGGGTATTGAGGACATATGAGTTTCAGAACTGATGTCATATTACATTCATTACAGTGAAATCCAGGAGCACAGCCAGGTGGGAAATGAAGTAATTATGTAATAAGTAGCTCTGCTTATCTATCAATTTGGTAAATCCCTTAATTTCCTAAGATTAAATGTTAAAATTACTGAAGATACAATTTATGGTATAGTGAGATAGTGCTAGATGTGGAATGAGGAATACCTGAGTTTGAATCCTGACTTGACACTTACTAGATAATGTGATCCTAAGCAAACCATAGAACCTCTGTTAGCCCCATTTCCTCATCTGTAAAATGGATAATAGCACCTACCTCCATAATTATTGGGAGGATCAAATAAAACATGTAAAGCCTTTTGCAAAGTCACATATGAAAGCTAATAATTAATAATGAAATCAATAATAAAACAAATACAGGTATAATTATTTAATTTTGGTCATGAGGAAAAGCATAGGCAGAGTTACCTGAAATTCTTACTGTGACTAAAGATGGCTTCACTTCAAAGAACATGGTTCCACACCATTTCATTTCTTCATAATCCTGTCACAAGAACTTTTGTTATCTTCTTAACAAGCTAGATTACAGTACTTTCATAAAGAAAAAGAAAAGCTCACCATCTTCTTTCTCTAGTTTTTCTGTCATCTTTAGCTTGTTTCCTATCATAACAGAATTATCCTCCTTAGTTTCTCCCAAGTTCTTGTTCTTAATAGTCTCTCACTTCAATTAATTATCTTTATAATGTTTCTTCAAAAATAATAGTAAAGATAGTTCTAACAAGAAAGAAGTTTCTCCTCATCTTTTTTCTCTGTCTTTTTCATTGTTGATCTCATAGATACTCATTGGCCAAAATTAGTCTTACACACAATCTATCACACAAGTCTATGCCACTACACACACACACAAACACACACACATACACACACACTGTACTAAGACTTTTGGAAAACCATATATACATACACATGCATATAGATGTGTGTATATATAATACACACACAAATGTGTTCTACATGTTGTTTCTGATAAAATGTAAGTTCCTTTTTCTTTGAGGGAAAAGACTTCCATTTTTGTCTTTTTATTCTCACCTCCTAGAACATTAAGCACAAAGTAATTGTGTAATGAATAATGAATGAAAAGATATTTATTTAAGTTTTATTATGTGTCCAGCAATATTGCTAACAAGCAAGCGAGACAGCTACCATACTTTAAAACTTACATTCTAATAGGGTAGTGGTTCTCAACCTGTGGGTCGCAACCCCTTTGGGGGTCAAATGACCGTTGCACAGGGGTCACAGGGGTTGCCTAAGACCATCTAAAGACACATATTTCCGATGGTCTTAGGAACTGAGACATTGCTTCTCTATCTTTCTCTAGGTGAGTCTGCCCACATGCAGATATGCCCACATATGAGTATTAAAGGGTCGCAGCATTAGGAAGGTTGAGAACCACTGTAATAGGGGAAAACAACACATAGGGGAGTTGTATCTAGGGAAGGGGTTTTGGACAGGAAAGTCAGAGTGAATGGTGACTGCAGACATAGAGCTATATTGATAGATATGTCCTTACCAAGAATGGAGGGGTAGTAGTGTGGATATAATTACTGTCCTCAGAACTAGAGTTGGGAAACAGGAGGGCAGAGGAGAGAAGAATACATGCATAGATTCATGACATAATAATGATGAGAATGGTATAGTAGGTCTGAGACTACCAGATTAGGTAAATGAATTCTCCCAAGTCAGAGCATTAATTCACTTTATGGTCACATGGTGGGACCTTCAATTCCATAAGGAGAGGAAGGGGAGGCTGGAGCACAGGTAGCATAGTATGGATATGACCAGAAATTGATCATCTTCATGTGATCATGCTTATTGGTTGACTGATAGATTGATTAATTCTGGAGATCATCTAGCAAGATAGGATACTGGAAACTGAGGTCTTTTCTTGAGCTGAATGGCAATTCAAATTCTGTTACAGAGAGTGCAACTCCAATAGGCTGGCCACATTGTTTGAATGCCAGATGCCAAAAAGATTATTTTATGGAGAACACACACAAGGCAAGTGCTCACAGGGTCAGAAGAAGAGATATAAGGACATTCTCAAGATCTCTCTGAAGACCTTTAGAATTTATTTGAGACATGGCAAACACTGGCACAGGACTGCCCAGCATGGCATGCTCACATCAAAGAAGGTGCTGTGCTTTATGAACAAGGTAGAATTGTAGTATCTCAAAAGAAAAATGAGATGCACAAACTTAAAGACATCTTCACTCCAAATGTTCATATGGGCTATTTGTTTCTGACCTGTGGTAGAGCCTTCCAAGCTCATGTTGGTCTGATCAGCCACAGTTGGACACATTTTACCTTGACTCCGACATAGTGATGTCATTTTGGTCCTCTTTGAGCATGAAGGACAACAACCAACCAATATTATGAGAGAAAAATAGTCCTGTTTGACTGAAATATAAAGCATGTAGAGTAGAAAATGCATGTTAAAACTGAATCATAGAGGCCCTTCACTAATTGGTGAGGAGTATAGGAAAAGGTCAATAGAAAATTGTGAGTCATTGGAGGGTTTTGAGACATGACTAGGTTCATGCATAAAGACAATTAATCTGGCAGAAATTTCAATCATTCAATAAGCATTTATTACCATGTGCTAGACACTGTGCTAGACAGTGTATTAAGTCCTGGGAATACAAAGAAAGGTTAAAACACCGTCCTGATACTCAAGGAAGTCACATTCTAATGAGGGACAAAATGTGAACAACTAGGCCCATATAGACAGAGTAGATGGAGTTTATTTCAGAGGGAAGACACTAGCATCAGGAGGAGACCAAGGGAGGGTGATCATTTAGGAATCTGAAACCATTCAACCATCAAAGGGCATGAAGCCTTCATCTTCTGATTTGAAGTCAGACATATTAACCATGGACAACAACATCCCCTGTGGTGGAAAGTACAGTGAGCTATATATAAGTCAGGAGACTTGGGTTCTAATTCCACAGAGGTTACTAGTTAGGTATGGGACTTTGGAAAAAATCACTTCTGGGTGGACTAGGGAATCCCTAAGGTCCTTTCAGTTATTAGCATTGTTTCATTTTATGACTTTAAGTATTATTTCCTCTACAATCTGCACATCAAGTTCTATACTGTGGGTATCTATACTGTGGCTCTAGTTTGCCTTGTGCCTAGTTGCAGATTGCCATAATCAGAGTTCAGTGAAAAATTAATACTGCCCCTGTATAGCTGCTCTGGGGATGAGTCACCTTGTCTGAGGTGAAGTTGTTGCTGATGGTAGCTTTAGGCAGGAGCCTATCACAACTGCAGGGCTCTCAATCAGCACTTGCCTAGGGACAGTTGCCCCTAGGGAATCTCTTGACGTCAAATCTGCACAGATTCCTCTTTGTTTGGGATTATTGTCACTGACTTTTACTGCCCTTCTTTAGAGCTTAATGGAACATTATCAGCAAAGAAGATTGTGCTGTCTCTGTTTACACACACCTACATCAGGAAAGGTTATCAACATCCTTCATCAGGTTTCCTAAGGAAGGAAGGATTAAAAGGGAGCACCAGTCCAGGTACCTGAAAACCTGGACCCCAAAGTTAGAAAAAAGCATCTGTTATCACCAATAGAAAGCCCTTTAAAAGGTCTCAGTTCCATTTTAGGAACTCTTTTCTGCCAAATCCACAACTCAAATTCACTGTGACCTTCTTTTAATTGTGCCGTACAAAGGTTTCATTTCTGATTTGTAACCTTACAAAAGAAAACCAGAAAGACTGCATTCAGCTAGATGCATATTCAAGGATTTATTCTTTATGGGATGGTTAGAGATTTAAAGCCAGAAGGAACTTTGGTTGTCATTGTCTGTGTAGTTGTCATTCCCCTTCCCTCATTTTATAAAAGAGGAAGCAGAGACACAGTGAACTTAAGTGACTTACTTGCCCAAAGATACATAACAAGTAAGTTACAGAGGCAAGAATGGAACCCAGGTCCTCTGATTCCAAAGCTAACACTTTTGGTGTGTTGTACCATGCTGCCTCTCAAACTTTTTTACCACAACTAGAGTCACCTCCCTCTATGCCATCTGTCATGTTCTAAGTGAGGAACGGATTCCTCAAGGCAGCCTTTTTAATGAGTATTACCCAAGCTTTAATCAGAATCATAATGCATCCAGACTGCCCCCAATGATGCCACTCCTCCAAGTCAAATTAATCATCATATAAATTTATAACATATAATTATATATGTATGAGTTGTGTATACATGTATGTATCTCTACAGACAAAAGAACATGAATATGTACAAGCTATGTGTTACTGAGGAATAAGGATTTGAGAAAAGGAGACAGAGAGAGGCTATGTGGCAATGGATGGAAAGCCAACTTTGAAATAAGGAAAACCTAGTTTCAAGTCCTCTCTCTGACACATACTAGCTATCTGTGTGAGACCATGGACAGCTCACTTAACTGCTCGTGCCTCTGTTTCCTCATCTGTAAATGGAATTAGTACCTACCTCAAAGGATAATGGTGAAGAGCAAATAAGTTTATGTATCTATATACATGAGTATGTATGTATATATGTGTGGTATTGCAAACCACAAAGTTCTATGCAAATATTAACAATTATTATTTTCCACCATTTGGAAAATAAATAAATAAAATGCTTTCTTTATACGTCCTCTCCATTTTTATCATCCATCCACTACACTTTCTTCTTCCCTTAAACAATACTCTGTTCCTGCCAGTAAAGGCATCTTTAAGCAAAATGTATTTGGTCTTTGGTAGAATGGACAAGGAGAAAGCTAATCAGGACCTAGAGGCAGGAAAATCTGAGTCCAAATCCAACCTTGCTAGATGTATGATCCTGGGCAAATCACTTAACCTCTGTTTGCCTTAATCCACTAGAGAAGGAAATGGCAAACCACTCCAGGATCTTGGTCAATAAAACCCTATAGATAGTATTGGTGTGCTATGGTCTACAGGGTCATGGGGAGTCAAACACAACTGAATAACAACAATAATAAAACTGACAAGGAGTTAAATTTGATGACTACTAAGCTATGAATCTCTGGCTAAGGCCAAAAAAGGATTAATAAAAAGTATTCATTCCTCCAAGCCCATCCAACTGTCTCCTCTTCCCTTTTCACATTCTTTCTTACTCCTACCTTCCTTGGGCTAGTGGTATAAGATTCTCATTTTTATAATGAAGCTCTATTCTGGGGGAATACATCAGTAGTGAATTAGGATTGTAGTAGCTGCTTGGTTCTTCTCACCCCATTCCCTATTTTCAGGGTCAAAACTATTTAAATCCTGTATGTGAAAATTTAAAAGAAAAGAAATTATAGATATAAAAACTCCATTTTTATTTACTTATAAATTATTTTGCTCTTCCATTTTTTCCTTCCCATGTTTATCAGGTCCATGTGGTCCCCTCCTGTGCTATTTCATGGAGTTTATATCCTATGAAAATTTAATAATATAATCACAATAGCTCAGAGCTTCCAGTTAGAAGAAATCCTAACATTCAGAAAAAGGTTTGGCATTCCATCTTAATTTCAGCTTTTTTTGTGGCTAGCCTCTGAGGACAATTCAGCTTTTGATGCCAAAAATTAACAAATACATTTTTAAAACCAGAAATTTACACAGATTATCAACATTCCTAAGAAAGTTTAACTAATATAAATAAGTCATTCACAACAATGGCCAAGTGAGCCTAGATATCAATTCCACCAGACAACCTTTAATCTCCAAGTTAAGCCAAAAGTAGGCAACATTGCTCTATGATATGAGTTCATTTGTAAAGTCTTACAGAGGAGAATGGTGAGTGATTATCAGTTGTATTGTCTCACATAATAGCAAGAAGAAATGAATGGAAAAAGATGACTGGAGCAGTAAGGGTGGCATAGTGGATAGAGCACCAACTGTGGAGTCAAGAGGACCTGAGTTCAAATATAGCCTCAGACTCTTATTAGTTGTGTTACTGTAGGCAAGTCACTTAACTCTTATTCTGCCCCCCAAAAAGAATTACTGAAAGCTTAGTGAGAGACCTAATTAACCAGACCATTCAGGAAACATTTAAGTATAAAAGTGGTAGGAGGAAAACAAGTATGGGGATTTGAATTAATCAAATTATTCTGGAAAACAATTTGAAATGATGCAACTAAAATGTCCACATCCTTTGACACAGAGAACCTCCTGCAGAGCATATATCCTATGGAGTACAATAACAGAAAAGGCCACATACATACAATATTTCTAGCAGTACTTTTGGAGTAGCAAATATCTAGAAACAAAATCTGTGCTCATCAAATGGGGAATGGCTAAACAAATTGTAGTGCATGGATATAAAAGAATATTTCTGTACAATAAGAAATTATAAATATGAAGAATTCAAAGGAACACAGGGAGAATGATGAACTAAGGCAAAATGAAATAAGTAGAACCAGGAAAACAATACATCCCTTTGATTACAGAAAGGTAAACAGAAAGAATTAATAAAATAAAACTAAACATTGTGTAATTGTAATGACTAAGTATGGGCCTATGGCAAGAGATGAAAAAATGTTCCTCCCTCCTTTCATTGAAGAGGTGGGGACTATCATGTGGAATGCTGCATATGCAATTGTTCACAAAATGTTGGTCAATTTTGCTCAATGTTTTTTTTCTAATTAAGGAATACTCTCTGTGTAGGAAAGAGGGAAGAGAATATTTGGTAATAAATATGATTTACAAGTAAAACACTCCAATAAAAACTTTTTTTTCCTTTTTGTAGGGGGGAAGGCAGAGCAATTGGGGTTAAGTGACTTGCCCAAAGTCACATGGCTAGTACGTGTTAAGCATCTGAGACCAGATTTGAACTCAGGTCCTCCTGACTCCAGGGCCTGTGCTCTATTCACTGCACCACCTAGCAGCCTCAAAACCTTTTTTGAAAAAAGAAATAATTTTCTTTGTCACTGATAGTGGAGCCACCTCCTTTGAACTCTATCTGATATCATGGTTACCAGTGAGTTGTATAAAGTAGTAGAAATGGAGGCTGAATAAATCAAAGACAGGAAAAGCAGAAGAATGACAGCAGGTATGCATACAGGAGGTCTGTGCTGAGATGATGCAATTCTGATGGCATTAAAGTATCTGTCAATCAATAAATAAACATTTATTAAGCACCTGCTATATATCAGATGCTGTGCTAAGTGCTGGGGTCAAGAGGAGGCAAAAGACAGTCCTGCCCTCAAAAGATTTACAGTCTAATGGGGGAGACAAAATGCAAACAAATGTATGCAAACCAGGCATATACAGGATAATTGGGAAAAAACTAACAGAAGGAAGGCATTCAAATTAAGAAGATATAAATTCCCAAAATATCTGAAAGAGAGAATGGCTAAACAATTGGGAAAAATACATTATTCATACTGAAAAATAGTCAGACAAGAAAATATCAATAACTACTGACCCATGTTCCCATTTCTATAGAATTTTGATAAGAATAATGTATATAATCCATATATATATATCAAGGGCATCTCTGATGAAGGTACAAGAATGGAGGAGGTGTTCAGTTGTTTTTCGGTCATGTCTCACTCTTTATGACCCCATTTTGGGATTTTCTTGATAAGATACTGGAGTAGTTTGACATTTCTTTTTCTATGTCACAAATGAGGAATTTGCAGCAAATAGGGTTAAGTGATTTGCCCAGGGTCACACAGCTACTAAGTGTCTAAGTCCAGATTTGAACTCAGCAAGATGAGTCTTCCTGAATCCAGTCCTAGCACTCTCCTCCACTGAACCACCTAGTTACCCATGGAAGAGGTAGGCCATTCTGTTAGGCTGCATCTTTATACAACTGACTGAAAGATTCAGAGAGTTCTGGGTACTAACATTCTTATTTTTTGTTAAAAAAGGATTTTATTAGAGTAAAATGCTGCCTTAAAGACTATCCTCTAACAAGATATTTCCTGCATATGTTAAAATCAAATAAGACCTTCAATCAATAATTCAATCTACAAGTACTTATTATGCACCTACTATGTGTCAGGCTCTGTAGTAGGCACTGGAAAAATAAAGACAACAGCAAGTGTCCCTGTGATTAAAGACCTTCCCATCCTAATTCAAGAAACAATCTGCACATATATAGGTGTAAGGGTTGAATGTTTAAGTTATACAAATGTCCTAGGACCTTAGCCAGGTGAGAACAATTACTATTCTCAATTATTAGATTTAGTTTCAATCAGTCAACCAAACATAGGCTTTAGAATAAGTGTGGGAAGTCCTTGGAAACTAGAATAAAATAGCACAAAACTCATGTTCAGGGGGGCGGAGCCTAGATGGCGGCGTAGCAGCAGCAACACATCGCAGCTCTCACATAGCCACCCCAAAATACCCATAAAATAGGACTCTAAACCAAACCTACAACTCCAAAACGCACACAAGGTTACTTCCCACTAAAGTCAGCTCGGCTATGAGGAACCATATCAGCACTGCGAACCGAAAGCAGCCTGGCCTGAAGCCGTGGCTGTGCCCCAGGGGCGGCCGGGCAGGAGGTGCAGAGAAAGCTCTCAGGTGAGCGGATTAGCACCAGCTGCCAGGAGGGGGGATTAGCACCAGCTGCGTGAGTGGGGATTGTGAAAGAGGGAGATAAGCTTCCCGTGGAAAGGTCTCCAGAACAGAAAAGCGATAGGCAGAGGTTTTGCACCCCCCTCCGCGTTGTAGCTTCCCGCCCATGGCCTGCAGAGAGCAGGGAGACTGAGCGATTGTTTTCAGGCCAGGGCTCTCGCGTTGAGCGGCCTGGATCCGGATCGCTGTCTTGGGCCTCGGTCTTGGAGTCTTCATTATCCAGTCAGCCGGAAGTC
>CM053586.1:247999968-248012611 GCA_028646515.1 Pseudochirops corinnae
GACTCTCTTTTCATGATTTTCTTGCAACATTCTTATTTCTCTTCCAAATTTTTCTTCTACTCTCATTTGGTTTTCAAAATCCTTCTTCAGCTGATCTCTAGCTTTAAGGCAATCTTCATGTTTGCTGGAAGCCCCTGGTGGGAGAGCTCTGGCCTCCTGCAGCTCTCTGCCTTGGTCCTTCTTTTCTTCAAAGAAGGAATCTAGGGTTTGGTTGCTGTTCTTACCCTGCTTCTTATGCTTATTCTTATTCATGGTTGGTCAGACCGTGATTTTTTATTTTTAAGTCTCTGTGGGGCTCTGCTTCCATAGGGGAAAGCTCTGTTCCAAATCGCTGGGGTCCTCCCAGCTGCCGTAGCTCTCAGGGAGGTGCTGGGTCCCTCCCCCACTTCCAGCCAACTCAATAAAGACGGACCACAGGACCAAAGCCCAAGACCGCAATCTGGATCCAAGCCACTCAACGCAAGAGCACTTGGCCTCTGAACAGTCGCTTAGTCACCCTGCAGTCTGCAGGCCGAGGGAGTGGAAGCTGCAATGTGGAGGTGGGTGCAAAACCTCTGCCTTTCACTTTCCCACCCTGGAGGCGTTTTGGCAGACCCCTTTTCTCTCACGACCTCGCAAGCCCCATTGACCTTGTTCTGAACACTGCTGCAGCTTCTGCTAATCCGCTCACCCTGAGGCTCAGCCGAGATTTCAGGCCAGGCTGGTTTTGGTTCACAGTGCTGATATGGTTCCTCGTAGCTGAGCTGACTTTAGTGGAAAGTATATTTGTGTGCATTTTGGAGTTCTAGAATTAGTTTAGAGTCATATTTTATGGGTATTTTGGGGTGGCTATTTGAGAGCTGCGATGTGTTGCTGCTCTTACGCCACCATCTTGGCTCCCTAAAGGTCTCATTTCTAAAATATATAGAGAACTGAGTCAAATTTATAAGAATACAAGCCATTCCCTAATTGATAAATGGTCAAAGGATATGAACAGGCAGTTTTCAGAGGAAGAAATTAAAGCTATCTATAGTCATATGAAAAAAATGCTCTAAATCACTATTGATTAGAGAAATGCAAGTCAAAACAACTCTTGAGGTACCACATCACACCTATAAGTTTGGTTAATGTAACAAAACAGGACAATAATAAATGCTGGAGAAGATGTGGGAAAATTGCAACACTTATTCATTGTCCAGGGAGTTCCAAATTGATCCAACCATTCTGGAGAGCAATTTGGAACTATGCCTGAAGGGATATAAAAATGTGCATACCCTTTGACCCAGCAATACCACTTCTGGGGCTGTAAGACACCATAAAAAAAGGCAAAAGGATCCACATGTACAAAATATTTGTAGCACTTCTTTTCGTAGTGACCAAGAATTGGAAATTGAGGGGATGTCCATCACTTGGGAAATAGCTGAACAAGTTGTGGTATATTAATGTAATGGAATACTGTTGTGCTATAAGAAACGATGAGTAGGAGGACTTCAGAAAAACCTGGAAAGACTTATATGAACTGATGCTGAGTGAAGTGAGCAGAACCAGAAGAATATTGTACATAGTAACAGCCACATTCTGCAATGATTTACTTTGATAGACCTAGCTGTTTTCAGAAATCCAAGGACTTAAACAACTCTAAAAGACTCATGATGGAAGATGCCATCCACATCCACAGAAAGAAATACGAAGTTGGAATGCAGAGCAAAGCAGACTATTTGTTCTTTTTTTTTGTTTGTTTAGTTTAGTTTAGTTTTTCTTTCTCATGGTTCCTCTGATTCGTTCTAATTCTTCTATACAATATGACTAATGTGAAAATATGTTTAATATGAATGTATATGTAGAGCCTATATCAGACAGCATTGACAGCATTCCATCTTGGGGAGCAGGGAAGGGAGAGAGGAAGAGGATATTTAAAACTTATGCAAGTGAATGTTGATAATTAAAAATAATTAAATTTATAAAAAAAAGAAATAAGGTGTGTAAAGTGTGTAAGAGAAGCATGGAAAGAGCTATATGAACTCATGCAAAGTGAATTCAGAGTATTCATAGTGACTTCACAATATTCACAGCAACAATAATTTTGATCAAAAGAACAAAACACCAAAAATTTAAAAGTAAATGTAATAAAATCATAAAGATCAAGTAGGATTTGAATGAAGTGATTTGATAAGATGCTACAAGCCTTTGTGGAGTGGGAGTTCCATAAGTGTTACACGTTGCAGGCATTCAGATTTTTTTTTAACTTATGTACTAATTTTTCCCCCTCTCTAAAAAAAATACTATTTGTTATGAGAGATGGTTTTCTGGAGAGGAAGGGGGAGTGATTCATGAGACACTATGGTGATGTAAGGAATGGAAAATAATAATAAAATTTTTATTTAAAAGAGATTATTGATAACTTTGGAAAGAGCAATTTCATTTGAGCTATTGGTGTCTACATGAAGACTTGGATGGGGATTGCATATGAATTAAATGAAATAGTAAATATTGAAAGCAAAAGCACATTTTATCCCATATAAGAGAAGGAGCTTAATTTCTGATACTTACAGAGTAGAGGAGATGGAGAAGGAGCCAAGGAGGGGAAATGGAGAAATAGCATAAAAGGCAGGGAATGAATACAACTGTGGATGCCGTCTGGAGATGCCTTTAGGTCAGTGCAGGAGGAGAGAATGCAAATGATCCTCCAATTATCAAGAATAGTGAGATGTACATTGTCCCAGGAGAGCCTCATTAAAGCCATATATCACTTTCTGTTTTCAACTTTGAAGATTTAAAATATTAGCAAACAAATAGATAGGGCTGATGGTAATTGATAGGAAATGCAGGATTTGTGCTCTAGGTCTTGCTTACCATAGTAGGGTCTCAATAAATGTTTGCTGAATGAATTTAAAGAAGCTTTATAAAAATGTCCATGTGCAAAATTTGGGTGAAATAACATTTTGATAATCTAAAAAAAGTAGGAAATAATTTTCAGGGCAGTACGTACTCACACATTTGCAGGTTAACTTGTTAAAAAAAAAAAAAACAAGTTAAAGTTTCTGGAAACTGCCCTTGAGTGAGGAGAAATTTGATGGTATACAAATATCATGTATACGTCCTTCCTAACTTGATTCATTTCTTCCTCAGTAAGAGGGGAATTTAAGATAATTCAGACAGAATTGACTGAAGTTTAATAAAGCTCATGTGAAAAACATATTTGTTAATAAAATATTGTAAATAAGATCATAGAGATCAATGGTTTAACTACTTGTATGTTATAGTAGAAAATCCAATTAACATGAGAATTTAAGATTATGTTTATAAATACAATAAAACAGGTGCCCCCCTGCCCCAAAAAAGAGGTTGCTTCCAGGACTTGGTAGAATGTTAAACTTCTCCTGGGTTTAATGGATAGGACTTCCCATTCCCATATCATTCCAAATATTAGGATAGGTTGGAAAAGCTAAAGACAGATGAGTGTTTTAATGGAAAGGGCCAGGTATATATAACTGATTTCTCAAGGCAGAGAGGTATCAATTATCTAGGAAGTTGGAAGTTTTAAGCTCAGAAAATTGTAGGTATAGAAGATTCCAGGTCTGTGGCAATTCCAGAAAAAAGACAGGACAGAAGAGAAGGGATACCAGGAAGGAGGAAGGGGCATGGCTAAATAATAGATAGCCCTATGGAGAAAAGCTAGGTCCAAGAAAACCCAGGATTCACCCCCTCCCCTTACTACAATAGGAGCCATTAATGACTATGTTAACAAGGTTAATACTAAAATGGTGAATAGTATGCTTTGGGATAGGGGAATGGGGAGAGAATAGAAGCAGGGAGTCCAATTAACAAGCATTTACTTAGCATCTACTGAGTTGTGACCACAAACTGCCCCTTTTCCCCTATCAATTATCTCATTCTGTATGAGCGTACACTATGGATATGCCTATGCAAACTGCCACTATTATTATAAATAAGTTAAGCTTAAGTCCCATCAACAGTAGGGAGTCCATAAGAAAAAAAATAACAGTCATTAAGAACAGCTTCAAAACTTTTCCTGCTGACATTATTTATTGTGCTAAATATTTATTGTGCTAGTTACTCCCCAAGTCTCTATAACAAATAACAATTTGTGCTAGCTAGCAAGAAGAGGTTTGGTTTTTTTTGCTCCCTCTATTGCATGTTCTATCTCTGAACCTTCTTGGGGTAACCAAGCCAATTAAAAATGTTCAGTGGTCACACCTATTACAAATGACAAATGTTGGAGGGTAGGAAAGAAAAATAGACGTACAATGAATTGCTGATGGAGTAGTGAACTGGTACAACCATTATGGCAAACAATTTGGAACTATGCCCAAAGGGTTATAAAACTGTGCATACCCCTTAACCCAGCAATACCACTACTAGATCTGTATCCCAAAGAGAGGAAAGAAAAGGAAAGATGTATGTACAAAAATAATGCACCTGTATGTACAAAAATATTTATAGCATCTCTTTTTGTGGTGGCAAAGAATTGGAAATTGGGGGGATGCCCATCAGCTGGGGAATGGCTGAACAAATTGTGGTATATACTTGTGAGGAGTACTGTTGTACTATAAGAAATGACAAGGGGTGGGGGCTTCAGAGAAAACATGGCAAGACCTGTATGAACTGATGTGAAGTGAGGTGAGAAGAACCAGGAGATCATAGTGCACAGTAATGACAATGTTGTAATGATGATCAACTGATCTTGACCACTCTGATTAATACAGTGATCCAAAACAATTCCAAAGGACTCATGATGAAAAAAATGCTATCCACCTGTTATGAGAATCTGAAGATCTTCCCTGCCCCTAGGCCCTTTGCTTAAGTGGCTTAAGTGGCTCTGAGAACCTTCCCTGATTTGAAAGTATACTCTGCCCCCTAACAGGCTGAAAGTGGTCACATGGAGCCTGTGGCGGGAGGCTTGTTTTTTGGGAATGCCCCGCCTTGTTGTTTTGTGATTGGGCAGTGGGTCAAGAGGGCTGTGACAATCTCCCATCCAGGGGAAAGCTATATATGCACTGATGTGATTTTTTGCTTTGGGGCTCACTTTGGAAAGAGTTGTGTGATTTGGCCAGAGGAGACTCTGGGAAGCCGTTGAGCCCCTTTGAAAATCCAGATGTTGGTGCTTCCCTCTCTGGTAACTGACTAAGTATGGATGTAATGGTCAGATGGTTGGAAGCCCGTCTACTGATCTGTTTCTTTGTCTGCTTGAAACTTCTGTTTGTATTCTGTTTGCATTCTCTGAAGTTCAGGGTGCTTACTTTTCCCCCTAAACTGGTAAATGAAATATGCTTGATTAAAGTAAGATTGTTAACCCATTTTGAGTTCCTTTGTTTTGGAAAAGCAGATCTAAGAACCTGTGCTAGCAGTCACCCTGGGCATACTAGGGTAGCTTGCTGATACACCACCTCCAGAGAGAGGGAACTGACAAACTCCAAATAGAAACTGAAGTGTAATTTTCTCACTTTTTTTCTTGCTATTTTGAAATATGGTTTATATGGAAATATGTTTTGCATGATTTCACATGTACAATTGATATCATATTGCTTGCCTTCTCAGTGGGCATGGGAGTGAGGAAGAGAATTTGGGACTCAGAACATTTTTTAAAGAATGTTAAAATAAATAAATTTTTTAAAATGAAGTATGAAATTATTTGTATTTAATGGCAAGGCTACCATATTAGATAATAAAAGAGATGTGTGTTCATCACGATAAACAATGTATTGACAAATTAACTTTATGTACTATGGTAATAGTCTCCAGTGGTTCCAGTAGCCTTCCCTACCCCTTTCATTCATTTCTATAGATAAGATGCTGATGGAGATAGTTCATGGAGCTAGAGCTGTAAAAGACCTCAGAGATCATTTACTCTAAGCTCCTTCCTGAATAAATGAGGAAACAGAGTTACAAAGATGAAGTGACTTACCTGGGGTCACACAGGTAGTAAACATCAGTGGGGACAGCTGAACTTGGGTCATCTGACTCCAGAGCCCATGCACATCTACTATCCTACACTGCCTTCCTCCCATTCACACATGTAGGAGTGCTGAGTCAGCATTCAAACACAGGTCTTCTGATGCCAAAAATACAACAGTGTCTCTCTCCACTGTACCAGATTACATCCACAAAAAGCATCTCTGTATTTGCCAGCAGGAAGCCCTATGACTTTTCCAATCAGAAGGATTGATTTCCTCTCTCAAAAAAAGATTATTTCCTTTTCACAGTTCTATGTACAGAAAAAAGATCTCTCTCCTACTAACTTTAGGATTTTTTTTTCCTTCTGGAGATAAAAATATTTCACATTCATAGAGATAGCAGGTACAGTGGAAAGAACATGGGCCCTCAAGTTAAAAGACCCAGTTTTAAATTCTGCCTCTGCCTCCCATTTCCTGTGTGACCTTGTACAAGTTACAACATCCTTGGACCTCAGTAACCCATCTAACTTGGGTTAGATGCTTCCCAGGATCACTTCCAGCTTGAGGTCAACAATAATCATTTTATTTTTTTTTTCCCCAGAGGCACCTCTCTTAGCCTTTGCTATGGGTTCAACACAAGGAGTTGATTTAGGTCTATCTCCTATTTTGTTAAAAAAAAGAAATCAGTTTATATCAGGAAATAACACTTTTTTTTTTTGGAAATAAAGGATTTCACAAGGACTTTACATAGAAAAATACAAAGTGACTTCACCTCAACATCCTTGTTTAAAAAAGCAGCAAGAGAAAGGAGGAAAAACACTAACTTAGGAACCAGCAAAGCTGAATTGAAGACCCAGTTTTGCTACAAACTAGTTATTTGGCCTTGGGTCACCTTTCTGGAGTTCAAAATTTTCTTATCTCAATTAGTGAATCACTAAACATTCATTAAGTGCCAGGAGCTATACCACTAAGCACTAGGGATACAAAAAGAGGCAAAAGATGGTGCCTGCCATCAAGGAGCTTATAATCTAATATGGGAGATAATATGCAAAGAAATATATACAAAACAATCTAAGATAAATAGGAAATAAGTAACACAAAGAGTGCTCTAGAATTAAGAGGAGTTGAAGAAGGCTTCCAGGAAAAAAATGGATTTTAATTGGGACTTAAAGGAAGCTGGGGAGGCCAGTCATCAGAACAGAGGAGGTAGAGCATTCCAGAAAAGGCAGACAGTCAGAAAAGATGCCCAGTGTTGAGATAGAATGTCTTGCTGAAGGAACAACCAGAAGGCCAGCACCCCTAAATCAAAGAGTAATGTCTCAGAGAATAAGGTATAAGAAGGCTGGAAAGGTAGAAGGGGGCTAGGTTGTGAAGGGTTATGAATGCCAAACAGACTATTACTTTATCTCTAAAGTAAGAGGATGGAAGGAGCAGCATTGAATCACGTAATCCTTACTATGGGAAATTTTTTGTGCTCAGAAGTTCTGGGCTGCAGAGGGCTGTACCATTCAGGTATCTGTATCATGTACACTACTGAGTACATTTCATACTTAGGCATTAATATGGTGAGGCCCCAGGAATCAGGGAGGGGGGAATTAGGTTGCTTAAGGAAGGACAAACTCATCCATATGGAAAACAAGAGCAAGTTAAAGCTCTTGGGCTAATCAGTAAAAGGATAAGGCCATGAGTAGCCCCTGAATTTCTAGAACTCTTACCAAAAAAAAAAAAAGGCGGGGTATTCCTAAGAGTTCTTCACTAATTTTTTTCTTCCAATTCTAAAATTATATATCTATGAATCGGGGGTAGACCTAGACTAATATGAAACACAAGATTTGCATCATGAACATTATAGAAATGTGTCTGCTGGGCATAGGTGATTGAGTGGCTGGGAATGATGGCTCACATTTATAGAGAATTGTAAGATTTGTAATGTGCTTTGTGTCTCTGATCTCGTTTCATTCTCATAACAATCTTGTGTGGCAGGTGCCATTATTTACATCGCATAGATGGAGGAAACTGAGGCTCAGACTTGCTAAGTGGCTTGCCTGGGATCCCCCAGCTGGTGTGACTTTACCTAAGGGGTGACTACAAACCATGCTTTTCTGACTCCAAATCCAGACCTCTATCCATTGTGCCATTCTCCATCTCTACTCTCGAGTTAACAGAACTGCACTTTAAAAAAAAAAGCTACTTATTATTTATTAAAAAGGTGGCTACACATCAAATTGTTTAGGGCAGCATTCATTTTTATGCCTGAAGCTAGAAATTAAAAAACCTGGGATGAGTCAACGATTGGCATTTCAGATTTAGTTCCCCTGCATCTCTCCCCCCCCCCCCCCCCACAATGAGTTCTTAGGTATCAAATGCTGGAAATGAGTTTAATAATTTCCTACTGCAGCATATCTCTGCCTCTCAACCCAGGTCCAACCTTGGGCCAATCTACTGCCCTGTGTTTAGTAGGCTCTGTGAGAACTCTGTCTGTTACCAAAAAGAAGTTTGAAAGAAGGTAGCAGTGCATTGTGTACAATTATAATGATTAAAAACAATCCATCTTTCCCTTGTTGCCATGTAATAGTGGGCTTAGATATAATACCAAGCCCTAATGCAGATTTTAGCCATGCCAAGTTAAAGGACTTTGTGCCCTGATTCTCCAGAATTGCTGTTCTGTCACCTTACTGTTTCTGAAACTTTCCCCTCTAAAATAATTCCACTTAGCATGCAGTCTGTGATCTTTGTGAAACAGGCTAGGCTGATGTTGGGAGGGATCAAAGTTTGGAGGTGATCCGCATCTAGTGGATAGGAATGAAGGGAATATGGTAAATGTCTGGAGGGTACTATTTGAGCTCACCTTTAGCATCTTTACATTTCTTCCTTAAATTCTCTAGAAACAAACAGAAATTCATTTCTATCTCCCCCTCCCCAGTTATTATCAGTAACCAATAAGATGAAATAGTTATTAGGTCTTCTCTGCTTTTTAATTTTTTTTAACCCAATGAGTTTTAAAATGTGGAGCACAACAGGTTGGCAAAACGTAAATGTTTGCTTCCTTAGTCATTTAGTAAAATATTTTCCAGCTAGAAGAGACCCTAGAAATCATTTCAATCAACTTCCTCATTTTACAGGTGAGAAAACTGAGGTCCAAAGACATTGCCCAGGTTTGCAGGATGTCTCTTACCCTTCCTAGTTGGCTCATATTTTTGTTCCATTTTCTCCATCCGCACTCAGTGCAGGATTTACCACATTAATGAGTCTGAAGGAAAGCCTTGCATCATTTTGCCTGCTTACTAACAGTTTTCATTTATCTTTCAGTAGTTAGTAACCTTTTGTCCTTCACCACAGAATAGTGTAAAGAACACAGAATCCCAGTTTCATCAACTAGCTGTGTGACTTTGACTGTCATTTAACATATCCAGGCCTTCTTTATCTGTAAAAATATGAAGAATATTTGTGCTGTCTACACAGATAGATAATTGTTGGATGAATGCTCTTTTGCAAACTTTAAAGGGCTACCACTATGTGAGCTATGATTGCTATTATATACTCCCAAGACTCTTAGCACTCTTTGAAATCACAAGCTAAGGCTATGGTTGCTGAGTCAGTTATCAAAATAGAACGGAAAATACTTAAAATGGACAATTTGGATTGGGGCTGCCTTCTCTGGTCATGAAGAACTATCATGGTCTATCTGTCATGCCTGACGGATTTATCATCTAACCTGATTGACTGTGAAGCACATGGGCACAGGTGGTCCACTGTACAGATGTGATGTTCACAGAAATTTAGATGTGCCAAGAACTGTACTGATCACCTCTTCCAACTCCCTCTATTTCTGTTGGGGAGCACTCAGACCCAAAGAGATGAGGTGATTTGTCCTGAGGTCACACTACTAGTTAGTGGCAGAGTTAAAGCTATCATTCAGGCTCCCTGACTCCTAGTCTGGTTCTCATTTCCACATAGCCTTGAGGCCTCTCTTGTGGCTTTAGGACAGCTAACAGCAAGGAGCCGTGGAACAAGGGAGGAGCCAAAGGCTTTCCATATTTGTAGACATTAAGAAAAATATATGACTGGTATTATAAAATCTTTCCATCAATTCAAATATCTTACCATATGTGGTTACACCTGAGTTGGCACATATCTGGCTAGCATAAAGTCAGCCAATCTTATCTATTTTTTGTAAATAATTTACCTTATCTTGCTTCTGCCTACTCTACCTGGTTAAACAAAGACCTGAATGTGATTCTAGCCCATTCCTCCCTACCTCTGCTAATCAAATATTTACAGTTATTTCCACTTTGTTTGGGCTAACAACCAAGTATTCAACCTGCCTTGCCAGTTTGCCAAATACCATTCCTCTGTGTTGCTCTCCCCATGGTAGTTCACAGCAGGTGAATAGTGCCTTTGTTGAGACTTGGCCTACATTAGCCACTCTTGATTTAAGTTTTGAACAGGACTGAAGATAATTTACAATTTGGGATCTAAACCAAGTAAAACTCAGTGTTTTGAAGGCCCATGGTTTGCAGCTTCATGTTTTCCTTTGAAGTATGTTTACTTTCTAATTTTCCAAACTCCTACTATTGGCATTTTACTCTGAAACTAAATTAGGAAAGGTGTGTCTAGGCTTCCCCTTCTCCTCACTCTCCTGAGCCAAAGCCACCGAGTTTCATATTAACTAGGTACTTTATGTGCATGGGGAAGCAGGGCAGTCTGTAGAGTGTTGGACCTGGAGTTAAGAGAAACAAGTTCAAATCCCACCTCCAACAGTTAAGTACCTTAGTGACTTTGAGCAAATCACTTAATCTCTTGAGATCTCACTTTCTTCCTCTGTAAAGTAAGGGTGATGATACCTGTACTACTTAACCAACAGGGTTTTTCTTCATTAAAAGATCTGAAAACCTTAAAATAAGATTTCATAGTCAGTTTTTAATTCATACTTTTTCCTCTACTGTTTTAACTTGGGTGCTTCTGAGATGTGAGAATAAGTTTGTGTCCTTCCCAGAGTCACAGGACCAGACAAGTGCCTGAGATAGGATTTGAATCCAGGTTTCTTGATGCCAGTTCCAGTACTCTTTTAATTATACATGTCCTGCCTTCTCATCTTTGAAGGCATAGTATTCTTCCCTCCACTACGAAAGTTCTATGTATCATGCCAGGATACAGGCCCAATGCTGTGACTTCTGTCTTTGTTCCCAAGACTTCTCAGGGATACCTATGTCAATCCCCGAACCTGGACTCAAACCTCTAGCCTTATCTTTGCCCCAGGGCTTCATCCAGTTCCATAGACGTTGTTTCTCAAATTGCCAACTCCTGCCTTCTCTGCAGAGTCTCCCAGTTTATACTTTTGTCTGTTCCTACCTGTCATGAATCAGATACCATAGACCTTATAGGATACAATATCACCACCTGACATGAGGTTGAACCTTGAGCAAGGGCCTCAGAACACTTGTTTCCCTCAATGAACTTCTCTTCAGCCACACATAATCTGCCTAGACCCCTCTTCAATGGTTAGCACACTCCTATCAGAATCTCTCCAATCCAGTGATTCTGAATCCATGATTGTCATTGTCCCCATATCCCATTGTCTGTCCCTAGTTACCTGTTCCTTAATCCCAGGTGGTAATGGAACCAGTGTGAATTGGCAAATGAGATCTGTTTGTAAAACTTAAAAAAAAAAAGAGTACCAAGTCTTTTTGTCTGGCCAGCTGGTTTTCAAACATTTACCAGTGTGTTCTATTTTATTCCTCTCCCCTACTCTTTCTCTTCCCTCGATTTCCATTCCAGAGGTAACCACCTTTTTCACTATGTTCTATGAATGTCTGTTTCATAGTTAACAAATTTGCTTGTATCTTAAAACATTTTCTTTCCCACTCCCTCCATCTTCTGGTTCTCACCCAGATCTTATTCGCTCCTGGTGACACAGCATCTCTGACCATCCTCTTCTAGTACAAGTAATACATTCATCCATTCAACCAACCAATCAATAAACATTGATTAAATGCTTACTTGTATTAGTAACTGTGCTAAGCACTGGGGATAAACAAAAAGGCAAAATGGGGAAGACAATAAACAGACACATACAAAAACACCACATAGAGAGCAAATAGGTGGGCGGCTAGGCGGTGCAGTGACTAGAGCATCGACTCTGGAGTCAGGAGGGCCTGAGTTCAAATTCAGCCTCAGGTACTTCACACTTACTAGCCCTGTGACCTTGGGCAAGTCACTTAACCCCAATTGCCCTGCCTTCCTCCCTCCAAAAAGCAGAAGCAGAAGAAGCAGAAGAAGAAGAAGCAGAAGAAGAAGAAGCAGAAGAAGCAGAAGCAGAAGAAGAAGAAGCAGAAGAAGCAGAAGCAGAAGCAGAAGAAGTAGGAGCAGAAGAAGAAGCAGAAGAAGCAGAAGCAGAAGCAGAAGAAGAAGCAGAAGCAGAAGAAGCAGCAGCAGAAGAAGCAGCAGCAGCAGAAGAAGCAGAAGCAGAAGAAGCAGAAGCAGAAGAAGAAGCAGCAGAAGAAGAAGCAGAAGAAGCAGAAGCAGAAGCAGAAGAAGCAGAAGCAGAAGAAGAAGAAGAAGAAGAAGAAGAAGAAGAAGAAGAAGAAGAAGAAGAAGAAAGAGTAAATAGGAAATAGTTAACAGAGAGATGGTACTAGAATTAAAATGTTTTAGAAAAGGTTTCCTGAAGAACATTGGGACATAATGTAAGCCAAGGAAGGTAGTAGGTCAAGATGAGAAAGAACAGCATTCCAATTATGGAGAATAGC
>CM053586.1:248012711-248026670 GCA_028646515.1 Pseudochirops corinnae
CAGAAGAAGAAGAAGAAGAAGAAGAAGAAGAAGAAGAAGAAGAAGAAGAAAGAGTAAATAGGAAATAGTTAACAGAGAGATGGTACTAGAATTAAAATGTTTTAGAAAAGGTTTCCTGAAGAACATTGGGACATAATGTAAGCCAAGGAAGGTAGTAGGTCAAGATGAGAAAGAACAGCATTCCAATTATGGAGAATAGCCAAAGAAAATGTCCAGAGGCAAAAGATGAAGTGTCTTTTTCATGAAATAGTTGGAAGGTGAGTGATATTGGATCAATGTGTATGTGGTAAGGAGTAACGTGAGAAGGCTGAAAATGTACAAGGGGACTAGGTCATTGAAGGGCTTTGAATGCCAAGCAAAGGATTTTATATTTGATCCTGGAGGTAATATGGAGCCAGTGGAGTTTATTGAGTAGGGAAATGACAGGGTCAGAACTTTGATTTAGGAAAATCACTTTAGTGGTTGAGTGGAAGATAGATTGGAGTGGGTAGAGACTTGAGGCAGGCAGACCTGCCAGTAGGCTATTGCAATAATACCTTGAGAAAGTTGTCCACAATTTGTACCTTCATTTGCTCTCCTCTCACTCTCTTCTACATTCTCTCTTGAGGCTTCATCATTCAGTTGAAGAAGCTCTTTCCAGTAACCGATGATCTCCTAATTGTCAAATCTAATAGCTTTCTCTCAATCTCCATCCTTCTTAACCTCTCTGGAGCCTTTTGCTACACTTGATCACCTTCTTCTCTTGGATACTTTTTCCTCACTAGAGTCTTTCACAACATTGTTCTCTCCTGGTTCTCCTCATATGTCTGACCACACCTTAGCAGTCTCCTCTGCCAGCTCTCCATTCATACTATATCCATTAATCATTGATAGCTCCCTCCTGATTATCTCACTTGGTGATCTCATAAGCTCCCATGTATTTATTATTATCTCTATGAAGATTTATTTAGCCCTGACCTCTCTCCTAACTTCTAGTCTCACATAACCAAATTCTTATTGGACCTCTTAAACTATATACATACATACATACACACACATATACATATGTGTATATATATTATATATTCCATAGACATCTTTACTGAGCATATCTAAAACTGAACTCATTATCGTTTCCCCTAAACCCTCTCTTCTTTGGAA
This sequence comes from Pseudochirops corinnae, assembly GCA_028646515.1. Lineage (NCBI taxonomy): Eukaryota > Metazoa > Chordata > Mammalia > Diprotodontia > Pseudocheiridae > Pseudochirops > Pseudochirops corinnae. The sequence continues at coordinate 248,013,852 of CM053586.1, forward strand.
CTTGTTGCTATTGAGGGCAAGATCATCTTCCCAGTCATTCAGACTCATAACTTAGGTGCATCTTCAGCTCCTCACCTACATTCACCCCATATATCTGTAAAGCCAAGTATGAGCAGTCTTCCAGAAGAATGCTACTGTGAACAGCTTTTAAAGTTCTGATTACACAGAATAGGGAACACTCTGTTTAATCCATAACAAATCAGAGCAAAACATTCACAGTAAATCAAGGTACAACATTCATGATGTTACAACTTATCACTAATATGGCCACACAGTTTCCACCACAGTGGTCACAAAGTTTTGAACAAAGAACAATCATTTAGTGACTCAATCATTCAATCATCCTTAAGGAGGTTTGCCTCCTCAAGGGACACAAAGTACAATGGTCAAAGTTCTCCACTCATGGGGCACACTTAATTACAAATCAGTCACTTATTCAGTCACCAATCACTAAGTACAATCATTTAGTCAATCAATCATTCAATCAACTCAATCATTCAACCATCCTTCATCATTCACTATTCAAACATCAGAAAATATACAGACCCTCCACACTTAGGTCACTAGTAAATTACAATTTCTCAGTCAGTGCACAGTATCCAAGTAAAGTCTTCTTTCAGCTTGACTCAGGGTGGTCTCTCAGATTCCCTGGATCTCCTTCCATGTTGCCAGCTCATACTTGGATTCACCAAACTGTTACCTGGGTTCAAAGGCAGACAGCTCCCAGGTCCTTGTCCATCTCTCTGTGCAGTCTCTGTTACCAGGAAGTCAAGACTTAACAAAGGCACCAACAGGTTCATACAAAGTACCAGCATCACAGTCATGCTTCCTCAGTCTTTGGCAGCTCTGGCTGGCCCTCGGCTCTGACTGACCCTAGGAAATCCTAAGCAGCTCTGGCTTGCCCTTGGACTCAGCAGAAGTTTCAGTTGGTTCCCAGAATTAAAATCACTTCATCCAGATTCTCCAAATCAAAATCATTCTCTTCAGCCAGGGAGTGTGAGGGGGCTTTCCTCCTCAGCTCTCCTGGCGGCAGCAGCTTCTGCCTCCACAGAGCTTGCTCCAAGAAGATCTGACTCTCTGTCTCTGGGGCTTTTGCTTATATACGCACAGCATTAGCTTCCTGTTTCAGCCAACCCCTTCCTGTTACATCAGCAACAGGGATTCATACCTTCTATTTCTTTAACAGAGGCTTGATTAATTACTAAATGCTAAGTATCTATTACCTTTGCAAAGGATATACAATGGGATCTTCAAATTACATTACCATTACAATACTGAATTTCTTGCCAAATCCTATTCCTACCTTCACAACATCACTGGTGTATGTCCCCTTCTCTCCTCCTCATAGCCACCAATCTGTGCGGTTTCTCATCTCTCTACTGCATTATTTCAATCTGGTTAGTCTCCTCACCTCATCTCTTCCCATTCCTATCTTTCACTCATCTTCCAAAGTGATCTTCCTAAAGTATAGTTTACCCATCTCATGCTTGAATGCAATAAATCTTAGTAGTTCCCCATCACCTCAAGGATCCAATAGAAAATCTTCTATTTGGCTTTTAGAGCACTTCACAACTGGTCCCCTTCCTAACTTTCCAGTATTCTTATACTTTACTTCCATCTACATACTCTTAAGTTCCACTAAACACTAGCTTTCTTGTTGTGCCTTTCACAAGACCCTTCATCTCCCAACTTTGTGCTTTTTCATTCATTGTTCATCATACCTGGAATGCTTTCTCTTTGCTTCAATCTCCTGGCTTCTCTGGCTTCCTTCAAGATTTATTTCAAATTCTATCTTATTCAAGAAGTCTTTCCTAATCATCCCCCAAGTACTAGTGATTTTCCTCTGTTACCTCTCATTTAACATATGTATGTATGTATGTGTGTGTGTGTATATACATATACATGTGTGTATATATGTGTGTGTGTGTGTGTTCTGTGTACATAGTTGTACATGTCTCATTCAACAGAATGCAAGCTCCCTGAATATTTAGGGGGGAGTTGTTTTGTATCAACAATGCTTAGCACAATGACGGGCACACAGTAAACACTTAAATGCTTGTGATGACTGGACTTTTCATATGTGGTCTTTACAGTAAAATGTAAGTTTCTTGAGGGCAGGGACTCTTTTACTTTTGTCACCATGTCCCCAGTACCTTACACCTTTCTTGGAACACAGCAGATTCTTAATAAATGCTTGTTGATTTGAATGCTCAGGAACCAATAAGGCAAGAACAGTAAAGGCTTTCCTCTCCTTGCATGAGCCCTTCAGTCTCACTCTGTGTAGTCCTTTAATTGAGTTACATACTGGGAGCATGTTGCCATTGTTAAGGTTAATGATCTTATAACAACAGAAGGCACATTTACAGACAAATGGATTATAGTAATTGTAGCAAACAATACAAATAGGATCTCGCAAATTGGTCTTCAGTCTGCTTCAGCATCATCATGGAAATCTCATGCGGGGCTGGCAGCTCACCATTGTGCTTCCTTGAGAGAAGCAGTGTCTTGCCTTCAATTAACTTGTGTATTATCATGATTAACTACTGAGCTCCTGGAATATGGGGCTTGCCCTGAAGCACGAGTCATAAACACTGGAGCACTGTTGACTCTCAATGTGAACGTGATTTGTACAAATCATAAATTACAATCTGGGTATAAATTAGATACTTTTGAAAGCTGCATTCACTTGTTCAGATGAGGGGACCAGTGAGTGCCCTGAAGCACTAATTGACTAAATGATGATTCTACTAAATTGTAGAAATCTAGACAACCAATTTGGATTGTTTGAACAAAATAAAAAGGAGTTTGAGGAAGACTAGATAAAATGTAATGAGGAACATGGATTCCTCTTCCCCTTATATAGGTTGTCCCAAAAAGCCTAGTGCAGTCTTAAGTTAAAGCTTAAAGCACATTTATTTTATATTATATTTAATAGGATATAACTTAATATAATTATATGTTATCTTGCTCCTCCCATTTGTAAGCTCCTTCAGGGCAAATACTATGAATTGTTTCATCTTTATATCCTTAGTGCCTAACATAGTACCTTACACAAAAGAGATATTTAATAAATGTTTGTTGAACTGAATTGAATCAAGCTAAGTCTAAAATTGCACAAAGGCTTTTGAGATATCTTGTATAAGATTTTATAGTGTACAAAGCAATCTTACAGACATTCACATTTGATACAAAATTTATCTCCATTTTAGAGGTAATCAGTGGTCCCTCAGCAAGGTGAAACTTAAGACACAGGTCATCTTGGTTTTTTTCAATTATATTATTAGAAGCAGTAGATGGACCAATAGAGAAGAGGGCGGGGCCTGGAGTCAAGAAGATCTGAGTTCAAATATGGCCTCAGACACTTCTTAGCTATGTAATTTTGGGCAGGTCACTTAACTCCTACCTGCTTTGGTCTCCTTAACTGTAAAATGGGGATGACAACATAGTCATACCTTGTTTTATTATACTTCACTTTACTGTGCTTTGCTGATATTACTTTTTTTTTCCTAATTGAAGGTTTGTGGCAATTCTGCACTGAGCATTCCTGTCTGTACCATTGTTTCTAGCAGCATGTGCTCACTTTGTGTTTCTACATGACATTTTGGTAATTTTCACAATATTTCAAACTTTAAAATTATTATTATATCTGTTATGATGATCTGTGATCAGTAATCTTTGATGTTATTATTGCAATAATTTTGTAGTACCACAAATTGCACACTTCTAAGATGGCTAACTTAACCTTAGTTAAATGTTGTACATGATCTGACTGCTCTACTGACCAGCTGTTTCTCTATCTCCTTCCCTTTCCTTGGGCCTCCCTATTCCTTGACACATAATAATATTGAAATTAGGTCCATTAATGGCCTCTAAGAGTTCAAGCGATACGAAGAGTCCCACATCTCTTACTTTAAATCAAAAGCTAGAAATGATTAAGCTTAGTAAGGAAGGCATGTTGAAAGCCAAGATAGGCTGAAGGCTAGGCTCCTACTTTGATCAGTCAGTAGTCATCAACCTCAGAGGCAAGATCCTCCACCAGCAAAATGATTATGACTCTCTGAAGGCTCAGATGTTGGTTAGCATTTCTTAGCAAAAAATTATTTTTAATTAAGATATGTACATTGTTTTTTAGACACAATACCATTGCACACTTAATAGATGATAGTATGGTGTAAACATAACTTTTATATGCACTGGGAAGTTAAAAAAAAAGTCTAACTTGCTTTATTGTGGTCTGCAACCAAACCCACAATATATCTGAAGCAAGACTGTAGTATCTACCTCATAGAGCTGTTGTGAACAGCTTAAGAAGAAATTAGCACAGTGCCAGGCACATAGGAAGCACTCAGTAATGCTTATTCTCTACTAAGATGGACTTGCCCAGGATGGGAATGGTGACTAGCCACTGAATTCTGCTTTTAGCTCACCCTCAACTGTTCTGTGACACTGGGTAAGAGAGACATCCATCACTCCCTACAAAATATGGAAACTCCATAGGTCAAATGGGGATGGTATCACCTACCTTGGAGGCTTATTGTCAAGATCAAGTGAAATAATATAAGTAAAATGCTCTGTAATGCTATGTAGATGTGTTAGCATTAGTATTATGCCCATATATTTTGGGTTATAGCTATTTATGCATTTGTCCTGACCCTCCTACGTGTACACTCCTTTAAGGCAGAAACTGAATTGCTTCTTCCTTTCTTTTTTTGTATTCTCAGGGCTGTCCACAGTGGCTTTTCACATTTTGTTGTTAAATTATGTCCAACTCTTCATGATCTCATGTGTGGTTTTCTTGGCAAAGATACTGGAGTGATTTGCCATTTCCCTCTCCAGCTCATTTTACAGATGAGGAAACTGAGGCAAAAAGGGTTGAGTGACATGCCCAGAGTCATACAGCTAATAAGTGTTTGAGGCTGGATTAGAGCTCAGGTCTTCCTGACTCCAGGCCTAAAGTTTACCCTTAATAAAAGTTATATTGAATTGAATCACACCATGGCAAATTATAGGAAGGCAGTAGAAAAAAAGAAAGGACTCAACTCTTATATAGTTCATGTCTTTTTCACTGAGTGTCTCAACAAGAGACACCATGTTAAATATACCACATTAAAAATAGAAATATGCTTAATAATAATAATACCTTGTATTAATACCATATCTTACAGTTTTCAAAATACTTGCAAATATGTATGTACATACACATATATGTGTGAGTATAGATAGATAGGTATCATAATTGCATTTGATTTTCCTGATAACCCTATGAGGTGGGCAGAGCAGGTTGTTTATAGAATTTTAGATCTGGAAGGGATAATTGAAATTCTGTTGCCCAACTCCCTCATTTTTTCAGGTGAGGAAACTGAAACGTTGCCACAATCCTCAAGAGAGGTTAACTCATCGAAGGTCATACAGTTAGATCACGTGCTGTAGGTTCAGGTCTTCTGGAACACAGGTCTTCTGACTTCAGCTATATTTTCTCTCTTTTAAATTTCCTTTATTATGAAGAGCTTTGTTATACCGTACCGCCTTGTTTTGTACATAATCTATGATCCAGAACAGAGGCAACACATTATTAGCTGAAATATGTACCGTAAGGAAGGTAGGTCCTACTCTTTCCAAAAATCTTTAGGCCCATCTGTGCCACAAAACTTTGAAGGATGATGTTACCTTGCCTGTTCATGCACCGTATCTGAAAGCATTTCTTTTTGGAGTGGATTTGTGATTTCACTGGCATCGGGAGCTGCACATTAGGTACATCCACTACCAATGCAGAGCAGCATCTTCTCTGTAATGTATATAAGCCATAGGTGATTATTTCACAAACAAGAGATTCTATCCCTTGGCTCTAGTAATTTACTCTGGCTGTCCCCCATCCTGGAACACTTTTCCTCATCAGTTCACACTGCTGACCTCCCTGGTTCCCTTTAAGTCACAACTAAAATCCCACCTTCTACAGGAAGCCTTTCCAACCCTTTTAAAGTCTAGTGCATTTCCTCTGTAAATATATTTATATAAATTATGTAGATATATCATGCATCTATTTATGTGTATACACACATATATGTATGTTTATATATACATATATGTGTATCTACACACATACAGAGAGAGCTTGGTCTGTGTATATTGTTTACACGTTGCCTCCCCCATTACAGTGTATGCTCCTTGAGGGTAGGGACTATCTTTTATTTCTTTTTGTATCCCCAGCACTTAGCAAAGTGCCTGGCACTCAGTAAGCACTTAATAAATGTGTATTAACTGATTCATTGAAAGGATAAGTAATTTGCCCAAATAAAGTCAGTATGTGTTAGGGTTAGGACTTAAACCCAGGTCTTCCCAATTCTGAGACTGAGTTGGCTAACCCGTAAGTCACACTGTCTCTCATTATAAGGATGATTTATGCCATGTAAAAATAAGCTTTCAGACTTTTTTTTTTTTGCCTAAGTTACAGTCCTGTTGTAAAGTGATGAGCAATTTAGGTCTCAGTTCTCTGCATCAGTATCAAAGTGCTGCCTCCCTAGTAATGTGATCTGAAAGCTAACTTCAGACTTCATGTCGTCTCTTGAGCACCTGACTCTTTGAAAAGGCATTACTTTTGAGTGTTTTTGAGGTAAGCACCCACACCTGCAAGTACTCCCTTTACAATCATAACAGAGAATTTAGCAAAAAAATTTGGGCTGGGAAAGTTGTTCCAAAGTTTGAAGTTTAACAAGGATACTGACAAAAACTGAATTCCAGATACTGTACTATATTTTTTCTTAGGAATTTTTAATATCCGTTTTTTAGAGAAGACACAAATTTTGCTCATTGAGGTTAGTGTTGTTGAAAAAAATGGATGTCGAACAAAAACTATAATGCCAATGTTTGGTGTAGCATCACTGAGAGATGTGATAAGCAAGGTTAAACTTCCCTATGGGGAAGGGAATGGGAGGTGCAGAGTCCAGACAGCAGAGGAGAGACAACAACTCAGGTGAATTCTCCCAACATTCCCCTCCCAACGATTTTAAAACAACGCCTCAAATCAGATTTTGGAGCGGCAGAGTCAACAAAAGGTCAGAGTGAGACATTTTTTCAGCCTCAGACAATTTAGGAGGAAAGCAAGAGAGGTCTGTGACCCCAGGGTGGGGGAGGGGCAGAGCAAACACAAAGGCAGCACCAGCAGCAGGGATGGACCTTGGAGGTAGAAGCTCTGAGTCCAGTAAAAGGGTCTGATTGGTCAGGAAGAGATTACAGGAGCCCTTTGGCTGACACTGGATGCTATGGCAACTCTACTGCCCATATGCAGTTCTGGGTCACAGTTTTAGGGCAGAGAGGAGTACTTGTGGTCAGTAATAAGAGAGCAGGGTTCCTGGTGACAGTTCTAGGGCCAAGAGGAGTCCTAGCACTTGTGACTGCAGGAGAACAGTTGGTCTTCTTGGATAAAGACCAGAGCACAGAATAGGAGACCAATGAACACACCTCTCTCCTGAAAACTTACAGACCCCCAGTACTAGCTCTGAAAATAGAAGTATGAAAAAGTTTGAAGCCTGAGACAATGCCTCCCCACCCTCAGATGGGTAGAACCCAACTTTAATGAAAAGTTCAAAGTCAAGAAATAGGGTGGAAAATGAGCAAAACAAACAAACAAGCAAACAAAAACTTGTCCACAGAAATCTATAACAGTAGCAGAGAAGACCAAGACACAAATTCAGAAGATAACATGAAAACAGTTACAAAAAAAAACCTCAAAAGAAAAAGTACTAATTAGACATAAGCCCAACAAGAATTCCTGGAAGAGTTAAAGGAAAGAGATAAGTATAGTAGAGGAAAAATTGGGAAAATAAACAAGAGTTAGACAAGAAAACTATGAAAAGAAAATTAACAGCTTGACAAAAGAGGCACAAAAATTTAATGAAGAAAACAACTCCTTAAAAAAGCAGAATTGACCAAATGGAAAAAGAAGTACCAAAGCCCACTGAGTAAAATAATTTTTTAAAAATTAGAATTGGGCAAATGGAAGTTAATAATACCATGAGACATTAAAAAACAATGAAACAAAAGCAAAAGAATGAAAAAAAAATAGAAAAAAATGCAAAAGATCCCTCAGGAAAATCAACTGACTTAGAAAATAGAGCAAGGATAGATAATTTAAGAATTATTGGACTACCTGAAAGTCTTAATTTAAAAAGGGGCCTAGACATCATATTTCAAGGGATTATCAAGGAAAACTGCCCTGATATCCTACATCCTGAGGGTAAAATAGAAATGGAAAGGATCCACAGACCAGGTCCTGAAAGACATCTTAAAAGGAAAACTCTCAGGAATATTATAGCCATATTCCAGAGCTCTTAGGTCAAGGAGAAAACAGTGCAAGCATTAAGGAAAAAAAGAAACAATTCAAGTATCATGGAGCCTCAGTCAGGTTCACACAAGATTTATCAGCTTCCACATTAAAAAAGTGGAGGGCTTGAAACAGGATATTCCAAAGGAGGCAAAGGAGCTAGGATTACAATCAAGAATAACCAACCCAGCAAAACTGAGTATGATCCTTCAGGGGGGAAATGGATATCTAATGAAATAGAGGACTTTCTAATGCTCCCGATGAAAAGACCAGGGAAGAATAGAAAATTTGACATTCAAACACAAGACTCAAGAGAAGCAAAAAAAAAAAAAAAAAGGTAAACATGAAAGAGTAATAATAAAGGATTCAATGAAGTTAAACTGTTTACATTCCTATGTAGGAAAATGATACATGTTACTTCTAAGAACATTATCATTATTACAGCAGTTAGAAAGTATACATAGACACAGAGGGCATGTGGGTCAATCATGTTGGAATGATCTCACACAAAAATTAAGAAGTGAGAAAGAGGGATGTCCTAGGAGAAGAAGGAAGGGAGAGGAAGAATGGGGAATTTTTTTTCACATGAAAAACGTACACAAAGGAGAGCTTTTATATAAGAAGGTAAAATGTGGAGGAGGTTGGCAGGAAATTTTTTCACATAAAAGAGGTGCACAAAGAAGAGTTTTTATAGTAGAGGGGGAAATGTGTATCCAGAGGTTGGTGGGCAATGCTTGAATCTAACTCTCATAAGAATTGGTTCAAAGAGGGAAGGATATAAATACACATTCAGTTGGGTATAGAAAACTGTCTTATCCATCAGGGCAATAGGAGGAGATGGAGATGGAGATCTAAAAAGTGAGGGAAGGGGAAGGATAAAAAGAAGGGCAGAATAAGGGAGAGAGCAGTCAGAAACAAAACACTTTTGAGGAGGGATAGGATAGAGAGAAAGAAAAGAAAATGATAAACAGAAGAAAATGGAAAGGAGAAAAACATAGTTAGCAATCACAACTGTGAATGTGAATGGGATGAGTTCACATACAAAATGGAAGCTGACAGCAGAACATATTAGAAACCAGAATTCAACAATAATACACTGTTTGCGAGAGATACACTTGAAACAGAAAGACACGTACAGAATTAAAATAAGGGGCAGGAGCATACTCTATCACACTTCAGCTGAAGTAAAAAAGGCACCGGAGAGAATAATGATTTCAGACAGAGCAAAAGCAAAAATAGATCTAATTAAAAGAGATAATCAGGAAAACTAATGTAAAAGATTTTATAGCAAATATTCCTGATAAAGACCTTATTTCTCAAATATATAAGGAACAACCAAAATCACAAAAATATGAGCCATTCCCTAATTGATAAATGGTCAAAGGATATTAACAGGCAGCTTTCAGAAAAAGAAATTAAAGCTATCTGTAATCATATGAAAAAATGCTCCAAATCACTAATGAGTAGAGAAATGCAAATTAAAATAACTCTCAGGTACTACCTCATACCTATCAGAAATGACAAATGCTGAAGGGGATAAGGGAAAACAGGTAGAATAAGGAATTGTTGGTAGAATTGTGAACCAGATCAACTATTCTGGAGAACAATTTGAGACTATGCCCAAGGGGCTATAAAACTGTTGCATACCCTTTCATTCCAGGGGAGCAAGGTAGCACAGTGCATAGAATGCTAGGGGAGTCAGAAGACTCATCTTCCTGAATTCAAATCTGGCCTCAGACATTTATTAGTTGTGTGACCCTGGGCAAGTCTTTAACCCTGTTTGCCTCAGTTTCCTCATCTGTAAAATGATCAGGAGAAGGAAATGGCAAAACACTCCTGTAACCTTGAAAAGAAAAACGGGGTCTTGGAAGTGTCAGACATGACTGAAGACAACTGAACAAAACCATCCAGTAATACCACTACTACAACTGTACCCCAAAAAGATCAAAATAAAAGGAAAAAGGACCTACATGTACAAAAATATTTATATCAGCTCTTTTTTTGGTGGCAAAGTATTAGAAATTGAGGGGATGCTCATTAATTGGGGAATGACTGAACAAGTTGTGTCATATGATTAGCATGGAGTATGATTTGCTATAAGAAATGATGAGGGAATGATTTCAGAAAAAAAATATAGCAAGACCTATGTGAACTGGTGCTAAGTGAAGGGAGAAGAACCAGGATATCATTATGTATAGTAACAGCAATGTTGTAATTATAATCAAATGTGAAAGACTTGGCTACTCTGATCAACACAAAGATCCAAGACAATCCCAAAAGTAAACTGATAAATTTTTAGTGTAAACTAGAATCTAATTTTCTTACTTTGGGTTTTTAAAAAATATGGCTAATATGAAAATGTTTTACATGTTTTCATGAGTATAATTGATATCATTTTTGCTTGTTTTCTCAGTGAGGGGTGGGGATGTTGGGAGGGAGGAACTCAAAAATTTAGAAAAAGGAATGTTAAAAAGATAATTTTTTTAAAAAAATGCAAAAAGTATAATTGGGGAATATGCAACAAAAACAATAAAAGCACAATAAAACATAAAAAACTTTTTTTCTCATCTAAAGTTGAAAGAATCACTCTTTGGCTTCCTTTCCAGGGAGTATGAGGTTCCCTTATGTGGTACACAGAGACCCTTTATCTGTTCTATTTCACATTTAATATATTTGACACAATCTGGCTCCAATCTACCTTTTCAGGGTTGTTATATATTACTCCCTTTTATATGCTCTGTAATTCAGCCAAAATGGTCTTGCACTCCTCACACATGACATTCTATCTCCTTTGTACCTTTACAAAGGCATTTGAAAGTACTGCCTGGCAGGTACTTCTTCCTCTTCTCCCTTCTTAGCATTCCTTGTTTCCTTTAAGCCAGTGGTTCTCAACCTTCCTAATGCCGCGACCCTTTAATACTCGTATGTGGCCATATCGGCATGTGGGCAGACCTGCCTGGAGACAGATAGAAGAGCCATGTCTTGGTTCCTAAGACCATCAGAAATATGTGTTTTCCAATGGTCTTGGGCTGTTAAAGGGTCATTTGACCCCCAAAGGGGTCGCGACCCACAGGTTGAGAACCACTGCTTTAAGCTCAGTTAAAGTTCTACCTCTTACCTATGGCCTTTCCTGATTAACCCAGATATTAATGCCCTCTCCCCTCAAAAATCTAGCATTTATTTTGTGGATATGATAGGGGGCTGACATACCTGTAGAGTGTATGAGTGCTTAGCTGATGCAATCTCACTTCTCCTATGTCAACCATGCTGGCTGATAATGAGTTGCAGCTTATTTATACCCATTATGCTTACTACAGTTGCCCTTTGGGTACCCTTCTAGTAGAACTTTCAGAGATTATAGAATTCCATGATTCATAGCTGTACTGAATCACTGGGAGAATACTTGGATACTTCAATGAATCTAAGATCTCAAAACTGGAGGTTCTCCTACTAATGAGGGAGAACACAACCCATTCATGCCTGCCTATCCTGTGCAACTCTAGTCTATGCCATCTTTTAAATATGCCACAGGAAGAATGCTCAGTATGCTAGGGGCCTTCCTCTAGCCCAGTGATTAGCAAATTATGGCCCATGCAACAAATCTAAATCATACAAAAACTGTTTTAGCCCTTTTGACATAGCTTGGAGCACATAGACTATCCATCAAGCATCTTTCACCTCACAGCATGATCAATCATACATGTCTTTGACAATATCTATTGGGTTACACAATTCTCTCTCTATAATATATTGCTGCCAACTTATACTTAACATGTATGCCACTCTCTGGGTGATCTCCAAGTTTATGGTATTTCATAACTTACAACCATGTAATATCACAAGAAGAATATTATTATTAAAAAGATGGGCCTTTGTTTCTGGGAAAAAACTCAAAGAACTCTACCATTCCTCAAGGGTGATCTATTCCTCTCTCTTCTGTTAAATCTGGACTCAGCTTTCTATTGGCAGTGCCTATGCAAGATGTTTGTGACAAGCTCTGTAGGTTCTTCATCCAATGATGTTATAATGACCTGCAGGCATTCTTATCATTTTGGTTTTTTCAGTGTGAAGTGAGTACAGAATTTTTGAGTGCTCACTCAAAACATATTTTTGAAGATAATGTATCTCTTTGCTTTCAGTGGTCACTGAACAAAATCATGTTGGTTGCTATATCTCTCAAGAAATCTTGTAGAATTTGGGCCTGTGATTAAAAGGGATCTGTCAGGGGCTCTACTGCTGCCACAAGCCCAGGGACATATGTTTGACTAGCCCTACAACCCTCACTTACCCTTCAGGTCTTCGGTGATCACTGCCTTCCAAAAGGAAGAATGAGTCAGACAGAAGGCGAGATTCAAGGGGTGGTTTATTCTTGTAAGGTCACATCTCAACAGGGCCGATGCTTCCGCATTCAGGTCTTTTATCACCATCCCTCATCCAATCACAAGCTCGGATTACATTTATTACCTTATATGGCAAATCTTCACAGCAAGCTAGTGTAA
>CM053586.1:248027170-248054441 GCA_028646515.1 Pseudochirops corinnae
CGATGCTTCCGCATTCAGGTCTTTTATCACCATCCCTCATCCAATCACAAGCTCGGATTACATTTATTACCTTATATGGCAAATCTTCACAGCAAGCTAGCTAAGCCACACCCAAACTACATAACCCTTCAACCCCCGCCCCCAACAGGTATCTTTTTTGAAAGAGGACTTTTTTAGGTGACATTTTGATCTACCAAATAAAAAGATTTTTCTAGAATCAATAAACAGTAAACATATCAAGATCTCCCCAGGTGTGTTGCTGGTACATGTTTAACAACTAGCTCCCTAAAAAAAAAAATGTATACAAGACACAACTTTTAAGTTTAATCTTCATAATTAAAATTTTATCCATACCTTTCTGAAGTCTAAATAATCAACAAAACAATAAATTGAGCCCTGACTTTTAGCATTTACCAATTTCTTAAGTGTAAATATTCACACTGAAAACCACCAGCTCTCTGAGCAAACTTTCTGTAAATTTATTTTTTCTCCACTATTTCTCCATCTGTAATTCTGAGAAGGTATTGCTAATAATCTTCAACCATCTTCCTCTGTAAGTTGCTGCAAATCACCACTTCAAACCAAACTCTTCTTTTCTATACAAGGTCATATTTTGTTTAAAAAACTTTTCTTAAAATGTGTCATATTTCTTTCAATTTACAAGTAATCAAGTTTTGCAACACATATTTAACAAAAACGTATGAATTGTAAAGTGAGTTTTCTTTATAGGTTCCACACACTTCTTTCTTTAGTTGATGAAAATAAGCTTAAGATTTAGTGATCTAGCTCTCCTGACATGCTGGGGATTTGCTGCACCTAACTACCTCCCAATAGTTATAATAGGAGTTACCACCCTGAGCACCCCATGCATCAATTGGCAAACAAACCCCTTACAGTTCCTAAGGCACAGTTACCTGCTGTTTCCAATTACTTCTGGCTTGATAAATGCAATGGAAGCAAGTTGTTTAGTTCCAATAAACTCCATGAAAGTGCAGGAAGGAGCCTTCAGAACTCTTTCCCTACTGTGGAGAGACTCTCAAAGACATCTGTCATGGCTGGAGAGGGAGGGATCTTGGAGAATTCTGGATGTTAATAAAGACATTGTACAAAGGGACTTACATTTTTGGAGTCTCTGGGCTCCCTCAGAGTGGTTTCTATTTTTACCTCTCACTGTTATTTGTAAGAACTGTGAACATATATATCATGGGATCCCTGACTGGGGATATTCATCTTTCCCAAAGCTTCCATACCTTTCAAGGAAGGTATTTTTTATAGCCTATAAGAACTGTTTGCAGTGTTTTTTCAGTCTCATGCCTCTTAAATGGCCTAATAAAACATTTGTACTGCCCCATCTGAAAATGGATTGCCAAGTAGATGAAAATAATCAAAAGAAACAGAATTAAATACAAAAGTGTATCAGATGATCTCAAAGAAATCAATATACTTTTCTACAAAATATTGTACTATTTCTCTAAGATAGCAAAATAGTGCAGAAAGGTATAAAGGGTGATTCAATACAAAGCAGAATTTAAATGGAAAATAAGATCTTAGATCTATAAACCTCTCTCTGCTAAGAAAGAAACATGATGGTCTGTTCTAAACAAGTTAAAGGAAGCAATTATCCTTTCTCTTCCCTCACCCAGATGATGATATGATGTGAACTGAATAATTGAAGGAGAAGAAAGTATGTGCTCAAAATTTAAATATACATATATATGTATTACTGAATGGGGAATAAATAAGCTAAACAAGAAAGCATTTGTTTGGCATTTGCTATGTGCAAAGCACTTTTTAAATGCTGGTGAGATAATTATAAAAGCAAAATGATCCTTGCTCTCAAGGAACTCGTATTTTAAGAGGAGGAGGTTACACAAATAGGAGGTTTCAGCTATAAGTCATATGGAAAGGCTTTTTGGTCTTTAGGATACAGTAGCAATGCAAATCACAGTGTGTCTTTTCTAATATAACTTCCATTAACAAAACCATATTGTTTCCTGATACTGAACCATTTGACAGTGCCAAGGTTTTTGGTAGTATGAATTTTCTTTCTGGATCTCCTCTACCTTCCACCTGACTTATAGACTCTACTGCCCTGGGATCCCAGAGTCTAATTAAGTGAGCTTTCACTTTTTATTGCCCAGAACAAGGCCATTGCACTACCTCTGGGTCATCTCCATACTATGCAACTCCTGGACCCACATTTCCAACTTTAGTTCCCTTATATGTGTTAGAACATACATTCTCTGAGGGCAGAGAGCATCTTGCTTTCTTGTTGATATCCTCAGTATTTATCACAGTGTTTGGTACCTTGTAAGTGTTTAATAAATACTCATTTTATTCATTCAGTGGCTGTTGACAGGTCACAAGAGTTGTTAGACCTTGGATGTGGTCCAAGTTGAAAGCAAGGGAGGAGTTTTAGGGGCACGTCAGTATACTCTTGGGGTCCTAGGGCTTACCTGCACCTTAGTGGCAGTTGGTCAGTGGTTAGTGGTAATAGTAAGGATGGTTGGCCTCTTTTCTTTAAACGGTGCTGCATTCCTTCCATGATTACTTTTGGGACAGGACTAATAATCTGTAAATTCTGTTATTCCTGGGACTCTTGAACACAGGAATGTCTCCAGCAGAATTGGAGAGGAGGTGGTGTTGGAGGAATGGGTATCTTGATTCCCCTGCTACGTGCTGCCTTGTTGCTTTCACCAGACTGACTTGTCCGCTCCATTGGTGAACGTTGGTCTGGTGATTTTAAAGCATTCAAGTGAACCACTAATTATTGATAGCTGACATTTGTGCAGCACGTTAACGTTTTTGAAGCACTTTGCATATGTTATCTCAGTGACACAACTGTGATATAGGTACTATAGTCATCATACCTATTTTATAGATTAGGAACCTGGGTCTTGGAAAGATTTAAGTGACTTGCCTGTGACCACATAGCTAATCAGTATCAAAGGCAGAATTTGAACTCAGGGCTTCCTGGCTTAAGCTGTGTAGCCTTCAGCTCTCTTTGTTCCTTTTCTATTGAGGTGATCTAATTCAAAGGCCAACATTCCTTACTGCATGACTACTCTGGAGGAATTCTCTATAAATACGTCTTTTTAAAGAATGAATGAACAACCTCTGAAGTACATGTCTGAGGATCTCATGCAAGGTTATCAAATGGCATGCCACTAGTCACCAATTTTCTGTGGTTTGTGTTACTACCCCTGGGAACATTGCCACTCTTCTATCCAGTGCTTCAGATGTACACGACAAGAATCCCACCCATACATGGGGAACTGCAGAAAAGTCAGAAAGCATTCTCCATAGCTTGTCGCACCCACAACTCTATCATTCTGTCCCTCTGCATTCTTCTCTCCCTCTTCTGTCTCTGTCTTTTTTTCTCGTCCTCCCTCTCTCTCCTTTCCTCCTCTCTTTACCTCTGTTGCTCTCTCTCTCTCTCTCTCTCTCTCTCTCACACACACACACACACTCACATACACTCATATACACACACACAGAGGCATAAGACAAACTGAAACATAAGAACAACAATTTTCCTAGGTAAGAAAGCAATAAACACATCTCACCAGTCAGATTGGCTAAGATGACAAAACAGGAAAATGACAAATGCTGGAGAGGATGTGGAAAAATTGGAACACTAATGCATTGTTGGTGGGGTTGTGAACTGATTCAATCATTCTACAGAGCAATCTGGAACTATGCCCAAAGAGCTATAAATAATTTCATACCCTTTGACCCAGCAATACCACTTCTAGGGTTGTATCCCAAAGAGATCATGGAAGTGGGAGGAAGACCCGTATGTTCAAAATATTTATTGCAGCTCTTTTCGTGGTGGCAAAAAATAGGAAATTAAGGGGATGCCCATCAATTGGGAAATGACTAAACTAGTTGTGGTGTATGAATGTAATGGAATACTATTGTGGTATAAGAAATGAGGAGCAGATGGACTTCATATTTACCTGGAGAGGCTTATAAAAACCGATGCTAAGTGAGAAGAGCAGAACCAGGAGAAATTTGTACACAATAACAGACACAACGTATGTGTGATGACCAACTTTGATAAACAGGCCTCTTCTCAGCAACATAAGGTTATAAGACAACTCTAAAAGACTCAGGATGGAAGGAGATGCCTACAGTCAGAGAAATATCTAGAAAGAACAGAGTTTAAATGAAGACTGAAGCAAACTACATACTCTCTTTATTTTCCATGTTTGGTTTTGTTTCCTCTTTCCCATTGTTTATTCCATCAGTTCCAACCTTTCCATACAACCAGACTAATGTCCAATGCGAAAGTATTTGCTGAACCTATACTTGACTGCATGCCACCATAGGGGTTGGGGGGGGGGGTGGTGGTGGTGGAAGGGATAAAATTTGAAACTCAAGGGATTGTAGAACTGAGTCTTGTAAACGAAAAGTAAATAAATAAGTCAATTTAAAAAAAAGAAAGCAATAAAATCTCCAACACTCAACTTCAACACCACCTTAATGATGTAGTATTTTTACAAGGCGTATTTTGACTTATATGGTGGTAGGAATGTCTGCTGTTGATTCTATATTACTATGTGTTCCCTAGTATGTCTAGAAGACAAAACTAGGAGCAACTTTCCAGGCTGGTGTACCTAGTACTAAAATAAACCTTTCTTGCTTCATGCTATGCTTTTTCAAAATGTAAAATGATATAATAGAGGAACTAAAATGTTTTATTCAATTAAAATCTGAAAAAAAAATTCTAAGAGTAACAAAATAAATCTAATTTAAGCTACATTGTACTAATTTTTTTGTTTGTTTGTTTCTGATAACTGGAAGAGACTTTTAAGCAATTCAAGACCAACCAATTCATCTGGTTTCTCAGCATCTGTGAGATAAAAGTGAGACTCTGACCATTAAATGAGTGTTCCAATGTCTGGATAGACTGGAAGCTGCTACTCACCATATTTCACATGTCAACATTAGAGTAATATTAGAATCAAAAGGAAGGAAAGAAATGGCATTTATTAAGGGCCTGCTATGTGCTAGGCACTATACTAAGCGCTTTACAAGTATTCTAGCTGATTCTTATAACAAACCTTGGAGTTTTTTACATTTTACAGTTAAGAAAATTGAGGCAGACAGAGGTTAAATGACTCTCAGTCACACAGCTAGATTTGAACTCGTCTCCCCAACTCCAGACCCAGAATTCCATACACTGAGCCACCTAGCTACCTCTAGAATCACTGACTCTGAGAACAAGAAGGGATCTGAAAGAGTTTTTGGTCAAAATCTTTCATTTTGTAGAAGAGAAATTGAGTCTTGGGGAAAAAAAAAACTAAAAGTAGCCTTCTCAGAGTCACATGGATGGTTAGTGGTAGGTTTGGGACTAGAACACCATCCTGTCCTTTTGGTTGCCCCACGTTACTTGCTTGTCAACCACCTAAATACCTCAAGAATTTCTGAAGTCTTAGTTTGTTTCTAGAAAGATCTCATGAAAGCATGGAAATAGGCCCAGAATATCAAAGAAACTAATGAAAAGAAATGCAACGGAAGGCGGCCTAGCCATACCAGATCTTAAATTGTAATTTGAAGCAGCAATCATCAAAACTACTTGGCACTGACGAAGACATAGAGTGGTGGATCAGTAGAATAGGTTAGGTACACAAGACACAGTAGCCAATGACTATAGCAACCTATTGTTTGATAAACCCAAAAACTGCAGATTCCAGGATAAGAACTCACTATTTAACAAAAACTGCTGGGAAAACTGGAAAATAGTATGGCAGGAACTGGGCATAGATCAACATCTTATAACATATACCAAAATAAAGTCAAAATTGAATACATGATTTAGATACAAAGGCTGATACTATAAGCAAACTGGGAAAGCAAGGAATACTTCACCTGCCAGATTTATGGAGAATGGAAGAATTTACGACCAAACAAGAGACAGAGAACATTATGAAATGCAAAATGGACAATTCTGATTACATTAAATTGAAAAGTTTTTGCAAACAAAGTCAATGCAACCAAGATTAGGAGGGAAGCAGAAAATTGGTAATTTTTACAATCAGAAGTTCTGACAAAGGCTTCATTTCTAAAATAAATAGAGAACTGAGTCAAATTTATAAGAATACAAGTCATTCCCCAATTGATAAATGGTCAAAATATATGAACTGGCAGTTTTCACAAGCAGAAATTGAAACTATCAAGTCATATGAAAAATGCTCTAAATCATTATTGATTAGAGAAATGCAAATAAAAATGACTCTTAAGTACTACATTGCACCTAACAGACTGGCTAACATGACAAACCAGGAAAATTATAAATGTTGGAAAAGATGTGGGGAAAATTAGAACACTAATGCATTATTGGTGGAGTTGTGAACTGATCCAAACATTCTGGAGAACAATTTGAAACTATGTCCAAAGGGCTATAAAAATGTGCATACACTTTGACTCAGCAATACCACTACTAGGGCTATATCCCAAAGACATCATAAAAATGTGAAAAGGACCCACATGTACTAAGGTATTTATTGCAGCTCTTTTTGTGGTGGCTACAAATTGGAAATTGAGGGGATGCCTATCAACTGGGGAATGGCTGAACAAGTTGTGGTATATGAATGTAATGGAATACTATTGTGCTATAAGAAATAATGAACAGGAGCACTTCAGAAAAACCTGGAAAGACTTATATGAACTGATGCTGAGTGAAGTGAGCAGAATCAAGAGAACACTGTATATAGTAACAGCCATATTGTGTGATGACTAACTTTGACAGATTTCGTTCTTCTCAGCAATGCAAAGATCTAAGACTCATGATGGAAAATGCTATCTACGTCCAGAGAAAGAACTATGGAGTCTGAGTGCAGATCAAAAGGTACTATTTCCTCTCTTTTTTTTTTCTTTCTTGTAGTTCATCCCATTTGTTCTAACTATTCTTTACAACATGACAAATGTGAAAATATGATTAATAAGAATGTATATGTAGAACCTATGTCAGAGTGCACACTATTTTGGAGAGGGGAGAAGTGAAGGAGGGGGAGAAAATTTAGAACCCAATATCTTATGGAAGTGAATGTTGAAAACTAAAAATAAAGAAAATTAAAGAAAAAAAGAAAGAATGAAATATAGCATCAATCAATAAAGCAACCAAATATGCATTTCTTAAATGCTAACTATGTTCAAGAAACTGTACTAAGCCCTGAACGTAGTAAGACAAAAGTAAAATAGTCCCTGCCCTTTAAAAGCTTTTATTCAAATAGGGAATGTATTTATATGAGCATGTGCAGAAAATATATGAAATGAATACCAGGGAGATGTGAAAGGAGAGTACTAGCCATGAGAGAGATCAGCAAAGGCTCTAATTGAACCTTGAAGACAAACAGATTCCAAAAGGCAGAGGTGTGAGAGATGCTACTGAAATTTGGCATTTGATTAGATCTGTGGGGCAAGACAGCTAACCCCAGAATGGCAAACCTGGATGACTAGAAGGATGGGGGGATGGTGCTGTTTTCTACAGCTTGTAACCCAAGCCCAAGATGAGTTTTTAGACTTGGAATTGGCACTATGCTCTATGGGAACAGCGCAAAGCTGTAAATCTAATCCTCTTGCCTTCCCTTGAGACTGAGGTGGTACAAAGTGAGAACAAGATTATACCTCCCACATGTTGGTGGGGGGGGGAGTATATTTGTGATTATAATTTCTGAAATAAACATTATTTTGTAAAAGGTCCTGTGTTACACATAGTAATAGGGAAGTTTGGAACAGAGGTAGGTTTGGGATGAAAATAATGAGTTCTGTTTTTAGAAGTGTACAGTTTGAGATACTTACTCTAAGTCTAGTTTAAAATGTCTAATAGGCATTTTGTGATGAAGGAATGGATGTCAAGAGAGATATTTGCACTGGATATATAGATCTGGGAGTCATTTGCATAGAAATGATAATTGAACCCATGGAAACTTATGAGGTCACCCAGAGAGAGTATAAAAAGGAAAGAGAAGAGTTATTTCTACACTATAAACCACCACAGCCTTTCTGAGAATTCATGGGCTCTTTGAGTGAATAGAAGACAATGACAGCAAGACAATGACAGACTGCTCTGAAAAAAGAAATCTCCTTTCTTTCTGTACCTCTATTTCTTTTAAGAATTAGTAAACCTCAGAGTATAAGGTGGCCTGAGGAAACCTGTACTGCTTTATGCTAATACATTTCTTTTGGTCCAGACTTATGATTTCATAGGTACAGGGAACTCCCAGTGTAGATAGTCCTTCCACCAATGCAGATCAGCCTCGCATGTGTAACTCAAGAGTTTGAGAGATTAGATGGGACACCAAGAGGTTATGTAATTTCCTCACAGTAGATAATACAGATTTTCTTGACTTCAAGCCCATCCCTCTACACCATATTGCCTTTCTCAGAGTATGTAATTATCGTACTTTTGAAAAATTCATCAGTAACAAATATCATTACTTCACTCTACTGAAGAGGAAACTATAGAATAGAGAGACTGACCTGATAATGAACAAATCAGAACTGTTACTAGCCCTGCATTTTCTATTTTGTTATGCCATACTTTTGCAAAATTAAAACAGGCACAGCAATATTTTATTCAATTAAAACTGAATAAAAATAATCTTTCCCTTTACTACCAGTTAGATTTTTAAGGAAGAGAAAATAGAAAAAGGAGACTGACTTATAGTCAATGGGATGCAAAAGGTTGGGGCAGCAAGCACACACTTCCAAGAGATTTTTCATTCCAACAGGGGAGTTCACATTTCTCCTGTTTTTTTCTTGATTATTTTCTTCACAAGATTAAAATGAGCAATTGAAAAGGAAGTTGGAATTAGCATATTGAAGACCATTTATTATTTATGAGATGGAAATTCAGGTTTCTGGATAACCAAACTCATTAAGGTACAGGCAAAGCTATTCCCATCTTATTCCTCTGAAGACAGTGCTCCTGCCACAAGTAATCTATCTAATGATGAATGCTCAGCCTTGTTCCACAGTGTGATGAACTCTGTTATCCAACAATGTATTAGCCAGAACTCTATTATCCAGCACTTCTGATAGCTGGAGTATGACAAAAAATCATGCCAACAATAATGATAACCCCAAGAGAGGCATCAAGATGCAATAACAGTGGATTGGTCTTAGTACGGAAGGCCTAAATTTTAAGTCTTGCCTCATACACATACAGGATATATGACAAAGGAAAAATCACTTAACTCCTTTTTGTCCCGGGCAATTCTCTAACACAGTAAATTCCAGAAGAGTTGCCTCTCTTTGGTTACAGTTTCCCTATACCAAAGAAACTGTTGGTAGACGGACCAACCAACCAACAAAATCCAAAAAATTCCTATTTGCTTCTGAATCATTAGGAAATATTTAATTTCAACAGTTTTAGCAGTTGTACATTTAATTATGTAACATGACCACTTATAATAATTAGCTCATTTTAATCTCAGGGGTAATATAATGACCCCTCAAGTCCAAGTAGTTCCTTCCTTTGCTGCTTTAGGGAGTTTATGTTCAAAGTCAGAAATGTCATAACAATCACTCTGTGCCCCTAAGTTACAAAAATTCCAAAAATTAGGCAGAGATTTGGCTCTCTGCCTTAACATATTTATATTTGTCTCTTGCTAATGTAAAAGCCCTCACAAAGACCCTAGGAGTTGTGTTTCTTCAAAGCATGGAAAGAAAGATAACTCAAGATCACAACTGAAGGATGGGATTTCTTCAGGTACAGAAGTTTTGAGGATTCTATGAGAAAAAGAAAATAAGACAAGAAAGAGATAGCAGGACCCACCAAAACACAGAGCAGTGGTACAGCCAGGGTGGCCAGTGGCAGCAACTTCTACAGCTCCCTTTTTTTAAGCTCAAGTCTTCATGAAAGCACATAGACATAGTGTGACCTCTTACCAGACAAGAGACAGGGAACTTTTCTTTTTAAACTGAGCTGCGCTAGCTGAAGTGCTGAGAGAAAAGATCAGAAGAAATATTTATTGTCCCTTGCTTTATTTCAACTGGTACCCATTTCTAATAAGGTCTGTTATTATTATTATTCCAGTAAAGACTGCATTTGATGGATCTAATCTTATTTCTCATAAACACTTGTTAACTTTGTCCTTATGATTCCTGATATGCCTTTGTTGGAGACATGAGGGCTTACAGACATCTCTAGAAGCTACAAAGGAAAGGATTCTCAAACCCAAAACCCATTGTTGGAAGGCTTTTGCTCTCTAATTGGGATTATCATTATAAGCCATTTCATAACTAAAGTATCAAGGGCAGAATTACAATCATTTCAGACCAATTTTAAAAATTGCCTCATCAGCACTTACCTAATAGTAACTAAATATTATGCTAATTTTGACCTCTGTGATTGAGGTAAAATTGAAGTTACTAGAAATGTTTGGGTAAAGAAGAAAGCAGAATATGCCACAGTGCCTTTTAATGGACAGGTGCCCAGAGAGCAAGGTGGGGAAAGAACAGACCTTTTCTTGGAACTTCCTTCAGTTTTTGACGGTGTAGTTACAACTGGTGGCATCAGCTTGAGTCTTCCGCTTTGACATTCCTGGATGGACAATGGCCCTCACTGATTCTCCCTTCTCTGCCACAGTCTAGTACTATATTAGCCTTCTCCTTTCACAGGCTGTCCTTGTGTGGCCAGTGGCTCAGATCTTGATGTCCCCATTCCTTCTACTCTGTGCCGTACCTTGAAATCTCATTCTTGTTCTGAGATAGCTCTTTATGTCATCTAAGTTCCTCAGGGTGTAACTATGTGCCTCACCCACTTGGACTAGCTTTCCTGCACAATACAGTGCATCCAATGGTTCTCAAGGACTTTTCATACTTAGTCAGAAGTTTATTATTGAGTGATTGGTTAACTGATAGATTAAAACATTTTCTTACCTGATAAATGTATGATGGCTAAATGAGGTGGCTTGATTTGACCTTGACCTTGTCCTTACATACTTCTTTTAAAATTGGTGTGTGTGTGTGTGTATGTGTGTGCATACATGCACACATACCTCAGCACTCACAAAAACACACACACACACACAGATTAATTAGAAGGATATACTCCATAGCTGTGCTGGATAACAGTGTCACATGTTTTGTGTTGTTTTAATTATTTCTGATGCAACTAAAAAAGAAACCTGTATTATCTGTCTCCACTAGGATTCTGAGCACAAATGTATTGATAATATTAAAATAAATCTCTTCCCTTGCAATTTTAACATATTTCTTTGGTCTTAGCTCAGAGATGAGAAGCACCTGGCCATTCTTCCTCTTAAAATAATCCTTTCTATAATTAAAGGAAGTTACTAGAGTATCTTTTGATCCTTTTGACTAAATTATCATATGGAACTTATAGTTTCTATTCTCAATGAGGGTCCCAGGTGCCATACCCATTATCGTCCTCTAATGCACAAAATTGGAATTACAGAACCTCAGAGCTGGAAGGTCCCCAGAGACCATATAATACTAATAAAACCTAAACATGAATATCTAATATGTGTCTGTTAAGTGGTCATCTAGCTTTTGATTTGAAGATCGCCACTGAGGGGAAATGTGATTCCCCTCATCCCACACCTCCCCCCAAGACAACTCATCTCACAGTGAGGTAGGTCTAATTGTTATGAAGTTCTTTGCATTAAGCTTAAATCTGTCTCTCTGAACTTTTACCTATTGAGCTTAGTTCTGCCCTCTCCTCTCAAGAAGAAAAATATCTAATCTCTCTTCCACATGACAGTCTCAAATAATCAGAAAGAGCTATCACATTCCTCTCCCAAGTGTTTTCTTTTTTGGCCTCAACACCCTCAGTCTCTCCAATTTATCTTTGTAGGCCACAATCTCAATCAAAACCTTCCAACATGCCAGATACTTCACTTTGTACTCTCACCAGTTTGTCCCGGTGCTTTCTAAATGTGGTGCCCAAAGTTGAATACAATACCTCAGATGTGGCCTAAAAAAGATAAGAGTACAATGGGAATAATACCACTTTCCCTTCTGCTATCTAGTCAAATCTTCCCCATTTTCCTTTTGATATTGATTATTTTAACTCAAGTATAAGACCTTTTGTTTATGCTTATTACATTACATTTTTTAAAAAGTTATTTTAACATTAAAAAAAAGTTGAGTTCCAAATTGTTTCCCACCCTTTAGCCCCTCCTCCACCCTTTGAGAAGGCAAGCGATATATCAATTATACATGTGAAATCATGCAAAACATATTTCATTATTAGCAGGTCATAAAATATAAAAGCAGAAAAAATGAAGTGAAAAAAATATACTTCAATTTGCACTTAGAGTTCATCAGTTCTCTCTCTGAAAGTGGATAGCATTTTTCTTCCTTTGGAACTGTCTTGCATCACTGTACTGATAGAGTAGCTAAGTCTTTCACAGCTGATAATCATTACATTATTGCTTTTACTGTATATGACATTCTCCTAGCTCTGTTCACTTCACTCTGCATCAGTTCATATAGGTCTTCCCAGATTTTTCTGAAACCAACTCCCTTGTCATTTCTTATAGCACAACAGTATTCCATCACTAACATACACCACAACTTGTTCAGCCATTACCCAACTGATGGGCATTCCCTCAGTTTCCAATTCTTTGCCACAAAAAAATAGCTGCTATAAATATTTTTCTACATATAGCTACTTTTTTGGAAAAAAAATCAAAACCAAGTATCCTTATGAAACCTCACAAAAAGTTTACTTTTTACTAGTCCATGTTTCCCTTCTTTTCAGTTCTGCCTTATTCCCAGTGGCTCCTTTCTCTTCCTTGAACAAGATCCTCCATCTCCTGGCTATATACACTTTGAATCAATGAGCACCAGCGTCCCAGCCCAAGCCTCACATAATCATTGTTTGGGTTCTGATGGCTCAAAGTGAGTGTAGATAGCAACTGTTTCTGTTTTGCTCAGAAACCCTGAGGATCTTCCACTTCCAAATTGATTTTATTTTATTTTTTCTGCTAGGTAAAAGAGGCCATTCTTTGGCTCATTTTTACCTAGGTTTAATCACTGAATGGTCATTGTCTCAGACAAACTGCAACCTGGGAAAGACTTAGCTTAAAAAGACCAAGACCTCCCACTGCATCTAAGGACATCTTCAATTGTGCTGATCTATATCTTGCCATTGGACCTAGATCACTGTGGAGGAAAAAGTGAGGCTGATGACCTTGCACAGCCCTCCCTCACTTAAATCCAGTTCACTCATAAGTGATGGCATCATCTCCCTGATATCATGGTCCTCTTCCAGAGCAAAGTACAAACAACAACTACAATAATGACAAAATTCTTAGAAGTTACATATATCATCTTCCTATATAGGAATGTAAACAGTTTAACCATATTAAGTCCATTTTCATTTCTTTAATGTTTACTTTTATATGCTTCTCTTGAGTCTTATGTCTGAATGTCAAATTTTCTATTCAGTTCTGGTCTTTTCATCAGGAATGTTTGAAAGTCCTCTATCTCACTAAATACCCATTTTTTCCCTTGAAGCATTATATTCGGTTTTTCTGTGTAGGTTATTCTTGGCTGTAATCCTAGCTCCTTTGCTTCCTTTGGAACATCATATTTCAAGCCCTTCACTCTTTTAATGTGGATGCTGTTAAATCTTGTGTGATCTTGACTGTGGCTCCATAATATTTGAATTGTTTCTTTCTGGATGCTTGCAATATATTTTCCTTGACCTGGGAGCTCTGGAATATGGTGGTAATATTCTTGGGAGTTCTCATTTTAAGATCCCTTTTAAGACCTGGTCAGTGGATCCTTTCCATTTCTATTTTACCCTCTGGTTCTAAGGTATCAGGGATAGTTTATCTTGAGAATTTATTGAAATATGATGTTTAGGTTCTTTTTTTTTTATCATGCCTTTCAAGCAGTCCAATAATTTTTATATTATCATCTGTCCTTGATCTACTTTCCAGGTCATTTCTTTTTCTTATATGATATTTCAAATTTTCTTCTATTTTTTTTCATTTGTTTGCCTTTATTGTTTCTTGATATCTTGTGGAGCCATTAGCTTCCACTTGCCCAATTATAATTTTTAAGGAATTATTTTCCTCAGTGAGTCTTCGTACTTCTTTTTTTCTACTTGGCCAATTCTGCTTTTGAAGGAATACTTTTCTTCAGTGAATTTTTGTGCCCTTTTTTACTCTCTGGCCAATTTGAAGTTATTTTCTTCAGTATTTTTTTGTGCTTCCGTTACCAAGATGCTAATTCTTTTTTCATAATTTTCTTATCTAACTCTCATTTCTCTTTCCAAGATTTCCTCTTCTACTCTTACCTCTTTATTTCTTCCAGATATTCTTACTGGGCTTATGTTCAATTTACATTTGTCTCTGAGGCTTTGTTTATAACTATTTTCATGTTGCTGTCTTCTTTTGAATTTGTGTCTTGACCTTCTCTGCCACCATAGTAGATTTTTATGATCAGGTTCTTTTTGTTGTTGTTTGGTCATTTTTCTAGCCTATTTCTTGACTTTGAACTTTATGTTAAAGTTAGGCTCTGTTCACCTGAGTTTGGGGAGGTACTGTCCCAAAAACCAATTTTTTTTTTTTGCACTGTTCTTTTCAGGGCTAGTTCTAGAAGTCTGCAAGTTTTTGGTGATATGGTAGCATTATGCTGGGAGAGGTATGGCCATTGCTCTCCTGGTCTGTGTTCTAATCTTTACCCAGGAGGCGCCCCACTCTCCTGTAGCAACAAATGCTAACACTCTTCTTGGTCCTGGAATTGTGACCAGGTCCCTTACTCCCCTGTGCTAGTGATCCTCTCTGCCCTGGAACTGCAACCAGGACCCCTACTCCCTTGTGACTAACCACAAGCACTCCTCTCCACCCTAGAACTGTGACCCAGAACTGCATTTGGGCAATGGAGTTGTCAAACAATGTCCAATTCTGCACCCAGTGTCAGCTTAATGTCCCCTGTAATCTTTCTAACCAGTTGTCCAATACCCTTACTGTTTCTGGTTGCGGGCTTCTGAAGTTGCTGCTGCTGCTGTTGCAGCTACCTCCAAAGCCCACTGCTGGTGTTGCCACTGTATACACTTCCAACTGGCCCTCACCCCAGTGTTACAAATGTTTCCCACTAACATCCTAAGTAGTCTTGGGCTAGAAAAATGTCTCACCTGGATCTTTGTTGGCTATGCTGCTGCAGAATTCTTTTTGATTTGTTATTTCAAAGTTGTTCGAAGGGCATTATTGGGAAGTTTTGCTAGCTTGCTCCCTCTCTTCTGCCACCATTGCTCCACTCTCTTACATTTCATCTTCTTAGATCCTCTCCAACATTTTACCCTGTTGAAAACTGGCATGCAATTCATATCACTTCCATTCAGAGGTGGAGGCATCTGCAAGTCTGAAAAAAAAAAACCAACAACCTTGTCTTAATCCAAGTTTTCTTTTGTTTTGTTTTGAAGTTATATATTCATACAAATTAGTGATAAAAATGTTAAAACAGAATATGACCAAGGATAGATCCCCCGTATATGAGAAGAGAACTTCTTAGGTCTGTAGTGGAAATAACTAATGGTGTCACTAGATGACATATAACCACTAATGATAATTCTTTGAGTCTGGCCATCCAAACGATTCTGATTTCACCTATTTGTATTATTGTAACTGTATTATTGCTTAGCTCATTTAAATAGCTCTCTCCATCTTTTCTGAAATAAATCAGGAGAGACTTTGTCAAATGCTTTATCAAATTCTAGGTTATATACTATAACATTCCCTTGATTTACCAGCCTAGTAACTGTCAAAAAAGGAATGAATTATTTCATCATGACCTGTTCTTGATGAAGACATTTACTAGAGGTGTGACCCTGGGCAAGTCCCTTATCCTCTGTTTGTCTCAATCCACTGGAGAAGGAAATGGCAAACCTCTCCAGTACCTTTGCCAAGAAAATCCCATGGACAGTGTGATTCATGATGGGTCACGAAGAGCTGGATGTGACTGAACAATGGCATGTTATGCCCCTCTAGTAACAGCTACTCTGGCTTCCTCATGGGCCCCAGATTGTAATCCTTCAATGATTTTATAAAGGCTTTTGCTAGACTAAATAATGTCTGTTTACTTACACAGTATACTCTACAGCATTATTCTAATAAGCAGGATCTTTGATAAGATTTAGCACTAGTAATGGATAAAGAGTATTCTTAGATATTGACTCATAGATGGAAGGGAACTTCCAGTCCATCCAATCCAACCTTTTCAATGAGGAAAGTGTTTTGTAATAGAGTCACAGCTCTAACTGGAAAACAAAAACAAAAATAGATGAGTTATGTATCTCTTCCTTTCTGACATTTGGCTAGAATTAAAGCCAAGGGAGAAAGTTGTATTGTTCTTCTTTGTTAAATAAAACTCTCTTCTCTCACTGACAAAGCTGAAGAAAGTCAGCATTTGTAGAGTCATGTACATATTACTCTACTCAAGCAAGAAAAGATACTGTAATTTGAAAAGATGTCATGATTGTCACTTGGGGCAGTTGATTGAGCACAGGGCCTGAAGTCAGGAAGCCTTGAGTTCAAATCCAGATACTCAGAAACATTCCCTTGATTTACCAGCCTAGGAACTGTCAAAAAAGGATTGAGTGAGTCCAGCATGATCATGATCTGTTCTTGATGAAAACACTTTCTAGATGTGTTGACCCAAGGGAAGTTACCTAACCTCTGTTTGCTTCAGTTTCCTTATCTATAAAATGGGGGTGATAATAGCACCTTTCTCACAGGGTTATTATAAGGATCAAGTGAAATATTTGTAAAGCACTCAGCACAGTGCTGGCACATGATAGGTGCTATGTAAATGTTAGTTATTACTATTATTATTATTATTCATTGTTGTTTTTATATCCTTACACCAATACCAAAAACTTCCTTCTGTCTTAGTTTGAAAAAGATTCAGGATCCAAGAAGTAGTAAAAGGAAAAGCAGCATTTTTTCACATATGCTATTTATATTGCCAGGGGAAGGAGTGTAAAGGGCAGGCCCTTAGTACAGCCCTGGAGAATATGGGCAAGTCTTACCATTAGGGTATGGATTCAGATGTCACTCTTACATTTTGTGACACGGCTTGGGAAATAGAGACAACCATTAGTCTCAGTTTTGGTGAATGGCTAATGTTTCCAAAGAGAAAAGAGGGAGACAGAACACCGCAAGACAGAACACAGCACAAGACGGGAGCCAGTAGAGAAAATGTGAAGCAAGCAATCTTTAATGAGGAGAAAAAAAATAAGAAGGAAAGATGGGAAAAGATCAGGTCAACTGAAGTTCTAGATAGGGTGGTACCTCTAAATGCTAAAACCCAGTGGGTTTTTATAGGGTTCTTATCTGGGTCAAGTAGGTTCAGGCATTGAGAGGAAAGTATGGGAAGCCTGATTATGGTGGACAAGTCAAGGAGAATGTTTGGAGAATGATAGTGGTTCATACTAGTGAGGACCACTTGAGGAACTGGTGGCTAGCTGATATTCAGACTCTCAGACTGAAGGAGAGGGGGCTTGGGCTTTTTGCTGTTACTTTTCTGGGGTGACTCTAGATATGAACTTCTCTGGCAGTGGCTTCTTCATTCCAAGAACAGAGATCCTACTAAAATCCTCACCTCTTCCCATATTTAACACTCACAGAAACCAAATAAAGTGCTACTGAGAAAAGCTCCCATGGGTGCAAACCACAAATTGCCTGAGGGTCTTAAGTATAGTAACTGTTCAAAAGCCATAGAATAACCTGGGACAGGAATAGAATCCTTTTCTTATTTCAGATTTCAGGAAACAATAGGAAAGATAGCATTTTTTTTTAGAAAGCTCAAAGGCATATTAGAGGTCATCTACTCACACAGTCTCATATACTGCCAGTTCTAGAGGGGAGATCAGAGACTAAGAGAACCCCCTCACCTCCCAGAGGAGAACACTAAGGCACAGGAAGATGAAGATCACTTAGCTCAAGGAAGAACTAGGACCAGAATCCAGTTTCCTGCCTAACAGCTTTTCTATTATACCTTGCTGCCTCCTTTTCAAGAAGTTACTAGAGCTGGAATGCTGCCAAGACCAAGGGGGTAACTTTTTTTATTCTTGTGAATTCTGTGCCATTCCTTGTGATCATAAATAACCTACACATTAGATTCAGGTTTAATTTGCAAGACGTACTTCTGGCAAGAAAACACACCTAAAACAGGCACCCAGCCTAAATCCAGGGAAAACTGTAAACCATTAACTTCCTGTTGGGCATCCATTGCACTACTAGATTTGTATTTGTATTCTTAGAAAGTATCCTAAGGTCAAGATCCAGCTTCATGCATACTGAACTTTGAAAGCCCTTCACAACTTGGCCCTTTTCTACCTTTCCAGGCTTACAACTTCACTAAAATGCACGCACTCTGAAACCTAGCTATACTGGAGCTGTTACTCACTCATGACATTCCATCTCTTCATTCTATGCTCTTCTATTGGCTGTCTCCCCTGCCCAAAATGTTCTTCCTCCTCATCTCCGACACCTAGCTTCCTGCAAGGCTCAGCTCAAATCTCATCTTCTTTAGGAAGTTCCCCTTTTAAATTTATCATTTCCCCAGCTCCTAATGTCTTACTCTTTGGAATCGTTGTTGTTTAGTTCGATCCAATTTTGTGACCCTATTTTTGGAGTTTTCTTGGCAAAGATACTGGAGTTGTTTGCCATTTTCTTTTCCAGCTCATTTTAGAGATGAAGAAACTGAGGCAAACTAAGTGAAATGACTTGCCCAAGATCACACAGCTAATAAGCGTCTGAAGCCAGATTTGTACTCAGGAAGATGAGTCTTTCTGGCACTCTTATCTACTGCATTACCTAGTTGTCCTTTGAGATTACCTTCCATTTATTCCATATATATTTTGGATGGACATATTTATCTGTTCTCTCCCCCATTAGAATGTGAACTCCTTAAAGACAAGGACTGTCTTCACTTCCGTATGTATGTTTCCAGTGATGAGTGCAATGCCTGGTAAGCACTTCATAAATGCTTCTTGACTTAACTGATTGACTGAAAGTGATGACACCTGTTACATAAGCACAATTTGATCCACTTTCCATGGGTTAAAAAGAGGATCACTTTTCTTCTGTTAGTATTACAGATCATGCTGCACTCTATATTCCTGGTTCCTGAAACCTATTTTAGCTTGATGACCACCTACAAGTTTATCACCAAGTGCTACTCTCTGAAGGATCTGAACAACAAAGGGAGAGCAGATAGCATTTTACAAGTTCAAGAATTACTGGAATAAAGAAATATGACTTTGAGAGGTAATAAACAAAATAGGAGATGCTCTCTGTCTTCTGAACTAATATGACTGTGCATGGAATTCTAAGAATATAAGGCAGCAAGGTAACACAGTGGATTGAGCACTGAGTCTGGAGTCAGGAGGGCCTCAGTTCAAATCTGGCCTTACAACACTTATAAGCTGTCTGACCCTGAGAAAATCACTTAAACTCTCTCTGCCTCAGGGTTGTTTTGAGGAGCAAATGAAATAACATGTGTAGATGCCTTTGTAAACCTTAAACTTCCATATAAATGTTACCTAGTGTTATCTTCACAGGCAGCTACGTGGCTCAGTGGATAGAGCACTGGGCCTGGAGTCAGGAAGACCTGCCCCAGACACTTACTAGCTATATGACCCTGGACAAGTCATTTAACCTCTATTTGCCTTAATTCACTGGAGAAAGAAGTGGCAAACCACTCCAGTATCTTTGCCAAGAAAACCCCATGGACAGTATGGTCCATGGGGTCACAAAGAGTCAGACATGACTAAACAACAAGCATTATCTACAGAGTTGGAAAGGATTCTGTGTGTATATGTGTGTATGTATATACATATGTATTTATGCAGGTATGTACACATATATGTATATAAAGCACTTATATGTGTATGCGTGATCTCCCCTTTTGGAATACAAGCTCTTTGAGGCCAGGGACCGCTTAATTTTTGTCTTTACTTTCCCAGTCCCTAGCCTCAAAGAGCCTGTATGTGTCAGGCACAAATATAATAATGATGATAGCTTAAAAATTAAGTAGTTAACAATCATTGATTGAATAATTGACCTAGTTTAGTCCAGCCCCTTCATTTTTCAGATAAGGAAGCTGCTGCCCAGAGGGATTTAGCAACTCAGTCAGGGATATCTGGGAATTAAGTGGCCGAGCCAGGATTAAAACCCAAGGCCTCCGCTGATTCCAAGCCCAGCATTTTTTCCACTGCACCACACTGCATCTCCAAAGGATATTCTAGTCCATCTTGTGTTCTTTTTTATTTTCCCTGACTAGGGGAAGCCATAGACTTCATTTGTTTCATTAGAAGAACTTTAGATTTTGATCCAAATTGGATCTTTGATATGATCATCGCATCTGATCATGTCATCTGATGCCTCACAGTATTCTATTTCTGTATCGTGTTCATGCTCCTCATCCCTCTGGGATCTTGGAATCTGGCCCTGCACCCTGAGATCTGAAAGGAGAGCTTTCTCTTATCCTGCCCAGAACCAGGTCATCATGCCTCTCATCAGTCATTTCAAAACCATGCTGTCATGTGTATATCCCTCTGTCAATGCAGTTTGAGAGAAGTACAGGATCCCAAAAGGTAGCACAAGAAAGCATGAAGATTACAGATTCAGTAGAAATTAAACTATAGCGGACCAGCTATCCCAAGGAGAAACAGAAACATTCACAATAGTGAGGGTGTTCAAGAACCATGAAGACAGGTCTGCTTAGAGCACAGTTTTTATAGGGTTCTTATCTGGGTCAAGCAGCCCTAGGCATCAAGAGGAAAGAGTGGGGAGCTTGGACTTGGTGTTCAAGTCAGGACTGGGGCGGGGGGCTCATGCTGATTTATAGGAGGAGGACATACCTAGGGAACTGGGGACTAGCTGAAAGTCAAACTCCTCTCCTGGGATAAAAGGGACTTTCAGTTGTTACTATGAGCCTTAATTAGGTTGGTTGACTTAGGGGACTTGAGCCTCCCATTTGGCTTCTTCATTCAGCTAAACAGGGAGTCTCCTGAAGGCCTGACTCCTTCTTTCCAGCTCCCTACCTTCTTCTAACCCTCTTCGTGTATTGTCAGCTATCAGAATGTAAGCTCGTTGACAGAATGTCCTATTTGCTTATGTGTGTTTAGCTGAGTTCCTGGGGTTTTTTGGATGGAGTGGTTTGCCATTTCTTTCTCCAGCTTTACAGATGAGGAAATTGAGGCAAATAGGAGTAAATAACTTCCTCAGGGTTCCACAGGTAGTGAGTGTCTGAGGTCACATTTGAACTGAGGTCTTCCTGACTCCAGGTCTGGCACTCTATTGCATTACCTAGAGGGCTTTCTGGCACATAGTTGTTAATAAATTCTTTTTCATTCCAACTCCCATGGGGCAGTGTTTTTGGTAATAGCACATTTAAAGCCTATTCTATTTTTCTTTATAGTCAAGCTTCTAGGATTAGAGGCCAACTAGTATTTAAATTTCCAATTTCTTCCACCCAGTGTCTCCTTAAACTCCAGAAATTTGGCTTCATTCTCTATTATTATTCACTACCTGCTCAAATAACTCTCTTAAAGAACACAAGTAAACTTTTAATTGTTAAATCAAAAGGTCTATTCCCACTTCCCATTTTTCTTGACCTCTCTTCTGTATCAAGCATTAGTAACCACACTTTCCTTTTTTCATTATTATTTCATTAATTTTTCATTATATATTTCTCAATTCCATGTAAAATCATTTTTAACAATCATCTTTTAAAATTTTGAGTCCCAAATTCTCTCCCTCCCTCCTGCCTCTTCCCCCTCCTTGAGAAGGCAAATAATTTGATTTTGAATATACATGAGAGGTCATGCAAAACATATTTCCATATTAGCCATGTTGCAAAAGAAAACACAAACAATAAAAATAAATATAGTAAAAAGAAGTATACTTCATTCTACATTCAGAGTTCATCAGTTCTCTAACTGGAGGGAGATAGTATCTTTCATCATGGGTCCTTTGGCATTATCTTGGATCATTGTCTTGATCAGAGAAGCTAAGTCTTTCATAGTTGATCCATACTTACAAAAGTACCATTATTGTGTACAATATTCTCCTGGTTCTGCTCACCTCACTTTGCATAAATTCATATAAGTCTTTCTAGGTTTTTCTGAAATCATCCTGGCTCATTATTTCTTCTAGCACAATAGTATTCCATCTATATCATAACTTGTTCAGTTATTCCTCATTTGATGAACATCCCCTCAATTTATAATTCTTTGCTACTACAAAAAGAACTGCTATATTTTTGTACAGAGAGGTCCTTTTTTCTGTTCTTTTATATATTTTGGAGACAGATCTAGTATGGGTATTACTTGGTCAAATGGTATGAACAATTTGATAGCCCCTTGAGTATAGTTCCAAATTGTTCTCCAGAATGGCTGGACTACTCCACAAGTCCACCAACAGTACATTAGTGTCCCAGTTTTTCCACATCCTCTCCAGCATTGGTCATTTTCTTTTTCTATCATATTAGCTAATCTGACAGGTGTAAGGTGGTATTTCAAAATTGTTATAATTTGCATTTCTCCAATCAGCAGTGATTTAGAGCATTTTCATATGACTACTGATAGCTTTGATTTCTTCTGAAAACTTCTGTCCCTTTGACCATTTGTCAACTGGGGAATGGCTCTTACTTTTATAAATTTGACTCAGTTCCCTATATATTTATTTGAAAAATAAGTTATATATCGAAGAAACTTGCTGCAAACATTTTCCCCAGTTTCCTGTTTTCCTTCTAATTTTGGCTGCATTAGTTTTGTTTATGCAAAAACTTTTTAATGTCATGTAATTAAAATTATCCATTTTACTACCTATCAACCCCTCCATCCTTGTTTGGTCATAAACACTTCCCTTAACCATAGATCTGACAGGTATATTTTTCAATGCTAATATACTTATGACAACACCTCTTATGTCTAAATCATTTATTTTGACTTTATCAGTGTAAGATATTAGTCTATGCCTAGTTTCTGCCAAATTATTTTCCAGTTTTCTCAGCAATTTTTGTCAGATGTTGAGATTTTACCCCCAAAAGCTTGGATCTTTGGGTTTATAGAACACTAGATTGCTGTGGTCATTTGCTACTATGTATTACTATGCAATCTATTCCACTGACCAGCTACTCTATTTCTTAGCCAGTACCAGATTGTTTTGATAATTAATACTTTGTAATATAGTTCAAAATCTGAAACTCCTAGATTGCCTTTCTTAACTTTTTTTTCATTAATTCCCTTTATATTCTTGACCTTTTGTTCTTCCAGATGAATTCTGTTATTTTTCCATCTCTATACACAATTCTTTGGTAGTTTGATTAGTATGGCATGAAGTAAGTAAATTAACTGAGGCAGAGTTATTATTTTTTTTATATTGACTTGGCTTACCCATTGAAGGAACTGAGGGGATTGGAGTAACAAGTGGTGATAGAAAGTGAGTGAACTACACTGACTCCATTTTGTGAATCAATGCTGGTGCTATTCCTTTTCAATCATGGGTTTAGTCCAATTTCTGTCTTGTGAGAAAACTTTATCCAACTGTGGGAATTTGGAGAAAACCTTATTGTACTATCTGAACCTAACCCTGCATGGCTGGGAAGCTGGACTACTTCTACTTGGTATTTAGAGACCCTTAACAAAGGACCTACAAAGGTAATGCTGACCGGAAACTCTGGGGGGAAAACAGCTTAGGAAAACTAACCAACACACTAGTCAAATTTAGCTATATGTAGTGTCCAATATCCATCATCTCAGACCACTGGTGATCTGGTGATTTTAGTGAAGATGTGTATGGTTCATAAGTATGACACGGAATCCAAATAAGCTAATGTGACCTTCGGCTGCAATAAAGTAGACTCCAAAGCTATACTCTGCTCTAGTCAGACCACATCTGGAGTATTTTGAAAAGGTCTGGGAATCACTTCTTAGAAAGGGCACTGATAAACTAGAGAAGATAAACTAGGATAGTGAGGGGATGGGGGACAGCTATATAAAGAACTACTGAAAAAATGGGGGATGTTTAGCCTGGAGAAGAGAAGAATAAAGGATTGAGGGCATATAAGGATTTGATAGCTATTTTTCAAGTATTTGAAATTATATGGAAGAGGACTACGACTTGTTAAAAGATTGCCAATTTTCTTCCCTATTAGGAATTATGAGATGAAGTGAGTGGTCAATTGCTTTCAGGTAATTGCCTGGCATAGGAAGTGAAGCTGGGAGCAAATGGCGGAAGTCACAGAAGGGCAAATTTAGACTTGGTTTAAGGAGAAGAAATCCTTCCTAAGAATTGGAGCTACTCAAAAGTGGGATGGGCTACCTCAGAAGAGTTCTCCCTTACTAAACAGTTTCAAGCAAAGGCTGAATGACAATTTGTTAGGGATGTTGTAGAGAGTTTTGTTACTCCCTGCCATCTTCTTGTCAATGCCCAGATGCTGTACCCTTGGACCAGAGGCTATGTCCTGGAGCACTTACCCATTTCATTTCTGGAACTCGTGCTCATAAGTCATGGGTCCTGATTGGTGAGTATCTCACTTGGGTGGCTATACCTAAGCAGCTCTCCAGTCATGTTTTATTTTATTTCCTGCCATTTTCTTTCCAGATACAATGGAGAAACCAAGATTTCAAAATGGTCATGAAAAATGGCTAAAAAACAGGTTTTCTGATATTTTTTAAGGAAAAAGTAGTTGTAGTTCAGAAGAGAAAATTTGTTCTGAGGCTGCACATACATGATGATATCAGAACCAGTTGGCAAATAAAGCAACCAGGATTTTTTGGACTACAAAATGCCAAATAGTCAAATCTGGACAATTTCCTCCCCACTTAAATAACCTGTTCTTTCGGTGCTTAGCTACCACCAGAGTGTTGGTGGTTAAATGATTATGTGTTTTTACATATTCAGGCTGAAAGTCCAAAGATATGTTATTATCACAACCTATTTTTTGAAAAACAAGAATTAGACTGGCATTCTTTCTTGAAAGATTTTTCAGAATAAGCAATTCCCATTTTTCACCACAATACGTTCCTGGAGGCTGTATCAAAATGGTTCATTATAAACAGAATCTATTTTCCCATAGGAATAAAGTTATAATTTGGGTTTATATGCCTGACAACAAGCTTGCTATCAAATAAACCCTAGCTATGGATTCAGAGAAGTTTCAAGTTGAAAGGTAAGTTAGAAGTTCAGATGCAAGAATCTACTCTACAATATCCTTGACAGGTGGTCACCCACCCTTTGCTTCAACATCTCAAGTAATGGGGAATTCACTGCCTGATTGTTTAGAGGCCAAAATCATCATCTCTATAACTGATACTAGTTCTACCTGCTGGCATAACACTGAATTTGTTTAATTCTTCCATGACAGCCATTCAAATTTTCTGATCGATACCTTGGTCCTCCTAAGTTTTTCCTCTCCAGGTAAAACATCCAAAATTCCTTCAATCATACATTTAATGGAATAGTCTTGAGACTCTTCTCACTGTCTTGACCTCCTCTTCTTATAAGCTACCGAATTTCAATGTACCCTTTTTAAATATGGCACTTACAACCGAACATCATATTCCTGCTATGTTTTGACCAGGGCAGAATACAATGAAAAATTCTGAATGCTATACAAAAACGTATTATATGAGGAGAGTTGAGAGATGTGTTAATTAGGTAGGGGCAATCAATTGATGCAGCTGGAATTAGAAGAGCTTGAGCTAGAAATATAAGTAGGGGATATGTAGACATAGATGATATAGATATATTGTACCTGAGGCAATCACCACAAACCACGACCAGGGCAAGTGGCACAAAAGGCACCCCTCAGCTGGGGGTGGGAGACTGAAGTTACTTCTGGAAAGGCATCTAAGCAAGGAAAGGGAGCTCATCCAGGCAGGCCAAACTCTTCCTCTCACTCCCCAAATATTTAAACAGCTTGGAAATGTGGAGGTTCCAGAAAATAAAAGTCTTGGAGAGAGAAGAGACAGAAAAATTTCCAAAAAAGACACGGCCATTTATTAAGGGAGTGGTACCTTCCCTTGTTTTGAATTTCCTAAAGCACCCCTACTTCCCAGTGTCCTCTCCAATGGGTGAGGACAAGGCTGAGGGACTAAGGGGAATACCTTGGCCTAGGGAAACATTTCTTCCTCCTTAGGACAGCCCAGTCACTGGAGGGGTCCAGGATCTCTGACATGACCAATACCCATGGTCCCAGCCTCAGAAAATTTTGGAAAACTTTGAAGGAAACATCTTCAGTAATCTGGGAGTCAGGCATGTACCAAGGAAAGATTAATGTTCCATCAGGGGCTGATGTGTTTGTCTTCCTCCCCTTGATTTGCTCCCCCTCACCTAAAGGGATACCCTCTCTGCTGTCAATGTGGGCAGGGGAAGGAGTGGTTCTCAAACTGCCTCTCTGATCCTTGGGCTGCCTGTTCCTCTCAGGCAGTAAGGTGTGCTCCAAGGTGGTCCATGAAGAGCCACCAGCTGTATACAATGAGAGAACGAGCCAGGGCCCGTATTGAATCTCCCTCCACAGCCCTGGGCCTGGTCAATATTGACTTCTACAGGAACCTGCTTCTGTTCCAGAGCCGGGGTCATTATCCTGTTATTGGCTTTGCTTGGCCACCCTGAGTTCCACCCTGAGCACCCCCTACCCACCACTCTGGGCCCAGCCCCCCAACCAGGCTTTTCTTTCTCAAATGAAAGCAATCCTTTGTCAGCTGGTCCTTTAAATTTCCATCCTTGGGAAATTCTGTGGCTTGGATCAAAGGTCCCAGACAAACTACTTTCATTAAGACTCTAGGAGGTGGAGACTACCTGTGCCTAAGTAAAGCTTTATAAAATTTCAAGGGATCTGCCTTTAGCTTAAGTCAAGCCATGCAAACAAAAAAAACAAATAATACCCAAACACTGAATCTCAAAAGTCTCAGGTTCTGTTGATTCTGAATAAACATTTGTTATTTTGCAACCACGAGTGTTCATTCATGCAATTAATATTTAGTGAGTATCCATAGGGCTTATCACACTGTAGAAAATAGGTACGCATATATAGATAGACCTGTGTTACATATAGGTGTATATATAATCTTATTGTTTTAAGCCACTTCAAGCAGTTTAAAGTGTTTTTCAGGTTATATGGCTCCTTAGTCTTTATGACTTATTTGTGAAGTAGAGCACTGGTATAGATTATTATCCCCATCTTGTGCCCAAGCGAGCAAAAATCCAAAAGGGTTAATTATCACAGGACACATGGCAAAAAAAAAAAAAAAAAGGGCGGGGGGGGGGGGGGG
>CM053586.1:248063475-248088814 GCA_028646515.1 Pseudochirops corinnae
ATATATAGTAAGAAAAAATAAGAATTGACATGAGGCTGCTCTAATGTAAAACTTTATTTCATTTTAAAGAATATAACAGATTCAATCTATAACATTCAAAGCTGTCCTGCTTATCTATGATTTTTTCTGGCCTTCCATCTGTTCTCTTCTCTGCATTTTAAAAAAAGATGTCTCTATGACCCTCTTTTATTTTTTTTCCTTTTTTCCCTGACCCTATGCCCACCTCTCCTCCTCCTACCACCAGTAGAAAAAAGAAAAACAAATTTGTTGTAACAAATGTGCATAATTAATCAAAGCAAATAAAGAACTTACATTCTAAAACAGTAGGATCATCCTAAAAGAAAGTGGCCAGGGAGGAATGTGTTGATCTGGGAAGTCACTACTATGTTGAATGAAGCCATCCTAGAGGTAAGTGACATCCCTCCTAGAATCAATGGTGGTATTAATTAGATTCCTATGTCCAAGTCAAGACATGGATATGGAAAAGGTTGGTGAAGTGGCGGGGTAGAAGTACAGTTGCAGAACTGTCAGGGTTTGAAAGCTCTTCCCTAAGCGGCAGAAGGTACTTACCCTTTCAAAGGAGACGACTCTGGATTTTTTTAAGAGGGTTTATTAAAGTTGGACTCTCAGCCCCCCGCCCCTCCAAGGCTTGGATCCTTATATCTACCCCAGATCCACACTCCATGCGTGACACAGTGCAGCTGAGCGGGATTAAGAGAGGGGAGGTAAATTGTAATTACAATGGCATGAAGACCCCAAGGTGTGGAGACATCAATCGGGAACCTCAGGCATCCCATGCAAGAAAGTTCTGAGCAATGCAACATCCCCTGGCCAGGGATGGGGCAATATGCTCTGACCTCCACATGACCCAACTAATTCCCAGGCCTCAAACACATCCCTGTGTCTCAACATTACCATTTGCAATTTGGCACTTATTTGTGACCCTTACACAGAACAGATGACGAAGAAGATGGCTGGGGTGGATAGCTGAATGGTAAATAGTGCATGGTCAGGTCTGGAGTTAGAGCGGGTTCCATGAATGTCTTCACTCACCAATCAAGACAGCCGGATCCCTTGGAGATTCCAAAGCTAAATTTGACATGGTCTCTGTAGCCTCAGTGGACCAAAGGGTGCAAAGCAAGAGGATAGTAGGGATTGATGACTACACAAGAATAGAAGAATAAATAACAATAACCAAGTATTGAATGTTCATTTTTATTTTTTAAAGCCTTTTTTTCATCTAAAGGATAGATTAGAGCAGAGGAAGAGACTGGAAGCAGAGAGAATCATAAATTTTATGTAAATTCTTGGGACAAAGTAAATAATATTACATACACAACAAATCTTGAAACTTTTTTATCTTTGACAAACTTTTAATATGTAATAGCTCATTTTGATGTATTTATTTGTTTTATCTTATTTCACATCAAGTTAATAGGATTTTTGACATATTATTTAATTCTTTATCATTAAACCACATATCACATTTGATCCCTTTGATGAAAATTTCATTTTTCCCCAAGTCTAGCTCAGAGATTTTCAATGGGGTTTCAGTCAAGTGAGCTCTCAAGTCATCAAATTATGATTATTTCTTTTGGAGAAGTTTCTTCACCTTTTATTAAGTTCAGTTTGGTACAAGATCATGTTACAAGTATTCTGTCACCATTTAGAAATTTTTATAATCCTAGAACAGTTGTACTTATCAGTATATCAATACATTTATCAAAAACTCAACATCCCTTTAATGGAAAAAAGCCTAAATG
Organism: Pseudochirops corinnae; assembly: GCA_028646515.1. Classification (NCBI taxonomy): domain Eukaryota; kingdom Metazoa; phylum Chordata; class Mammalia; order Diprotodontia; family Pseudocheiridae; genus Pseudochirops; species Pseudochirops corinnae. Next base: position 248,065,239 of record CM053586.1, read on the forward strand.
AAGATGCCCTAAATCATTTTGGGTGAATGTTTTACAGTTTGTTGCAGATGCCCAGGTCTTATATGCTTACCTGGAATTCATTTGAAAGCAGTTTTAGTATATCTTTGAACAAAACAATGAGTTTCATTAGTAAAAAAAAAAAAATACCCTTTACAATCTTCAATATGCCAATCTTTGTAATATCTTGTCCAAGACAAGGGGGTTATTTTTTTCTTCATAGCAAGTATTAAGGCAGCTGTTTGTTACTGGATTTCTTTCTATTCTTCAAGCTTCTAGAAACCTACGCTACATTGTAGAGAATCGATAACAATGCTTACAACTGCCAGATCTCTCTGAAGGTCTTTCGCTTTATTTTCCTGGGGATTAACTAGCCTGTTTTGCAGCAATATTTTGTCAGTTCTTAGGATTGTTTTAAATTTTCAACCACACTTCTCTTTGTGCCTCAGTGTTACTGATCCAGTTTGTTGTGGGCTTAAAGGATCCTTGAAATGCTTGACTTCCCTACATCAACATTTGATGCAATGTGTCTAACAGTGTCTGAAGTGTGCTTCTTAAGAGCTACAAATACTGCACATTTCGCTGGAGTAATAGCCATCCTTGAAAACCACAGAATCGAAAAACACACACACACACACAACAAAAGAGAGCAATGAAACGTATTCATAGTATGAAATATAGAACTCAACTGACAGAATTAACTAAAGGTAGAGAAATCATCTCAATCTTGTTTTATCTGGTCCAGATCAGATGTTCTGAGTTAGCTTAGTATCAGTAGAAACATGTGTGCATAACCATGGCTGTCACAAAAAAATGAAATCATATAAGAATTACTGTTTTTCCCCAGAGTAATTTGCATGCCATTATAGATTATTGCTATAGGTCAGGTGAGAAGAGATAAAGACCTGAATAAAGTTCATGCTCATGTGAATGGAGAGAAGAGGGTGGATGTGAGAGATGTTTTGTAGGTAAAATTAATGATATTTGGCAACTGATTACATATTGGTATTGACTGAAATGGAGGAATTAAAAAATAGTAATCACATCTATATAGCACTTTAATGTTGGCAGATCATTTTACAAATATTTCATTTCACTTTCACAGCAGTCTTGGGAGGTAAGTGCTGTTTAATTTCTCCCATTTTGTAGATAGGGAAATTGAGGCAGACAGAGTTAAATGATTCACACAGCTAGTAAGTGTCGGGGCAGGATTTGAACTCGGCTTTTTCTGACTCGAAGTCTACTACACCATCTATCTGCCTCCTAAATACTAAAATTGGGTAAGTGGAAGGATGGTGATACCCAAAAAAATCATTAAACTGCACATACTCTTTGACGTTATGCCATTACTATTGATCATATACATCAAAAAGGCCAAAGACAGAAGGAAAAGACTCATATGTAAAGAAAATTTTTAGCATTTTTGTTGTATGAGGGGGAAACAAACTAGAAGCAAAACAAGTACTCATCATTTGGGGAGTGCCTTAATAAACTGTTAAATATGAATGCAAAGGAAAGCTGGTAAATGTTTAACAGCTGATTCTTCTAGAAAGAGAGAGAGGTTAATAGGAATGGATGGGATGACAGAATGAAGTAAAAGGTTATGGATGTGAGAGATTGGGGTATGTTTATAGAGAACATGTCCTGTAGAAAGAAGCCAGTAGATAGGAGAGATTGAAAATTGGAGGTGGGGGAAGGAAGAGATGTATGCCAAGATAAGCTGCTGGATCAAGGTTACTAAGAAAAGGGTTAGGCACTTCTTACTGGGAGAGTGGAGAAAATAGGAAGAGGGTTAGAGATAATGTCAAAGGGTTTCTATATGTAAAGGAGTGGAGAAAAGGGAAGTCAGGGTGAATGCTTCTTCTTTTCTTGGTACAGTGTGAGACAGAGTCTCTTGCTGGGCTAGGGTGGGGAAAGTCCAAGACAGAAGAGAAGGTTTTGAATGAGCCCTGTGGCAAGTGGGATAGTTAGGGAACAGTAAAAGGTTTGCTTTCCTTCAGTCAGGGGCCAGTTAAAATTACAAAACAAATTCTATGTCTTATACCTATCCCTCATTACGCTCGCATTTGTCTCCCTCTTTACATATTATATAAGTATTATATTAAGTTTAAGTATATATATTATATATATAATTCTATTTAAGTGTATATACTTGAAGATAGGATCTGTTTTTGCCTTTTTTCCTATCCCCAGAGCTCAGCAGTGTATGGCACAGAGTAAGCACTTAATAAATGCTCTCTGACTGACCCTTTCAATGTGTTTGTCTGAGTTCTTCCAGCCCAGTTCAGCAGAATTTAAGTGTAGAAAAGGTGAAAGGTGGAGTTAATACAAGGTCAGTTTTGGTAAGGTATGAGCCGTGATAGGACAAAAGGAAAGTGATTTGAGCATAGAGGATGTTGCATGGTTCAAAGTAGAATCAGATGCCTTAGTATACTGTGGGTTACCCCCTATTGAAGGTCTTTAAATGGACACGTGGAAGAGCACTGTTAGTGACCCTGTTGGATTTATTCCTATGTGGGCATGGGATATATTAGATGGTCTTTGAGATCCCTTTTATTTCTCACATTCAGTGATGACTCTGTGTCAAAAAGTCAGTCACAACTGAATGCATGACAATATCTTCTCATCCCTTCCTTAGTATCTTGGGTGTGCTTTTGTCAGTGGTCTCAAGATCTTGACAGATGAAACTATACCCTTTTCTTTATTTCTCACAAAGACTCTGGAATGATAACTTACATACAATAGGTCTTTAATAAATCTTGATTAAATGTATAAGATAAACACAGAAAGCAATTACACACAGACACACACACAGCGACACACACAGACACACACACACACACACACACACACACACACACGCACACTCTCTTCCTCCAGAAGATATCAGGAGAATTACAGGGCCATTTCATCCATCAACCATATATCACATGCATTACATTATGCTAGGTTGGGAAATACAGAGATGTTGAAGAATTAGTTATCTATACCTTAAAGGCATTTATAAGCTTCAGGGAAGCAAAACATCTATCAATTTAAGAAAGTAATACAAGAAATGTCCCACAGTAGTGATTAAGTGCCAAATGACAGATAACAAATATTATCAGTTCCACTTGAAGATCTTCGAGGTCATCTATCCATCCTACCCCTTATGGGGAAGGGTATTTTGTTTATAATTACTTCTGACCTTTTGTGACCCTTAAGGAAAACGGATTAAAAGGATTCTCCTCATGTATGAGGTTAGAAGAAGAATCCAGTTGTCTTACTACAGTCAAAGGAAAATGAGGTCCTGGATCATAAGTTAAAGGACCGGTTCTTTTTAACCCTAGACCTCTGACTCCAATACCAGTGCTTTTTCCACCATACCCTAGCTGATAATTGAAATGCACCTCAGATCTGCAGGAATCCTTAAAGGAAATACTTGATCATTTTTTAAAAAATATGAACAAACTATATTTAAAGTACTCATGCTACCCAAAGTGGCAATATAATAGGCACTGGAGATAAACATACAAAAACATTATAGTACATATCATCAAAGAGGAGTTGACATCTTATTGGTGGAATAACGTGTGTCTACATCTACATCATCAATGCCTGTATCTATATCATCTCTATTTCTCTATAAAGGCTATGGCCTGAGGATCCTCAATACTCCAGACCAATAAACATACAAAACCACAACAGTATTTCAATTGTATTTCAATAGTAGAATGTAATATATAGTCACATATGTATATACATACATATATGACTACAAACATATGTAACTTGTGACCTAGGGGCCCCTAGTATTCTGGATTCATATAGACTAAGTTTGATCCTGAGAGCTGGCCCCAAGAGGGTCATTTTCTCTCTTTAGCTCACTGCCCTGACTTGAAGTTATACTAGGAGAAGGGATCTTTACCCTCTTTTGGCTGGTGGACCCTTTGGCAGTTGGCATTTTAAATGCATAAAATTCCAAAAAAATTTGGAATTACAAAGGAAGTCAATTACAGTAAATTCCATTATCAAAATTCTGTTATCAAAATAGTAAAACAAATTCATATATCCCCTCTTTAGGATAATCTCAATATATTTATGATACAGTTTATTTCTTTATGACATAAATTAGTAACAGGTCCCAAGTTTTTATACAAGCACACAAAGTAGAAAATTTGAATTGATATGGGACAGCCTTTATTTAATCAAGATTCATAAACTATTAAAGAAATAAAGGAGATAATAAAGCAAATAGTCCATCACTTCTCTGCTAGAAGAGTAATTAATTTGAGGTTGATATCAGGACTTCCTAATTCCAAGCCCAGTGCTCTATCCACTGTGCCACCTAGCTGCCCACCTGAAATTAGGATTATCCATGAGATAAGCTTCCAAAATGATGCTACCTAGGAAATATCTTTTCTTCAGCTAGAAGGCCAGGTCCCTGCATCACACTACCTAAGTAAATAAAAATCCCCCTTTTCTACACAATATGTTAGGAGTCAGGTCCATGAACTACAATCTGAGGCCACAAGCAAGCACATATCTACCTGCACCATTTATTGTAGCAACTAATCACCATGAGGAGCAAACTTTGCAAAGGTACAAGTGGACAGCTAAGAAAATGAGAGGTGGTCTGTCAGCTCATTTTTAGACACCACAGCAAATGTCAGCCACATGGACAAGAGTCTATGCTCCTGAGTCCAACTCAGTTAATCAACAGAAGTTTCTTATGTTCCTGAAAGGCACCAGTGGTGTGCCCATTGTAGGAAGTGGGGAAGTGCCCCTCAAAAGTCTCCAAACAATGGCCCATATCCTATAATCTTATATGTTTGTTTGGGGGATTCATTAAATTGTTGAAGGATTCCTCTGATCAACTCCTCACTATATACAAAGTAATGTTAAGAAGGTGGGCACAATGACGTGAGAATAGGGGGTGGCTTATGGATTAGCAACTACCTCACCTGGAAAGGAGCACCTATGCCAGGGAATATATACATACGTATATACATACATACACACACACACACATACACACACACACACACACATATATGTATGAAAGGATCCTTAACAGAATGGATGTACCTTCATCTCTGAACCCTCTTGCTTTATCTTCTGTGCCAGAGCTAAAATGGATTGTTTTTCTTTTCATAATAGTCCCCTTTGGATGCCAAGAGATGTTCATTCTCAGCACATGCTGCTTCCTGTATCAAAAGACCAGCATGCCTGATGGCAGTTCTTCCACCTGGCCCTAATACTGGAGGTGGCCGCATGATGGAAGGGCTGGAGCATGATTACTTTGCATGAATGATTAAACAAGCTCTCAAGTCATAGGAATTAAGCAAAAAAGGAAGGAAGGAAAAAGAGAAATTACCATCAGTCCAGCCCAGCTTGAGATAATTACTTCTTACTGCACAAGCAAGGACCCTAGTGAGAAAGCATTGTGGGTCTTACTTTGCCTATGTGCATTTTTTGGAGCTCACCCTAACCTAATTAAGTGTCTGTTTCCCCTTGGGGGGAGGAGGGGGGGCACTTTCACTAGATGAGACAACAGCTGCAACTCTGTAAGAAGCTGCCTACGGGGCAAAATATTTGTTAGTAGTTGCTATTTTCAGCACCACCAGAGTAAACAAGAAACTTGGCCACTCTTATATTTTAAAAATTTATCTTGAAAGAAGCCTGGGCTTTCTGAAATAGGTCAGAGGTTTGGCACTCATGGGTGGAGATGGTCACTACATCTCCTCCCTTCCCTCCACCTGCAGTCCTCTGCTGGCTCAGATTTTGGCTTATTAGAGGCAGTGGTCTGGGAACATCAGGGTCCAGATCCAGGGCTTTAGCCTGTCAGGGGATACCATATGATGGATGGGAAAAGGGTTCTAATGTCTGAATAAATTCTCCTATGAATAAGAGGGCTAGAAAAAAATAGCATAGATGAGATCACAGAAAGACAGGTACACATATATACTATTGGTAGAGCTATGAATTGATCTAAACTCTATAAAAAGTAATTTGAAATTATGATAAAGAAATTGCAATAATCATACTGTTTGACAGAGAGAGCCAACTCTTAGGCAATACCTAAGTACCCCTAAGGAGGTCAAAGTCAGAAATAAAGGTCTCAAATATACCAACATATTTATAACATCACTTTGAGAAAGAGAAACAAAGTAGATGCCCATTGTTTGGGAAATAATTAAACAAATTGTGATGCTTGATTGTAACTGAATATTACTGTACCATAAGAGACAACAAATATGAAGAATTTGGAGATGCATAGGAAGACTTATGAGAATTGCTTTTGTGTCAATCAGCAGAACCAGGAAAACAACATACAGAATGACTACAGCTGTATAAATAGAAAGAATAATAATGAGAAGCAAAACAAAACTGAACACTATATAATTATGATGACTAAAATTGGTTCTACAGAGTTATTTGACAGGAAACATTCAGGGGGTACTTGCTCTTGCTCTCAAGTGGGGGGAAAGGTCATTCTATTGTGCATGATCAGAAGCAGGCTCACCAAACTTTCAAAGTGCATTAGTAAAAGGTACAGCAAAATGCACATGCTTTAAGGACTAGGACCTTGTTGATCTATCCTCCTCCCTCAGCCCCACCCCCGCCCATTACATTAGAATTTGTGAGAAAGTCTAGCATACTTCCCAAATAGCTTTTTCTATAGCCTTTCTGTGAATTTTCTTTTAATGGGTAATTAAATGCCCTTCCTCAGGGACAATATCTTTCAGGAAAAAAAAAAGCCTACAAGTCCCTAGAAACAAGCAGCAGGAAAACATTTTAGGGAACATAATAAGAGATGATGATTGTAATATTTATACTATGTTTTCTTCACCATGATATGTGCTCCTTCTCCACCCTGATTTTCTGGCTGTCCTGGGTCCATGTTCCTGTGTGCTCTGAACATCCTTAGGAAAGTAATGCAATGCAAAACAAAACAACCGCATATGTGCCTTTTCACTGTGCACACCCTGTGAGAGGTAGATAGATATAAAGCTATCTGGTGAATTCTCTTAACTTTTGTGAGTGAGGCATGCATCCATAATTTATGCTGACATCTAGATCTGGCTTCCAGCTCAGCAAGGGTGTGTTTTTATGATATGTAAACTATTTTTAAAATAGTGGAATCAAGGAAGTGAAAATATTCATTCCCTGAGAAAAGGGAATATAAACAATATGTGCTGGTTTTCATCAAGTATTAGATCATGGCTGGTGGTCTCTCCAATGACAGAAGGTGAGGAAGAGGTCACCAAATTATTTTCCAATATTCCAAAATTATTTTTATTTACATACATGTATAAGATATTATATGGAAACATCATGTATTAAACATTAACTATATAAAACTTTATTTATATGTCTATGTTGCCACATTGTGTCATTGGATATCTTTTGGAATGCATCAACAGGGATATAAAATTCAACTTAAAAATCAAGGAAAGGTAGAATTTGAGGAATTTCCAGTAATAATGATGCTTTCTTTTTTCTTAGTACAATTGCAGACAAAACATTAAAGCAATAGTTTCTCTCCAAGAAGCAAGGATGATTTTTCACGGGCAGACACCAGTGTTCAAAATCATAAGATAGACTAAGTGCTTAGGGTTTATACCCAGAAAGTCAACAACAATCTGCTTGAAAATATGTTAAGATGGCTGAAAAGAAATGCTATTTATGAGATAGATAGATGGCATCAAATAGCATGGAGGTGGTACTAAGTTCACTGATACAACAAGGTAATGGTCTATTCATGAAAGATTCTGGCAATGACCATGAACTCAAGTGGCTGGAACTACAAGTCCATTTTTTGACTAATGACATGGTGACTCAAAAGGGAGATCTACTTAACCTTATTTTAACACACACACACACACACACACACACACACACAACTTGGCTGAATTGAGTCCTTCAGGCACAGAAAGCATTATTCTGTATCTAGGAATGCTAAAGTCTTCTGGCCATTGTGTGAACAGATGGGATATTCTGAGCAAATCTGGAGAACAGACAATTTGGCATCCACAGTACACTATTAAGTTGGCTTTATACAGTGATGGATACCCACAATAAACTAGGGTGATGCTCTCTAATGTTGCCAGGATTTGCTTTTTTCTGTCATCAATTATAAAAGAAGTAGGGAATCTGCAGATTTATCATTCAGAGCATCAATCATTAGAGGTGAGAGAAAGAAAAGGGAAATTGAACAATTAAGGAGTCCCTTGGTCCTTTATTTTTAAATGATTATGAGTAACCCTAAGGAAGAATTATGGGGCATGTTAGATTTTTTCAACTCTCTTGCTTGTAGTCTGACTCATCATTCAAGGTCTAGGCCAGGGCCTTTGTCCTTCCTACTAGCTCATACTAGTGACTTCAGGGGTCAATCACAGGCTTCCATCAGCATTTCTAGATATATGTAGAAATGGCAATCAACCAGCCAACAAGAATTGATGCAGTATCTTACAAAGGCTAAAACATTCTCCTTTTCCTTCTCAAAGATAAGAGCCATTTTATCCAATGAAATTCAGTAGACTCTTAAAAAGCCCTCATGTGTGAAAGACACTGTATTAGGCTTTGTCTATAATAAAAAAGACATCATTATTTCTGCCCTTAAGGAGTTTAAAATCTGGTGAGAGAAGGAAGTTGAGACACAGACATAAATAATTATAAAGCAAAACTTTTGGTTCAGTCATTTCTGACTTTTTATATCCCTACTTGGGGTTTTCTTGGCAATGACACTACAGTGGTTTGCCATTTCCTCCTCTAGCTCCTTTTACAGATGAGGAACTGAGGCAAACAGGGTTAAGTGACTTTCCCAAGATCACACAGCTAGTAAATGTCTGAGGCCAGGGTTTGAACTCAGAAGGACGAATCTTCCTGACTCTAGGTCTGGCACCCTATCCACTGTGCCACTTAGTTGCCCCCATAAAGCAAGTTTAAATATTTTTATTTTTAATTTTAAGGAGAGGTTGAGCATAATAGCAAAAGAGATTCTTTTAGTTGGGGTTGGAGGGTTGAAGGATGGGAGTGGGGTGAACAAGAGTAGGCATCATGGGGGAGTAAGCACCTAATCTGGACTTTGAAGAGGAACTATTTCACCTATTCAAGGAATTTTTATTAAATGCCAGGGTGACTGGATTGTAGACTGCGTGAAGGGAAATAATATGAAATGAGACTGGAAAGATGAGTTGAATCCAGATTATGGGGTTTGCATTTTACCCCAAATGCAACAAGAAGCCACCAAGGTTTTTGAAAAGAGTAGAGTGGCATTATCAAATGTGTGCCTTAGAAAAATAAATTTAACAGCTGTGAGGAAAATGGATTAAAGAGGCAGAGAAGCTAGAGACTGGGAGACCAATCTGTTACAATTATTATTATTATCTCATTTTCATCTTGTTCAATGGAGTTGAGAGAGAAAAAGTCCTGGTCCAATTTACTACCCTGCTATTGTGTGTGTATGTATATGTATGTATATGTATATATATACATACAAACATACATATTACAATATATGTATGTATATGTACATCTATATAATATTGTATGAAATGGTGGATTTTAAAAAATGCTTCTCTGGTTAAATAAATACTTCAAAATGTAATCTCTTCTTTTGGCTCACTGAAAGTATCTTTGGTGTAACTTCAGAGTAGACAGGATGATGGGGGTGATATGTATCTAATTTTATTCCCATGTTATTTTGATTTTTTCTAGATCTCCATATTTTTAAAGCTTTTAAAATTTTTTTGGCTTTGAAATTTTAGGTATTTAGCATAGTAACATCTATGAAAACATTGTTATTAAATTTTTTGGGATAAAAAATATGTCCAGGATTGTTTTTTTCCCAATTGTGAGAATCTTCTGGTTTATTGTTGGGATTCCTGGGGATCATTTTAAGGTCTATTTTGTAGCAGGGGGATTTGCCATTTGTAAGTTTATGAAAGAGGACAAGCTTTGGACATGTCATTTGAGCCAGCGGGTCATGTCTTACTAGGTGATCAGGAGGGATCAAAATTGTTTGAGCCTGCAGTGTAAGTTACATGGTTTCTTCCACATTCTTACAAAATTCTGCATGGATCGGTAAAGCCTGACTCATTTAATAACTTGTGTAATTTCACTTAGTGAATACAGAGGTTCTGAGTTGTCATTTTGAATTTCTCCGTTTCCATAAATAAATCTCATGGCTCAGTCATTTGTTCAGTGTTCCTTTTTCAATATACTGTTGACTTAATTCATATGGATGTTGGGATGACTTCCATGGGGTCAATAAGCACTTATTACTATGGGCTGGCACTGTGCTAAGTAATGAGCATATAAATACAAGCTAAGGGGTGACTAGGTGGTGCAGTGAGTAGAGCACAGGCCCTGGAGTCAGGAGGACCTGAGTTCAAATCGGGCCTCAGACACTTAACACTTACTAGCCATGTGACCTTGGGTAAATCACTTAACCCCAACTGCCCTCCAAAAAAATAAATAAATAAATACAAGCTAGAAGACAGGCAGTTTCTGCCATCAAGGAGCTTATAGCCTAACATAGGAAGACAACATAAAAAGAAACATGAAAAGAGAGGAGAAGAAGGAGTCATTCACACAGAAGTCTGATGAAGTCCAAAGGGTCAGAAACAGAGCCAGGGAAGAAAGGACTGGTCCTTCAAATGGAGGCTCTGGGAAGAGCTCACCAGTGGAAAAAGGGAACCACAGTGACAGAAAACTAGCCCAGAGCAAGAAGGTATAGGAAAAGAGGGGTCCTTCCAGGGTCAGAAGGTGGCAAAGTCCAGAATGGCGAGTCTTTCAATTTTCTTTTTTAATTAGTTATTTTGTATTTTTCAGTTATAGTCAACCAATCTAATGGTGTGTAGCTGTTATCAATCTTTTCTGTTGCTTGGAGTAGTGATGTCTAATATCTTCTTGTTCCAAATATATATTTTTTAGGATTTTAAAAAAACTATTTGCCATGTGCACTGAGAATATCCATCAATATTCTTTCCTCCTTTGGGGCAAGGAAGTGTTCATATAAATACGTTAGGGTAATGGATCTTGTATATTATTAATACTGTATTTTGGTTAGGGTTTTTGTTAGGATTCTTTCCAAACTGTGTATGGTTCCATTGTACGGTTCTAAAAGTATATATTAAAACTGGACTTATGTAGATGTTGATTGCTTTAAATATGTACTTCCCATTCAGCCTTGATTTCAGGATGCCAGGAAGTCTCTCAATATAATCAACCTAAATTTTCTTCTTGATTGCCTTGTGCTCAGTATGTCTTTCCTAGAGAAGACCTTAGGTGGTATATGCAAGTAGTGTCTTCATCCACTGGTTCAGTTTGGCTTTCAAATTCAAGTTTAAAGCCTTCATTCTCTGATTTGTCTTTGTATACGTTAGAAATTTTACACTTATCAGGTTCAAATGACATCTTGATTTCATGAGAAAAATATTAGATGAAGGAGATATTTAGTGTGCTTTTCATTGGAGCCACATAGCTAAACATCATCTATGTCAATCAAGGGATTAATAAGTTGCTTTGGCTCAATTCCCTCTTTAATATAGAGACCATACTTCTATTTAGAAGAGATAATAATGGATTTAAGACGAGGTGGAGTCATAATAGTCTTAAACTGTCTGCTTGAAAAATGCCAGATGGCATATTTTAAATAAGCAACGTTTTTCATGTGGGGATCAAATACTCTAGTATTTTCACTATACTTGGGCCTATTTCATATATTTGCAATACAGGAATAAGCTATCAGTGTAGAATTAAATCAAAGACTTTCCGATAATCAATAATGACAGCATAAATGTGCTTTGGTGTGGCTTGTTCAATCACTACCACATGAATAATAAATTGCCCTTTATGTCCCTGTGAATTTTTGGCACATACATTTTGTTTCTCAGCCAACATATTGTTTTACTACATGGGTTTGAAGATTTAAAAAAGTGAAATAAGCTGTGAATGCTTTGTTTAAAATTCACAAACATACAATTAGCCTAGACTTAGAGGGGTCGTTGACATTCACTTCTTTGGCCTCTAGATCTGTGATGCCATCTGTTAAAAATGGTGGGATCAGTATTATGTTGAAAGGAAATTGTAAATTGCTTGGCTAATAATTCATGTTATCCTGTAGAATATGAGTTAAGAGTTACGGATTTCATCTGGCTCAGATGCTTTCCAGTCATTATTTTTTACATGAATTTTTTCATCTTTTTATGGAGTTCATAGAAACAAGCAAGGAACAAGTTGTTATCTTATTGTTATTCTTTTACATTTAATGTTCTGTGGATTATTACATAGTTGGATAAATAACTGCTTTTCTGGAACTGAAATAAAAGTTTGTGTGTAAGATCATCTTCTATAGACTCATTGAAAGCATCTTTAAGACAGTTCTAGTAGGAGCAGAATGAAGGGAATGAGAAGTATTTCATCTGTTTTGAATTTTTCTAGGTATATTTTGGTCATTTTATCCAATGCAACTTGGAGGTTACAAGTATTTGATTTGATAATATCTAAAAAATATTGTTGTTTTATTTTTATCAATCAAGATTAAACCGAGGCAACTGTGGGCAAGTGTTTTCTTTTTAGGTGATAAGTTTCTGAGTTCAATATAGTTTATTTGTTGAATTGTTACGGATATTTTGACATCGCATTTGTAATATGATGAGTTGTTATCTGCTAACTTATGAAAAATGTATAATTCAATGTATAATCAAATGTATAATTCAAGCCACCAAGTTGTCTTGGTAGGTGCTAAATTTTTGCAACCTGCAGTGATGTGTCACACAGTTTCTACCATTTCCCTGCAAAATTTCTAGTGATCTAAGAATCTCTAGGAAGTCTGGACTTCCTAAAATGGACCTTTCTATAATTTTTGGTGGTAGTAACTTCCTCTGATACTGCTATTTTAGACTCAATCCCCACCTCTTATTCTTGTAAACAAATCTACGTGATTTAGTCATTTGTTCAAAGCTTCTTTGTTGGCGTAGTGTTTATGTAGATGTCATCCATGGAAATTATTTGATTCTACTCTTGTATCCTAGTCACACAGTAGACTGCTTCTAACAATTAAATAATTTCAGTTATATTTGCTGAGTCCAACAAAGTGTACCTATTATCAGTCTTTACTATTGTTTTGTGAAATGTCTATCATTCCAGAAGGAATTCTGTAATTTATGGGATATGAGAATATTTTTCCATTATCTTTCTCCAGTAAGGAAGTATTCATCTTTCTGTAATAGTCCTAGGACCATGGACTGCAATAATTTTAGCTAGTGTTGCTACCCATCTTTGGCATGCAGTATCCAACTAGGTCCTAGCTAAAATATAGATTGCCGGCTGTCCACACCTAAAATTCAGTTCCATCCACATGGTCTGAACCCTTCAGTGAAAGCCCATTTCATAGGCATGAACACCAAAGCACATTGCCTGATACATAAGCACTTAATACTTCTCTCCATCCCATTTGTGCAAGGAATAATAACTCTCACTGTCAGTGTATCCTCTACTAGCAAACATAATTAATTTCTGATTATCTTCATTCTCTTGGCATAAAATTCTTCCCAAGCATTTTAGACTAGCATCTGTATTCAGGACAAGGGACTTAACTAAGTCTTCACGGACCAACACTGGTGCATGTGTGATACAGTAGACCAAGTCTTTTATTGCTTGTTCAAATCTGCCAGACCAATAAAAACCTTTAAGGGTTTTCAGAGGATTAAGGCCAAACTGATTTTTCTTGCCCTTATACTTCTAGCTGTCTTCCCTCATCCAGCCACAAATTAGATCATTTAATGGTTTATCAATAGCAGCATGGTTCTTTACAAAGTTTTGCTAATATACACCAAATCCTTTAAAAGTCATTTGATTTCTAAGTCTCTTTAAATGTGGTCTTTGGGGAGGTGCTTCTCTCTTCTCTGGGTGAGTGCTCATTCCCTGCTGAGACACTGTGTGACCCACATACTTGACATGAGCTTTGCTGGCATCTGTCCAGTGACAGCTTCAGACCAGCATTCTCTAAGCAAATCAGTACTTGGATCAGTCTTTACTCATGTTCTTCCAATGTCTTTCCAAAAGCAATGTGGTCATTCAAAGATAACAATGGTTCTATACAATTCATATCACCAAATACTTTCTCCACATGCTATTAAAAAATGGTCCCTTGGGTGAAATGATGCAATTCAGTGAGGCAGAGGAACTCTGCTTTCTTGTTATTGTCCTCTTCTGTGGATTCTAATAAAATCTAGTTGGGTGGTGCAGTGGACAGAGCGCCAGGCTTAAAGTCATGAAGACTCATCTTTTTGAGTTCAAATCTGGTTTCAAATACAAGCTGTGTGACCCTGGGCAAGTCACTTAACCCTGTTGGCCTCAGTTTCCTCATCTGTAAAATTAACTGGAGAAAGAAATGGCAAGCCACTCTAGTGTCTTTATCAAGAAAACCCCAAATGGGGTCATGACTGTAATGAATGACCGACAGCAATACAAATCCAACACTCAAGCCCACTGGCTACCTAATATTTTTATTCCCTTTCCTTGAAACACGCTATCCAAAAGCCGATCGATAGAAATTGTAATTAAGGAGTTCACTTTCCAAGACGGGAAGCCCCCACGTAAGCAGGAGTGAAGACCGTTGGAAGAACTTATTTATACTTATTTGGCATATATCTATATTTGGATTGGTCATTTCCTCTGTTGGTGTGTCAACTTCTTAAGAACAGGCAGCATTTATTCACCGTATTTGTATCCTTAGCACCCAGCTGGGCCCATGAAGAACTGGTGTTTAGTAAATGCTTCCTGAGTGAAGCAGGCCCAAGGAAGAGGAAGGCAGCTTAGGCTGCTCCCCTGGGGTTTTGGAGCCTTTAGCATCCTGGCTGTTGAAAACTGGACAGAGGTTACTCTGCTGAGGCCCGGGAAAGGCTAGCAACAACTTTCATGGGTCAGCAGCTGTAGGAGCATGTCTTCTGCAAGGAATCCAAGCTCTAATTAATTATAGGGTGTACACCAGAGTGCCAGAGAAATGGCTTTGGATTATTTTTAGCTGTTTTAGGGGAATGAGAATTAGCTTCCTTTTCTGTGAGTCTTTGCAGTTCTATGTGAATGATTGGGTGCAGTATCTCCTTCCTTCAATATCTCTAGCTATAATAGATATCAATGACGATGACAGATTGGGAAATGAGTAGCTTATCCAGATGGTTCAAGTGAAAGGCTAAAGGACTGTCTTGCTGTCCATTAATAATCTAGGCCCTTTTTCTGAAACTTGCTGATAATAAGACAAGTCTCACTTTGTCCTGAGACCATTTATAAGACAGTAGAATTCCCGTAGAATTAGTAATAGTTAATATGCTTTACATATATGCTTTACATACATGGTCTCATTTTATTCTTACAACCAACCTAGTAGGTAGGTGCTATTATTAAACCCATTTTACAGATGAAGAAACTGAGTAAGATTGTGATAGTAAATGTTTAACGTCCAGCTCTAGGTATACACATATGATATCTTTTTAGATTTAATCTGAATTGTATTGTTAACATTTTCTCCATAATTTTCTTAAGTATAGACAATCATAAAAACAATAAATCAAATCCTGATTTGTTTGATTTCCAAGTTGGTTCCAGCACATCCTGGAAACTGAGGCAGAATTAAGTAACTTGCCCAGGTTACACAGACAGCAGTTGTCTGAGATGGGATTCAAAAGTAGGACTTTTTAAACCAAAATTCCAGCACTTTATTCATTATACCACCTAGCTACCCCAGAATTACCCCATGAATTCCTTTTGTAGAAGCCTTTACTATAAGTCCAACGCTCCAAGAAAATCTAGGTTCATTGCCTTGTAACTGTTAGAGACTTTTGATTAGATGTTTCCTTTTTTTGTTTTTCCTTTTTCCACTTATTTTTGCATCTCATACATGACGTAACTTTAAACTCCCAAGCTTAAGTAGTGAGTCACTTAATAACTGCAAAACCCATGCCAATTTACCTTCTCTATGGGCATCTTGTTGAAAACAACCAACGCCCTTCAGCCACCACTTATTTCCAAGAGCTGGTGAAGAGAGCACATTATTTACAAAGTATGTAATCAGAGAGTGGGATCCAACTCATTAACTGTATGACAGCCCACTCTTTATTTAGACAGTTTACTGGCTATGGAGTTTCATATGGGATCCGTCATTTACACTTCTTGATAATAAAACTTAATTGAAATTTCATTCCTGTACAAGCAAGTTGCCAGTTTAACAGATGGTCTGTAATTGTTATGTCCACATATTTTATATTGGATGCCATCATGCAAAGTTTGTAACCCAACTGCTCTCTGTTTAAAAGGTAGGCTTATTTCAGATGTTTCTTTCAGATTCAAAATTTAATTGTTAACTGTTAGTTGAAATTTTTCAATGATGAAAACAGTTCCAACAATTCTGAAAGATCAGAAATTTATTCACCTTAAAATTTTCATAATCTGAAATGTTTTGTGGGAAACGCTAGTATGGAGACACATACACATATGGAGTTGTAGAAACACATTGACTACATGAGTAACAAATGAGTGAACCAAAAAAAAAATTATTAAATGCTTACTATGACCCAACCACCTTGGTAAATGTTGAGCATACAAATACAATAAGACAGTTCCTGCCCTCAAAGAGTTTACATTTTTTAAAAGATGTTAAGAGCAGCAAAATTAATGTTAAATATAAAAGACAATATTGACACAACCTTGTTAAAATGAATAGTTTCTTTTAACAATTAGTAAATAACATTGAATATTGTTACACATAGAATCACTGGCAATCACTTTTTTTCATTGTTTTATTTAATAGTTTATTTCATTTTTAATCTCTTCTTCTTGTTCATATATTTGAATGTTCACGTTGGTGGAAACTGAAACAAAATTAATTGACCAAAAAAAATCCAAAATGG
Source organism: Pseudochirops corinnae (assembly GCA_028646515.1). Taxonomy (NCBI): domain Eukaryota; kingdom Metazoa; phylum Chordata; class Mammalia; order Diprotodontia; family Pseudocheiridae; genus Pseudochirops; species Pseudochirops corinnae. The sequence goes on from CM053586.1 coordinate 248,082,134, forward strand.
TCAACCAAGAAACAAATGAGAAATTGGACTAGATAAACTCTAAGGCTCCTTCCATGAAGTATTAAAATATTATAGAAAGAGGGGTCTTGGTTCAAGGGATCCAGTTCAGATCCTAATTCTCAATTGTAATATTGTATTGTATTTGGCAAGATACTTCAATTTGACCTGTTTTCACATCTGGAATATGGTGATCTATTTACTCTCAATGCTACTAATCCGTGATGCTGTGAGAGATACTTCATTATCGTTCAATGTTGTATGAATACAAGCTACATTATTCCAGCTCTAAAATTCTATGATTGCATTATTTTTCAACAATTCCCCTGGGAATCTAATCTTATTCTTTGTTTTGTTTTGTTTTGGGGGGGGATGAAAGTCCTGTATTTATCCATAAGTCAAAAGTCCTTTAGATAAATAAAATCCTTTTCCAAAACTACTTACTAGGGGAGAAGGAGGCAAAATGCAGCCATTACAAAGAAAGGACAATGAAAAAGTAAATCCAGATACAGACTTTTCTGTTAGTTCTGTCACTCAAATCATTACCCACGTCAAGTAAATCAAATCAGGCACGCAGCTTGGCCCTCTGACTCCCTTTTATACCACACCAGGGAAGGGTAAGGGAAATCTCAGGAAAGACAAATCTCCATACTTCTCTGCTAACTATCTTTCCTGGCCTCATTAAGTGAATTTCTTAGCTCTGGCCTCCTTTAAACATAAACTGGGGGCTTAGGACTGAGAACATGTATGATACCAAGCCCTTAACAGAGATGCACCTATATACCACATAGAAACCATCTAACATGGGAAATGGGGAATGGACTCAGGGAAGAACTAGAATAAAGAGCCTGGCTCCATTTTCCTTGAGTGCAGGGAGTGGTGGTGGGAGGGTGGGCAATAGAGTTCACAGCAATTAAGGCTGTTTATCTCATTAAATCTTCAGGATCTCTGGGATGCAACCAATCCAATTTTCTATACAACTGCTACAAGGATTTTCTAGTTCCACAGACACCCTTCCCTACTGCATACCAGCATGGTACCTCACATCCACATGACGATGACAATATCCCATTTGGTCATAGCTCTGATTTAGTCTAGCCCTCAATAAAGACCTGTTTCTGTGAGGCATGTTTCTGGTCCAGGCCATGCTCTCCTCCATAGCCCCAGAATCATTTTCCAGTTGTTTCCTTCACATACACTATAAAAAAGCTTATATTCTAATAAGGAAAGACAAGGTATATGAGGAAATGATGGTCATAGAGGTGTGATTTGGTAAAAACATTCATAGGGATGGTGAATAAAGCCATGGGCAATTGATTGAAATGTCCTTTCCAGGAATGGTTGTGTGAACTGTTGTTCCAAGAAGTGGAGGTAGAAAGAGAGGAGGATGTGGAGGTGGGAAGCTGGGGAGTGGGTGGAAGAAGGTAATATGTGGGTGTCAGCATTGCATGAAGGTAGCTCAAGGTGGGAATATTTCCAACTGAAACATGACTGCTTTGCAAGCATCAATATATAGACCCAGAGCCTTTTATACATCTATAAAATAGGGAGATTTAACAAGATAGCCTCTGAGGTCTCAGGCTCCTCTAGAGTGGTATGATTCTATAATTGAAAGAAGTGATAGAGAAGTAACATGTCAGAGTAGTAGATAGGGTTCCAGCCTTTGAGTGAGGAAGCCCTGTATTTCAAGGTCTGCCTCTGATATTTATTAGATGTACAACCATGGGTAAGTCACAACACCTCTCAGTTCCTTTGTTAACACTCTAAGATTAAAAGTTATGGACGATTTGTTGATTCTCCAAGGCAGTTCCCTATGCCAATAAAGTCAGGCGTGTTGAAAAAAAATCTAAAAGTTTTTATCTTTTTCTTGGGCATTTTCATATTTTCATTTCAATTGATGGCTCAAATCCTTTGTATTTGAGTATGTAGCATTTTGTAGAACTGGAGATTGTCAGAGTAGAAAAGGACCTCAGAGACCACTTGGCTTAATACTCCCTCCCCATTTTACATATAGGGTTAGGAGCTAGACTTTCTTATTTATAGGTAGCTAGGTGGTAGGGTGGATAGAGTGCTGGGCCTGGAATTAGGAGGACCTGAGTTCAAATTCAGTTTCAGATATTTAATAGTTACATGATCTTGGGCAAGTCACTTAACCTCTTTGCCTTAGTTTCCTCATCTGTAAAGTGGGGATAATAATAATAGCACCTCCCTCCCAGGATTATTGTGAAGATTAAATATTTGTAAAGGGCTTAGAACGGTGCCTGGCACTTAGTAGGTACTATATAAATGTTAGCTTTTATTATTATTTGGGAATTCTCAGATAAGGAATACCTTTTTCTACCAATATAGATTGGTACCTTCTCTGTAACCTATAGTCTTAAATAGTTGCTTAAAGTACCTAGAAGTTAAGTGACTTGTCCAGGGTCATATGGTCAGTATGTGTCAAAGTCAGGATCTGAACTCACACTTTCCTCGCCCAGACAATGGCTCTCTATCCACTGAGGAAAATATAGATATAAATAAGTAATACAGCTTGCCCAAGTTCATATAGCCAGGAAAAGGCAGAACATGACCCAGAGTCCCTCTCTCTGTCTTCTGAATCCGTTTGCTGACTTTTTTTTTTATCACATCAGAAGCCCTGCCAACGTGCACCGAGGTGGATTCCAGCACCTCTCCTTGTGCCAGCTGAATGTGGTATTATTTTAACCTCAGTGGTCCTCCTACATCACTGGTAACATTTAGTGGAGTCTGAGGATTGGCATTCAGTGAGCTCCATGTTGTCAGCGTGAATGTCATGTTTCAGGGAGCATTTGGCAATGGGGTCTTGAGTGTGCAGAGATTTCTCTCTCTTTGAAAACAAGCCAGTGTTCTGATGGAGGATGGAAGCAATCTCAGGGTTTGCATGAACTCTGGCAAAATTGTGAAGTTGTTGAAGTTGGATTCCAGGGTTCTAGCCTCTGCCTGTTCTGCCCTTTTCCTACATGGTGCTGTTACCTCTTCCAGAGTGGGTTCAGCTCCCTCAGAGTCCCTCTAATCCCAGTGACAACCTGCAACCAACTTTATCCTTGATCTCACTTCATCTAGCTTCCTCCAAGAATTTTCTAGATCATCAAATAATCTCTCTTATGCATTACCAGCTTCTCCTCTTTAACTTTCATCTCCCTAAAAATGTACCCAGGTCTTCTTAATCTGAAAAAATCTTTTCTTTGGGGTGGCTAGGTGGCACAGTAAATAGAGCACCAGCCCTGGAGTCAGGATGACCTGAATTCAAATGTGACCTCAGACACTTAACATTTACTAGCTGTGTGACCTTAGACAAGTCACTTAACCGCAATTGCCCCTCCAAAAAAAAATCTCTTCCTCTTTACCCATCTACTTTATACAGCTATGGTCCCGTTTCTCTCTTCCCTTTCCTCGTAATATTTGTTGAACGTTTATTATACACCTATTGTGTACATGGCGTTCTGCCAGGTGCTGAAGGAGCTATAATGTTTAAATGACTCATAGTCCCTACTGTCAAGGAGTTTATAGTCTGGCAGTTTTGGTTCTGTCATTCTTCACTCAAAAATCTTCTATGGCTTTTTCTTGACTACTAACATTAAAACTCCTTTGCTTGTCATCCAAGGCCTTTCAAAATTTGGTTCTATCCTGCCTTTTTGACTTATTTTATATTCTTCCTTCCATGAACTTTAACATTCAGCTAAACTGGACTACTATCTGTCCCTCCTACTCCCACAACACACCTATTCACTTGCTCCTGGATGAAGCTGGAAAAAGTCACAATAACATGTTGACTGGGTCTGCTGCAATTTATTTGTTATACATTCTTAACTGGGGCCTTACTGCATCAAGGCAATTCTCAGACCCTTGCCTAATTGGTTCTCTCTCCCTCTTACCACATCTGCTATTCTTAAAATTCTCAAACTTCTTATGGCTTCCTCCTCCCCACCCTCTCAGCTGAGAACCTCTATTGGTACTTCACTGAAAAAAACAAAAAGTCAAGATCCTGTGCTGAGAGCTTCCTCTTCTCTCCTCCTCATCTCAAATCATTCAGACACCTTCCAACCCTTCCCCCACTCCCCCATCCTGATGCCTCCATTCTCTTCCTCGCCATTCTTCTTGTCAAGGAAAGTTCCACTACATGTGCACTAGATCCCATACCATTCTGTCCTCTCTAGCAGATGACACCCACTCATCCCCATTCTCCAATCTTCCATCTTTCCATGTCTAATGACTGTTTCCCTTTTGTCTACAAACAGATCGAGAGAGACAGACAGAATGGGAGGGGAGAGGAATGAGGAGAGGAAGAGAGAGGCACAGTGAGAGAAGGGGGTGGGAGTAGAGGAAGAAAGAAAGAGAAGGGGAAAGGGGAGAGAGAGAAGAGGGAGGCAGGAGGGGAAGAGAGATAGAGCGAGAGAGAAATAAAGGGAAGAAGTGAAAAAGAGGGGATTGGAGAGAAAGAGAAAGAAGAGAGAGAGAGAAAGAGAGAGAGAGAGAGAGAAAGAGAACACTCTTTTGTCACATAAGCAAAGTCAAGAAAAATATATTCCTGCGTTGTCCTCTTATACTCTACTCCATATATTCTACGACCCAATGTGACATCTGCCTTCTGCTATTCCTCACATGAGACACTCCATTTCTCAACAATATGCCTTTTCTCTGACTATTCCCCCAAGCCTGGAATGCTCTCCTTCATCACCCATGCCTTCTTGCTTCCCTGGCTTCTTTCAAGACTCAGCCTCCACCTTCTATAGAAGGTTTTTTCAGGTCCCTTCCCTCAACTCCCTCCCAATACATATTGCTATAATGCCTTCCAGTGCTAACCTTCCATGATTGTAGAAATCTTGTCTGTGTATTTTTGGCATATTGTCTTCCCCGTTAAAATTCATGATTCTTAATGGCATGGACCCTGTTTTTGGTTCTTTGTATCCCTGGGACTTAGCATAGTGTCTGGAAAATAGTAAACACTTAATAAATGCTTCCTTTAAAAAAATGAGTTTTTATTAATATCTTTTGTTTTTATATCACTAATTTCATCCAGTATACTTCCCTTCACCCTCCCACGGAGCCATCCCATTTAACAAATAGCATTTCTTTAAAGATGAAGAAAAAGAAAAAGGGGGGAGAGGAAAAACAAAGAAAAAAAAATTAGCATTGCTGATTAATACATTGAAAACATCTGAAAATATGTGGAACACTTCCGGAACTCCCACCTCTATAAAGTGGGACAGGTGGGAGTGTTTTCTCGTCACTTCTTTTGATTCATACTTTTAAAAATAATTTTGCAATATTCATTTTTAGTAATAAATACGTGTTGACTGAATGGCTGATTTCTCATATTTTCTTGCTTATTTGTCTTTAAGCATGCAGTCCTCCATTCCTGATATGGTCACCCTCAAACTCTTCACCTGTTGAATTCCTACCTAGTTTTAAGACCCAACAAAAATGCTACCTTTTCAAAGTAAGCTGCCCTTCTCCTCTTTTTTATAAAACTCTTTCCCCTATGACCTCACTTCGTGCTTTGTAATACTCCTTGCTGATGTACTTAAAAAGAATTATTGAATATTATAGTTGTGAATGTATCTTTCTAATAGACTGTAATAAGAATTGGGATTTAGATTGTACCTCAAAGTGTGTAAAGCACTTGACATACAGAAGTACCTCATTCAAGTCTTACAATAATCCTGTGGGTTGGTTATTATAAATTACATTTTACAAATGAGGAACTGAGGCAAACAGGGTTAAGCGACTTGCCCAGAGTCACACAGATAGTAAGTGTTTAAGACTAGATCAAAACTCAGATCTTTGAGTCTGAGCCCAGTGCTTCATCCACTGAACCAACTAGTTGTCTCATTTTAACCTAGCATCATACTCTACACACAATAGGAGCTAAATAAATTATTTTTTAAGGGAAAGGATTAGATAAAGTCACATATTCTAAGGTAGAAGTGAAAGATACAGACTAAAACATTTATTTACTAAGGGTATGATTATTTCAACAATGATCAAAGACTTCAAGTCAGATAAATGACTGTAACTGTGTATTTTTAGTCAGATTAAGGGTGGATTTGGAGTATCTAGAAGGCTTTTCCAGAGACCTAGAAATTATTTTCCTACATATTCTATCTGCTCATAAAATCTATAGTTTATAAGATTAGGAGCACAATTTGGAAGCCATTGAAAGATTCTTCAAAAAGGAAAAAAATCTTAGGCTTTATTATACAAATAAACAACTGAGAGAGCATCAATAAATACCAACCCATGTGTCTGGTTTCCTACATATATAAAATTTTATGAGATTAATCTACAGTTGCATCAAAGCATATCCTTAATGAGAATATCAGAAGAGAAAATGAAAATATTTAAGGAGACATTACATAGCAGACCACATTTTGTCATCATACAAGTGATTGGATAATATAAAAAATTACAATGCCATGCTTATTTGTACAGAAAATAAATAAAATTGGATTCCATTGAGTAAAAACCTGCCTTAGAGGTTGTTCTCAAACAAGGAATCTTCCCAACAAGATCCTTGAAAGATATTACGAGATATAATCACCTATGAAGACACTCTGATCATTAATATCAACCAAGGAAATAAAATAAGGAGCTGCATACTCCTAAAAGGTGTTTACTACTATAATGGAGGCAATTTAGTACATAGTTCACATCATCCACATT
>CM053586.1:248098507-248138316 GCA_028646515.1 Pseudochirops corinnae
AATGTGTATCTATCTATCTATCTATATATGCAATTATTATTAGTATTATTGATTACATCCAACTGGAAATTGAGATACACAGGCACTGTGGTTGGGAGATCCATCCTGCCCTACCGAAAAGTGACATAGGAGAGAATAGACCAGGGGGGGGGACACACTGGGATGGCTGTTTCGGGGCGGTGGGTGGGGGAAAGAGGGGGAGAAAATATGTAAATCAAAATCTTGTGGAAATGAATAATGCAAACTATAATAAAATTTAAAAAAAAACAACAAAAAAAACCAAAATGAAGCTTTTCCTGAACTATAAACCACTATAAACCAAAACTACCTTATAATTTAACTCTTTTGTGTATTCATTCACACAATATTTGTTCAATAAATGTGCAATACCTATATAGACATGTTTATATATATATATATATATGCAATAAGATATTACATATGTCTAAATATTTCTATACATACACATATTCCTGTATAATATATGTAAACTCATTGACTCTTTCATCCTCTATCAGCATGGTTTCCTATCAGTAGGGTGGTCCTATCTTTCTCCCCTTGTTCTTCCATTTTGCATACTTGAACCAGATGAATCTCTCTAAAACTATTTTAATCATGTTATTATTCAGCTCAAAAATTGCAAGGGCTCCCCATTTCCCACTACATCAATACTAATTCCCTTTCTTGGTTTTCAAGATTTTATAATTCTGTTTGGTCAACCCTATTTTCCAAGGTTGCCCAACACAAACCCTCTTCTCCTAACAAGAGCCCCTACTGTCTCCAATGTCATCTTAAGTCTTATCTCCAGCCTGTGATATACTTTGCATTTCTCTCAATCTATACATGCCCTACCCATTCATCAAGACCCAACTTTGGTCTATCCTCTTTCATTACACCTTTTCTGACAAGTTTGAAAACAAGGATTTCATTTCTTCTGAATTTCCATTTCATTAATGGACAGTACCCAACCTTGAAGTACTTAATTATACAAAGTCTTAATAGAATCTCAATAAAGCTGCCCCTAACCCCAGTATTCTAACTTCTTTTGGGGCCCCATTGAACAGCAATCATGTCCTGATTTAACCACACAATCTGACTTTAACCACACCTTAGACCCCCAAACTCAATATAGCCACTCAGACTCTCACAGCGTGCTCACTATGGAGAGGTTCTGCATAATTTCACATGTTCAGCCTGTATTTGATTGCTTGTCCTTCTGTCCCCAGATTCAATTCACACATTTGAACAGGTATGTTCTTGTACTCAACCACAATCACATCATTCATTTAGCCCAAAACAGGAACATAATACCTAATTATCCATCTTGATCAGACAGGACCACGATAGCTAGTCAATCAGAAAGCAACCCAACTAGGATGTCTGACCACCAAACCACAAAAAGGACCCATCCCCATTAACTAATCCCTCCTGCCTTCTTAATAGTCATAATTTCTATTGTGTAATCAGCATTGTCACACTATAAATTTGCCTATGTTATCTTCCTAAGTTGCTGATTCCTCTTGGAATCTAGCCCATTTCTGGGGGGGGAGGGGGGGTCAATCTTCAATAAATTCCTGTACTTGTGTTAGAGGTGAATTCTTTGAGATGGTGCCGCCACAACATACCATGAAACCACAACAGTTTTTGGCATCCCTGGGTGGGCAGAGTCTCTGAAACCCCCTAAATCTCAACAATCTCACATTATTCTCTAATTACTTAATATTTGTTAGTCTCATTTCCCTGAGGGCAGGAATAGAAATAGTCTCCTTCTTTTCTATGTCCTGTAGCACTTAGCCCAGAACAAAGTACAGTACTAATAATCAATAAATTTGCATTATTTGATCAGTTGATTGTCTACTCATTATCTATCTAACATACTTATCTAGCCTGAAGTATTTAATTACCATAGGTGTCAAAGCTTCATAGCTATGAATTACAGGGGGACTAAAGTGATGGCAGTGGGGATTAAAAAGAAAGGACAGAGGAAGCTATTTTGAAAAAAATCAACAAGACTTTGTAACTAATTACATATACTATAGTAGATCCATGAGTTCATTAATTTGAGTTCTCTTGCCCAATGGTATCTTTCACGATTCTTATCCATGTTCTTCCAGAAATCCTCCATAGAGGCATCATTCAATATGCTGAAGGCTTCTTCTAACACTTTGTGATGACCAGGGCAGTGCCAAGAGTGTTCATCCCTCACTTTTTCTGTGTGAGTCTTAGACCCTCACCTCTTTTTCTAGTCATTTGTTTCCTGGATGATAACGTTTAAGACACATAATCTGATGCAGTTAGTCAATAGGTCATCTGTTCAAACGAATATCATTGGCCAATGAAATTGATTGCACATAGAGACTTTAAAAGGGAAGAGGAGATAAAGATTTTGAGGAGATTCAAGGTTTGGGACTGGCTAATGGAGAAAATAAAAGTGCCACTTAGGGAGAATTTATTTGTATCTCCAGGCACATACTAAACATCTGATAAATGCTTGACTAAGATCTTTCTGCATTGGAGATAGAGGATAGATTTACAGAGAAACCCAATCTATATTCAATTTTCCTTTATTCCTGATCTTTTTTTTTAAATCCTAAATATCCTATTTGCTTTTGATTACTCTGATTCAATTTTAACTCTGGTATTGGTGGCATGTTGCTACCCACCAAGAGCCATGGCCTAAACATAACTTGTTCTTGCTTTTGTAGGATGTTCTCTCTAAAGGACAGCTATTTCTTCCCCTCCCCTACAAACAACCCATATGCCATTGCAAGCTATAAAGAAAATGCTCCTGGATCACGAGTCTTTTTTAAGAATCTCATCTATAAAATTGGGGATGGGAAAATCCAGTAGAATCATAAAAGTGGAATGTTGGAAGGGAATTTAGAGATCGTCTCATAGAATCCCAATTTATAGATGAAGAAACTGAGGGCCAGATGGGTCATGTCATGTCATGCAGCCTATTAGGACTAGAGCTTCTATTTACTGAGTCCCAGTACTGCCTCACTAGTGATCATTGCTCATCAGTTGTCCATTCCCTTGTCTCCCTCCATCCTTCACTTCAGTTGCTATGCAGAAATTTTTTTTCCTGCAATGTGCTTCTGAGTTCTTTGTCTCTTTTATTTCAAGTGTCTCAAGGGACTGTGCTTCCATCACTTTACTTAGAAGCCTATTTCACAGTCTAGTAGGTCTCACTATCTAGAGGATTTTTCTTATCAGACTAAATCCTCCTTTCTTAATTTCATCCTATTACTCCTATGTATATTCCCAATACCATCATAAATTATACCTCAAATATTTGAAAAAAGAATAGCTTATCCTCACTTAACTGGGTTAAGTGAGTTGTGTTTTAAATATGCCCCTAACTATTATTTAATCAGTCTTGCTGGTTATCATTAAATTCCATGACCTGATCTCTCAAACAGCTTTCTAGGAGCAAGGTACTCCACCCCCCCCCCCCAAAAAAAAAAAAACAAAAACAAAACACTGCAATCCCATAGGAGAATGATACCTCTCCTTCTGGAAGAGTACTGAGATTCAGCAAAGAAGTTACTTGAAAATTGGTGGTCAGTCCTTATTCTCTCTCTGTGTGACTATTTGAACAAAGCTCCACTTTAATACCTGCTGCCTTTGTTAATACTTGTTTCCATGTATGTCACTTACTTGCCTTGGTCATGTTTTCCCCCTTAAAAATATGAGCAAAATTCAACTTGTATTTATTAAGTGTTTACTACGTGTACAAATATCCTAGAGGTTATGAAATAACTCCTGCCCCTAGGGAGCTTCACTTCTACTGGAATACAACATGCATGCAGGTATGTAAATACAAATATAGGCAAAGTAATTACATGGTGATTTGTAGGAGAAGACACTAACAGCTCGGGGACGAGGCAAGGCCTTGTGTAGGAAGTGAGCTGACCCTGTGAGGCACTGAAAGATTCTGAGGAGACGTGAGGAGGAGGACCTTTCCAAGTATAGGAGACAGTCTGTGAAAATGCACAGGGGAGAGAAATAAAATATTGAATACAGGAAACCAAAACTAGGACAATTTGTTTGGAACAGAAAGTACATGAGGGGGAGAAATAGAAGAGAAAAAAGAAGGGCTTTGAATTATGTAGGAGTTTATATCTTGTGTAGAGGTAGAGTGGGAAAAGCACTAGATCTGGAGTAAGAGGACTTGAGTTCAAATTCTATTTCAGTCATATGCATGACCTTGGACAAGCCATTTAACATCACCAGGTCTTAGTTCCTGATATGTAAAATAAAGGGGTTAGACTAGGTAACCTCTAAGATTCCTTCTAGCTCCAAATTTATGATCCTATCCTGGAGACAATGGCCAACCACTAAAGACTTTTCGTAAGGGGAATGACCTGGTCAGACATGCACTTTTGCCGAAGTGTGGAGGATAAATTGGAGAGAATAAAGCCTGATGCAGGAAGACCAATTAGGAGATCATTCCAATAGTCCAGGTAAGAATTGATGAGAGCTTGAACTAGGGTAGAAGCTGTGTAAACAGGCTCAGTCCAATGGTGGGATTATAAATCAGACTGAGAGTCATAGAGAATAAACCAATCAACCAATAGAGCATTGATTTGACCTAGCACACACAAGGGATTGTTAGATGTTACAAGTGCAGGGGTAAAATCAAAACAGTCCCTGCCTTCAAGGAGCTTCCATTCTACCACAGAAGACAATGTAATATAAGTCAATACAATATATATGCCCAGTAAATAAAGCATGTCCCCAAAGTCTTTGTGCACTTTTAAGCTTTTAAAAAAGTCTTGTGGATCAATTTATCATCCCTGTGACTCCCTAACTCAAAGATCCCTTCCCTGCCTTCTACTAACCAATTTGTGTTATCTCTTCCCATTACAATGTAATCTTCATGAGGTAAAGAATATTTCACTGTATTCATATCCTTATTGCACAGCACAGTGCCTAGTACGTAGTAAAGAGAAAGGGATAAAGACTAGGACTGTGATTTAATCAGTATAGAATATTTCCAGGTGAGTTAAACTCTTTCTAGCAATGCAGGTCAGCAACTTCTTTGCATTTTATAATGCACAAATTACATTCTAATGTTGGTGAGTTGCCTACGGCCTTGAGGGGTTAAGTCCCTTGCCTAGGGATACATAACTAGTACGTGTCAGAGGTGGGCTCTACATCCAGGCCTTCAAGGTTTTGAGGCCAGCTCTCTATCCAATATCACAACACTACCTCTCTGTCACATAGCAAGAACTCAAACATTTTATTTTTCATTCATATGTTCATTTATTCGCTTTGATATTGATTAGGAAAGGAATATAAAATCTAACCAACCCCAAAAGGACTAGAACTAATTTTGAATTGGGTTCTAACTGAATGAATTTTGTTTTATATCTATGGGGACTTACAAGTATCAAGTTTGCAATTGGAGATGGTGTAAATTATCCCATAAGCACAGACACACTTGGGAATAGAAAGAAATTTAATTTTAAAAGTTAATTTTAAGGGCCAGCAAGTTCAAACAAAGTGCGTTGCAGAATGAACTGATGCATTTCTGCATGCAAAATTTGTGAAACTCATTCAGTTCACTGTGAGACCTCTTAGTTTGATAGCTTTTTTTAAGTGGATTTTTTTTCTTTCTGCTTAAAGAAATTTTTTAAAAGAGATATTTGAAGTTCATATACAGATGTGTGTATTGGGGATAGAGTAAGGTTGGTTTAATAGAATCTATTTGGTGGTAAAGCTTTACAAGCATCAGCACGGCTTCCCATGACAAGATTGTCATGAAAGGTTCTGAAATTTAAAGGGATCCCCACTTTTTTTCCCCAAGTCCTTTGACATAAAAGTATGAAAAAATGTAGCCTTACTGCAGTTGGGAGATCCATCCTGCCCTACCGAAAAGTGACATAGGAGAGAATAGACTGGGGGAGGGGGGACACAGTGGGATGGCTGTTTGGGGGCGGTGGGTGGGGGAAAGAGGGGAGAAAATATGTAACTCAAAATCTTGTGGAAATGAATGATGCAAACTATAATAAAATTTAAAAAAAAAAAAAGAAAAAATGTAGCCTTAGATGGCATGCAATGCTGGCATATCTAAAACTTTTAAAAAGAGAGTAACAACAACAATAGTTAATAAGTCACAGTTATTAAGGTAATGCCTTGATAGTCCTTATATAGGATATAGATCTTTGAGTAACAATTACACTCAAGCTGTTCCTTGATTTTATCACTGACTGACAATCCACAGAGAGAGGCTCTCCAGATTCAGCCCAAGAGGAAAGAATAAGAGAAAGTAAAATAAATGTAAAATATGTCTGCAATGACAGTAATTTGCGAAATTACAAGAATGAATCCAAAATGAAGCAAAATTTATACATGAAAATTGGCTTCAGCACTTCAGGCTATGGCACAAGGCCCAGCTTCTTAATGTGACTTTTTCTGACTACGTGTCACTCAAAGGTGGACATTTTCAATATTTTAACTACTACAATTTGGTTTTAGCCATTTTCAAATCCAATCAAATTAGAATTATTAAGCACTCACTATATGCCAGGCACCATGCTACTAGTTTGGAGTACAAAGACAAAATAAAAACAAATAAAAAATAAAATAAAACAACCCCTGACCTCAAGAAGGTTGCATTCTTCTGGGGGAAAAACACAGATAAGGTATGCATAATTATTTGAAGAAAGGCACAGCTCTGACAAGGACAGGGACACATGAGCAGACACTTAGGAAGCTTCAACTTAATGAATACTTTCAGTTTTCACTTGTTCCCTGCAGGCTCACATTAAGTCATCTCCTGAATAAATTCATTAGTAATAATGAGTTGTCCTTTTAGATTCAAAGTTGACATCATTAGCAGGTGCTCAGTAGCATAGTACCTGGGTCTTCCCATCACCCCACTCTGACCCCTCCCAGTAGATGTGATTAGTTTGTACCAATTCATAGATAGATGATCTCTAAGGTCTTTTCCAGTTCCAAAACTGTATGACTTTTCTGAACTCATGATGCCTTGATCTAGTAATGCCATAATCAATGGCACTCAGTTACAAGACTGTATCAGTATGGTGTAGTGTTTGGTCATGAGAATCGCTACCTGAGTTCACATAAAAATTCATCTGCAACCCTGCTTTAAATACCTAAGCTAAATGTTCAGCACCAACTTAATTAACAAAAGTAATTACAAAAGCAACTTTTTAAAAATGGGAGCACAGTAAAGGAATACACAGAATTTTGGAAAAAGAAAAACAGATATCACTGATTAGTATTTATTGACTATGTTCTATTCCCTACTGAAATGAAATTCTTTGCATCAAATGTTTAAAAGAACATGTTCCTGTATCCCTCAAATAGATGTCACAGGGCAACCCCTCTATCACAAATACGGATTGCTCTGTGAATTCTGTGGAATGATTAGCCATAAAATCTTTGGAAATGCCAAGATCAAATTATTAAGTGTTCTAGGGCCTGCCAAGGTATGATACCTTGCAAACTCTGGATATAGTCATCTGTTCCAGGTAAATCAGGGCCTATTTTGAGTGTGTGAGCCAAAGAACGGAGGCAGAAGCTGCTTCAAGACTCACTCTCCTCTATCTCTTGGTTCATTGGTAGATACAGTCTGCTGGCAGCCAGAACATTATAGCAAATGCTTTACTTTGTGATCATGGAGACACTGTGTAATGAAAATCCAATTTTGTGTAAATTGTAACCTTTGTGGTTAAAAAGAAGCATTATATGACAATATGCTGTGTGCCTTTCTATTCCTACTGCTGTTACCATAGTATAGGCTCTTTTAAAATCATATACCTGAATTCAGGGGTCTGCTTGTAAACGTTTAACAACTGGTTCTCTGGAAGAAAAATAACATATTCATGACACATTTTCAAGTTTGTTCTATATTATAATATATATATCCTATGTTTACATTACATCTATATAAATTACATCTATATTACAACATATTCTTCATTTCTGTCTAGACAATCAATGAAAGTTTCCACAATCAATAAAATAATAAATCAAGATCTGATGTGTAGTATTTGAAGGTTTCCAAGGAATAAATATGATCATACCAAAACTTTAATCATTGGCTCTTGCATGCTAGTTCAAGCTGGCTTTAGTGAATTCCTGCCTGAACTATTGCAATGACTACCTCTATGCCCATTTCTCTTTTCCAACAAATTTTTCATAGTGTGGCCAGATTAGTCTTATACATATTTGGGATCATTCTACTCGTCTGTTCAAATCATTCAGTAGCTCTCCATGAATATATTTCAAAATCCTTAGTTTGGCGTCCAAGGCTTCTACAGTCTGTGGCGCCACCCTATCTTTCTCATCCCATAGTACTCCACCCTCCGAATGGCCTGTCCTCCAGTTAATCTGGACTACCTGACATTCTCTGTATATATCCTGCATTTTAATTATCTTTGTTCCTTTTCTTATACTATTCCCATTTTCTAGAATTTTCTACCTCTCACTTCTGTTGAATTTCTATCCATCCTTTAAAGCCAACTCAAATGCCGCCTTTTCCTGTAAGCTTTCATTGCTCCCCATGGTGGATAAGACTTTTCCCTCTTTGACCTGCATGCAAAACGCTTTGAATAGCTCTAATGCACTTGCCATATGTTATTTGCAGTATTGTTATGTGTATTTTTATATCCCTAACAGACAGTAAATTCCATGAGGCCAGAGATTAAATTTGGGCTACATCCTGTGGGATACAATGCTCTGTAGGCAGAAGATAACTTAATGAATTTATTATATGTTTAATTGAATTGAAATTCAGAAGGAAAATGTATGCATAATTTTTTTAAAATATTGACACTTTTTGCTTTTATGTCATTTATATTTTCTAACATAGTCCTTCCTCAACCCTTTCCCTCTCAAAGAGTCATCTATTATAACAAAGAATAAAGTGGAAAAATAGCACCACAAAACTAACCAACAGCCAATAGCTTGATAATCCAATATACTGTATCATATCCATAATTTGCACCCCACCTTGAAAAATAGAGAAGGAGGAACATTCTCCTATTTCTTCTTTCATGCCAAGTTTGATCATTATGATCACCCAGCAGTCCTTAGGTTTATTTTGTTGTTCCCATTTACACTGCTGTAGTCATTGCATAGGTTTCTCCCCATTCCTCTCCCCCTCCCTTTCTGCCTGCTTAACTTTGCATTAGTTTACATAGGTCTTCCTATGCATACATTTTTTAAGGTGTTTGTCTGTAGAAAAATAGCTTCATTATAGGGTGATGGGGTATGAGGTTTTAAAAAGAATATCATTTTGTGAGGAGAGATTGCCCCTATATTAGCTAAGCAAATCTTCATTAAGCAAAGTGCATCCCTAAAGTAGTTAACATAATATGCATTCTGACTTGGGCTGTAGAAGAGGATGGCAGTTTAAAATGAGTCTCAAGAAAATATTTACAAGAGCCTTAGAATGTGGACAGCTCTGGGGCAGAAGGCTGATTTTTAACTGAAAAGAATATTTCCAATACATTAAACTAATGAAACTTTAACTAGGTTAAAAAGAAATCAGGAAGAAATAGTTGGCATAACTGATGACAGTGGAAACTGCCATGGTGCTGTCAAATCAGGTGACAGGCTGCAATCCTGACTGAGTGTCGATGAACAAATATCCATGACTGATAAGGTCAAGACTTTACAGAACATGACTCTTAAAAGTCTCTGACTTGCATTAGTAAATGAAGTTGTTAAATTCCAAATGGTTTTAAAAGAAAAAAAAAAACAAGTATTCAGTTTATGGAGACCCATAAATAATGCTAAAAAAAAAAAAAACCTAAGGTGAATTTTAAAAATTTTATTCAACATTTAGATATGATTTTTATGGGATCTCAAACTTTGAGTTCACCAGTGTGAAAACTACCCCCTTTGATACAGATCAGGCTTAGGAAACTGCCAGGATTGCTGAAGACATGACCAGCAAAGGTCTGAGGTCTTGAACCCAGGCCTCCCTAATTACAAGGCCAGCCTTCTCCCTATTACACCAAAAGTGTCAATCACACAGCTTACAGGCAGCAACAATCTGGAGTGCAGCCTGACCAGAATAAAATGTAATTGGGAAATACTTAACCGAGAAAAATACGATGAAATACAGATAATGCTAAAATACAGTTTTCTAAGTCAATATGTGGCCACAGAGATTCCTATGTACTGTTAATGACCCCGTTTCTATTCAAGTTTGATACTATTTCTAGTTAATACATTTGATACTATTTCTATTTGATACTCTTTGGGTTTGAGTTTCTATTTTATTTTGATTTTGATACTACTGCAGGACTGTGCTATTTGTATAGTTTTGATAATGGTATAAGAACAAATAGCTTAGCTTTTGTTTATGAACTAGTAAGTAGTATTTGTCTCTGATTTGTTATCTCTGTATGTTCAGATAAATTCTTAGCTTGCTTGAACAGTGTGCCAAATACCTGATGGTGCCCATGGGAGCCAAACCGAAGAATCAACATAAAATTCATTGCAGGGACCTTAAAAGCTTAGGTAAGAATTAGTACTAAATCTGAAAATAATAATAATGTGACATTAGACTTAGTTGCAGTCCAGTGAGCTTATAATATTGTGGATTAACTTTGCAATTAATAGCAAGATGTCTAAATGATTTGGGAAACAGGGTCTCAGACAATTTTTGCATTTAAAGAAATTATTTAGGCTTTAGAAAGGTAGAATTCAGTGACATTCAAGGGCTTACCAGAGTATGAAAAGATAGCTGAAATTCTAAAAGAGCTCTTGGAGGTAGGTCATTTTGTTTCATGGCTTCTAATAATGGATCTCTAAAACTATTAAACAAGGCAGAAGATTATGCTCACCCTCTGTTCCCCACAATTCACTTTGTTCTGCTCAAGTTTTTTGGAAATAATAATAATAATAATAATAACAACAATAATTAAAATGTGGGTCTGAAACAAAAGAAACCCAACAGGGGTTCATTGGCTGTGTTTCAGCTCTCAGGGAAGCCTATGTTTCCAGAAATGGTGTTAAGGGGAAAACGTGTGTGTATGTGTGATATCTAATGACTGACTTTCAGTTCTACCCTGTAAGTCTCATCGATAGGGGCTTTTTCCTCAGTTTCTATTTCTAGGTTCTTTTGCATAACTGAGGCCAGAATAAAGAGATGAAATTAAGAAGAAAAAAATAGTTTTGTTCATGTTATCAATTCAGCAACACAAAGTGTTAAAGTTAGTTTTTCCAAGACTTTTCTACCCAATTTTTTCAATCAGAGGTTAAATTCAGAAACATCTCTTTTTGATTCGAAGGGAAGCGATTAAATAAATAGGATAACAACATGACACAGTGCAAAGTTTTGGATTTGAAGAAAGGAACATTGGATAGTGGAAGATGTGGTGGATTTGGAATAAAAGGACCTGAGTTCAAATGTTTTCTTGGCTATTTATTACTTATATGATATTGAACAAGTCACTCACACTCTTTGTGTCTTAGCTCCTCATCTGTGAACAGAGGGAATTAGGCTATATATGCAGGCCTTCCCTTCCTCTCCCCCCAGAATAAAGCCTGGAACCTTTAAAAATACTACACAATATTTCAGAGACAATCCAGCATGTTCTCCAGTTTTTGTTCAATGCTGGGATCAACTCAATACTCATCTTCAGTGTCTGTCCAAATTTATATCATGCATCCTAATATAATCTTAAAATAATTCTGAGGTAGGAAAGAGTCAGGCATTATCCAAGTTTCATGGCTAAACTATAAGATTAGGATTTTCCCACCATGACTGAGAGACGAGATTAAGAAACAAACTTAATAAACTGACTCTGAATCTAGTCCTGTCATTTGATTACATCGTGTGTGTTTTTCTAGATCAGTGATCCCAAATGGAAATTTCCTATTTTTAAAGATTTTATCACTCATTAGCACCAACATAATATAAATCTTTATTTCTTTTCACAGGCTTGCTCATCTGATTTTATATTATTCTCCAAGCTGTGTTTGATTAAACACCTTTCTCAGAACAACTCTGTGAGGTAGGTAGAGAAGTATCATTATTCTCAATTAACAGATAAAGAAACTGAGAAGGAGATTTTTCAAGGTCGTACATATAACTGGTAAATGATAGAGCTAAGACTTCAGCATGAGATTTTTGACTGCAAATTCCCTTTCCACCATGTTCTGAGGTTTCTCTGTCTCTTAGATTCCAATGGTAGAGTTTTTGCATTTCATCCTATGTGACTTTTAGCAAATATAACCAAATCGCTCTGGAATAAAGTTCCTCAGGTTTTCTTCACTAACTGATATATGTATATATGTTTGCATGAATGTGTGTAAAGGGGTATGTAATATGCTTTGTTGTTCATGTAGTTTATATGTGTCCACATAGATCCATCATGGCTTTAGTGGAATGAGAGACAGTATGGAATAGAGGATGGAGAGCTCAGAGTCAGGAAGGCCTGGTTTCAAGTCTCACATCTGGCCCATACTGTTTATGTGACTTTGGATAAGTCACTTAAGCTCTCAGTCATCTCTAAGACTCTAAGACTTCTAAGTCACAGAGAAGGTATTAATCTACATTATTAGCATACAGGGTGACTCAGAACACCAATGAAATCACCAGACCAGTCCCTATCTCTTTATTCCCAGTATCTTGCACCTAATAGAAAATGAATTTTCTGTTTTAGACATTTTATGAGAAAATGCGGTCCTTCTTTTTTAGAAACATTTAGATGAAGAAGAGGAAGAAGAGCTGTTATTATGGACCAATAGAAATGAAAGTTTGTGACAGTAGGCATGGCAGTATATTGGATTTGAACCTCCATACAAAATAACTATTGTCAGGGTCTCAGGAAAATGAGCAAGGTGGATCCAAAGGGAAATACTTTATCTCTAAGTAATTCTAGCTTTTAAAGAGTATACAGAGAGAAAGTCAAAGGTAGCCAAAGGTATCAGATTGATTTCAGCAAACCCAAGCAAAAACTGAGTTAGTAAATCAGCACTTTGATGAACTTGAAATTAAAACCAATGGGACAGAAATAGGATACAGCTGATTAAAGAGTTTACCTGACACTTTTGTGATCTTAAGTCACTGGCAAGCAAAATGGGAAGATTCCCTGAATGTTTTGTGAAAAGTAAATTTGTTGACTACAGAGAAAGAGATGAGACTTGTTCTACTTGTGATATATTGGTTAAAGGAATCTTGCCTTGTTGCTGATCTCTTAAGTGACAACATACAAGATGGAAATTAAATTGCCTTGCCCAATTTTCAGTATCATAGTTAGACCAAATCAAATTATGCATGTCACTGTAATTCGCTTTCTGAAATACTTCTATTTTATACTGGTTGTGTAATATAAGAATGTATTTACTTATTTAATAAAATAACCAATAGGGCAATTGTTTCTGAATTCAGATACAATTTTGTGAGGAGTAAAAGTGAAGAGAATTTTAAATACCTAATGTTATTAGAATTGAGGTTTTGGAAGAATTGACTAGAAGAAATAATAATGACATTACTGTAGTACAATAGTATATATTAGTGTGTTGTGACAATAAATTATTTTTCAGTTTGACAAAGAATATATATTGATATCTATTAGGGTATGATATTGAAGAAGATGCTGATAAAAAAGAGATTTTAAAATACTGGAGCACCTCATACTAGCAGGCCCTACAGATGGTACTGTAGCGTGGTTAGAAAAAATAGTATTCATCCCTGACCTCAAAGTATTTTTAATCTAGTTAGGCAAATGAGACAGAAATCAAAGATAACTAACAACACAAGACAGACCACCCCAGTATCTTTGCCAAGAAAACCCATGGACAGCATTGGTGTGCTATGGTCCATGGGGTCACGAAGAGTCAGACATGACTGCATAACAACAACAACAACAACAAAAACACAAAGCCATTATGTGATAAATGCCAAAGGAAGGATTCAAATAATCAGGGCTTGCCAGGGAAATTAGGAGAAAGGAAAGATGATGACTAGTTTAGAAAGATGTGAAAAGGAACCTTCATCACTGCCTAGTTCTAACTTAGCAGGATGGTTTGAAATATTATAAAACCTTCTTATTAAAGACTGACCATACTGAATTCTTGATTTTTAAACAAATTACTAAGGCTTTTACCCAAAGATGTAAGGTTTTAAACTAATCCTTCAGTGATTGTAATGAAGATGATTATTTGATTCACATTTGATTTACTGTCTCATTGGGTTTTCAATTTGCTTTTTTTTTTTTTGCTGGGCATATATAATGGAATGCATCTTCATAATGTGTATTGTAGTTCATAAGTGCTGTATCATTCTCCATTGCTTGGGAAAAATTTCCCTTCATTAGGACTACATGTACTTTTTCTGGACCCTCACTTAAAAAAAATAGATTCTATTTAAGTGTTTCTAGTCACATAAAGCATTTTTTTAATGATACATTTTAGATAAAACACTTCAAATATTCCCATTTTATAGTTGAATAAACTATAGCCTGGAGAAGTTAGGATGTTTGTCCACGGTTACACACAGCTAATAAACATTAAAACAACATATCAAATCCAGGTTTACTGATCCCCAAGTCTGATCCTCTCTTCACTGCATTATATTACCTCTCTAACTTTGTAAAGAATATCTAATACTGACCAATGTCTGAGGTAAGACGATTATGCATTTATCTACGTGTGGGTACAGATCAGTAGTGTGGGGGTTTAACAATCAGTTCTCTGGGGGGAAAAAAAGGAATTAATGAAACATTTTAAAGATTAATCTGCATTGGTAACACTTTCCATATCACTTTCTTAAAAACAGACAACAAACCAAACATAAAAATCAAGCTCTGATTTGTTACCTTTGGTAGTCTGTTTGCTAACTTGTAACCTTTGCGACTTCCTGAAAACTTACACTTCGGTTTTCCCAGCCAGTTTAAGCTAATTCATCATTTCACTGGTTTAGGAAACAGGTTGATTTTGCATTACTCTTCCTCCTGCCCCCTAAGCTCTAGCCAAACTGTCCAACTTGCTTTTCCCTCGCCACCACATTCCTACCTTTTCACAGACTGTCCCCTATGCCTGGAATGGTCTCCCTCTTAACCTTCAGTTCTTGGAATCACTAGCTCCTCTCAAGACACTGGTTAAAGCTCTGTTTCCATCAAAGGGCCTTTCCTCATCCTTCCGGTTGGTAGTGACCCTCCCTGCTGATTATTTTTTATGGTTTATGTATCTTGCATTTACTTAACTGGGAACATGTTATATCCCTCAAATAGAATGTAAGCTCCTTGAGAGCAGCTTCCATTTTTTGGATCTTCCCAGGATTTATCACAGGGATAGGCACATAGCACAGGGAAAAAGGAAAGGGAAGGGAACAAGAATTTATTAAGTGCCTACTATGTGCCTCGTACTATACTAACATTTTACAAATATTATTTCATTTGATCCTCACAACAACCTGGTGAGCTAGGCGCTATTATTACCTTTACTTTATTTACCCTTGAAGAAACTGAGAGTAACTGAGGTTAAGTTAGTTTTAAGGGTTACATAGCTAGTAAGGATCTAAGGCTGGATTTGAATTCAGGTCTTCCTAACTCCAGGTCCAGTCTAACATTCATGGTGTCGCCTAGCTTCTTCACATAAGCATAAATAAATGCCTGTTGACCTAAATTCTCACCATTATACATGTTACTGGAGAAGTAATTTTAAAAATAATTCATTGCATCATCTGTATTTCTACCTATTCAGAAGGAGACATTACACATTTTATTCCCTTATAGATAAGTTTTTCAGGCTGACATTATCATCTAAGACTGAAGAATTTTAAAGAGCAAAAAATAGAATATATGCTACCTTTAGAATGCAGATACCCAACAAAACACTTGGTGCGATATTTTAGTCACAAGAAAACCATCACTTGAAAATCTTTCCAAACAACCCAAAGTGACTCACAGAAACCTTGAGTTCACAAAATTGGGCAGAAAATGTCATGAATATTGGCTAAAATATAGGCTTTCGTGGCTCTAAAATGACTAAAAAATTTTAAGTGGGAAAATATGGTTTTATTTTGCTAAAAATTGAACATTTGTACTTCAATTGTTAACTAACAATTTAAAAGAGCCCTAATAGTCAAAACATTGAAAATCAATTAAAAATATCTTTGAAACCAATGAATGATGTAACAAAGACTACCTGGTCAACATGGTTCATTCCTAAAAGTTGACACAAACCTAGGGTCTAATTTAGCTCATTATACATTAAGAACTAAATATGTCAATATAGAACCCCAGAAGATTCTTTGCAAGTAGGGGGTCAGTTTTGGCTGTGCACACAGAACTTATAAACTGACAACATCTTCAGAGGAAGTAGAAGATACAGCAACAGCACATTTCCTTTATAGTTCAAATAAGCTTGGCACCCCACTGTCAACAGCAGCTCACTTCCATGAAGCTAGGAGGCATAGTAGAGCACTGGGCCTGGAAGCAGGAAGACCCAAGTTCAAACCCAGCCTTACACGCTCATTAGCTATATGACCTTGGGTATGTCACTTAACCTGTTTGCCTCAGTTTCCTCAACTATAAAGTGTGGATAATAACAGCAATATCCTCCCAGGGTTGTCATGAGGACCAAACAAGACAATATCAAACAAGACAATGTGATCAAACAAGACAATAGTGCTTAGCACAGTGACTGGTGCATAGTAGGTATTTAATTGATGATTATTCCTTTCAATCCTTTGGTTCTTCACTTTGTATTCCACTGCTACCTTTTCTATACTGACCAGCATCTTTAGAATACATACCTACTCCCAATACTGGTCAAATAATTACTAGTGAAAAATTCTCAACTTTCATAAATCTAGGGTTTTCTTTCCTCCTCAGTACTTTGTGGGGATAAAAAGTAAAGACTAGATTATCTAGAATTTACTAAGAAATTAATAAATGCTTACTGAATGACCAAACTGGTGTATTACTTTCGTTTCCTAGAATTAGTGAAGGTCTTTCAACAATGGCACCACATCAGGGTTTGAGAATATCTTCTGGAAAAATTATGTATGCCCCAACAAAAATTTATTTTCTCAAGAGGAAGATATATTGAGCATGTAAATCATGAATGGAAATAGTCTAAAGCCCATTTATACCAAGCACATACTGCTCCTGAGCTGTTTGGGTTATTGGCAATATTAATTCCTTGCAACTGTGCATTACAATATATTTGTTATGTAATAACTAAATGGAATGGAGGGAGGGAATTCTCCCTCACTCAATTAGCAGATCCAGAGAATATAATATAATGGATGTAGATACCTTTGTCAACAAGAATCATGCAGTGGTTCTTGAGTCTTGCCAGAAGACCAACTATTTCTTTCTCCTTAAGTTCAAATAGTTTGTCCAAAAGTTTCTGAGTTTCCTAAAATCTAAAAAAAAAATCTAAAATCCCAGCAATGAATTTCAGACACTATAGATAGCATCTACTAATAGATCCTCCCAATGGTAAAGGAATTAAAGGGGTTTGGGGGGGACACTTTTTAGCATCTTATTTGTTCAAAAGTTAGCAATACTAGATTGACACATGGAAATTAGAATAGCTATGAAATATGTTCCTGTGGACAGTTTTGCTGATAGGTGCATAAATCTCCCTTGCCAAAATAATATAATTTAAATTATTCTCTACTTCTCCAACAGCATATTTTTATTTGAATTTAATGTGACCAAAACATGAAAATAGCACTTGATTTAGTCAATATATTTTTATATGGTCATTCACCACTAGATAAAAAAAAAAAAAGGTAAGCAACACCCATTGCTGAGTGAGATAGGGAAACCAATTTTACTACTACTACTAGTACTAATTATCTTGATCTTACATAAATTCAACTGTATTTTTAAGAACATATCTCCACAGCACATATAACTCCATATATATATGCCATACTGCACATTTTGTGCTGAGTTAGAACTAATAAACCTCTCTAAATTCTCATTGTTAATTGCCTTTGGAACATTTTTTTTAAATCCTAATGGCTTCTATTTTTATTACAAGTCCAACTGTTCAGGTAGATGGTAGACATATTTTTTTTGCCACATTTTAAGTTGAAAAAAATCTGTTGGGTGCTTGTTTACTTTAAAATATTCTGATTATGTAGAACAAAATGTTGCCTTGAAAACTTTCTAACAAAGTGTTGTCCGTGCAATCACAATATATTAATCAAAGATGTAGTGATGTAGATGCTAGTTGACCTATTGTTTAATGATTCTTTATTATGAAATCAAAAATGAAATAGGGATACACATCACATGCTCATCAAAAGCGTTTGTCACTGTCATGAAAGTTGTCTAGCACAGTCCAAATTGAAGGAGTCCTGATATAATAAGGTATAAGTAAATATATACATATATTAATGTAAAAGGCTCTTTTCCAACAGCATCTCCATGTACATAATAAGATTATATAACATTCTTTTATATTTGCATATACATTTTTTTCTTCTGTGTATGTAGTGAAAGGTAGTGTATCATACTATAAAAAGCTGGTCTCAAAACCAGGAATAAAAGGGAATAAGCATTTGTTATTGTCATTTCAGTCATTTCTGACTCTTTGTGACCCCATTTGGTTTCTTGGCAAAGATATTGGAGTAATTTACCATTTTCTTTTCTAGCTCATTTTACAGATGAGGAAACTGAGGCAAATATGGTTAAGTGACTTGCCTAGGGTCACACAACTAGTATCTGAGGTTACATTTGAACTCAGATCTTCCTGACTCCAGCACTCTATCCACTATGCCACCTAGTGGCAATGCTGTGTGCTATTTTAAAAATATTATATCACTATATTATAATTATTAAATTTTATTTACATGTTATATTTATTAATATAATTATAATAACTACTATATCATTATAATATGGTTTTATTATAATATCATGTCACTTTATATTTGATTCTAACAACAATCCTGTGAGGTGGGTGCTATTATGATCTCAATTTTACAATTGAGGCAAATGAGGCAAATAGAAGTTTAGTTATTTACCTAGGCTCATAGAGCTTTTGAATGCAAGTCCTCCTAACTCCAAGCTGAGCATTCTATCCACTGTACCACTTAGTTCTTTCAAATCCCAACTGTGATAAATATTGGGTATGTGTCCCTAAGCAAGATGCTTAACCTAAGCCTAACCTTAACCTAATCCCAACCTTAACCTAACCTAAGCAGTAAGGTGCTCAAGAACTCTCTAATATTGTAGGTTACAAAGAAGGTCCCAATATGAATGAAATCACAGGTATAATGCATGTATTTCTCCTAATATACATGTAGGTTCATATATGAGATATGTATATGTATATATGTATTGTGTATATGTATATATATATATATATATATATGTGTGTGTGTGTGTGTGTGTGTGTGTACGTATGTATGTAATGGGAATTGGAATTTGAAGATCTTCCCTGCCCCCTAATAGGCCAAATATAATATAATCAAATATAATCACATGGAGCCTATGGTGAGAGAAGCTTGCTGAAGGGTGGGGCAGAGCCCACAGGAAGCTAGGAGTCAGAGCAGTTAGAGCTGGGTGGGGTGAGAGAATGCACCCAAGGAGACAGCTAGGCTTGTATTTGTCTGCCCCCTGCTGTGACACCTAGGCTTGTGTTTGTTTGTGGTAAGGCTAAAGGATGTTGCAGCTTCTTGCTGTGCTATAGTGTATGAACTTTTTTGTTACTATGATGGATCTGACTTTCTGGTGTTGGGATTTGATTTTCTGGAATCTGAATAAATGTTTTGCTTCTGTCTTCTACATGGAGAGTCTGTTATAATTTGCAATTGAGAACTATGTCAGCATATTCATACTTGCTGTTGGCGCTGTGAATATTGTGTTGGCACTACAATATATCATGTAGAGGTGAAAGTAGATTCTAAGATTAGTAGAAAATAAAAGTTGGATGAGTTGACTATGCTAATTAGGGTTGGTATAGCCTCAGCAAGAGGCTCTATGTCTGCCATACAAGAACCAACTAAATTAAATTCCTTACAAAAAAAAGGGAAAGATGATTACTATTCCCAAAGAACATAGTAAATAGGTTTTTTTTAAAAAGACAAACCTACAGAAATACTTTTGGAGCAACCAGAGACCACTTCAAAAAAACAACAGTAAAGGCTGACAGCAGGAACATAATCATTGGATTTGTAGTGTTCTAGGGATGTTTGACCATGAGCTACAAAGGAAGTCAAGTCATGCTTATTTAGGTATAAAAAATTAATAATTTAAAGTTCTCTAAGTAAAACTAAAGTCCTATTCACTTTTTATTTGTTGTCTATGATTTGCCATCTCGGATTCCTGACATGACAGAAGCCTTAAAATAGGGCTCAGGGTAGGACTGGTAACCAGATGGGGCAACCTTGGGTATGAGTAGGAGGTTTAGTGTTTGGAATCAGAATGGAGTACAATCTACTGAGACATGAAGACTCATCATCCTAGGCAATGGACCTGGGTCATTTAGGGCTGCTGAAGATTCTGACAGGTCTTACCACGCAAAAAAGTCTGCAAGTGAAGGTCTAGCGATACCTTTTCTAAGTTGTCCAAAGAGAAGTCTTGTGTTAAGTGTTGGAAAGGCACATTAGCAGAAGATTATCCAATATTTATTGCAGGTTTATATCCCTTCTTATATATTTCAGATTCTATAGTTGTTTTTCCTTTATTCTTAGACAAAAATATTAACATGCATGCCAGAATTTAGGGTGAATAAATGAATGAAAAATCATTTATTAAGAACTCACTATGTGCCAAGAACCATGTTAAGAAGCATACTTTACAAAAAGTCAAAGTGACTTCTCTCATGAGGGAAGCCATACATTAAAAAAAATTATATATATATATATATGTGTGTATATATATATATATATATATATATATATATATATATATATATATATATATATATATATAATATATACATATACATACATATATACTTTCCAGCCATATATACATATACATACACATATATATGTATATACATACAAATATACATACATATACATATATACATATATATATGTATATATATGGATGGATGGAAAGTTCTAGAAGGCCTAGAGGGCCATGGTGGAGTTAATGGTAAGGTTTAGAAATTATTAGATTACATTGGGGAGGGGGGAGTCTGATGGTAGCACCAGGGATCTGGAGGGCAGAAGCAAGGCAGATGCTAAGATTTGGTGGTGCTCCTCATAGGACAGAAGACAGTTGATGATTCCTGTCTCACCCAAGTCAAGTCAAGAGTCAGGCAGTTCTGAACTAACCTGGGTCAGGATGGCCAAGGAAGCCAGCCTTAATGGAGTTTGCATCCTAAGAGGGAAAGATAACACATAAGTTAGAAATAGGGTAAGAAGTAGGGTATTATATATCTTTTTAGGCTTGAAGTGACCTAGAGGCTTACAATTTGGCAAGATAAGGAAAAAGCTGATCAAGGACAGTAGTACAGATCTGTCTGGGAAGTGAGAACATATCCACTTTCAATCAATAAATCAGAATGGTGAACTTGGTATGAACAAGGCCTGGACACTCCCCTAAATACTCAGATTGGTTGAGGGATTTGGTCATAACCTTTCAGGCTTACATAGAACCAGCAGGCTAGTTTGAGTTGAATTCATAGAACCAGCAGGCTAGTTTGAGTTGAGAATTCGGGTTTCTAGCAACAGGTAATGGAGTGGGGACCCTCAAAAACAGAATCTGCATCACAGGAGCAATAGCTGTGGAAAAGAGGAGAGGATTCAAGGTGAGTCACTGGCCCTACAGGCATATCTGGGCAGAAGACTCAGACTGATATCACCAGCTATATCCATCTTCTAAAAAACTGTAAGAAATTACAAAATAACATCTGCTCTTCCCCACCCAATGAATATTAACTGATAATGTAAAATATACTGTTCATTTTTGATAAAATAAATTTTGCCATAGCTACAGATATGTCAGGAGTGAGGCAGAGAGCCAAACCCCAGCCTAAGCATTAGGAATTTTCCTAATTGAGGGTTCTGAGCAATTGTAATTGTAGGCCTAACTTTTCTGCTAAATTGAATTCCCTAAAGCAACAGGGGAGGAAATCAGGTGGACTTGAGGTTATATTGCTCCTAGTTTAAAATGAGCTCATTATTGTAATGTGGTGAAGCTGCTTACATCTCCAGAGATAAAGGGGATTAGGGAGAAAAAGATAGGGAAAAACTGCTGGTTACCTGCACCCTCTACAATGATATCCTCAGGCATTGCTGTTAATACTTGTATGAACTGATAGAGTGAAGTAAGTAGAAAGCAAAAAACTACATAACAACATTGTAAGGAAAAAAGTCTCTGAAGTGCTTAAGAAATATGCTCAATGAACTGACCAACTTCTGGAAGACTAATGATGAATTATGCTTTTTAACTCATGGTCTCAAGGTGCAGAACAAGATATAGTTTTGAACACTGCCAATAATTAGGATTTCTTTTGCTTGCCTATACTTAGGAGGGCTTTTTCCCTCCTTCTAATTTTGGATAGTAGAAGGCAGAGGGGCCAGAAAGATTATTGTTTCCCTTTCCCCACCCCATAATAAAAGAAAACAGAGATTGAAGTATTTCTAAAAATGAACAAGACACAAAAAAGAAATTCAGAAGGAAACAGATGAACAAGTTAGCTTTGAAATTAACATTGCATTTATTATACATTTTTAAATAAAGCAGATTTATGGTTTCATGTATAACTTATTATCTGCTATAGTTTACGGAAATCATTCTATTCTGTATTTGTTAAACTCAGAATACCTTTTAAAAAAAAGGGAGAAAATATTTCCAAAACCACTTGAACACTAATCCAAATGTCATTAATTATAATACATCGTAGGATCTTCATAAAAGTTTAATTGAATTATATTTCTGTATTTCTATTATTTGACATTTAATTCTTCTTATTTTATGAGAATGATATGCTGTTTTTGGAAGAAAGAAAATAAAGACCATGAAAGTGAAAAATGATTCATATTTTAAAAATAAGTATTTTACCAGTAAAATCTGTCTCACCCACTTTTAATAAAATATTTTATTATGGTCAAATTACTCTCCAATGCCACTTTTAGCTACTCCTCTGGTCAACAACCTACAGTAACTCTCCATTTCACCAAGTAACAAGCATAAAACCTTATGCTTGTGACTGGCATCAAAGTGATAGCAGGAAGATAACAGAAGTGGGAAGCACCAAGGACAAAGTACAGAGCAAAACAGAAATGCAGAACAAGTCTAGGCTGTTGTTGATACAGAAATTTGTCCATGCAACACAGCAGGG
This sequence comes from Pseudochirops corinnae, assembly GCA_028646515.1. Classification (NCBI taxonomy): domain Eukaryota; kingdom Metazoa; phylum Chordata; class Mammalia; order Diprotodontia; family Pseudocheiridae; genus Pseudochirops; species Pseudochirops corinnae. Next base: position 248,121,764 of record CM053586.1, read on the forward strand.
GGAACGTTGTTAGGTGCCGAGGTCAGACCAAGAGTACCAACAAATTTTGCTAAGTGTTGAGGTCAAGAAGAATGGAAAACAATTCCATAGGTGAGTCCCAAAGTGATATGGAGAGTGGAACAGGCAATGGAGAAAGATGTTCCAGTCACTCAAGGATTACTGGATATGGTCTATTTTTCAAGTCTACCTCCCCACACTGATGGTAAGCATCATCAGCCAGAGCTGGTGTACCTTATTTAACCAACTTTATTTCCCATTATTTTCCAACAGAGAACTTACTGCTATTCTCCTATCACAATAATCACTTCGATCATTCACACTGCCATGCCACTGTTCCCTCTTTCTCCTGGGATTTCTTCCTCCCACCTCCCACCCCCAAGAAAAAACCCACATCAATGCAAATCCTACCCATTTTTAAGGCAAAGCTCACATTCCACCCCTTCCTATATCTTCCCTATCTACTTCACAGTTTTGACAAACTACTACAGAATGTATTCTGTAAACACTACTTAACTACATACAGTATTATTCACTAATTGTTTTGGTTTTGCTTTCCTCACAAAATTTAGTTATTTGCAGACAGCAGCTCTCAATAGTTACCTTCCATATAAAATGGGAAGCTTAAGTTAGAGTATCCTTATCTGAAGTCATCTAGTGCAATTGCTTCATTTTTTAGATAAGAACACTAAGACCCAGAGAGGTTAAGTGACTTCTCCAAGGTCACATAAGTAGACAACAGAGCATGGATTCAAACACAAGTACTCCAATTCCGAAGACATTTTTTCGTAAAGGGAATTAAAATAACAGAAAGGAAATTATTGAGGGCAGAACTAAGAGTTTGGGAGACAAAAACACTTTCTTTTCCTATTTGGAGTAAAGAAGATAAAAGACTAAACGCTAACACCCTCTCTAGCACTCTAGATCTATATAGGCATGGATACTTACGACATTAGTTTTGTCCTTTTAAGATTTTTAAGTCAGTACTAATGAGATTAAGTTATATTTTATCAGTAATTGGAACAAACAGCTACTAGTCCATACCTTAGTGATCGCCAGTCTCTAGAGCCAACCTTTCCCTCTCATATATAGATAACACTTATAAGCATTATCCTTTAGGATTTATAGCTGCAGTCTTAGATGTGATCTACAATCCAACTTCCTCTTTTTAGAGAAACCAGAAGTCTAGAGAAGTTGCCTTGGGGGAATAGCAGAGTACAATGAAAAAAGTGCTGTATAAAGTCAGACACCTGAAGTTCAAATCTCAATTTTGTCACTAATATTCACTGAACTTCAGGCAAGTTACTTGACCTCTGAGTCTCCTTTTCTTTATGTATAAGATGAGACGACTAACAAGCAAAATCCCCTTCTAGCTCTAAATCTCTGATCTCATGACTTACCTACAGTCATGCAGGTAGTAAGTACCAGAGACAGGGCTTGTACCTGAGCCTCTGAGTCCAAAAAGTGTAGTATCAGTAATGGAGCTCTTCATCAAAATCACTGAATGCTCATTCCTATCTACTTTAAATGATACAGCTACGGCACAAAATTTAGTCATAAAATTACAATTCAGGATCTTATTTCATTAGTTTTGAAAACTTCATCATTAATCCTTTTCCTTCATAGTTTAAGAAATCTTTAATTTTTATATTCTCTCTTTGATTCAGGTCCACATTCTTATTCATATATCTGTGTTGTGATCTAACAGTTAAAGTCCCCTTCCCTAAAATTTCCTTCACATTACATGTCACTCTCTAAACTGACACCTCATTCAGAGTTGCTCCTTGCTTTGTTACCAATGAGGCAAAACCAGATTAAAATCATTTATGCATTGTTATATTCCTAGCACACTTGTTGCTTTTTCTCAAGTTTCTTAGTGGCTTTATCTTTCATTTGGAGGAGGATCTCACTCCTACTCCTTTTCCTCAGACCTGTTTCTATGTAAATTTTAAGGGTATCTACTGTGATACAAGCTCCTTGGAATTAGAGGCATCTTATGTCTTTATATCATTCATAATAAAACAGCAAGTTGCATACAACAGGTGCCCCATAATGAAGAACTCCTTCAACAATTTAAAATTGCCCCCACATATCCCTTAGCATAAGCATTGCTTTTATTCCTTAATTTCTTTGTATATAAACTGCTTTAGCTAAAATATTTGTACCATTATCACAACAAAACAGAAAACAAACAAAACTTTATAAGGCTTACAAATGGTTTCATGACCTTTTCCAAATTGCTTCTAGAGCAATAGTGATTTTGAACAGCAAAAGCAATGGCACATGAGCAAAATTTTATTTTGCATTTCTATAAAGAATGCATTCACATAATTTGCATATAAGAATAAGCAATGTAAATGTTATATAACTTTGGTAACTGTATATACTAGATTTTTTAAAAAATTAAATACGAAAAATCCCAAATTTACACTGTATACCCAGGAAGCTTATTTATTATTAAGTCACAAATGTCTTTGTATTGTTTGGAAATATCTAGCGATCCAAGTTCATCATTTTCTTCAAGCTGATCTGAAGCAATGCTATCCAGAGCACTAAGTTCTAGTTCTGACATATTAGATGGCAAATAAGAACTCATTTGAGATGTCCTTAGTGACTGGCTTTTTTCTAAACATTTTTGGGCAGTTCTTGAGTTAAGTTTATCAATGGTGCCTTGACTATTTCTCATTTGAGAATTATGAATGTTATTTTGGTCATTTTGTTTTTTCTTACCTTCACTCCAATGTGAGGAAAGGTCATTGCTAGAGACAGTATTTCCATCTACTGGACTTTTGCCCTGAGACTTTGAATGAGATTTTTTATATGAATGTACTGGTGAGCCAGCTGAAAAAGGTGGGGTAAGAACAGAATTAATTTCACTTCTATGACTTTTTCTAGACATTCTAGATTCACTCGACTTACAATCAGTATCTAAGTAAGAATAACTCAGGTTATCTGCTTCCAGTTCAGGACTAACATTATTAACTCTAGAACTTCCAAGAGTATCATCAGCAGTGGAGAAATCTTCAGTATAGCAAGGACTAGTAAAATCATCAGAATACTTCAGTTCTGGTATGCTCTCAGAATAGCTATTTTTACTTGGTCTAATTCCATTTGAATTAGGAGGATGAAAATCACAACCCACAGTTTCATTTGCTCCATTACTAAAATCTATGATATCATCTATTCTAGTATTCTCTGCATCAACATCTAGAAGATGGACTTTTACTTCCTTCTTCAATCTTTCTGAAATATTTGTAGGAGTGACTTTTTCTGGTAAAATGGGGTTTACCAAAGTAACAGTTTCTCTAAATGACCCCTTCTTTACTTTGATTTCAACATTTATTTCCTTCTCAGTTCCAGTTCCTGAAACATGAGTTTCTGTTGTAGAGCTTTGACCTTCAGACTCCACCCCATCTTGTTTTAAAGTTTTAATGTTTTCAGCAAAAAGAACATCTGAAGCAGAACACAAATTACTGGAAAGTGTGTGTGGCTTCCCATGCTCCTCTGTGTAACTCTTTCCTTTAGATGATAAAATTTTAAGCTTTTCTGTATCTGGCATTTTTGTTTGCATTTTTCTATACTGTTCTCTTTTTTCATGCAGTATTAACATGTTTGGGTTTGTCTGCTTTAAACGGAGTTTGAGAGTATTTGTAAGGCCATAAAACAGTTTTCTTCGTGGAATCACTTTTTTGGGGGTGCTCTTGTTTTTTTCAGAACATACACCTTTTCTGAGGTTGTGTTCAACCTGGTTGCTTATTAATGGAGGACTTATGACCTCTTCTTTTTCCATAGATAAAAACTTGTCTCCCACTTCTCCACTTTTACAAGTGGCACTATCAGAGGGTTCTGTAGTCTTCCCATTCTCAGGCCTGTATAACCAGGCTAAGTGAGGATGTATACCAGAAGCTGTTGCAAAGGGCTGGTTACATAATAAAGATAACTCAACCAATAAAGCATTTAATAGAGGCAGCTGCCTTATTGTATCAAGTTTATCTTGGTCAAAAAGTCTACCTCGGTCAGGCTGAGATTGAGCCATTGCAGTATGACTCTGGTGTGATGGGGCATCATGGTTCATTACCAAGGGGCAGGGGGCCTTTTCTTCCTGAACTACATCATTCAATTCCCTAGGCACACTTATTTGAGGTACAGTTTTGAATTTGCCCTTGGCTGGTGGTACCTTTTTTGGCTCCAGATGAGAATAATAGAGAGGTGGCGGGCAAATTATGTTTGTTTCAAGTTCTAACTCTGTGACTTCCTGATTTTTTGGACTACTGTTTTCTCCAACCTCATTTAATTTGGAAATCTCTGAAAGTGAAGAGTCTGTCAACTCTCTATCTATATCACTCCTGCTGCATTTGCTGGGAGTTTTAACTATCTCAACCACATATTCCTGTTGCTTTGGTTTAGTTTTATCATAGGTAACTATCTCAATCACTTCTTCCTGCTGCTTTGGTTCTTCCAAATCTTCCAAATCCTCTGGATCCACCTGGGCAAAACTTGTAAGTGGTGGAGGAAATGGCTCTTTTCCTTGAGGGGCTGGAGGACTACTCTCATTTGCCCTCATTTCCTCCACTCTGCTAATCCTAGCCCCAGCAGGATCCTCCTCCCTCTGGAAAGCCCCAGGAGTCTTTTGGGAAATATGGCACAGCAAGGTGCTCCCCAAATCGGTCAAGCGGTAGCCTAGATAAATTTGCCCGACTTGCTCCCCCATCAGGTCTCTCAGGACGTAAGGACCTCGGTGGCCCTGGCAGGCTCCCGTAGCAGAGGGCCCGTTCCCCTCTCGGATGAGGGTCCGGGCAGTGGAGGCCAGGGAGATGCTACAGCTGCCCAAGAGCTTCGGGGCCGGGGTCGGGTTGCCTGGGGGCACTGTAAGTAGCAGCGTATGTAGCGGGGAGGCGCCCAGCAGGCGCTGCAGGATGGCCGCATCTAGGCGGAAGAGGCACGACTTGCCGCGGCCGAAAGCGAACGAGCCAGGCCGGCGCCCGCGAGAAGGAGCAGCGGGGCCTCCCGGAGGGTACACCAGCAACGTGGGGAAGTCCCACAGGCGGAAGGCCACGGCCAGGCGGAGGAAGCCGGGCGGAGGCGGCCCGACCTCCTCTTTGTCCTCCGGCGGTGGCGGCGGTAAAAGCCGCGTTTCCAGGCGCACCCAGTCCACCAGCAGCTCCAGGGAGTAGAGCCGCTCAGCCACAGGCTCGCTCACGGTCGCCATCGCGTTACCCCGAGAGATTACAAATGCCTCCGCACTAGAGGGGAAGCGGAACCCTGTAACTAGAGGATCTCGCGAGAGTCTCGGAAAGCTGACGCTGTGCGTGAAATATAGAGGAAGACTGAGATGAGATGAGAGAAGCGAAGCGGAGGCGGGGCGACCGTGAGTTCTTAACTTCTCGCGAGATTGACGGGATGTGGCTTGGAGGTTGGTGAAACTTTACTCGTTTCGCCTTCTTTTTGAAAGAACCGTGATGGCTTTGTTATTTTTCTTGCGTTTTAGCAGAACGTGGCCCAAATCTTCTTCCCCTAGAAGACTCGGTTCAAATCCCGCCTCTATCACTGCCTACATGTGCGACCTAGGCAGCTCTGTTAACTTCTCGGGTCTCTGTTTCCTCACTTGTAAAATGAAGGGTTTGGGGGCTAGATGGACCTCTCAGACCCCTTCCAGTTCTAAACCTAGAACGTTGTGTTCTGGACTCTCCAATTCCACCTGGGAGATTGGGGTGCCAGTAATCAGGGCTTTTTTCTTCCTTCCTTTCTCTCTCTCTCTCTCTTTTTTGTTGTTGTGAAATTGGAGGCTTGAAATCAGGACTCATCTCTGAAGAGCTGTCCCCTTATCTAATACCTGAATTTGGCGGCCTGGATAAGCTGTGGAGAAGTGGAGTCCCCACAGCCTGCCTTTCCCCTGACTGAAGCCGGCTAGGAGGAAGAACTTGACACACACACCCTCCCAACCACAGTTTTAAGTGACTGAAAAAAAACCAGTATTTAAAATTACAAGCCTTTTAAGACATTTTGAGTGTAGAGAAGGTCAAATTCACTAAAAGCTACTGTTGAGAGCCTGTTGGGAAGGGGGTATAATAATTTCCAATGTCTCTGTAATGCTTAGGGCATTGTAGAGATATTAGAAATTATTACTTTGGATCTGTATATTCAAATGTACGTGTGTATGTATGTATGTATGAATTGAAAATTATCTCCTCAGTAAAATGAGATAACTAAGGCCTAAACAGCAGTTAAGTGATTTGCCCAGGGTCACACAGCTAATAAGTATCAGAGGTAGGATTTGTACTTGGGTCTTTTTGACTTCCTGGATGGCATTCAATTCAGTGCCACTCAGGTACCAGTTATGATAGGATCATGGATATCATCTAGTCCAGTGTTTCTCAGCCATCGTTGCATGACCCTGTCACAAGGGTCGTCTAAGACCATTGGAAAACACATTTCCGATGGTCTTAGGAACCTCCTCTATCCCTCTTCAGGTGGATCTGCCCACATGCAGACACGCCCACATTCGACTATTAAAGAGTTGAAGCATTAGAAAGGTTGAGAACCACTGATCTAGTCCAATTCCCTTGTTTTTCAGATTGTGAAACGGGTCCAGAGAGAGGTTGAGTTCCTGCCCAAAGTCACAGGTAGTAAGCAGTAGAATTAAGGTTCAAAATCAGATCTCTAGATTCCAAATCCAGTTTCTTTTCCACTGTATGATACTGTTCTTTGTATGGAAAGGCATTCTGTTACCAAAAATTAGGGTAGGTAGTACCTGAACATGCTCCAATGCTTATAGCCTGTTTGACCTTAGTCCAAGTCACTTCTGATCCAGTTCTGCTTATCTAAATCTGTGATCTATGACCCTCTGACCTTGAGAAATTTAACATTTCATTAGAAAGATTCCACTTAACTCTAGTTAAATGACATCTTCCATAGCTCTGCATAATACTGTCCTTGCACATAGTAGGGACCCAAAATAAGGAAAGTTCTGAATCATCTTTCTCATATTTAATTCTCTTTCCCTTCTGAAATTATATACATGTTAACTCCTCCAGGAGAATATAAGCTCCCCCCAGCACAAGTCTGTCAGTTTATAAATGCAAAATTATATGAATCAGAATTTATTTGGTGAAGGAATAAAATAATAAGAGTTTATTTTTAGAAAGGTACCTACAATAAGAAGTAGGTATTAAAAAGTTTCAAAAACTGTGTTGCCTTTATAGTGCCTCTCATAACACATAAAAGCTCTATGTAGTATATATATATTATACTTACTTTGTGGCCTCCCAAGCTACCACTGCCGTGGTTATTATGGAATTTTACTATTAATAAAAGGAATAAAGTACTTTCATGTGAATTATCATGTTTGTTTACCCAGCTATTTAGCTCAGTTGATTAGAATACAATAGGTAAGGAAATCCAAAATCAGATATTTAATCAGGTATAGGCCAATTACCTTCACTTTCAGGTAATGAGTATTTATGAACCTATTATAGATCAATGTTATGCACCTCTAATACTTTGGGCAATAAATAAGGCAGATTGGGAGGATCCATCACAAAATTACTCCACCTTTAGAGATCAGCGTTTGAGACTTAACAAAGGAAGCAAAGCACACAATATTGCTATATTTGTTGTAAAAATTACCCAAAAAAATCTTAAGCTCCTGTAGCAATGAGCTGAGATAGACTTTTAAATACCTCTAGTCTAGTGTCTGCAAATAGAGTGAGTTTGGTATCCATAGGAAAGTTCAAACTCGGGCTTCATTATGTAATTAAGTATGTAAAGTCTGTACTACTAAATGCCTGTTAGACACAACAGAAACAACTCCCAAGTGTTTTTTCTTGTGCTCTGTAGGCCAGTGGATAAAGTGTTGGATTTGGAGTCAAAAAGACAAGTTTAAGTTGGGCCTTGTGTTTACTAGCTGTTTAGTAGCTTTGTGTTTAGTAGCTGTGTTACTATGGACACATGATTTATTTAACTTCTTAAACCTCAGGCAACACTCAAAAGACTTACCTTCACACATATTGATGGCTGCATTCCTAGTGGGTATTCCCATACCAAAAAAAGGTGCATTGATATATGCAAAATGATATGGTAGGTTCTAGAGACGCAGAATGCAAAGAGAAAAATACATTGAGCCCTCAAAGAACTGAAAATCTGGTAGAAGAATGAAGTGAATATGCACTAAGACTAAAGTGAATACGCACTAAAAAATTGTTAGACAGCAAAAGAATAAAAAGGGTCAAACAGTGGCTTGGGAGATTTGAGGAGGGAGTTATTTCTAGTTAGAGGGATCATGGAAGCTTCGTGGCAGAAGTATTATCTAAGATGGGTCTTGATTAAAGATCAAATGATATCCATAGGTGAAAGTGGGAAGGGTAAATGACACACGAAGGCATAAATGAGATGGGAGCATAGCGAGTATTTATTTGAAGGTCATCTCTAAAAACTTCAAAAAGTTCCAGGCAACAGCCTGAAACAAATGCTCATCTAGAACTGATTTGCATTAACAAGGAAGAATAATTGGATAAAGTAGAAATAATGGTAATTTGGAAACAGATGACCATTTCATCTTAGAATTGTTGATAAAGAGGTGAGAATAGTATGATATGTATTCTGCATTCTAGAAAAGCAAATTCATAGGGTTCAGAGGAAAAAAGTAAGATTCCATGACCTAACTTTTATAGGCAAAGTTAGCCAAGAACAAGAAAAAGGTAGTTTTTGTTTTTACTCATTTTTTGCAACTATATTGAGTAAAAGATGATAAAATGAGGGATGTGACTACTACTTTGGGTGAAGGTAGATAGAATGCCAACTATAGATGACAGACAAAAGTCATAGTTGCTCAATTAATTTTGCTTCTATTTTCCTCTACCTAGGGAAAACATTATTGGGCTATAAAGGAAAGAATAGAAATGACAAATAGAAAGTTGTCCCAGATAAGTATGAAGTACTTACATAGTAAGAAACCACCTACTTACCCTTGGTGAGTTCAGGTCCTCAGGCCTGGGTGAACTATATCCCAGGGACCTGAAGGAACTGATATATGTGATTGCTGAGCCATAGTTAGTGGTCTTTGAAAGACTTGCAGCACTTGTGAAGGCTACTCTCTTGATTTCTTTTTTAAAAGGAGAAAAGCAAAATCTGAAAAAATGTAGCCAGTGATCTTAACATCCTAGCAAAATGGGGATGTGGAACTGGAGCTCAGGATTAGGACAGAACATATAAATCTAGAAGTCATTTGCTTAAAGATCATTGTTGAACCCACGGGAAATGATGAGATCACCAAGTGAAACAAAATTAGAGGGAAAAAGAGAAAAGGACCCAGAATAGATCCACAGTTAGTGGGTATGACAAATGGAAAACAAGCAGCTAATGAGACTAAAAAGGAATGGTCAGGCAGTTCGGGGAAAACCAGGAGAAAAGAGTGTCACAGAACCCTATAGAAGAGAGAATATCCTGAAGGAAAAGGTGATTAATGGTGTTAAATGCTTCAGAGAGATCAAGAAGGATGAAGATTGAAGAAAGGGCATGAAATTTGACAATTAAGATATAATTGGTGAGTTTGGAGAGAGCAATTTTGCTTGAATAATGAGGTTGGAAGCCAGAATGCAAAGGATTTAAAAGAGAGTAAGAGGAGAGATGGTGGAAGCACCAAGTCAGACACTTTTTTTCAAGGAGTTTATTCAAGGAGGAGAGGAGAGATATTGGCCAACAGCTAGCAGGGAGAATAGGATCAAGTAAAGGGTTTGTTTTGTTTTTAAATATAAGAGAAACATGGGCATGTTTGTAGGTAACAGGGAAAGAGACAGTAGACAGGGAGAGAGCGAGTTAAGAGAGTGCAGCATGGTAGAAGGCTCAGTCTGCAGATGAAGAATCTGTGTCAGAAAAGTGATGGCTATTAAGCATCAGAGTGCTCAGGTTTGGAACTCAGATGTCCTGAACTCAGGCATTCTGAAATCCAAGTTCAGTATTCTTTCCATTTTATGGCTGAAATAGTAGTGGGTTCCAGAAGGTAAAAGGCAGTGGAGCTTGAACTTTGCTCAGCAGGCAGTAGAAAACCATTGAAAAATGTCAAGCAGTTATATGACCAGAACTGCGCATGAAAAAAACTAGTCTAATAGTAATATGAAGAATAGGTTGGAAGGTAGAAAAACTGAGGTTAAAAAAAAAAAACAAAAAACCAGAAACAAAGCCAAACCTGTTAAGAGGCTTTTGAAATAATTCAAGTGAGTGATGAGTTCCCATAATAATAGCAATAGGAATAGAGATGAAGGGTCAGATATGATATATTACAAAAATAGATTTGGTTGGTAACTGATGACAAGTAGTAAACAAGAAGAAAGTCAGATATGTGGCTCAGAGCTATCAAATATGTGGTAATGGAGATTCCACTGAAAGAAATTGTGAAATCAGGCTTAGGGGAAAAGTTAAGCTTAGTTCTATATGTTACATTTGAAGTGCCAGTGGGACTTTTTTCACATTAAATATGCAAAAATACCCTTTTAGCTCTTTCATTTGAGCTATAAAACTTTCTGTTCCCTTTATTTCCCACAGTTAGTGATAAGATTAGTCTAGGACCCTGAGGAATAAAAGAATATGAATATATATGTATTCATAAATATATATATGCATATATATATACACATACATACATGAATAATTAAATATGTGTACGTATATTCATTATTCCCCAGAGTCCTAAATTTTTGTGTGTGAGTGTGTGTGCCACAAAGGATTTCCAAGGTTCCAATTTTAAGAGATACTGATACCTCATCTTTATTTTATTATAGGTTTAATTTTATAGAGAAGCTCAAGAAATTTTCAAGCCTACCAAAAATATATTGACCTTTAATATCAGCTTCCTTGTTCTACTCCACCAAACCACATCCTATCTGTACTTCAGGGAAAACAAATATTGTTACATCAACATTCACGATTGCAGTAGATGAATAATCGGAGTAAATCTTCCAAATAAAACCCTAAGATTCAATGTACATTTTAAGAACAAAAATAAAAATTATATATATTATTTTTATTAAAAAAATAAATATGAGAGACACCATGGTGTAGTTGATAGAGGACTGGCCTTGAAGTCTTGAAGGTAGAAGTTCAAGTTATGTTTCAAATACATCGAGCTGTATGACTATAGGCATCTCTCTAAGATCATAGGTTACAAAGGAGTTATTGATCTGCACAAATGATGGAGTTTTTACACTTGAAATTTCTTACACTGATTAAATCAAAAGCATGGGCAAAAAATAAAAATAATTATATATTTACTTGTATCCCTTTGTAGTCCTTATATGTGTATACATATGTATGTATATATGTGTGTGTATAGCATAATTTATATATAAATAAGACCAACATGTATGCTAATTTGTATGTGTGTATATATTCAAACATAACGAACTCCATCATTGGCAGTATACAAAAAAATATATCTTACTTTGCACCCTGAGTCCATCACCTCCTTGTCAGGAAATGTGTATCATGCTTCATCGTCAATATTCTATAATCATGGTTGGTCATTGAATATATACATATATATTACGTGTATAAAGCACATACTGTTTAAAAAATTAGTATGTGCATTATTTTTATTTTGCTGGAGATTTTTAACTTCATTATAAGTATTTCCATATAACTTTGTAACTATACATTCACATCTCCAGAGATGAATTAGAGTGTGGAAGACTGAGAGAGCTAGAGTGCAGAACATTCCTGCCTTAAGGCCTTTCTAATGAGGAGTAATGGATTCGTATTTATTTGATCAGTAGCATGTACAGGCAGGGACGAGTGTGAGGAAGAAATTGGACCTTCAGGTGCTGAAGCGCTCAAGCCTAGTAGGGTGAGGCAGTGTCCAGACATGAACTAAAAGGGGCAGATAGAGAGAATAGGCATCATTTGAAAGAGGCTTAAGTGGTGACCAGCAGATGCTGGAGGCTGTGAGAAACATCAACTCAGTTTGCAACATGTTTCTGCCCTTCTATCTTATCCCTACAGTAAGAAGGATGTTGTTCCCATTTATGAGTCAAAGCAGTTGGCATTTGGAAATTTTATATCCTTACTTTAAACTTATATATTATTTAAACTATTATGTTTAAAAACAACAACAGCAACAATAACTGCATGGTTGTCAGCCTGAGTTTGTTTGATTATTGAATGTGCAAAACAGTACTGAGAGTTGGGAAGCCAAATCCTGTGAAAAAAGAATTTGATTGTTTTCTTCATCCTTTAGGTAGGGGCTAACCAATTAGGGAATAAGTGCAGCTACTATTTTAATAACTTTCTGGAGTTCACATGCATACTGATCAGACCCCAGACTTATTTTCTTTAGAATCAGGTGTGAGGAAAAGGAACGAGCCAAAAGCCCTGCTATGGGACAAGCAGTTGCTTCTTTTGCCTGAGGGCACTTTGAGCGACTGCCTGCTCTGTATTATGGCTATAGAACTGAATGACCTGCCCTGGTCGGGGGAGGTGGAGTGATTGTGCTTGTTAGAGTTTTGCCAGACTTTGACCGGCCAGTCATTTTTATTTTGGTACTAGAGAATTTCTGGCCTTTCTCAGACTTTCCCCCTAAGTCAGTGGTTCTCTACCTTCCTAATGCCTCAACCCTTTAATACTCGTGTGTGAGAGTATTTGCATGTGGGCAGACTCGCCTGGAGACAGCTAGAGGAGCGGTGTCTTGGTTCCTAAGACCATGGGAAATATATGATTTCCGAAGGTCTTAGACAATCCTGTTTGACCCCCGAGGGGGTCGCGACCCACAGGTTGAGAACCACTGTCCTAAGTGATTAGACATGGGAGTTGCATAGGAATTTTTATTTAAAAATTTCTTCTTCATTCGAGAATTTTTAGAATTTTTTTTAGTTTTATATTTTATTTTTGAGTAGGTCTGACTATGGGAAACAGATGTTTGTTGTTGTTGGTGGTCCTTTCTTTTCAAAGTGGACCAGTGACAGGGCAGGTATCAGAAATCCAATTCTGACCATGGGACACTGCAGCTAGTGACCATGGGAATTCTCTGTGATTTTTTTTTTCTATTTTGAACAGAATTTTAGTCAAGGTTTTCTTTTTTTCCATTTAGAATAATTTTCCTTTTTGCCACATTTTTCAGATGCAGAAAACTGAGGGGTGGGGTACCCCATCAAATGGAGACTAAGTTGAACAAATTATGGCACATGAATGTAATAGAATAAGAAATGATGAAAAGAACTGTTTCAGGCTAACCAGGAGGACTTGTGTGTGTGAACGTATATAGAGTAAAGGAGGAAAAGAGCACAACAAGAACCATTAATGCAATAACAACACTATAAAAACAACTTTGAAAGACTTAAGAACTCTCATCAACTTTGACCAACCATGAATCCTGAATATTGATGATGAAGCATGCTATACATTTCCTGACAGAGAGTTGTTAAACTCAGGGTGCAGAGTGTAACATTTTTTTTTAAATATATAGCCAAAGTTGGAATTTGTTTTAACTATGCATATTTATTATAAGAGTTTTTGCTTCCCCACCCTAATAAAATAGAGGAGGGAGGTAAATATTTTTTGTTTAACTGAAAAGTTAGAAAAAAATGGGGGCTGACATGACTAAAATGAATTGTTGCATTGTAAGTGTAGAGATACATAAAGACCTGATATCTAGTAGACACATAGTATAAAATTAAGTACATTGTAAATTCATTGAAAAGAGCAAAAAAACAATTGAGGAATTATAAAGTACTTCATAGCCAGGTCAGTCTGGGACAGACCACTCAGAAAGTGTTCTGTGAATTGCTTGATCTCTTTCATAGTTGAAAATTTCCCCTTAGAATGACAATTGGAGATAGTACCTGCAAATTAATTTTCAAACCTTTCTCTGAGAAAGAGAGGCTCCTTAAAAATTTAGAAGCTGTCAGGTGCAGAAAGGGTTTCTCTTAGAGAAATTCCGAGGCATGCTAAAATCAAAACAAAACAAAAAAACCCTTTGCCTCAAAAACAAAAAACCCTTTGCCTTGAGGTAAGGCTGAGACCAGACCTTCATTAACTCCTTTCCAGAGTTATTATTGGTCCAAGTTAAAGATCTTCAGATGAAACCATGCCCTAGGGGAATACTCTTAGAGTATTTAGATTATTAGCCTTTTAGCCAAGTGATGGAGTCATTATAGTATTGTCTAGCATTTGAATTAGAAGAGAGTACTAGGATGATATAAGACCTCAGAAACCAACTAAAGAACTGCTGGTACATAGCCCCATTACAGAGTCCTTGGGGCCCATATGCATCATCTATAGTGATGGTATGAAAGAATGGGGATACAAATTTGTGTAGACTGCCAGATTTTGAACAAGAGAACCAAAACGAATGAATATTCCATTTCAAGAGTTCAAGATAAGAACAAATTTTAAATCCCCAATTAAACACCAAATTAGAAATCTTGAAAATAAAAGGAGAGATGAATAAAATTGAAAGTAAGAAAACCATTGAACTAATAAATAAACCTAGAAGCTGGTTTTATGAAAAAAAATAAAATAGATAAATCATAGGTTAATTTGATTTTAAAAAGGAAAGAAGAAAATCAGATTACTGATATCAAAAATGAAAGGGGTGAATTACAATTGTTAGTAGCTATTTTGTCCAATTATATGCCAATAAATTTGACAATATAAGTGAAATAGACGAATATCTACAAAAATATAAATTACCCAGATGAACAGAAGCAGAAATAAAATACTTAAATAACTCAGTCTTCGAAAAAGAAATTGAACAAGACATCAATGAACTTCCTAAGTAAAAATCACCAGGACCAGTTGGATTCATAAGCAAATTCTACCAAACATTTAAAGAACAGTTCGTCCCAATACTAGATAAACTGTTTGAAAAATAGGTGACACAGTCCTACCAAATTCTTTTTTACAACGCAAATATGGTACTAATACCTAAACCAGGAAGAGTCAAAACAGAGAGAAAAGTATGGACCAACTTACCTAATAAATATTGAGGCATAAATTTTAAGTAAAATACTAGCAAAAAGATCACAACAAAACATCACAAGGATCATACACTATAACCAGGTGGGATTTATACCAGAAATGTAGGGTTGGTTCAATATTAGGAAAACTGAACATACCAATAACAAAACCAACAGAAATCACATGATTATCTGAATAGATGCAGAAAAAGCCTTTGACAAAACACAGTACTCATTCCTATTAAAAAACATTAGAGAGCATAGGAATGAATGGAGCTTTCCTTAAAATTATAAGTAATAGTTATTAAAACCATCAGCAAGCATTATTTGAAATGGGCATAAGCTAGAAGCCTTCCCAGTACAATTAGGGGTGAAGCAAGGAAGTCCATTATCACCTCTATTATTTAATATTGTACTAGAAATGTTGTCTATAGCAATAAGAAAAGAAAAAGGAATTAAAATAATTAAGAATAGGCAATGAGAAAACCAAACAATAACTCTTTCCAAATGATATGATGTTATGCTTAGAAAATCTAGAGAATGAACTAAAAAGATACTTGTAATTATTCCAACTTTATCAAAGTTCCAGGAAAAAAATAAACCCACATATATCATCAGCATTTCTATATATTACCAACAAAGTCCAACAGCTAAAGATAGAAAGAGAAATTTCATTTAAAATAACTGTAGACAAAATAAAATACTTGGGAGTCTATCTGTCAAGACAAACCCAGGAACGATATGAACACAACTATAAAATGCTTTCCACACAAATAAAGTCAGATCTAATTGGAAAATTATTAATTGCTCATGGGTAGGTTTAGCCAACATAATGAAAATAACAGTTCTAACTAAATCAATCTATTTATTCAGTGTCATATCAATCAAACTATCAATAAATTATTTTGTAGAGCTAGAAAAAATATTCATAGTATTGGCTAACTCAAGGATGACAAGAGTATCAATGAAAAAAAATGTTAAAGAAGGTGGTCTAGCCATACTAGATGTCAAACTGTGTTATTAAGAGGTAATTATCCAAACACTTTGGTACTGGCTAAGAAATAGAGTGGTGGATCCATGGAATTAAGTACAAATTACATTATAGTAAATGACCATAGGAATATAGTATATGATAAACCCAAAGATCCAAACTTTTGAAAAAACTAGTTATTTGACAAAAACTGCTGGGAAAACTGGAGAACAGTATAGTAGTGTTATGGGAATCTAAAGATCTTTCCTGCCCCTAGGCCCTTTGCTAAAGTGGCTACGTGACTCTGAGGACCCTTGGATATTTGAAAGTATACTCTGTTCCCTAATAGGCTCCACGTGGTCACGTGGAGCCTGTGGCACCAGGCTTGTTTTCCAGGAATGCCTGTGCCTTGTAGCTTTGTGATTGGGCAGTGGGTCTAGAGGGCTGTGACATTCTCTAAGCCAGGAGAAGGCTATATATACACCCTGATGTGAGGTTTTGGTTCGGGGCTCACTTTGAGAAGAGTTGTGTGATTTGGCCAGAAGAGACTCTGGGCAGCCGTTGAGCCCCCTGGCTGTGAAAAACCCAGATGTTGGTGCTTCCCTCTCTGGTAACTGACTAGGTAACTGATGTAAGGGTCAGAC
>CM053586.1:248138816-248189187 GCA_028646515.1 Pseudochirops corinnae
AAAAAAAAAAAGACCTCAGCAAAATTTACAAATGATCTCTCTGTGTTTGAGAAGTGATAGAATCCCAGAGGCAAAAACTCAAAGCCAAGTTGTCATTATATTCTACCTTAATGCTAGTTCCACAGTCACAAAATCGAGATTCAATGCAGTCATATATGAGCTCCGTGAACATGAACATCAACCAACATCAGTGTAGCAATGAGAGAAGAGAGGGTAATATGAGGAACAGAATTTAAAAAAAATCCTGGGTTCTAATCCCTGATTTTCAAAAGCCACATGCAGATTTTAGCAGTACAGTTACAACTCTAACTGTAATGAGCATTTGGGAGCACTGTCCCATATGGGAATAGTGGGCCCAGGTGGAACTCTCCCTACCCTACCAACCTTCAGGACCATCTTCTTTATGTTCCTGTTAACTACATTAGGTACTCCTCCATGAATCCTCTTGAATAATCGAAGGTCATTAAATTGACCAGAGTCTCATATCTTTCAAAGTTGTTTTTATTTATAAAGTTATTGTATACTATTTTCTCCTGGTTCTGCTCACTGCATTTTGCATCATTTTATGTCTTCCAAAGTTTGTTTGAGACCATCTCTTTAAGTCTTTTACAATGGAGCAATAATATTCCATCATATTTGTGTAGCATACTTTGTTTGGCAGCTTCCCAATAGATGGACACCCCCTCAAGTATGCAGTTCTTTTCAACTACAAAAAGAGGTACTATAAATGTTTCGTACATGTGACTCTTTTTTCCTCTTTCTTGGATCCCTTTGTGATATAGGCCAAATAGAGGAATAGCTGAATCAAAGGATATATGTAGTTTAATGACTTTTGTAGCATAGTTGCATCATAGAATCCAGCTTGGTTAAATATCTATCTTCATGACACAAAGTCATAGTTTCCCTATCTAACATCTTTAGCAGGACCATGGGATGATCTATGCCATTGGATAAGAGAATTGCTTTGCATTTCTGACCAGCAGGATCCTCTGTGTCTATACATTTTACAGAGACTATCTATCTCGTTTTCTATGAAGTCACGGAACTCATGAGGCTCTTTCTTTAGGTGCTATGGAGGAACAAACATCCATCATCCTCTATGGGTTCTTCTTTCCAGTTCTTCTTATGCTGTCGAGGAATTGTCACCTTCAGCAGCTTCTAATTCACAACCTGTCTCTTTCTGCAATTCCCTGAATTGATCTGCCTGAGCTTTGTACTTGATCCTATCAGTCTACATGAGAGAAGGTTCTTGAGAATGAGTATGTTGCCACCTCTTATCTCTCTCTTCAATTTGAAATTAGTTCTGTTATAAAATCATTGGGTGACAAATAATTTGTTACTGTTGCGATCTGGTAGACAGTTGTGCTTTAAAAGGATGCCTTGAATGCAGTTGCAGCCAGACTGAAATTCTCCTGTTTTCCCAAAGCAGTGGACAAAGAAAGGCATCTGAAAATATTGTGGATGACTGGAAGATTTTTCATTAAGACTGACTGCTCAGCTCAGCACTACTGTGATCCTAAGGTCTATAATTTAGCTCCATGATCAGAAAATAGTAATAATTGCTGCCTGCTTCTGTCCTACTTTTGTAGCCAGGGTTTCTTCAATCTGGTGCAGTTCTGTTTCATATTGGTTAAAGTGAATTCTGTCTTGTTTTAGATCACTGCACATTTTGGTAAGGAGATTGTCCTCTTGCATCAAGGTGCTGAAAGTGAATCTGGGCTGAGTTAGAGTTGTGCTCTTTGTAGTCAGTTCCCTGCCTCTGCCCTAAGCTTCAGAGAATTTTTAGACTATAGCAGATATTTGCATCCCATGCAGAATGTTTATGCCTTTTAAAGTTGAGTATGTAGGATAATACAGAATAAATATTCCATCAATACAACTCAGCTGCTGTTATATCATTTTAGTCCTGTCCAACTCTTCCTGACCCCATTTAGGGTTTTCTTGGCCAAGATACTGGAGCGGTTTGCAATTTTTACAGATGAGGAAGCTGAGGCAAATAGGGTTAAGGGAATTCTCCAGGATCAGACAGCTAGTAAGAGTCTAAGGTCAGATTTGAACTCAAGTGCCCCTGACTCCGGGGCCAGCACTTTGTCCACTGAACCACAGCTGCCTTTTGATGACTCTCTTCTTCTGAACAAATGCAGCTCAAATTCAAATTAACATTCAAGGTCCAATTCAATCTCACAGAAACATAACTTTCTGGTCTTATCTCACACTTGATTTATGCTCTACCTGGGGGCACTCACTTTCCCTTTTCTTTTCTGCTTTCTCTTCTTCATGCCTGAAGTGCCTCTCTATACCCTTCACCTCAACCTCTCTGGTCAAGGAAAAAAAATGCCTGCCCTTTCAAACCCAGTTCAGATGTCACCTTTTCTACGAATGTCTGCCTGATTCCCCTGGTCTGTAAGGATCTTTCTCTCCCTAGACTTCACATAGCACTTTGTATCCCTCTTGTGAACTTATTTATTTGTATTATTTCCCAGAATATGTGTCATTCCCTACTACCTTGTCAGACTCTAAGCTCAGTGGTCTAGAGGCCTCTAAGGTCCCTTTTTCTCTTGTTCTATAACGAGGTCATTTCCCAATATCCCCTCTCCCCTATACATAGTACTTCCCCTCATAACAAATAAATATATTGAAATAAATCAAACTAACCCAGTGACCAGGCCTGATGGTATGTGCTTCATTCCACACCTGTACAGCACTTCTCTCCTGACAGTGGGGATGCATATTACATTTCATATTTCCCCCAGTACTTAGCACAGTAAGTGCCTACTAAATGTTTGCTGTTGTTATGCTAATACCATCTTTAAAAATTTGCTTGAAGCCTTGTACTCTGCTCTGCCCAAACAGAGAGAACAGTATATTTGGCATTCTGCTTATTCAAGGTATTCTTCACCCTACTTATCTTGCATAGCTGACATTCTAGTTAGGAACAGAAAATGAATGATGATTACTTCAAAACTAAGATCTCTGCCTTTATCATCTTCTCTCCTTGAAGCCTTGGAGACCCCTCATAGAATAACCAGCATCAAGGGGATGGACTTTGCAAGCCAACGAACTGTAAAGAACTAACTGGTAGTGAACAACTTTTAGACAGAGGCAACACTCACCTTTCCTAAGGCCCACACTCCATCTAAAATCCTGCTCAGCAACAGTAGCCAATTCTATTTCTAATCTGCTAGCCCCAGTGGCTAGAGGCTCCAGATGTAAGAGCCTCACTCTCACTGATAAGCAGAAGAGTGCCTACTAGGAAATCCTGACTGCCAAATGCTGGCTACGTAGGTTAAGTTGAATGAGAAAAATAATTGCCTGTCAAAACATTTAATTCTATCTGAGAAGCGTCATGTCCATCTTTCCTTTTTCTTTGTCAATACTCTTCTGATTTCCCTTTCTCAACTAATTCCAGGGAAGTGGTCCAGTTACTATTGGTCTTGTGCCTGTATGGAAGATGGACAAGCTGTCAATCACTATTGAAAGTAAGAAGGTGCCTAGGCACTGTTGTCTTTTGGAGAGTGGCTGGTACTAGAATAAGGGGTCTCTGACTAAGGAAGAGCCAATGGTTCTCCTGCAGGAGGTAGCAGGGACTGGAAACTAATAACAGCAAGGGACACTATAACACACATGCCTGGCCCAGTTTCTTGTAAGTTCTTCCATAATCATGGATCGTCTTTGTCAGAATCTCTAATCCCCTGTTCCCTTCCTCTCATATCCCATACCAGACTCATAGTTTTGGCAGGTAAGCCTAAGACTTCCTTCTAAGGTCTGAATGAGTTTCTCATCATTCTCAGCATCAAACATAGTGCTTTGCACGTATTGGGAATTTAATAAACATTTGTTGAGTTGAAGAGACCTCCATTCATCCATCAGGGCAATGCCTGAAGCATAAAGATTCTTAAATAGCCTCTCTTTTGGCAAGAGTTACTATGGCAACGAGGAAGATCATTTATAGGGGAGTGTTTTGTATGAGTGAAATTTCGCTAAAATTAATATCAGATAACAGTATAGGGAGAAAGCAGCAAGAGTTTTGGAATCTCATCCTAACTGAGTCACTAGGCTGTTTCAAGTAACCAGCTCATTCAACAGATAAAGAAGAACATTGGTTCTACCTTAGAAATGAATCTAGTGATAGGATTTAGAGTAAAATTAATTAGAATTAAGGCATTATGTTATACCAGACAGAGCTTTGGAACTTGTGAATCAGGAAAAAAATGGGTTCAAATCCTTCCTCAGAAACTTACTAGCTATGTAACTCTGGGCATGTTACTTAACATGTTTATGCTTCAGTTGTCTGATATATAAAATGAAAAGGTTAGGTCTGATGGCCTCTGAAGTCGCTTCTAGATCTATGATTGTACAAGAATGGCTTTCAAGCGCTTAACATAAAAGCTGAGAAAATGTACCCATGGGATTTTTTTCTATGTATGTATGTAGGTAGAATATATCCCTATTCCACAATTAAAGAGGTATTTAAGATTCTGAAGGAGACCAATGGATTCGAAGAAGATTAAGTTATGGCAATTTTACACAGTGGGAACAATTTAAAAGAATATGTGGTTTAAAATTTTATGTAAACTTGCCATTGACTTAGTTCTTTCACATACTCTCTTTTTGTTGTTTAGCTGCTTTTCAGTCCTGTCCATCTCTTCATGACCCCATTTAGGATTTTCTTGGCAGAGATAAAAATGGTTTTCTATTTTCTTCTCCAGCTCACTTTATACATGAGGAAACTGAGACAAACAGAGTTAAGTGACTTGCTCAGGATCATACAGCTAGTAAATATCTGAGGTCAGTCTTCCTGACTCCATGCCAGGTGCTCCATCCATTATAGCACCTAGCTGCACTGTACTCCCTTAGAAGAATTGAAAGCAAGCCTCTGAGGCATACATTACTTTAGTAGCCACTAGAAGGTAGTTTCACCTGCCATGAGGTGAGTTAGTCTAACCATCCTGACACTGTCTTACGAGAATCAGTTATGCAGAGAACAATTGGGCTGCCTCGCCAGTTTCTGAACAAATACATCTCCCTCTAGTGTTCTACCCTTGTTGAGCCTCTATCTCCAGTCTGTCACATCATTTATCACCAAACATCTTAGAAAAAGAGGATCTGCATTAACTGTTCATACCCTTTGGCCAGGAATCCCTCTTACTCGGCATATACTCTCAAGAACATCAAGAAAAGAAACAAAGGTCCAGTAAATACCAAAATTAAAAGGTGCTTGCTCCTCGGAAGGAAAGGCATGGCAAATCCGGACAGCATACTAAAAAACAGGCATCACCTTGCCAAAAAAGGCCCATATAATCAAAATGATGGGTTTTTTGATAGTAATGTATGACCGTGAGAGTTAGACCGTAAGGAAAGCTGTGTGTGCAAAACGGTGCAGGTTTCACAGGCATATTCACCAATGAGGTCTGCACAATGGCTCTGTAGATCTTTAGTCTAGAAGGCAGTCTTGATACCTCTTCTCTCCCACACTTTCTTTCAGATCCTCCCAAACACTGAGCTAACAGGCAATGTGTGTAAATTTCTTCTTGAAAACCTATTCATCCATAATCACATCTTCAACACTCTGTCTTTTCCAGATGAACTTGGAATCATGAGAATAACTTGGAGCAAGTCACTTACTTCCCTGAACTTCCATTTTCTCATCCTTCTAGATCTCTCTGCAGCATTTGTAATTGCTGATGACCTTCTCCTCCTAGACACCTTATCCTTTCTGAGTTTTAGTAACATTGTGCTTGCTCTCTCTCTCTCTCCCTCTCTGTCTCTCTCTCTCTGTCTCTCTCTCTCTGTCTCTCTGTCTCTCTCTCTCTGTCGCTCTCTCTCTCTCTGTCTCTCTCTCTCTGTCGCTCTCTCCCTCTCTGTCTCTCTCTTTGTCTGTCTCTCTCTTTCTCTCTCTCTCTTTCCTTTCTCCTTCTACCTTGTCTGGATGTTTTTTTCTCAATCTCCTTTACTAGATCTTTAACCATGTCTCATCTACTAATTGTGAGTATACTCCAAAACTCTGTCCTGGGCTGTCTTCCTTTTTCCTTCACTTGGTGAGAGAGACCATCAGCTCCCATAGAATCTATTGTGATCTCTATGCAGATAACTCTGATTTATCTAGTTCTACTATTCAGAGACAGAGACAGAGAGAAACAGAAAGAGAGAGAGAGAGAGAGAGGGAGGAAGGCAGGGAAGGAGGGAGAAAAAGAGGGAGAGGGAGAGAGAGAGAGAAAGCTTCGACAATTGCCAATGGACATTACAAAATGGAAATCCTGGAGACTTCATGAATTTACTATGTATAAAAACAGAATTCATCATATTTTCCCCAAAACTTGCATCTCTCTTGAACTTCCCTGATACTATTGAGGGTACTACTACTTTTCTAGTTACTGAAGTTTGAGTCCTAGGTGTCATTCACATCCTGTGTATGCAATCAGTTATTAAATTTTGCTGTTTCTGTCTCCACAGCATCTTTCCTATGTGTCCCCTTCTTTTCACACACGGCTACCATCCTCCTACAGGTTCTCCTTACTAGTCAGCCTCAAAAGCCTCACATTTCTTAATACTGTAATTCTCCTTCACACAACTACAAAATTATTTATCCTAAATTTCAGGTTTGGCCATACCCTCTTTTCCTACCCAATGAGTTTCAGTGGCTCCCATTTGGTATTTAAAGCTCTTAATAGCCCAGCTACCACTTGCAATCTTTATAGGCTTTTCATGCATTATTCTGTTCTTCACATTATGCTATCCAGTCAGTCATACTGATCTACTGACTTTTCCTCAAAGTGACATTCCATCTCTCTGTGCCTTTGCACTGGTCCTTTGCCATGCCTTTAAAGGTCTCCCTGCAAATATATGAATATTTACAAAAACATCAAAATTTATATACCAAGAAACAGGAAATTCAAACAATCCAATCTCAGAGGAAGAAATTGAACAAATTACAAATGAATTTCCAAAGAAAAATTTCTTGAACCAGATGGGTTCATAAGTGAATTCTATCAAACATTCAAAAAATACAATTTCAATATAACGTAAATTGTTTGCAAAAGTAGAAAAAGAAAAGATCCTGCAAATTCATTCTATGACACAAATATTGTTTTGATATATGAACCAGAAGAGTCAGAACATAAAAAGAAAATTATAAATCTATCTCCCTAATAAATATAGATGCAAAATATTAAAGAAAATATTAGCAAAGGAATTAAAATAACCGAACAGGAAGATTATACATTATGATCCGGTTAGATTTGCACCAGGAATCCAGGGTTGCTTTAATATTAGGAAAACAATAAACTTAGGTAACCATATTAATAATGAAACAGTAAAACTCGTATGATTGTATAAATGGATTCATAGAAACCTGACAGAATATAACACACATTTCTGTTTGAAAAAAAGAAACACTAGAAAATGTGGGATTAAGTGAACCTTTTCTTACCATGGTAAATAGTACAAACCTAAAACCAAGAGCCAGCTCTATGTAATGGGAAAAACTAGATCTCTTTTAGCAGGGTTGGGATGAAATAATCATGTCCGTTGGCATCTCTTCTATTTGACATACTAGAAATGCAGGCTATAGCAATAATACAAGAAAAAGAAATTGAGTGGATAAGCAGAAGAAACAAATGAAGAAATAAAAGCATTACTTCTTTCAGATGACATGATTATATACTTAACCCTAGAGGTTCAACTAAAATTAATTTAAATAATGACCTCAGCAAAGTTGCATGATATAAAATAAATTCACATAAATCAGTGTTTCTGCATAATACCAATAAAGCCCATCAGAAAGAGATCAAAAGAGAAAATCCATTTAAAATAACTTCTGAATGCATAAAACACTCAGGAGTCTACTTGTCAAGATAAACAAAAGAACTATATATATATATATATAACTGTAAACCACTGTTCACAGAAATAAAGACAAACTAAATAATTAGAGGAATATTAATTGCTCATGGTAGGCTAAACTAATAAAATAAAAATGATAATGCTAACTAAATTAATTTATTTATCCAAGGCCATTCCAATAAAACTACCAAAGGGCTTCTTTATAGGGAAAAAAAAAACATGAAATGTATATGAAAGTGAAAATGTAAAGAACCTGCAGGTAAATCGTGTTCATATGCTTTGATCATTTATCTGGTGGGGAATGGGTCAATCTTATAATTTTGAACCAATTCTTTATATGTTTTGGAAAACTTAATGAGAGAATTTTTCTATAAATATTTTTCACAGTTACTCATCTCCCTTCTAATTTTAATTTATTTGTATGTAAAAAAATCTTTTTTATTGCTATAATCAAAATTGTCCATTTTAATCTTCTGTGATTTTTAATACTTATCTCATCATTTTCCATTCCCCTAGCAACAGATCTGAAAGGTGATGTCTTTGATTTTAAATA
Organism: Pseudochirops corinnae; assembly: GCA_028646515.1. Lineage (NCBI taxonomy): Eukaryota > Metazoa > Chordata > Mammalia > Diprotodontia > Pseudocheiridae > Pseudochirops > Pseudochirops corinnae. The sequence continues at coordinate 248,147,212 of CM053586.1, forward strand.
TTTTATTTTTTCCAATTACATGCAAAAATAATTTTTAATGTTTGTTTTTAAAAATTTCGAGTTCCAGATTATCTTTCTCTCTGTCCCTCCCCTACCCCTATTGAGAAAACAAGCAATTTTATATAAATTATACATCAGTCATGTAAAACATGAATGGTAATTTTTTTCTTCTTCTATTTTGCTTATTATGTTACTATATCTAAATTGTGTTTCCACTTGGAGTTTGTATTGATGTGTGTTGTAAGATGTCAGTCTGCAACTAATTTCTGCCAAACTGATTTCCAATTTTCTCAGCATTTTTTGTCAGTGAGACCTTTCCCTCAGTAATAGGAGCCTTTTGATTTATTGAACACAATCCTCCTGTATTCTGTATACCTAATCTGTTCCAATAACAGACCTGTATCTTTTAACTAGGATCAAATGGTTTTAATTATTATTGCTTTGGGGTAGAGTTTGAAATCTAGTACTGATAAAGTTCTTTCCTTTCCATTGTTTTTTTTATGATTTCTTTTGAGAGTCTTGACCTTTTGCTACTCTACGTGAATTCCGGTATTATTTTTTTCTAGTTTCTTTAAAATAAATCTGTGGTAGTTTGATAGCTACAACATTGAGAAAGTAAATTAATATAGATAATAGCATTTTTATTACACTTACTTGACTGATCTATGAAAAATTAATAATTTTCAAATTATTAGGATCTTTTAAAATAATTCAGAGTATTTTATTTATTGAGTTCACATAGTCTTGGCAAGTAAACTCTCAAATATTTCTTACTCTCTATTGTTTTTTTAAATGGAATTCCTATCTCGATAAATTTGGTTAGTAATATTCAGGAATTCTGATATATATGTGGATTTATTTTATATCCTATGACTTTGCTGAATTTAGTCATGGTTTCATTTGATTTTTAAGTTAACATTTTAGGGTTTTCTAAGTAAATCATCTTATCATCTTTTAAAAAAAAAGGTTCATTTCTTCTTTCCCTATGCTTATTTCCATGATTTTTCCTTCTTGTTTGTCCCATTTCTGGGACCATGTTAAATAGAAGTGGTGATGATGTACATAGTCTATTCTTTGGTCATATTTGAAAGGCCTCTGCCTTTTCTTTATTACATATAAGGTTTGCTCTCTATTTTTCATAGATAATATTTATTATATTAAGGAAAAGCCCACTTATTTATGTGCTTTCTAGTTTTTTTAAAAGAAACATATGTTAGATTTTATTAAAAGCTTTTTTTTAGTACCTATTGATATAATCATGAGTTATTACTTGAGTTATTAAAAATATTTATTATATTTATATTCTTCCTTCTTTTGAACCAGCCTTCTTTTCCTGGCATGAATCTTGGTGATAGTGTACAATGTCTTCAATATATTGCAATAGTCTATTTGCTAATATTTTATTTAAAATTTTTGTGTCAGTATTCATTAGGGTTATTGGTCTATAGTTTTCTTCCTTTGTTATGTCTTTCCTTGATTTATGTATCCATACTACAACTGAATCATAGACGGAGATTGGAAGTGTTTCTTTTCATATTATTTCAAAAAATGTATATAATATTTGAAGTAATTCTTCTTCGAATATTTTATAGATGTCACATAAATTCTGGTTCTGAGCTTTTTTTGTGTGGATTCGTTAATAGCTTGTTCAGTTTCCTTTTCTGATATTGAGTTACATAAAAAAGTCTATTTATTCTTTTGTTACTTTAGGTATTTTATATTTTTGTAATTATTCATCCATTTCCTCTAAATTATCAGTCTTGTTAGAACATAATTGGGAAAAATTATTTCTGCTAATTTCCTTTATTTCCTCTTTAATTGTAAATTCTCCTTTTTCATATTTGATACTTGTAATTTAGTTTTCCTCTCTTTATAAGATTACATAATTGTTTATTAGGTTTTTAAAATAAATCTCCTTATTCATCAATTTAGTGTATTTGTCCTTGTTTTTGGCTTTCAATTATATTTTGCTCTTTATTTTCGGAATTTCTATTCTGTTACATAGTTGAATGGATTTTGATTTGTTCAAGTTTTTTTAATTAACTTTTATGCTCAATTCATTTATTCTCTCTTTTGTTGATGAGTTTAAAGATATAAAATTGCCCCTACCAACTGCTTTAGCTGCATCCCATAAGCTTAGAATATCATTTCATTATTGTCATTTTTAAAAATTCAATTAGCAATTTTTTTAATAATTTGTTCTTTGACCCACCAATTCTTTAGAATTATTATTTAGTCTTCAATTACTTTTTAAGTCTTTCTTCAAGTGCTCTTTATTCAATATAATTTTTTTTATTATATTGTGATAAGTAAATATGTTTAGAATTTCTGCTTTTCTCCTTTTTTTGATGATGCTCCAATATAGGGTCAACTTTTTAAAAATTTTCATGCCGTGGAGATCTACCACAGAGTCCAAGATAAAAAGGGATGTTTTTACGGGTAGTGAGATTCTCCAGATGTTTTTTGCAAATGAAATCATGTGTAAGTCCCAGAACACGGTAAAGCTTCCGAGAAGAGATATGTAAACATTTGAAAGAGTTTGGCTAACCATCTATAAGGAAGAATCAAGGGGCAAAGAATATCTATTATTCAAATCATGACCTATAGTTAGATAGGAAACCTACAGAGTGCATATTTCTGGATTTAGCACATGGTAATCATTTAAGAAATGTTTTTTCATTCATTCATTGCCTCTCTCTCTGTATATATATTTCCACATGCATATACACATACTTATCTACATCTACATATATGTATACATACACATATTAATATGTCCATATATGTATATTTATATACATATTATGTATATAGAAAGTACAAATGGATAAACTACACTCACAATTAAGCAGAAATATGACAGTAGAATGGATTAACTTTGGGAAACTAATGTTCCTTTGATTATCTTAAGACTTCTCCTTAAAACAAAGACCCAGATTTTAATACCAAAATTCTACAGATATTGTTAAGTGTATGGTGTCAAGTCATGTGGTCTTGGAAAATATTAAAATACACATCACACAAATAACAATAGAGAAGCAGAAGATGGGTGTGATAATGCTGCAATATATAGCAAAAAAAAAATAGACTGAGTGATATCAGGAAAAGTAATTATCAAAAAATAATACTGGCTGATCACATGGTCAAAATGAAGGGTAACTAATGGACAGCCTACATGCTCTACTGGTATCTTCATAATATCAGGAGAAAGCAAGGATGGTTCCTGGTACATTGGGATGACCACCTCTAGTGAATTTATGAGGTAACATTGATAAGAGTTGCACAGAATGGATGGGCATATTGTGGATTACAATCTTCATAACTGAAAGGAATACTTCAATTAGTTAAAATCCATGTGACTCTTTCAGCACATCCAATTAAGTGAAAGCTTTCAACAGAATAATGTATCTGCTATAATATTTATAGAATATCAGAACTGGAATGGACATCAGACCCATTCCAGTACAACAGTACTTAACCAAGAATCATCTTAAATCATCCCAAAAAGCAGTTGCCCAATTTCTGTAGAAAAGAACCACAATATAAGACTATCTCAAAGAACCAAACAAATTTTGGGGTCAATTGATGGTCCTGGTCGTTCTAGTGAGTGTGAGTTTTGTTTCCTAATTGCCTATTCTAATTCTTTCTGATTTGTTTTAAAATTTCTATCTGAAAGTATCTTGAATGAGCATAAAGATGATAACATCTCAAGTCATTCTAAAGAAGTGTAAATAAGCCAAGAAAATGTAGCCACTCCAAACCTGCTTGTATTTTATTCATTTTCTTTCAGTGTGAGAAAAAAGGGAGGTGGGCGAGGAACAGAAGAGAAAAACAGGTAAGAGAGGGTAAGGGAGAGATGGTATTTGCATGTGTGAATTAGTTTGAAAAAGTAAAGTGGAATCCCAACAACTAGTTAGCTAATTGATTACTTTCAAAATAACAAGATGATTATAGAACAACTTTTTCCCCATTGACAGATTTGTAGGAGCAGAGGAAAAAAAGAGAGAGAGATGCAAGTGCAGGAAACTTGATTATGGCCTTTTATTATTAATGATATGCTCTAAGTAGTTCAGTGGATTTTTAGAACTCCAAGGTCATATTATCATAATTTGTCTGTTTCATTTACTATCTGAAAATGGAAAAATCTTCCCTTCTGTTCTTTTTCCCTTCCCTTTTCTTTGACAGCTCAATAACAGGCAGCAAATGGCTGATGGGGAAGACCCAGGCAGCCTTATGCGCTTGCTGAATCTGTGGCTGACTTTTGGTTGATGGTGCTGTGGAAGAATCGATGGGCCAGGGTCTTTTTGCTTGCCCCTATGTCCCTGTTGAACCTGTAAACTTTGCTCTGCCATGAAAATGGCTGTAAGGGTAAGGGAAGGTTGAGGCTGAAATCTGTTTCATTGTACCCATCTGGCCTTCCAGCTTGATTACCAGCAGTATGACTATATCCTTCTGCTGAACCAAGTCTGGGCACCATGCCCACTTCTGTAGTTTCAGAAATGACATCCACAAAGTCATGCCACTTTTCGGTCTCAAAATCTGGCTTGCGGGCTACAGCTCTATTGTGACAGCCCCACATGTTATCCACGACCATTTGAACAAACGCAGTGCACTTTTAGGCCCAATGACACAGCTTATAATAATAATAACTAGCATTTATATAGCACTTTAAAGTTAAAAAAACAATGACACAAATACATTCTCTCATTTGATCCTCCCAAGAATTCTGTGAAATAAATACTACAGAGATGAGAAATAGAGACTGGACCCATGATTTCATTTGTACAAGGAAACCCCAGGTAAGGAAACTTCCTCTACCAATTCAAGTTCACACCTTCTTTGCAAATTATAATCTTAGAGTATTGCCTAGAGCACTCTGAGGTTAAGTTACTTATCCAGAATTTTATAGCTAGTATGTGTCACGGGGTAGGATTTGAACCCAGTTCTTCCTGGACTTTGAAAGCCAATGAAATACAATGTATAGAAGCCAACCATGGAGTCAAGACAACCTAGGTTTAAGTACTACCTTTGTCACATACTGGGTCTCTTACCTCTTAGCACTCTTAGAAATTCTCTAAGATTACAAATTACAGACCAGTTACTGGTTAGTATTGATAGGGAGAGGTTTTTGTTTTTGTTTTCTTGTTTTGTTTTGAACTTGCTGCTCCATATAACAGAAAGATGTAGTAGAAAAAACAGTGTTGGGGTGGCTAGGTGGTGCAGTGAATAGAGCCCCGGCCCTGGAGTCAGAAGGACCTGAGTTCAAATTTGGCCTCAGACATTCGACACTTATTAGCCATGTGACCCTCGGCAAGTCACTTAACCCCAATTGCCCTGCCTTTCCTCCTCTAAAAAGAAAAAGAAAAAAAACTATGTAACAAAAGTTCATAGTTTCATATACAAAACATTTTTTCTTTGCATACTGAAATATTTGTCTACTGATATTCATTAAGTTCATAGCAAAAATTAAATAAAATTTTAAAATAAGATAATATGAGTTAATTTATGAGATTAGCTGGTTATGTAGCAAGGCCTTCCTCAAGAGAATGAGGCAAGAGACAGCTAAGTTATGATGGAGATAGGAAAATCAAGAAAAATCCTGAGCAGGGAGCACTACTACTAGGTAGCATGAATGTACTCTTCCATTCTGCTGCCAAAGGGAATTTCCTTAAGCCCAGATCTGCCCATAGCATTCCTCTACTAAATTAACTCTGGTGTCTCTCTCTCTTGCCTCTAGGATACAATATTAGTTCCACTGTTCATTTTTAAAGTAGTTTACAACCTGGCCCCAACTTATCTTTCCAGCTTCATTGTACTCTCCTCTCCTTTCCCACACAGCAAATCTCCTGAAATGGTCTTTTCTCTATGTCATTTCCCATCTCCATGTTTTTGTACTGGTTATGCCCTATCCCTATGTAGCGGCAACCACACTGGCATACCCAGGATGGCCTCTAGCACAGGTTCTTAGATCTGCTTTACTAGGAAAGATAGCTGTTCAAGGGGTCAACAATCTTTCTAATTACATTCATTAGTTCGGGGGGAAAGTCTGTACCCTGAACTTCAGAGAAAATCCAAAGAAAATAGAGAAAATACAAACAGAGAAATAAAGATCACTAGAGAAGTCTTCTAACTGTCTGAAAAATTATCACAGATCAACAGACAGATCTAATTGTCTGACCAAGGCAATATATACATAGTTACCAGGGAGAGAAGCACCAATATCTGGGTTTTTCAAAGCCGGAAGTTCCTTAACAGCTACCTAGAGTCTCATCTGACCAAATCACACAAACACTCTTGCAATGAGTCAGCCCCCAAGCAAAATACTAACCTCGGAGTATATATATACACACCATTTTTAGAGCCAGAGGGCGTCACAACCCTCATGACTCAGTGGCTAATCAGAAATTAACAAAAGGAGTGAAAGTCTTCTTACAAGCAATACTCCCCTAAGCAAGTGTCCCTTAATGGGCTCCATCTATTAATGGGCCAGAAAGAACTTAAATTCCATTAACATTACAGCCTGGAATACACTTCCTCCTTGGCCAGCCTCATAGAATCCCTTGCTTCCTTCATAATGTGGCTCAAACATCAGGTTATACATGAAGCCTTTTCCAATCCCAACAGCTACTCCCCTCCCAAGCTACCTTGTATTTAATTAAGTATCTTGTATTTATTCTATTTAAATTCCCCTCTGTATAAACTTGTATAACATATTTGTTATCATCTCTGGTAGAGTGAAAGTTCCTTAAGAATACAGATTGTGGCATTCTTTATATTTGTATGCTGGCATCTAGTACAGTGCCTGTCACACATACTATATTTAATAAATGTTTGCTAATTGATTGATTGATGGGGCAGGAGGGTACTATAAAGAGCAAGAATAGTAATGAGGGCAGAAGGGTACTAGAAACAAATGTAAATAGATCTGTAATCTCTCTGATGTAAGCACTTCTTCAAATTGTTTAGATTGTAACTTAGCCATGACTTTTCATCTTTCATCCTACTTGTCCAACTGTGTCTTCCCATGAATGTCCCATGGGCTAGGAACAAATACATACATCTCCTGATATTGTTTGAATACCAGTTATCCTCCTCTCTCACAATCTCTCTGTCTCATCTATTTTTTCAGTCATATGTCTCTCTGAAGAAGCTGGAAAGACTTACATGAAGTGGTGCAAAGTGAAGTGAACAGAACCAGGAGAACATTGTACATGGTAACAGCAATATTGTAAGATGAAGAATTGTGACTGACTTAGCTATTTTCAGCAATACAAAAATCTAAGACCAGCCCAAAGGTCTAATGATGTAGCATACTGTCCTCCTCTAGAGAAAAAACTGATATTGTTTGCATCTTTACTTATTTCTACAAACTCTTTATGAGAACAATCTACCCCGGTATCCCATTAGAGTGGCAGTGTGTCCCCTTGAAGAGCGTGTTGAATTTGGATTCTGAGAGGCTTTGAGTTTGAATCATGCTTCACACTCCTGTCAGAAATCTGACCTTGGACAAGTGACTCAATAACTGAGTTCCAATTTCATTGTCTGAAAAATAGGAACAACAATATCTTTCATACTTATATCTAAGGATTATTGTATAAAGATCAAATAAGGAAAATACATAGTTGAGACCTGAAGAGTCCTGGAAAAATGAATGAGTAAAAGTAACTGGCTGCATGTTACCCATGATAACTCATATGTGAGAAGTTTTATGAGTGACAGAAGGGATGGGCATGACTTAAGAGGAATTGGGATAGTCACGGAGCAAGCATGAAAGCTTTTCAGTTGTTAGCCCAAGTGCTACATTGGTATCCATGTATGGCAGGTAAAAGATGAAATGACTGAGGAAACATAGGTTCAATCTTCTGGGCATATCAATTTATTAAGCAATGTATGGCAATTGCCCAAAAAACCAGGACCAGAGCTCCTCAGTTTAGGCCTGGACCCCAGTACAGGGGGAGACAGACTTTTATACCTTAGAAACATCTAATCAAATAAAGCCAATTGATCAAAAGGAAACAATATAACATTAGGTAGTCTGATTTCTATGGATGAAAGATTAGGAACTTTCCAAATTGGGAGGGGGAGAGTGACTTCTAAATTCAGAAAAAAAGATGTTCTACTCCCCTCAAGTGTCTGTGAACAAAGGAACCTAGAAGCAATAACGGATTGACCGGTATGGGGCCAGTTTTCAGATCAGACATATGGGCTGCTTGACATGCACAATTGTGAGAACACTGCTTGCATCAATCTTTGGATCTGGCCAGGTTTCTGGTCATCATAACTTAGGCCCTTAGTTAAACATCTCTAAATAGCAAGCAGAGATGGTTTACTTTCCCAACCATGTAGGGTTAAGTTAAAATCCTACAATAAGGTTTTGCCCAGTTCCCACAACTTTTTTGAGGTTTGCATACCATTTTGTTTCTCAATTATGTGTAAAAACAATTTTTAATATTCATTTTTAAAAATTTTGAATTCTAAATTCTCTCTCCCGCCCTCCCTTACCCCTTCCTTGAGATGGCAAGCAATTTGATATAGTATATATGTGTGTGTGTGTGTGTGTGTGTGTGTGTGGCATGTATGCAAAAAATATTTCCATAAGTCATGTTGTGAAAGAAAACACAGACCAAATAATAATAATAAATCAAGTTTTTTAAAAAGTATGCTTCAATTTGCATTCAGACTCCATCAGTTCTTTCTTTGAAGGTGGATACTGTATTTTGTCTTGAGTCCTTTAGCAGCTACCACAACTGAACAAAATTTTTTTCACAAGTTAGAAGTTGAATAATTGAATAGAGATCTGGGTTAGCTCCAGAACTGAGTCACAAAATGGAGTCAGTGTGATTCCCTTGATTCCCACCATTAACCATTTCCTCTCCTAATTCCCTCAGTTTCACCCTTTTGCTTCATGGGGAAGTCAGCAGTCTACTTTCCCCTTGGACCACTTATCTATAAACCAAATTCATAAGGCTTTTCATATACTCATGATCAGAATTACATGTCAGATTACAGATCAAACTACTTATGGGGCTCACAATGGACTAATTTTGAGAAGGTAGATTTACATGTCACCAAGCTTACCAAGAAAAACATAAATACCATGAAATAACAGGCCAAAGAAATACAATAGTGATCATCAATGTTAACTGAAATAAAATCTCATTGTATCCTAGGAACCCACTCCCATCATCCATTTAATCAGCACATTTTGGGTCTCAGATGTCCCATGTAGTTATCTGGTCCCTGGAAATATCTTCTCTTGGATGTACTGGAATTGGCCTCATTCTCAGGGTAACTCTTTGCCTCTTTGGTTCAAAATCACTTGTTTAGGTTCCTAGATAATTCTGCTAATACAATTTAGTACAATCTCTTAAATTTGGTTTTCTAAACCTGAAACTCCAGAGAATTTCAGTTTTTTACATGTCACTTGCTACTTTTATCTTTACCCTCTACATGATGTAAGAATCTTAAAAAAAAAAAAATTCAGGGATGTCTATCTGTAAAATGAACTCTTCTGCCTTTTAATATTATTGGACAGATACTTAAAAATGGGGAAATAATTTCACTTTCTTTATAATTATCGATAAAATTTTACCTGTAAAATCCTTAATGCAATTTTGAGAACTTATTACTAATTTCTAACTAATATACTGAAAGCCTGAATTTCCATACTAGATACATTTGGAAGTCAATCACGTATATATGTATGTAGTTCTTAAAAAAATAAATCTAATCTTGTTGCATTATCAAAATTTATTATTCTATTTAATTAGAAGATTTTACATTACATCTTTGTCTCATTACTTTGTCTAATTCCCCCTTTAGGAGGATAGCATCCCTATATTATAATTTGACCTCAAATACAGATTAAAATTATAAAATTTTTCATACTTGTATCCTAATACAGTAATTCAGAGATATTCCAGTATTGATCTATTAGTTAATAGATTTAGAATTGTACTTAACAAAATTTCTACCATTCACCTGTCCACTTTATCGGAATTTGCTATGAAAGGAAAAGGAGGGACATAGTTATAATAATGTCGAGACTCATCCCTTCAATGGCACAGACTGACTTGCCATCTAACATAACAGGGGAACTTAATTCTGTCTGATTCCAGGCATGAGTCATATCTCACAGTCAATCATAAAGTCCCAGGGCATCAAAAGCAAGGCTCAAGATTAACCAGGTGGGGAAATTTCTTATTCAAAAAGGAAATAATACAATGGGGAAACTGAGTTAAGTACATTCTGTTTTGTTAAATGCCAAGGTCATCCTCTCAACTTTTTTTTTCCCAGGGACAGATATCCACTTGTTAACAGTTCTCAGACTGTGGCACATGACATTTCCCACTACTGGCTTCATGACAATTCCGACAAGTATCAGTGTAATCAAAACTCAAAACAAGAATACATTATAAACCCAAGAGTTTTTACCTCAAATAGCAAAATTTCCCTAACCAAATATTAGGGCTTGAATACTATTAATTTCTCATGTTTCCCTAACAGTTATATTTCATTTATCCTCTACCTATAAATTAAAACTAACCACATTCAAACACAAATCAAATAGTTGATTTTTGACTCATATTAATATATTGAAGTTACATTCTTAAACTGCCTTATACATTTTCATAATTTTATAAGAGATAACCAAAAATTTTCTAAATTAAAACTCACTTTCTTGTAGTAAACTTATTATTTGTTTTAAAACAAAACATACCCCATTAAATATTTAACAGTTTTCAAATATCTATTTTTGTCACATTATTTTTCTTATCACATTTTTTTAAAAGCCCAATTCAAAATGTAACAGCATCCAGATAAAAAAGAAATCCTTTGTCTAATAGCATTTCTGATACAATTATTGCCCAAATTTTATGATATAAAAAAATTTAGAAATGCAAAAATAACATACACAATACCATACATTTAAAACATGAAATAAAACTTATTACCAGTCAGATGACATCAACTTAGCTTAATGCATTTCCAAAGTACAGAAAATCATTAATTTTATTACCCTTGGCATTTTTTATTAACCACATCTAAAACCCAGTGTGCAATTATGTCCAATTAAAGAAATAACAATGCTAATAATTAAAACAACAGTCAACATTTAAATAATGCTTACTACTTCACAATTATATCATTTTGATCCTTATAACAACCCTGGGAGGTGGGTGCCATTACTAGTTTCCTCTTAACAGGTCAGGAAACTGAGGCAGGCAGAGATAAGATAACTTGCTTAAGTTCACACAGCTAATAAATTTCTGAGACCAGAATGTAACTCATGTTTCCCTGCATTTTTCCAGCACTTTTTGTTGTTGTTGTCCAGTACTTTTATGTGGGTACCTTATCTGAGATGAGAGGGTTTAACAGGATCTGAGGGGAAAGGTCTCTGAGCTGGGTTGGGAGTCAAATGAGAATCTTCGAACTGTTGGGGTCTCTGAGCTGGGGTGGGAGTCAGAGGGACTGGGATGGGGGCCACAGGGAGTCCCTCCCTTTTCAGTTTAAATCACCCTTTCTGTTCCTTAATTTAAATTTATTCATTTCTAAGTTTCTCTCTGATTTAAACTGTCTTCTCTTTTTTCATGGTGAAGGATGAAGGTTGAGGGAGAAGCTGGAAGTGGCTTTCAGAACACTGGATGAGTTCTTTTGAATGATTTATGCAAACACATGACTGAGAACTGCACAAGAGAAGGTTTGGGAGTAACCTCACCAATAAGATCAGAAATCCAAGTGCAATGAGGTCCTAGCCAACGAAGTCCCACCCTGAGAGCAAATGCAGTGGGTTCTGCCTACTGCTGGCCCATGTGCTTCTGGAAAGGCAGAGTGATGTAATGTGTAATGGAAGGACCCTGGTCCCCAACTCAGAACATGCTCAGACACTCCCAGCTCCCAACATGCTTGGAGTGTGGTTCTAACGTGCTGACCGCATGGCAAAGAGATTGGCTTTTAATTGGTTATTGAGTTAGAATTGGTGTATCTTCAAAAGACCAACCAGCCAAAGCAAGTTTCCTACTCTTTCCTGCCTTGCTCTGTTCGTGTAAAAAGGCAAGGATTGCTGTAAGCATCTGGGTGGAAGGAAATCTCCAGCCCTCTTTCACCCATAGCCAGCATGAAACCATGAGCCCATGGCCCCACTAATGCGTCTGTCATTGTTATGTCTATACTCTCTAACTTTTAGGTGAAGGAGCATTGGAGACAGGTATGACCTTATAAACTTTGAAAGATTAGAATAGTGAGTGCCAGGAACACGAGAGTTGCAGACCATGCCAAAATTTGCCAGAGGCTGAGCTGCATAGCAACTTACTTGACCCAACCCAGCAGTAGCTTAGACACAGACTATACATCCGTTGGCTTTGCAGCATTTGGAAATGGACTTGGTTAGATCAATACTTTGCACAAACTGCATTAAATTAAATCCCACTTTCCCAAGGGACTGAGATGCTATGGGCAAAGTATACCTTTGGATGTTGGGGGAAAATGTTTGTACTCTATTCTTGCTATTATCTTCTAACTAAAAAAAAAAATCCATTTGTCAATGCTCATTGATGTTGTTTGGTCACATGAACCTAGGAGGCTAATTAAGGGCAATTAATATTAGGAAGAAAACACTGTAATGGGGAGTTCATCTTCGATAACCTTAGCGGAAAATGCCCCCACCTCTTAGGGCTACCTCTAGATCCCTGAGGGGTCACGTAGCTAGCTTTGCTCTTGGACCTGAGTCATCAGTGTGAGTGTATCAGTTGAGGTAAGGAACCTCACAATATGTGTCATAATCATCAAATCAAGTTTTATCATATGTGCTTATAAGAATTTATTTGAGCTTGTTCTTAGAACTGACTTCCATTAGATTGTAAGCTCCATGAGGGTAGGGACTGTCTTTTGTCTTTCTTTATATCCCCAGCATTTAACACAGTGCTTGACATAGAGTAGGCATTTAATAAATGCTTACTTATTGACTAATTGGCATTCCTATCCTGCCTATTTATTTTAGAGGGAAAAGAGAAGTAAAATCATGTTGATATTATTTTTATGTCACCTTTTAATAATGTTTAGTATTGATTGTAGAATGTACTTCTAGTTGGAAAAGGCTCAAGCTTGGGCTATGACTCCTACCATAATTTCTGTTTTTCACTCAGTTTCAGTCCTATCCAACTCTTCATGACCCCATTTGGTTTTTTTTTTTTTGGTGAAGATACTGGAGTGATTTGCCATTTCTTTCTCCACCTAACATAAGAGTGAAGAGATTAGAGTCAGCAGCTGAAAAGAAGGAAAGTTGTCTGGTTTCCATTGGCTCTAGGGTGTGTCAATAAGTTGAGGTCTCCCTCTGAGGAGATGGTATAGTGCCATCAAACAGATATGGGTTATAGTTACTCTGGGAGGGAAGACAGTATGTTCCTGCAGTGAGTATCATGGGAACTCAGGTTTATAAAGGCCTGGGGTGGATTAGGTCATGAGGCCCAAAGCATAGACTATAGGTCAAATTTATAATTCCATTAGCAAGAGCTGAGCTGGACAGGAAGATTCAGGTAAAAGAATTGGCTTCAGGTGGAATAATAAGAAAAAAGTATGTGGGGCAAGGCAACAGAAAGAAATTTCAGCATAGCTGGATCCACAGAAATGTCAATAGAGTGAAGGGAAGATGGGACATGGCTAACGTGTCATGGTCTAAAAGCATGCTGAAGCAAGTGAATATGTTGTGATATAGGATGTCATTTCAGTCCCCTTTGTAATGGGGGATTCAGACTTTTACCATGAGTAGAATAAAGCAATGAAAACTAACTATGAATTCTGGGAATTAAAGCCCTGCGTAGACAGTGTTTGTTTATTCCTCACCCTGTGAGAGAGATCATATGGTGACCTCTGGGTCAAGAGTAGACCTCTGCCATTGCACTGGGATTTTTAAACTGGACTGCAGCAGCCCCTCCTCTCTGTTAACCGTCCAATTCAAAGACAGCCTACGTGCCAGGAAATCTGCCCCCATTCCAGGACTCATGATAATCTCTCTCCTAAACCAGGGAGAAAATGACATTATTTATCCAGGCCTTCCAGTTCTTAGGATTTAGTTAGGTTTTAGAACCTTTCCCTGGCTACAAGGAAAGTATGGCTACCTTCTATCTTCACACTGTTTTTCTTGGCATGTCCCAATTTAGACCTTTGGGATAATCTCCATCAAATTCCTTCTTCAGTTTTTGGATTTTATATTCTTCTCACATTCTTAGATTATTTGTGGAGGCTGGGCTGTGACTTTTCCCCAGGTGTGGGCCATCTTTTTTCCCCCAGACCTTATTAATTTTTCTAATAACCCATGGCCCTTTTTCTCCATCTCTATGATGGGGATCTAACAGCCAGAATACGGAAATCTCACTGGGATTGGGAAAGAAACAAGATCTACAACCCCAAGGAGAGAGAACTTTGGGGTCTACTTGGAATAGTGTTTTTCTTGCCTGGAGTTAGAGAGAGGGATGAACAGTGGTCAAGGGTATGGTATCATAAGATACCTTTCTTCTGCTTCCACATTCCACAATATCTCATGATCTCAATTATACTAATAGGATTTTCTTTTGCATTATATGTTTTCCCATTTACTTGGTGAGAAAACTCTCTTGCTGCGCTGCTATCAGGGAGCAGGAAAGGAGGTAATTCAGACAACTTTTTTGCCTACTTTTTCTGGTCCTAAGTGATAGGAAATTCAGGAATCCAGGGAAAATAGTGATGGCAAAAACCCAATAGAGGACAGATTCTGGGCTGGCTGCTACAAAAGTAAGGAGACATCAATGAGATAAGCTGGCTTTTGATAGGTGGGAGCATTTCCATCATTTATCTGATTTAAGGAGTGCCTATCATATGCATAGGATGCTTTAAGTACTTGGGAAGATTAAAAGGTACCTGGAATTTGTCTCTCTCTCCCTGAATTTTTCCTGCCTTTTTGATCTTTCTGTGATGTTTATTTGTATACTTCTATTATCCAACTACTAGACTGCCAAGTCCTTAAGGCCCATGTTGTTTTTCATCTTTGTATACCAAGCACCTAACATAGGGCCTTACAAATTGTCAATCAACAAACATTTATCAAGGACTTAATATGTGCCAGGAACTGTGTTAAGCTGTGGGGATTCAAGAAAGGAAAGGATATATATATGATCAAGAAACTCACATTCTAACTGGGGAAAGAAGACACCCCAATTGGATGGACAACATATAAATAACTATATACATAGAAGCTATGTAAATGGCAAGTTGTTGTTGTTGGTCTTTCATTGGTGAAGACGACCAATCATATCAGGAGGGTGAGGTTTTAACTTGAGAAGGAATTGGATTTAAGTGAGGCAGCACTGTGCAAAGTCACTCTCTCCTCTGACAAGATACAGATATAGATCAGGATGAATGGAGGTGACCTCAGATACAGTGGGAGACTTTGTCCTTTTATTTTGAATTAATTTTTATTTTTAGTTTACATCATTGATTTCCATGAGATTTTGAGTTACAAATTTTTCCCTGTCTTTCCCCTACCCACCACCCCAAAACACTGATCCTACTGTATAGACCCTCCCCCAATCTGCTCTCTCCTATATATTCCCCCATCACCCCTCTGACTTTCCAGTAGGGCAAGATGGATCTCCCTATCCCAGTGCCAAAAATGGCCTAGTTTGCCTTCACAAAAGAATCAATTATACAAGATGGTATACATGGCAATTTAAGAGGGAATGTATGGAGAACATGTTCACTCCTGTGCTACCTGACAGTGTATCTTTGCTCAAAGATTTTCTGTTCCTAGAATGTTCTCCCTTTGCTTCACCTAATGCAGCAGTTCTCAACCTGTGGGTTGTGACCCCTTTGGGAGTTGAATGACCCTTTCACAGGGGTCACCTAAGACCATTGGAAAACACATATTTCCTATGGTCTTAGGAACTGAGACACAGCTCCTCTATCCTTCTCCAGGCGGGTCTACCCACATGCAGATATGCCCACATAAGAGTATTAAAGGGTCATGGCATTAGGAAGGTTGAGAACCACTGACCTAATGAATTCTTTCCCATGCATTTAAGTCATCTCCTCTTAACTCTGGGTAGCTGAAATGGTACAGTGACTAGAGTGCTGGGCCTGGAGTCAGGAAGACCTGAGTTCAAATTTAGCCTCAGACATTTACTAGCTGTGTGACCCTGGGTAAGCTACTTAACCCTGATTGCTTCAATTTCCTCATCTGTAAAATGAGCTGGAGAAGGAAATGGTGAACCACTCCAGTAACTCTGCCAAGAAAGCCTCAAATGGGGTCATGAGGAGTCAGACATGATTGAAAACATCATCAACAACAAAACCTCGTAATTCAAATGCAACCTCCTCCAAGAAGCCTTCCCTCAACCCCTTACCATCTCTGTCAGTAATGACCTTCCCTCTCTAACTCCACAATTTATTTTTGTATTTTCTAGCATTGTTATAACCCACTAATGCACTTATATAATATTGATTTATTGGTTAAACCTTAACATTAAGGGTATCTGTGATGTATTATTACCATACTAGACTGTGAGATCCATGAAGATAGGGTCTTATCTAACTTCTTATATCTCCTTTAGCACCTAGCACAGATCTCCTCACACAATAGAAGCTTTATAAATATTTATCAAATTGAATTTAAAAAATGTGGTCCTAGCCCCCACGGATCTTAAAGTATGACAGAAGACAGAAGACACACAACTTTGACAAATATGCATGCCCAGACAGAGTTGGTGTGGATCAGGTCATGAAATCCAAGGCAGAGAGTGCACACAGAATGAACAATTTCACGTTGAGTTGAAATAAATTGGAAAATTCAGGTAAAAAGATTTTGCTTTAGGTAGACTGTTACAAAATTAAGGCTGGTGGTCCTGAGACCATCAGAACAGTTTTCCCGTAAGGGAGGCTGTAGTTTATAAACTCTATGCATGGAAATCATTGTTATAAGATTAGACCTGATGGTTTTGAGATAATCATGGCAATTTCCCCTTAAGAAAGGCTATAAGCTTATAGAAGATACTCATGTAAAAATACTGACAATCCCATTTTTAAAAGGTTAGTACTTCTCTGTCCTCCAAATAACTTTTTACAGCTTGTTTTTTCTCCTTGATAATAAACTCACAAAATAACATTCTGCCCTGACTCCAGATATACAATTCAGTCAGTTCCAGAGAAGTCATCCAAAATCATTGTATAAGAAGGATAGGTTGTCATTATACATTGTATACGAATCCAACTCTCAGAAGACACTTTGGAGCACACGCTCCCCTCCAACAGGAATAATCCCTTCCTGATGAAACATCCACTCCCCTATACCAGGAACATGCCTTCCCCTCCAGCAGGAGCACTTCCTTCCTGCTAAATGGACACATTTCTCTGTGCTCCCCAACACAGTGCTGCCCTTATGTGAGTTATACTCTTATATTAGTGTATATATCTGAGCTTTATGTTGGGTTCCCTTTTCCTCTCTCTCCTTCTGCCTCTTCTCTACTGCTTGCAATAAAGTTTTGCACAGAACTACCTCCCATTGTTTTACGTGTTATTCTCAGCACCCTAGCTCATTAAAGGATTGTTTTCCCCTACATCTCTCACTGGCTCAAGAGCCTTTCTTTAGACATAAACTAGGTACCTCCACAAGAACTTAACCTATTGACAGCTGCACTTATATTGAGGGAATATAACACTGTGAGCCCAGCAATAAAAAGTAAGGGTCAACAGAGGAACCCTAGGTCCTCTGAAGATGCCAGATGACTGTCACAAAACAAGTGGTGCAGTAAGTAAGGTCACAAAACATAGACTAACTGAAAAAAGAAAAGATAGGGTAAGGCAACAAAAAGAATATGATGAACTCTATGTAATAGTAGGTGAAAAATATTATACCTCATAGGGATGGCACAAAGAACTATGATTATTGGAGCAGGGAGAGGTTGTCAAATTTCAGTAGGTTGATCATAAGACCAGAGACAGAACCAGAAGAAACTTTAGACTCTTAGGGGGATGTGGGGCATTTAGTCCAGTAATTTCAGGTGAGGAAACTGAGGACCAGGGAAGCTGAGTTGAGGTTATACAAGAAGATGGGAGTTAGGAATTTCTAAGCATAGGAAATTCATAGCAGGTAGGAAGAAAGGGAGGAAGAGATGAAGGAAAGAAGGAAGAGAAGAAAGGAGGGAGGGAGGAAGGGAGGAAGGAAGAGAAGAAGGGAGGGAAGGAGGGGAGAAAAGAAAGAAAGGGAGAAAAAAAGAAAGGAAGGAAAGAGATGGTTGGAAGAGATATTGTAAATGGAAGCTGTCTCATCATATTGTTTTATAAATGCCTACAGTGTCCAGCACTGCATTCTGTATTCAATGTTGCTGCGACCAGTTGTCATGTAGGCTTTCCTTAACACCATTGTGCTTTAAGAAATGATGAAGGGGGAGGGGTGGCTAGGTGGCACAGTGAATAGAGCACCAGCCCTGGAGTCAGGAGGATCTGAGATCAAATTTGACTTCAAATCTGGCCTCAGACACTTAACACTTACTAGCTGTCTGACCTTGGGCAAGTCATTTAACTCTAATTGCCCTGTCCTCCCCCCTCTAAAAAGCAAGAAAAAAAAAAAAAGAAATGATGAAGGGGATGGCTTCAGAAAAACCTAGGAAGAGCTATATAAACTGATACAAAATGAAGTAAGCAGAACCAGATCATCGTGCATACTAACAGCAATATTGTAATAACAGTCAACTGTGAAATACTTAACTACTCTAATCAATAAATGAACCAAGACAATTCCAAAGGACTCATGATGAAAACTGCTATCTACCTCCAGAGACAGAGAAAACTAATGAACTCTGACTGCAAATTATAGTATAATTTTCTCACTTTATTTTCCTTGCTTTTTTGTGACATGGCTAATATAGAAATATGTTTTGTATGATTTCACATGTATAATGGGTATCATACTGCTTGCCTTCTAAGAGGTTGAGGGAGGGGTTGAAGGGAGGAAGAGAATTTGGAACTCAATTTTTTTTAAAGTTAAAAAAAAACCATTTATTTATTTATTTTAAAACAGGTTCTCCTCACTGAAAGTAATTACCACCAGGCCCCTTGGCGTTGAAATTTGGGAGTTTGTGTCTACCCCAAACAGTATGCTTAATATGTAAAAGGATATGTGGTGTCTAGGCATAGCAAAAAGCCAGGTATATGAGATAATCAAATTCATTTTCACTGCAACTCTATGTAGTGACAGGTGACAAATATTAGTTTCTTCTGCCTTTTCTTGGAACAGTTAGTCCTGAAATGCCCCTACTTCCCACCTTAATGGCTGTGCAAAACAACTTCAAAAATCTAATTTCAAAGCCTGAGTTAATTGCACTCTTGACAATTTTAAGTCATCTGAATTTCAGGAATCTTCTTTAAAATGAATGAAAATGACAATTTTTAATTTGAAAAGAAACTGGATAGAAAGGAGTCCTTTTCCTTCTTCCCCACCCCACCCGACCCTACCCCATCCCCACTTGATTCTGAGAAAGGGAAGGTGAGAATCATTTGGTGGGAAATTCAGAAGCAAATTGATTTTTTTAAACTGGGACTTTAATTTGCTCCTCACATGCCCTTGTTATTTGATGTGAAAAGCAACTTTAAATAGTGATATAGGTGCCTGCAAATTAAATGTTTCCTTTCCAGTTAGTGATATCAATCATGATGGTTGTCAAAGTGAAACAATTTCATTAATCAGTCAAATCATTTCTAATAATTACATATTTATGAGCCAATTTTCCAGCAGTTCTTTTCTTATCTCCATGCATCTCCTTTTATTTGAAAAAGTTTTGTTTCTGCTCATCAGAGAAACTTTCTTCCCCATCCCCGCCCTTTGACTATCTCTTCTACATTTTTCATAAAAACAGTCTAGAATACCTTAAACCTCCATGTCTCAGTAATAACAAGTAAATGTTCCAGTGAGCTGATACCATAATTTGGAAATTGTTTCAGGTTTTCTGGATCACAGCCAGCAGTGTTGAATAGGCACTAAGTGACAGGAATTGTGCCTTTAAGAGGTTTTCAATGAATAATGGTGCATTTTCAGTTTTTTATTTGATTTCTCTCTTCTCTAAGTGCTTGTAGAGGGTCGTCTTTGGGCTGTTTATCCACAGGACATAAAGCCTAGCTGACTGTGCTTCAGAGCTAAGAGGAAAGGAAACAAAACTTGAGAAGAGAGTTTGCCTGTAATTTCAGCGCAGATAGACAGCGCTATCTGTGTCTGGGCTTGGTTTGGGTCCTCTGGGACAGGCACTCTCTCCTGAAGGCTTGGGACAACATCCTGATGTTGGATTTCATGAAACTTTGCTATGGGGTGGTACCCTGGAAAAAGGGCTGACTCTAGAATCAGAATGGCTGGGTTCAAATTTTATCTGTGACTCTTACTCTCTATGTGATGTTGGGTTTAACCTCTTTGGGTCTAAATTTCCTTGACTATAAAAGGAAGGTATTATCTAAGGTCCCTCCCAGATCTGGGACTATGATCCTGCCACCTCAGTGATATGTCATATACATATGTGGTAAGTATGTATATGTATTTATATATGCATATATTTATACACACACATATATACATATATTCACACACAGCCCACATATACCCCTTACATCTGTCTCTCACACACACACACACACACACACACACACTCACATACACACACACACAAGCATGAAATGTATGTAGGGCGCATACATATGTGGTTGATGGGTACCTCCTAGAGTCCTCGCCTCTTTTTAAGAAGTTCTTGGGGTGTTGCATAGCCAATGCTTTTCTTGCAGGCCTTAGTGTCTTAGCTGATGGGTTAATTCACTGTGGAGCTGAGCCAATCAAATTACTCCTTAGGGGCTGATCCTGACCATACTTGGCTATGAAAGCTCTTATCTGTAGTAAAACTAACTCTAGTTGCTGGACCTCCAATGATTCTTTCTGACCTTTCAAAAGCTCAATAAGTTTCTGGATACTCATTTACCTAAGACTGGGACGAAATAAACCCAAGAGACCAAAATATAGAAGTGTCTTGCATTTATGGTCAGGAAACAGTCAGTGGGAGTTATATAAGGCCTGATGCCCCTTTCCCACCTAGAGAGGCCTAACAATTCCCCCTCCTTATTTAGAAACCAACATGGCAGAGATGAGATATTTTCAGTTGGAAAGTTTGTTCTTCTTTGGGGTTTGGGGATTTTTTTCTTTCTTTCTTTTTTTTTTTTTCATATGCATGCTAATTCCAGCTCAGAAGCCAATTCAAAGACTTTTCATCGCCACAGCAGCATCCAGACAGGAAATAGCCCTGTCTGAGGATAAAGGATAATTGTACCTACAGTAAAGAGGGGTCAAGAGCTTGCCATGGTTCCATGTGTTGGATCTGTAGCAAACAGAGAATACTGCGTTTGCTAGGAATGACTTACCAGGAAGAGCATAGCCATACATATTTTAAGGAATGGGCGTTCATTGATCAGTCTTGAATGACATTTAAATGAATTAAAATTTTAAAAAATAATTTTGGGGACTTTTAGAAAATTTTACAACATTCTTTGAGATAATTAGCAATATCCCAGGAGTTGTAGGAACCACAGGTTGAGAGGTTTATACCATAAGAACACATTAAATGGCAAAGACACATATGGCCTTATGAATAGGAAAAACAATGTACTGTGAGACATAAATCACAGATATGGCCAGAGATAGAAAATTAAACCCTACTATAAAATATCATTTGTAGGATTTCCCCCACTATCTTTCACAGTGCTTTTATATCAGTATCTCATTATGCCAGTGCAATAATCCTAGGAGATAGAGAGAACATGTATTATTATCTTTATTTTATAGATGAGAGAAACTGAGTCCAAGAAAGATTATGCAACTTGCCTAGATACCAATTTAGAGCTGGAAGAACTTCAGAGATCATTTATTCTAAGTCTTCCCTTTCAAAATGAAGAATGACAGCCTCAGAGAAGTCGAGTTAGCCAAGAATATACAGGTAGTAGGAAATACAAAGTGATTTGGGCTAAAATTTAGGAGTGTAAAGGGGAATAATATGAAATTTTCTCTATATCATTTTTGTACTTAGTTCTTTGCTTATTGTCTCCTCTATTACACTGTGAGGCCTTTGGGAACAAGGACTTTTTTTCCCCCTTACCTTTTGCATCCCTATAATCTTGCACGGTACCTTACATATAGTAGAGCTTTAATAAATGTTTGTTAAATTTAAATGAATTAAATGTATGTTTAGTACTGCCTAATTGTGAGCTGGGGCAGCTAGGTGGCACAATGGATAGAGTGCTGAGCATAGAGGCTTGAAGACTTATCTTCATGAGTTCAAATCTAGCCTCAAGCACGTATTACCTGTGTGACCCTGGGCAAGTCACTTAGCCCTATTTGCCTCAATTTCCTCATCTGCAAAATGAGCTGGAGAAGGAAATGGAAAACTACTTCAAAACTATTCCAAAGAAAATCCCAAACAGGATCACGGAGAGTCAGACATGGACTGAACAACAGAATCACAATTATGAGCTAACACTATTATTTATTCCATTCCTTTATGGTCCCTTTGTAGCAAGGGTAAAAGGGAAGAAAGGAAAATTCAAATAAGTCAAATCTTGCTACTTGTTACTCACTTTAGTCAAAGGGAATTTGAAGGCGAGGTTACAAATAAACTGAAATAAAGTTTGGAGATGATGTATCAATGCTCTGCAAGCTCTGGAATGAAGACATCTGAGCTTTAATCTCAGAGCTGCCACAGTATGATTAGGACCACACACTTAGCACATCATCAGATTTAAAGCTGGGGTGGACCATAGGATTTGGAACTGATGGTCTTTTTATTTTGAAGAAACAGAGACCCTGGGAGGTTAATTATCCCAGGCTACACAAGGAGTAAGTAGCAGAGGCAGAGTTTTCACCCAGGTTCTCTCATTTCAATGATCATTCCTTTCTATATCTCACTTATTTTTCCTGACTGCCATGGTCCTCTGTTTCCTCCTCTGTAAAACTGGGAGACTGGAAGAGATCACCTCAAAGGTCTCTTTCAGCTCTATAATGGATAATTAGGGGTACATCAAATACACAGCAAAGACTCCCTGTCAATCTAGTTCTGGGGACAGATGAATTGCCCGTGTTTCTGTGAAAGGTTGTCTGGCCCATTTCCCACTCTAGAGCCCCCTGATCCCCAAGGTTGTAAGGCAATAACTGCTAGCCAGTTTAAAGGATAGTCTCAAGAAAAAAAAAACTGATTAAAATGTGTGTTCAATCTTTTTTTGTCCTTTACTGACGGCTCTTTAGAGGGGTGAGAGGTCTACAGTGAAAAATGTAGATAATGGAAAAAATATCAATAAAAAGTGTTTTTTAAGTGAAGGGGAGGGGATGTAGTAGCATCTGTCTGTAGTCTTTGCTACTGGGGAGATTGAGGCTGGTGGATTGCTTGAGTTTGAGAGTTCTGAGCTAGGGCTAAAACATAGGGCTAAAAGCCGATTGTGTGTCTATACTAAATCTAGTACTAATATGATGATACCTCCCACCCAAATCCTACCCCCAGAGTGAAGGGATACTAAGCTGCCTAAGGAGAAGTGAGCCAGCCCAGGCTAGAAAAATGGAACAGGTTAAGACTTTCAAGAAGGGCTAGAAAAATGGAACAGGTTAAGACTTTCAAGAAGATTAGCACTGGAAATGGTCCCATTGGTAGTGGTTGTATTTCCAGCCTTGGCAAGACAGAGAGAATCATTTTGGGGAAAAAGAGGAAAATGGTATGGAATAATATTAAGAATCCTAATAGCCTTGCCAAAATAGCCTTTGTCAATCTGTCCCCTAGTTGAGTTAAAAATCAACTATCTGATCTTATACCTAGTCCAGAGTAGCTTTAGGCAAGCTCTTTATGGGAAGAACTACAGAAAAGAGGGTGTTGCTCAATATTTTAGCTAAGATATATCCTAGGCCCAATTTCCCTAACACATAGTGAAAAAAAAAAACCAGCACTAGTTTTTATGATTTCTATGACATGGTGATTTTGTTCTTTGTTTCCTAAAATTAAAGATCTTTAGAAAATTTTTTAAAAATGACCATTCAACTTCCTCCCTTTCCCTTCTCATTCATCATCCAACTTAATATTTTCTTCTGATTTCTCTCATTCCTTTTGAAATATTAAAATTGGGCCCACATTACATGATGCACATTCTCAATAACACAATTCCCAATAGAAATAGTTTGAAAATGGCATCTCTCTATACAATATGCCATTTTGCTTGTGGGAGAGAGGGAACAAGGATCCAAAAAGCTTTGAGTTGTCACATTTCCATGTTTAGAAACTGAAAGGTTCTGATAATGGTTTTAGGAGAAAAAAGAATCTGTGAACATAACTTGGAAGAAATTGTATGTTTGATGAGTGGATCAAGCAGAAATTCCATGAATGATTCCAGTCCTATCAGCAACGTATCTTGCTAGAACTTGAGATGGAAAAAGTAGGGAATTGAATACTGTCTTGATTAAACCTGATGTTGATTTATCATCTCTTTTGGTGTCTAGGTGATAGAAAAAGCAGTTATTGTCTAATAACTGTAGGGATATGAGGGATCAAGAATGGGAAATGGGCCAGAAAACCTTTCACAGAAACATGGACAATTCATCTGCCCCCACATCTAGAGGAAAAGAAGGTGAAGAAAGAGGAGGGGAAGCCAGAAAGTCTATGTTTAGAATTTTAAAGAAGAAACTCATGAATAATAACTACATAGGGAAAAGAAGGGGAAGGGCCTTGAAATATCTACAGTATTTGTTACCAGAAGGAAGGCCTGTGCCCTGCCCCAAAGAAACTAAAAATGAGGATAAAATTAGGCAGCCCAAGAGTACCAAGTCTTATCTGGTTAAGCATACTGATTAAAAAGCAATAATTGATTAGCTCCATGCTATATTCCTAACACTAAGACCTTCAAACCCTATTTTTGTAGGGATACTTAGACACCATCAACTGCGACTAGAACCCAGCCTCCTGATTCCTAGGTCAGCACTCTTCCTTTTATCTCTCAATGAATGCTATTAATATAGAGAAAGCTGGTTGCATAGTGGACAGTGCATTGAAATTGGTGTCAAAGAAGGCCTGAGTTTGTCTCCTGTTACAAATATTTATTACCTTTGTGACCATGGACAAGTCACTTAATCTCAGTTTCTTCCTTTGTAAAATGGGAATAATATTGCCTATAGAACCTATCTCATGGACACATTGTGAGCCTCAACTGAGACAGTGTATGTAAAACAATTTGCAAACCTTAAGTTCCCACAAAAAATGCTAGGTATTACTATGATCATACTGGCTAACCCCTTTAATAGGTTAACTAGGATGATGGTATTTTTATAGGTCCTTCCCTCTGCTTGCTTTTTAATTCCTCAAGGTTTTGTTTAGCTACACTAATATTCTGTAGTACAAAAGTGTGGTTTTTGTTTTTTCTGGTGGGAGGAAGGGAAGGCAATTGGGGTTAAGTGACTTGCCCAAGGTCACATGGCTAGTGAATGTTAAGTGTCTGAGGTCAGATTTGAGCTCTGGTCTTCCTGACTCCAGGGCTGGTGCTCTCTATTCACTATGTCACCTAGCTGCCTCAATAAGAGCTTTTCAGACCAGAGAAAATATTTTTTCCACGCCAACAAGCCTTTCTTTGTAATGAAAAATTTTTTAAAGATGTGAAGAAAAACAGCTCAGAAAAATTAACTAACATATCTATTGAGTCTCAAAATATTCTGTACTCATACAAAAAGGAAAGGAGTATTTTTTCTCATTTCTTCATGTAAAAACTTGGTGTCCAATAGTGGACATTTATATAGAAATTTAAGGTTTCCAAAGTGTCTGAATGTTTTTCTTTCATTTTTCCCTTGAAATAAGTGCTATCATTATCACCATTCTCCAGATGAAAAAAGCAAAGCTCAGATTTGTTTGGTGTCACAAGAATAATAAATGTCCGAAGGAAGATGCAAACAGGGCTTCTTAACTCCAAGTCTTGTGCTCTGATAGAATTTACCTGGCTTTCCAGACACATAAAACAAGACAGAAATGAAGACAAGTCAGTTACACAATTGAAGTTTGAACTTCAGAGACCTCAATAAGTCAATGGCGTGTGTGGGGAGGGAGGGAGGGAAGGTGTTTGTTTTAAATTCTTACAGGGTGGTTTGACTATCCCAGTATTTCTTTGGTGGAAGGAAATTATCTATCACTTAGAGAAAAGATGGGAAGGTTTCTGCTAGGGACAATCCAGGTCAAAATTAGGAAGCTGTTGAAGGTTTCTTCTTTCCTTTCCTTGCCCTGGCCAACTGCCCTTTCTTGTTGCTAACAATTCATCTTTCCTAAAATATTAACTGATATAGACTGAGGGTGCTGCCCTATCTTGGGAATTTTTGTACTTTAATAAAAGAATCTTTAAAGATTATCAAACTTTTTTACACTAAAATAAATGAATCTCTAAAGGAGGAACTGTAGGCATCAGTGAGGAATTTTTTAGGGGGTGAAAGGGAGGAAAGGAGGTATCTGTCGATACCTTTCAAACTTCCCATAGGTGCCCAATCATTTTGTCCTGCTTTGAAAGATGGCCTTGAAGACTGGAGTTGAGAGCAGCATCTAAAGACACTGGCATTGACTCTTCTCTTAAGGAGCTTTGTAAAGCTTCCTGGTCTCATTTCCTTATTTGCAAAGCAGAAATAATATATTAACTCACAAGGATGTCAGAATTTTGCTGGGCAAGAATATTTATTAAATCCATTTAGCTCCATGGAATAAAAGTGTTCTATAAATTCAAGGGATGATCCCAATTATACTTCAGGTCTTAGGTTAGCATTCTCCAGAAAGGAGAAGAGAATATTCATTTTTAAAGCTTTTGGAACTGGTAGCCTGGCCATAACCCCCGAGGGTAAGATATATGGCATCTTCCCAGGAATAACTGCCCCAGTGATTGATCATGGTTTTAAAGCCATTTCAATTTTTCAGATATTACATTTCCATAAATTTAAATAGAGGACCAAATGCTGTTTACTGCTGTTATTCCTTGTGATTTGTGTTTGTAGTTGGCCTACTTACATCTCATTGTAAAGGACTGAAACACAGTTACAGGGCTTGTTCTTAGGGAGAGAAGGAAGGGAAAGAAAAATCCTATAACCAAATGCAACAGGAACCAGATGACTCACGCTCAGAGAAGACCTCACATTCCCTAAAGAACTGTCTAATTTGAGAGCTGAGAGAAGAAATGTTTCATGCCATAGTGATGCTATTCCATTATTAATGTCATTCATTAGGAGAAAAAAAAAGATCTAAAATTTGTCAAATACAAAAAGTTTGAAGACTTACAATCCAACTGTCTCCCCAGAAGGCACAGGGGATCAGCTGTGTGACTTTGGCAGCTGGAAGAGGACATGAATAATGATTTCTTATTCATGAACTTCAAGAAAAGTGGTAGCAATATGCCAAATTTACCATCCCCGTAATTTCTTTTAGACACTCCCTTCCCTGGCCATCATTCATATGTGTGTCGTTTCCCCATGTTTAACCTCAATTTCCTCATCTGTAAAAAGAGAGAGTTGGGCTCTAAGGCAGCGGTTCTCTACCTGTGAGTCACAACCCCTTTGGGGGTCGAAGAACCCTTCCACAGGGGTCACAGGGGTCACCTAAGACCATCGGAAAACACATATTTCCAATGTTCTTAGGAACTGAGACACTGCTCCTCTATCTGTCTCCAAGCAGGTCCACCCACATGCAGATATGCCCACATTCAAGTATTAAAGGTCTGCAGCATTAGGAAGATTGAGAATCACTGCAAGGTGTCTTCTAGTTCCAAAACTACGATCCCATCATCCTCCTTATTAGAATATAATCTCCTTGAGGTCAGAGATTGTTTCACTTTTGTATTTGTATTCCCAGCATTTAGAACAATACCTGACGCATAGTAAATGTTTATTAATGCTAATTCATTCATTTGTCCATTCACAAGCCATTGTAGGTCTATAAGTCAAGGCATGGATTTAGCATGGGCCATGGGGAGGAAGTCACACAAGACCTTTCCTCACCCTCCCCACAGGAGTGTGGCTTTTGGGTGCCCCAAAGCCCTAGTCACCTAGTCCTAGTAATGGCTCTAGACTTGACCAAGTCAGAGTTCTTTTGGGGTGAATTGGCAAACTCAGATAAGATAAGGCAAATATAGTCAAGATATTATTCTATTTTAATTTCAAGCCATAAGAATTTACCTATTTAGCTTTTCAGGCTGGGTTTTTCTCCCCTCTCAAATAGTAGTGTCTCATTAAGTGAGAAGTGGATACTAGCAGCACTTTTTATCCAGACACTGCCTTTATTCAAAAGCTGTGAAAAGCCGTTTTCAGATCTTGAATCACATTTTCCTGGTGTGGAAGCTACTGCCTGGAAGTAAAGTTCAGCCCTGTTGGATGCTCATTAACTCTTCCAGGACACTCTTTCCTCACAACACTTAGTAAATTATTACTTCAATCACTCAGGCACCAGGGAGAATCTGACTCACACAGCTTGAACTTCCTCTGTACGCAGGAATGGAGATTGCAGGAAGGGGAAGAATTGCCCATATTCACTTCAGTTTAACAAGCATTTCTTAAGCCCCAGTATAATAACAGGCACTGTTCTAGGCAATAGGACAGGGTCTCTTAACTGTTTGTGTATCATGGACCCTTTGGGTGGTCTGGTAAAGCCAAAGGACCTGTTTTTTCCCTATTCAAGTTCAGGGACCCCTCACATCTATCCATGAAAAAGAATCTCATATGGGAGATGCAAAGACAAACTAGTCCCCTACCTTCAAAGACCTTGCATTCTCCTGGGGGGGGTGGGGGAGCGGTGGAAGGGAAAAGACACAATACACAGAGAAAACAGTGAATACAAAATAAAGGTTTTTGGACCAGATCTGTGATTTTGCTGGTACAGGGAACTTCCAGTGAAGCAACTCTCTGGGCCAATACACATTGTCACCTGTTTTTCAAGTTACAGTCTTAGACTCTTGTCTGAAGGACTGACTTGACCAGGATCTCACATTTAGGAGATGTCAGACATAAGACTTAAATCAAGGTCTAATTGACTTTAGCTCAGCCTTATGACCACTAAACTAAGTTGTTATTTTGAGTGGAAATATTATAATAAAACTAATATAATACACATATAATATGTAATAATAAATAACATGCTATATACTATAACTTATATATACTGTAACTATGCTATATTATACAATACTAATAACATAACATATAATGTGATATAATATTTGTGATACGATATGATATAACATAGTATAATATAATAATACATGTCAAAAGTAATTTTGGAGGAGTTGAAGAGGTAACCATTTGAAGATTAGGAGAGAATGGAAGGGACTGGGAAAGGTCAGGGAAGGTCTTCTATAGAAGCTGACATTGGAGCTAAGACTTGATGTAGATAAGGATTCCAAGAGGTAGAAGCAAGTAGTTGAGTTGAGACTAACACTGTCTCTCACCATGGACAGAGCTAAAGGTCATGTTCTGGATATATCTGAACTGTCCAGCTCTAGATCTGGTCCTTATCTTTGCCCACCTATGTGCAACTGGCCATATGAGTTGACCTCAGGTGGGGAAGGACACAGTGTCCTTGAGATGACCAAAAGAATCAGAATTTTAAGATCTGCATTGGAGAGGACAGCAGAGGGATGAATACACATTTCTGAACACAAACGCCCAACAACTCAACAACTGTTCTTCCCACATTGGCTTGATGATCACCAGTTAGAGAGAGCCTGCTGTTGGTAGAAGCAACCTATTTTGCTTTTGGATATCTTGAATTGTTATCTTTTTTTTTTTTCTTAAATCAAGCCTAAATCAGTCTCCTTGCAATTGCCACCCATT
Organism: Pseudochirops corinnae; assembly: GCA_028646515.1. Classification (NCBI taxonomy): domain Eukaryota; kingdom Metazoa; phylum Chordata; class Mammalia; order Diprotodontia; family Pseudocheiridae; genus Pseudochirops; species Pseudochirops corinnae. Next base: position 248,177,081 of record CM053586.1, read on the forward strand.
GCTGCCAGATCACCCTCTGGAGACAAGCAGAGAAAGTCTAATCTCTTAAAATATATGAAAGCAGCTATTATCCACCCCACCCCCACCCCTCTAATCTTCTTTCCAGACTAAATAGATACTTTTATTCAGAGTCTGGAGTGTTATTGTCTGGTAGGGAAAGATAGAAATAGCTTCAAATAGTTAAATTCTGCTTCATCTAAAATGGTCTGATGAATCAAAAAGTGCTTTTGCCATGCTTGTATTAATGGAGGCAAAGAAGATTGGTACCTAATATAAATTTTAAAAATACATAATTTTGAAAATAAAACAAAAAAATTTAAAGAAAAAACTCTTATCTTTGGATCTCATAATTCACTTGAAGGAATATAGTGGGAAAGGATCATAGGATTTAAAAGCTGACACCCTAAAACTGAAGCAAATGAAGCAGAGTGATGTGTGGAGTAAGAGTAGGATCAGACAGGAATAAGCTGGGACCAAGGAAGCAGCAATCAGGTTAAGGGAGTGGGAAGAGATATGAGGGAAGTGACTGAGAAGGCTCTGCTTTGGATCCCCACGCCTCACCATCATCCCTCAGTGGCCTTCTCACCTTGGAACATCTCTTCACTCCAGTGGCCCCCTTCTCCCATTGGTGAGTTCTTCTTGGGTTTCTATTTTGAGGAGGAGTGTGGTCCAATCTTCCTTCAGTCCTCTCCCAGCTCTGATTCTGACTCTTTGGACTTCAGCACTATGCCTTCCTGTCACCCTGCTCTACTTTTGACTTTTATGTGTGATCTTCTCCCATTCTAATATGAGCTCTTTGGGGGCTTGGGAGTGTCTTTCTTTTTTGCTATTATTTGAATCCTCACTACTGAGTGAAATACCTGACACAAAAGAAATGCTTAATAAATATTTGCTGACTGACTAAAAGGGTTTACATTCTAGGGAGCCTATCCTACAAATTCCTCGAAATGAAAGAGAGACTGGGAAAAATGCGGGGAGTAAATTCATTAGGGCACTTAAAGGTACCTAAAAGACCCCTAAAAATAAAAGGGAAAAGTGGGATCATTAAGCTATTCCTGCAAACTCCTAGGCTGGGAGGGAGAGGCAGAAGGAAAGGGAAGCTGAGAGAGAGAGAGAGGGAGAGGGAAAAGGAGAGGGAGACGGAGAGGGAGAGGCAGAGGGAGACGGAGAGGGAGAGGGAGAGGGAGAGGGGGAGAGAGAGAGAGAGAGAGAGAGAGAGAGAGAGAGAGAGAGAGAAAGAGAGAAAGAGAGAATATTAGTCACAAAATGTCAGGCATTGTGCTAAACACTGAGGATACAAAAACAATTTTTAAAAGGCACTCCATGACCTCAAGGGGCTTACATTCTGGGAAAGAAAGGAGAAGGCAAGGAAAGGTGGACAGGCAGCTTGTGGACATGTGGGCTGGTCCAGGTTTGAAGAGAGCATGATGGTTGTCATAGATGCTTCCTCAAATGCAGGTTGGGAGAGGAACTTGCCGATCAGAGGAAGAGGCTGTGGGGATGGAGATGGTGCCATCATGAGAAAAAGGCTCCTATAGTAACAGTAGAAAGATGAGCTGGGGTATTATGGGCAGATTCAGGTATGAAGAAAGGCTGATGGCAAGGGTGCTTCCTTAAATTCAGGTTTCAAGGGAAATTCACCAATCAGAAGAAGAGTCTACAGGGATGGAGGTATTGCAGGAATAAAAAGGCCCCTGAAACAGAGGTGGGGAAGTGACCATCCTATAACCCTTCAAGATACCAGCCAGTCTCATTCTGTTGATAAATGTGGATGAAATAAATGAATGAAAAAGCATTTGTTAATAGCTTAATATATGCCAAACACTGTTCTAAGTCCTGGGGATACAAATACAAAAAGAAAAGACTGTACCTGTCCTCAACAAGTTTATATTCTCATAGGAGAAGGAAAAGAAGAAGTATTTTGATCAGGAAATCAGAATGATAAGTAATCAGGATGGTAAGTAGAACCATAGAGGGAGTAGAATGATACATGCTTCCCAGCAGCAATGGCAATATAGATTTTATTACGGTTTCAAAATTGGAAAATGTTCATTTGGGGAGGATGGGGAAAGGGGGAAGGAAGCATGTCGGGGGTTGCCCAAGTGAAAATGTAGCAAACAAGCAGGAGTAAAGTGAAGGTAGTATGTTGCCAGCCTGGCCTGATGTGATAAGTTTTATAAGGCACTTATCAATGCAATAGTGAGGGGCCCAGGGCCTGCCAAAGGCATCCTCCAGGGCATGATTTCTGATCTCGGAGGCCAAGTATCTGAGAAGGAGATGATCAGGGAGTAAACAGGAAGATTGGACTTGGTGTGTGATAAGTGCTGGTGTAGAGGAATCAATACAGTCTGCATAGTAGGTGAGACACTCTACTACTTATGACTAGGTTTTCACTGGCACTGGATTAAATTCTCTCATATTTCCTCCCTGCCAAAAAACACTGGTGCTTCATCACAGCCCTAGTACTACAGGGGCTGAGCAACCATAGCAACAGTAGTGACAGACACTGCATTTGTGGTCATCTTTGTCCCAGGAGACCAGACACTCAACAGAGGTATAGGTAGCATCTTGCTTGATTGATGGACTTATCAATTGCATCCATGTTATTTATGTGAAATATTGAACTCTTTCTCTCAAATTTCAATCTCTATAATATCAAGTAAGAAGAAAGATCACATACTTTATTGGAACTCTATTTCAAAGGTCTATATCCTATTGAGGACCTGAGGAAATACATCTGTGAATCTGAATCTTCTACTGAGATCTGCTCCTACATCACCCAAGGCAGGCAGGTGGTCCAACGGAGTCAGGAAGACTGAGTTTAAATCCAGGTCAGACCTGGAGTCAGGAAGACCTGAGTTTAAATCCAGCTTCAGACACTTACTAGCTGTGTGACCCTGAGCAAATCACTTAATCCTGTTTGCCTCAGTTACCTCATTTATAAAATCAGCTGGAGAAGAAAACAGAAAATTACCCCAGTACCTTTGCCAAGAAAACCCCTCAATAGGGTCATAAAGAGTAGGACACTATTGAAACAACGGAACAACAACAATTCTACATCACCCTTGAAGTTAGTATCTGATACCTCCACTTGGGAAGCTTGATGATTTAATAGTGAATGAAAACTGATCCAGAATTGTTTTCTCACCTCACCTGTGAATATTAGAGGTGATATTAATGCAATTGTAAATCCTACTTTGAATGAGGGTGAATCCAAGATGCTCATAGATCACCAATGAGAATCACAAGTGGTGGTGAGAATCAGCTAGAGTCATTCCTGGTTCAGGTTGCATTCTTCGTATTGGGAAATGGTGGCTAGGCAACTTCATCTCAGCTGTAATAAGAGTTAATATTTATGTAGCTTTTTAGGGCTGATAAAATGCTTTACATATATTATCTTGTTTGATCCTCCCAACAACTGTAGGAGGTAGATGCTATTTGTAAAACACCTATTTTACAGATGTGTAGACGTTCAAAGCCTCAAGCACCTACTTCAATGACTTCAGACTTTCTAGGGTTGAAGCTAAGGAAGCTTTCATGGCCTGGGGCTGGGAGGTGGGGAAAGTAGAGGATATTCCTGGGAATGAGGGTTATTTCCCATGCTTTTTCAGTACCTCTCAGGATCAAGATTACATAAGGCCCTGAATGGATTTAAACTACTATGGACTTGGTCAGCTAATGGTGGGTGAACAGGCTGATGTTGTTTAACGGTATGAGGAAGAGAAAGATAATGTCTTTGATTTCCAGCGAGAAGTACTCCATCACTGTCATCAGGATTATAGTGGTACAGGCTGAAACAGGTTCATGTTCCTTACTGATCTGTGATCCCAGTCATCAGCCAGAAGGAGGTTTTCATTTGCTCAGAAAGTGGAGGTGTCCCTGAGAATCCAGTGTACAAAAATTCCAATCCAGCACTTGGACAAATCATTTTGACTTCCTGGGCCTCAGTTTTCTCATCTGGAAAGCAAAGGGGGCAGCCCACAGAATGAGAGAAAAAAAAATCTCTGTTCCAATGACCCTATGACCTTATGTTGGTATCCATCTAGGGGCATACTGTACATAGTTTTCATTTTTATTTTTTGTCAGAGGTTCTGATAGTCCTGTTTATACCCAGTGATTAATTACCACTGGCACAAGAACTTATTCTTTATCTCAATGGTGTCAAATTTGTAGCCTGAAGGCCACATCTGGCCCAAGAAAACTACCCATTTTGCCCAAACCAGAAATATAATTGGGAAATATTTATCAAAATTAATATAAATGTGATATAGTATTATAATTTGTGGTTTTCTAAGCCAGTGTGCAGCCCATAGGGATCTTTTTCTATTTGCATTTGATATCACTGTTTTTCCACATAATGAGGAAACAGGACTCATTGGAAAGAAAACAGGAAAGACCCTGATGTCGGGAAGGATTGAACACAAAAGGGAAAGGGAATGACAGAGGATGAGATGAATAGATAGTGTCGTGGAAGCAACAAACATGAGCTTGGACAGATAGTAAAGCAAGGCTCTGAAAAGTACCATGCTGGTCCAAATATTGTCCACACACCCACAATGAAGCCATTCCCATACTTCTCCATTTTCACCAAGCATAGTATCTCTTACAGTGTCATAATAATCTATTACATTAATATGCTATAATTTGTTTGCCATTGCCCAAAGAATGAGTATCAATGTTCCTAGTTCTTTGCTACATGATCATATTTTAAAGGCTTCTCAATAAAACAGGATTCTTCTCCCAATAGAGGACAGGACTTCTTGCTGAATGCTCTTCCCTCTCTTCCATGTTGTCTCCCTGAGTAAGACATGGTTGATCAAGATAGTTTCATACTTCAAATCATTAAGAGTCTTCGTTATATTGTGGCAGTGTGAAGTCTCACTCCATTGCCCCACTGGCTAAGAGAATAGAGTAGGGGAACAGCAAGCAACCAATCTGGCTACCTGGTGGGGGAAACTATATGACTTCTCAGTGGGTTGCCAGGTTGGCAATTTAATGGAAGGCAAAACAACCAGTCCAGGCTAAAAGCATTTTACACACAGACACATATACATGCATACAAAGAGAGATAGAGAGAAACCTATTTCTTTATATAGATATTTACACTTCTGGGACTCCATAGACCATTTAAGACCACGTGCTCGCCAGCATGATTACAGCAGATGTTCGCTACTACTTACATACTTTCCTGTGATGTGGTTATTGTTTAATTCTACTGTAAAGAGAGAAGTGCTCAAATTAAACAGGGCTGTGTAAATCCAAACCAGGCACTGCATTCCACCATGCATTAGTTATAGTCCTACATCAAAGCTACAAGAAAGCAGCTTAGAGGTTTCTTGGCATCCTCACAAGTCTCTCAAAACACTCCACGATGGATAGCTAATAGCATTTGTGTGCTGTTTCCATTTACACGTTTACATTTGACTTCATTTGGGAATCACCCTATTAGACCCATTGGGTCACTTATTCAAAGGGACTACACCATGCTTTGAAATAAACAGGCCAAAAGAAAAACCTCCAAAACAAAACAAGGAATGCATTAGAACAGGTTTAGCTGAGAGACCCTGGACAAAGGATAGAAAGAGGCAGATTCTTTATGTCCCTCCAGAGTTCCCTGCCTGACATAAGCAGATCAGAGGTAGCGTGTTGTAGCAGAAAGAGGATTAGTTGCCAGAGCCTGGTAAACATGAGCAGATCAGAGGCAATTATCAGTGGAGGGAGTGTTGGATATAGAATCCTGAAGACCTGAGTCCAAATCCAGCCTTACTAATTAGCTGTACAAGTGACTGTGGGCAAGTGATTCAGCCTCTATCTGCCTCAATCTCTTCCTCTGTAAAATGGGGATAATGATAGCACCTAAATTCCAGGGATGTTGTGAGGATAAAATGAAATAACATTTCAAAAGTACTCTGACAGCCTTAAAGTGAATTAAAAATATTAGCTATTATTATTGTGTGGAATGAGATCTTGAAAACTTGGCTGTGAACCTTGGCTCTGACACTCAACCACCAGTGTGATACGGTATCACTACCTTTCCCCGGGTCTTGTTTTCCTTATCCATAAAATGAGAGTTGACCTAAATGATCTCTGTGGTCCCTTCCAGATATAACTCTTTATGAATATAAAATAAATTGTTCAGACAGTAGGTGTTATAGGAATTCAGAGGAAGGAGATCACTTGGAGCTGTTCTGGTCAGGGCAAGCTGAGTTTTGAGAGAAGGCTGGCTTTGAAGAAGGGGGGCGGGGGGGACAATTTTTCTTACCCAGGCCTTTACTCTTATTCCTGGTGAGGAAACTCCTACTGAAACAGACAAGCCACTGCTTTGGAGCTTATAGGCTAAGATGGTTGCCCATATCACTTCTGTGACTTGGCCAGAATCACATACCCAGTTTACACATTAGTGGAGGAATTTGAACCCAGGTGTTCTGACTGTAAGTTTAGCTTTCTATCTACTACAATAGAGGTGTCAAATATAGGCCTTCAGGTCTATGCTGCTGGCTATACTCCCGAATGAAACATGAACAGATTAAAATGTAATTGGGAAATATGTAACAAAACAAATAAAAATATAATATTTGTCACATCACATTTATAATATCATATTTATTATAATATAAATAGCACATTTAAATTTAATATTTATAATATAATATATTTGAACTCAATATCTTATAATAATATCATATTTAATATAGTATTTAAAACTCAATATCATATAATAATATCATATTTAAAACTCAATCAATATACAGTCCACAGGAATTCTTATCTACAGATTAATGGTCTCCATTTCTATTTGAGTTTCACACTGTGCTATACCCTACTGCCTACAAATGCTGTGGGATTATGTTAAGAAAGTTTTATCCAACCCTTTGAAGGAGAGAGTAAACTCTTGTTGTTGCCATCTAGTTGTTTCAGCCATGTCCTACTCTTTGTGACCCCATTTGGGGTTTCCTTGGCAAAGATACTGGAGTGATTTGGCCATTTCCTTTTCTAGCTCATTTTACAGATGAGGAAACTGAGGCAAATAGTGTTGAGGGACTTGTCCAGGGTCACACAGCTACTAAGTGTCTGAGGCTAGATTTGAACTCAGGAAGATGAGTCTTCCTGACTCCAGGACCCATGCTCTATCCACTGCACCACCTAGCTGCCCCCATTAGAGTAAACTCTAATGGATAGCAAATCCTTTATAGAAAAACCCAATACAATGAGGTGGAAGGCATGGCATTCATGTACTTGTGTGACAATAGGAATAATCACTGGATATTTACATTGTGATAACCATCCAGCCTTGCCTGATTACACTTTCCTGCAGCATTCATCTTGTGCCTTCCTCAACAAATCTCTGTCAACTGATAACTCAGCCTGCACTTTTGCTCAATGGTTAGCATATTCCCATCCCCTTATATGCACCCTATCTCAGTGATTCTGCATAACCTAGTTGTACAAATTCCAATCACCATCCTGAACACCCCTCTATCTACCTCACTTTCTCCCACTTTCACCTCCAGTGTCCCACCCCAGATCTACCCACCCTTTCCAATATGCCCTCTAGAATGCCTGCTTTTAAAATGAACAAAGCTCCCTTTGCTATCAAACCTCTCTTTTTTCCCTCACTTCTTCCATCTTTAAGACACAGCTCCCTCCTGACAGTAATACTTCCCTCAATACCCTTTCCAGTACTGGCTATACTTTTCTCTTATTACCTTCCTGGTAATTCTCACTGGTTATGGCAGAGATGTTGTTTCTCATTGCCACTTCCAGACTCTTCCTCTACCTCTTTTGCTAAGCAACCTGTCCTTTGAATCATGGTATCTGATTTTTCCATCCAATCCAGATCCTGGTGTCTATTCTCTATCAACTTCCAGGATATTCTCTTACCTTCTCCTTCCTCAATGATTCCCATAGCCTTTCTCTCCTCCTCATACTAAGGGACTTCAACATACCCCTTCAAAAATCCAGCTTCCCAATTGCTCAATCTACTCAAATCCTATGATCTCCAATTCACATGTAACTCAAGACACATCATTGATGCATCATCACAGCAGATCATTTTTTCAAGAGGAAAACACCCACCAGAGAGGACCAGTTTAAAACTTGGATTTTACTTTGTGGTGATGTCATTGGTCTTCTTTGAGAACAAAGGACAAACAACATAACATAATATGATCTCCTACTCTTCAACTCAGCTATGCACATAGTCACAACCTTGATCTTGCCATTAGATTTCCTTATTCAAATGAGATAATGTGAAGAGCACTTAGCTCAGGGCCTGGTATAGAGTAAGTACTTAATAAATGTTTATTTCTGTCTTCCCTTACTCAGAAACTCTGAAATCACTCATCTGTTCATAACCTTTTATGATTCCATCTTCCCTATATCTATGACCCCAACCCTGTTCTTCATCCTCACTGTGACTTCTGTTCCCTCCATCCCTCAGTTCTTTCCCAGGCCATCACCTTTTCACAGGCTACTTGCAGTATTTTGAACAGTGCACTCCATCTCCCATCTCTGTGCCTTTGCACTGACTATCCTCTGTGCCTAAAATGGTCTTCCCCCTCACTTCTGCCTCTTAGTTTCTTTGACTTGATATTAGATTTAGCTCAAAACCCTCCTCTGCCAAAGGCTTTTGCCATTCTCCCAGCTGCTAATGCCTCTCCTTTCCAATTTCCTTCAACAACTCTCCAAATATCTTCATCTACCATCTATCTACTTGTCAGTCCCATTAGAATATATGTTCCTTCAAGGTAAGGGGTGTTCTTGCTTTTCTTTGTATCCTCAGCATTTAGCTTGGTGTCTCATATATAACAAATACTTAATAAAGGTTTACTGACTGACTGACTGACTGACTTTTCCACTCCAGAGCAAAAATTGACACAAGTGATAGGATCAGAGCTGCAGCCTTCTGTCACTCAGTAAAATCTCATTGAGCCCAAGAGGAAGCTCAGCCAGCCTGTCCATGTTATTGTGTTGGGTCACTTAGCCCACAATGCCTGTCCTCCTCTTTACTTCATGGCCAATTTTCCACCTCTACTAACATGGACATCCAGGAAGCTCAGGACCTCAATCTTTGTCCTGGGAGTCCCTGATACAAAAAGATCAGTCTCTTTCCAAGTCTGTAACACTGTTTGACTCTTACAGTACCCTCTATACTCTTTCTGCACTCTTTAGAAGTTAATTTAATACTATGAAACTTCAAGAGATTTTGGTAGAGAAGTATCGGCCTCTTCATTTTAACAAGAGAAGAAATTGAGACCAATGAAAGGTTCCACTATTACAAGGACATAGAGTAAATCAAGAGGAGAACCAAGACTGGGTATTCAATGTTTAGTCACATCCACGATCCAATTGATCAATAAGCATCTTTAAGGCCCTGCTATGTTCCATACACTTTGCAGAGTACAGTTGATATAAAGACAAACATAATACAATGTATTTTCTTGCCCTCAAAAATTTTACATTCAGATAAAGGAGACAACATATGCATAAGCAAGTATACATATGAACAAATGAGAGGGTGATAGGGAAAAATCGGGTGATAATAATAGCTACTGAAATACATAATAGTGTTTTAAATTTTGCAAAGTGCTTTACATACATTATCTCATTTAATCTTCATCATCAAGTAAGATAACATTTGTGTGAGGTAAGGATTACATGCATTATTTCTCTATCAAATATCTTTTATATATTATATCCAGGCTCACAGAGCTGGTGGGTACCCGAGATGAAATTTCAACCCAGGTCTTGATTCCAGTTCCAGAAGTTTTATTCATTACACTATGCCTCATGGTCAGCTATTGTTAAAATGGCTCAGCAGCAGAAATGGATGCTCTGAGATTATGCATCACCACAAAGTGAAATCCAAGTTTCAAACTTGTCTTCTCTGATAGGCATTTTTCTCTTGAACAAAATGATGTGCTGTGATGATGCATTAATGGTGTATATTGCAGGGTAGAAAGCAGACTATGTGCTGTGAAGTAGTGTGACACTCTTTTCAGTCAGCTTCAATCAGCCATAAGACACAATTGTACCATTTTCCAGGTATCTTTCACTATATTCCAATGAAACTTGTCTTCTAGTGATGTTAGATGAATCATCTACCTTTAGAAAAGCTTACTTTTGCAGAAACACTCTTGCCTTTCACACACTCTACATTCCATGCAAACTGATTGACTTGCTTTTATTTATACATGACATTCTCTCTCTAGTAGCCAGATATTTGCAGACTGTCCCCTAACGTCTTGAAATGTCCTTCCTCCTCCACCTCTGCATCATCCCATGTTTAACTTCCTTGATGACTCAACTTAAGAGCCACCAGCTTATATGAGAACTTTTCTGATTCTTCTCCAAGCCATATGTCATTCGACTTCTAATGTCTACTTAATCTGGAAGTAATTTCGTGTGTGTGTGTGTGTGTGTGTGTGTATACACGTATATATGCATATACACATACATATACATATGCATATACATATACACATACATATATATACATATATATGAAAATTTTTCCAAAATGTGTCTGAAGGTGCCATTTCACCTGGTAGAATATGAACTCCTCAAGGTCAAGACAGTTTTGTTTTAGTGTTTGTATTCCTAGGGGCTAGCACAATCCCTAGCACATGGTAGACACTTAATAAATAGTGATTAATTATTTGATTATCTAATATCATTTAGCTCCCTTTGTCTTAGCCTAGGTCTTGACCTAAGACCCTGAACCCTTGGTTTATTGCATGGGCCTCCTCCTCCCTCTCCTACCTACTACCTGAACTATTAGTGCTCCCATACAAACTTGAATGTTACCATCAATAACTTTCCTTGCCCACTTTTTGACTTTAGAATATGGGACATGATTGTACCTCCTATCTAGCAGTCATTAAGTTAAAAAGATTGTGCTCTATTGACTTTCACCAATCAAAGATTTATTAGATGGGACTAGATGGTTTAGTAGGAAATACCCAAGGCCTTGGAATCAGGAAGATTTGGTTTAAATTCTCTCAAACTTCATCTATGTGACCTTGAGTAAATCACTTCAACTCTCACCTCTTTTATCTAAAAAATGGGCATAATAATACTTATACTATACTTACCTCACAAGTTTGTTGTTTTTTAGAAATCTAAGCTATAATTAGCCTCTCTGTATCTCTATCCATCATCTATCCATCCACCCATCCACCCATCCATCCGTCTATCTATTTATCCATCCATCCATCCATCCATCCATCCATCTCTCTATCTATCTCTTTTTCTTAGGATGTGGAAACTGCTTTTGTACTAGTGATTTCATGTGTGTTAGGAACTCCAGGTGAGGAAATGCCCTCTACCAATGCACTACAGATTGCAACTTACAGTTTCAGGCATTAAGAGGTTATGAGATAGGGCAGCTAGGTGGCACAGTGAATAGAGCACCAGCCCTGCAGTCAAGAGGACCTGAGTTCAAATTTGACTTCAGACACTTAACACTTACTAGCTGTGTGACCTTGGGCAAGTCACTTAACCCCAATTGCCCTACCTTCACCCCTCAAAAAGAAAAAAAAGGTCATTAAGAGGTTATGAGATATACATAGAGTGACAAAGTCAATGTGTACCTGTGGCAAGACTTGAATTCATGAAGAAAGGCAGCGTTTTTTGCACTGCTTCTTGCTGTCTCTCTTAGTACTTGATGTACTCTGGCACAATTTTATATCCCCACAAAGCTACTTACTCTCTGTCCACTTTACCCAAAATTTCCATCTTGGCCCTGATTCTTATTGCCAGCCCTCTGCCTGAGACACTGTCTTCTGGGTCTTCTAAGTATTCATTTGCTCTTTCAAAGATATTTTGAAATCTTACCATTATGTGGGTAAGATTTTGAAATCTTACCCACATAAGCTCAGCAGCCATTTGAAGGTCATGACTTTGAAAAGAAGTCAATTAAGGAGTAAGTAGCCACGTCCCCTGCCTTTAGGAACCCTAAAATCTGGACTCCAAACTGAGAGATAATACTCATGCATAGCCACAACCTTGGGGGAAACCGTGCTGTTGTAACAGCAAGCACCCTAGCACACCTAGGGCGGCTACTAGCACAGGTTCTTAGATCTGCTTTTCTAAAGGAAAGCAACTCA
>CM053586.1:248189687-248208099 GCA_028646515.1 Pseudochirops corinnae
TAGCCACTTCAGCAAAGGGCCTAGGGGCAGGGAAGATCTTTAGATTCCCGTAACAGGGGGGGAGGGAAATTTATCTCAGATAATATGGATGTAAAGTACAAGACTATACAAGAAAAGGAGGAAAGGGTATAGAAGTAAGCAAAGCTTGAATGTCATTCTTATCTATACTGGTCAAAGGAGGGCAATATGGATACACAATTGATGCAGAAATGTATTTCACCTAATAGAGAATGATAAGGGAAAAGGAAAAATGAGAGAGGGGAGCATTAGGGATAGACTACATTAAGGAGAGGATTAGCCTTAAGCAAAACAAACTTTTACTAAGGAGGAAAAGAATCTGTAGGTGTAGAGTGAGAGAATGAGTAGAGAGACAGGGATTAAGAAAAAAAGGTACATTATTACACTATTGATGGAGTTGTGAATAGGTTCAGCCATTCTGGAAATCAATTTGGAACTCTGAGGCAAAAGTTAGTAAACTGTGCATATCCTTTGACCCAGGGATACTACTTCTAGGCCTGTCCCTCAAAGTGATTAAAGAAAGAGGGAAAGGAACAATACACATAAAAAAAAGTAGGGCAATTCTTTTTGTTGATGTTGCAAAGAATTGGAAACTCTAATGGTGTCTATCAATTTGGAAATGACTGAACAAGTTGTATTCTATGAATGTAAATAAACATTTATCAGGTGGTCCAGGGCATAGAGTTCCAGGCCTGGATTCAGGAAGACTCATCTTCCGGAGTTCAAATCCAGCCTCAGACACTTACTAGCTGTGTGACCCTCAGCAAGTCACTTCACCCTGTTTGCCTCAGTTTGCTCATTTATAAAATGAACTGGAGAAGGAAATGACAGACCACTCCAGTGTCTTTGGCAAGAAAACTCCAAATGGGGTCACAAAGAGTCAGACATGACTGAAACTGCTGAACAACAACAACAAAATGTGCCAGGCACTGTGCTAAGCACTATGGATACAATATGAAAAAAAGATAATCCCTGCCCTCAAGGAGCTGACGATCTAACGGGAGAAGACAAAACACCAAAAGAAGGTGAAGTGCTGAGGATGAGGAGAAGAGGACAAGGAAGGTACCCAGAAGCATGGTAGAAAAGTCAAAGAAATCCCAAGGTAGTACAGGCAGGTGAGAGAAGGGGATATCTGAGCTGGAGTTTCTCTCTAAGTAGAGATTTGGAGCTCATGATCCCATCCTTGAATCAGAGAGGCAGACTCTGGTAGTGAGAATCAAAGTCGATGAGATCTTCTGCAAGGTGAGAGATGAGGAGGAAATGTGCTGGAAGAAATGGTGAAGGGAATAGTGTTACAGAAGCCTAGAGAGAATGGTATGAATTCAAACAGATGACGTGAGCAGAACCAGGAGAACAGTTTATACAGTAACAATATCGTAAAGACAAATAACTTTGAAAGACTCAAGAACTTTGATCAATGCAAAGATCAACCCTAATTCCAGAAAACCTACAATGAAACATCCAACCCTCCTCCCCAGAGAAAGGTGATGGACACAGAGTACAGGCTGATATATCTCTCTCTGTAGACCCATAGCAGTATCTCTTTGGACGTGGTCAATTGTAAAGTTTGTTTTGCTTGACTTTACATGTTTGCAAAAAAGGGATTTTGTTTTTCTTGCTTTCTCAGTGAGAGGGAAGAGGAGGGGGTGGAGCAGAAAAAGCAGACTCTGATTGAAAAAAAATAATTTTAAAATTAAAGAGCTTTGAAATACTTAAAGTTTTATGTAAAAGCTATAGTTATTTTGTTGCTTTAAGTATATTCCTGATTCTGTGACTTCAGGGCCCATTTTCCCTATCTCTGAGCCTTAGTTTTTTTCATCTGTCATATGATGGGATTGAGATCCTTTTGAAGTCTTTCCAACTCTAAATCAGAGGGAACAGGTGGCGTAGATCATTGTAATTCCTCACATGTACACAGTGCTTCAGAGTTTGCAGTGCTAGATGCCCTCAAGGATCCCTCAATAATTTTATGATTCTGTAATTTTTTATGTAATTTGTAATTATTCTCTATTTAAACTATTTATTTGTAAGAAAGTCAGTAACGGAATCCTTAAGTTGTAGATGCTTTGAAACCAGAGACTTTAGTCAGTGTGTGTGTGTGTGTGTGTGTGTGTGTGTGTGTGTGTGTGTGTGTGTGTGTGTGTGTGTGTGTGAGTGTGTGTATGCTCTGTGATGGCCATTAGTCATATGTCTTTTAAGCCCTACTTCCCACTGTTGTTTCAAATTGTAAGATTAAACCAACAGAAGACCCAGCTGGAATGCTATATGTGAGGAATTAAGTGACCTCAGGCTGAGCACCCTTTCCTTTAGCCTTTACCAGGCAAAATGTGAATGTCAGAGAAAAGAGGATGTGGGGTTAGCCTTAGGCCAGATTTACCTGTAAGCCTTTTCTCTCTAAATGAGAACATTTTGACTTGCAATCAATCATTTCTCATCTAGGATACAGAAAGCAATTTTAGTAAGTGTTTAACTTAATCGGTTTGTGCCCACACATGGACCTCTAGGGCTCTACTTAGCTTACATCACACCAGTTAGTGTTTCTCCATAACTCCCAAATGCTTTTGAAAGGAAATTTTCTCTAGAAAAATATCAGGTTCAGACAACAGCAGCAGCATCTGTGGCACCTATTTCCTGTCCATTTGCACATGGCCTTTTACCAAAAGCAAATTAAACCCTGGTAAAATTTTGTTGTTCTCCTTCTCTTTCTCTTCCGTCTTTTAGAAGTCAGATGGAGGACAAGAAGCAATTTCTGGACAGAAAAAGAAGTTTGTTAACTAAACTCTCAAAATTAATACCAAATAATAACTTGATTCTAGAACAGAAGATAGAGAACAGAATTATGGATGAGGTCTTGACAGTATGGGTCACCCATTTGTAAACTTCTACTTTTTCTCCTGGATTTATAGATCTCAGCATTGGAAGCAACTCCAAATGGCATGTAGGATAATTCATGCCTGAATAAGAATCTTCTCTACCATATCCTCAACAAGTCATATGCCAACATTCATTTAAAGATACCTAATGAGGGAGATCCATTACCACTTGAAGTTTCCTGTTTCACTTTTAAAGAATTGTAATTGTTAGGTTTTTCCTTATACTAAAATAAAATTTATCTTTCATCCAATTCTACCCTTTGCACCTAGTTCAGGACTGCTTTTCAAATATCTGAAGATGAATATCATATCCTCCTTTTTTTCTTTTCCGATTTAAATATCTATTTTTTTCCTCTGTATCTTTGTATAGCATGGTCTTTGTCTTGAAGCCCTTCCTTATGACCTTTCTGAATTTTTTCAAATTTATCACTCTCTTTGCTAAAGTATGGTGGCTAGAAATGAACACAGCACTTCAGATGTGGTCTGACCAGGGCAGGGTACAGCAGGATTAATTCCTTTCTTGTTCAAGATACCATATTTCTCTTAAAGTAATACGAGATAACATTAGTTCTTTTAGTTTGCCATGTTCCATTACTGAGTCATACTAAGTTTGTAGCCCACTAAAATACCCAGATCTTTTTTTTTTTCAAATGAATTGCTACTGGTTAGCCATGCCTCCCTTATCTCTGCTTCTAGGGTTGATTAATTTTAGTCAAAACATTGTACTTTCTATATTTATGTCTGTTAAATTTCATTTTGTTAGATTGGCTCTAATCCATCAAGATTTTTTGGGATCCTGACTCCATCATCCATCATGTTATCTATCCCTTCTAACTCTATGTAATCTGAAAATGTGATAAGCATATCATCTGTGACTTAACCTAAATCACTGATAAAAATGTAAAAAAAAAAAAAAAAAAGTATAAGGCCAAACTCATATTTCTGTATTTTGACAACAGCAATAAAATAAGAGATTTTGTTAAATAATATAGCATTCCTTAGTAATATAGTTAGTAAAGGAAATAAGGTTAGTTTGTCATGATCTCTTCTTGATTCAATTATGCTGGCTGATCACTGTTTCCTTTTCTAGATGTCCACTAATCTTCCTTCAGTACTACACACACACATACACACACACACGTGCGCGCGTGCAAACCTGAGTTCTAGGAGAAATTTTTCTTCTGTTGTAGAGACAATGTGTAACATGCTAACCTGCCAACACTTGCTTGTTAAGACCTGTCAGCAGACTTGACCACTACTGATCAGTTATAACTTGTATTTTGTGTGTTTATGTGGAAAATAACATAATCACTATGACTAACTCTGTTATACAACAGAGGAAACATGTATAAATGTTTTGCTTTAATTCTCTTCTCTTCTTTCCTTAGACTTGTGCCACCCTCTTATTTTTATTCAGTGACCCCCAGTTGTACCAGAAGCTACTATCACCCCCCGGGATCATTTCAGCACTCCCTAGGGGGTGGTATTGGTCACTTTGGGAACCTCTGGGGAAGGGCCATGTAAACAATTATGTACAAGCAAGACATAAAGATAAATTGGGGGTAGTCTCAGAAGGATGTCACTGAGATTAAGTAGGACTAGGAAAGGTTTCTTGTAGAAGGTAAGACTTTAGTTCAGAATAATTCTGGGCTGCAGGTTATATATTTGACTAGTCCTCGTCGGTTGAACTCAATTTTCAGTGAAAAATCTATTATTACTATATCATTATCAATGGTCCAGAAATCTAAATCCTATTATCAGACATATTCTTAACCAGCTGTTAACTTCCCAAAACTTCATTTCTCATTTGAAGTTTTTGGCTTGAATTAGTAACAATGAGAAAAATAAAATAAAAAACACCATTAAGGGCTTCAGTTTCTTTGAAGATTTCATAATCCCTAGTAATACTTCCTAGGTGCCTCTGGAAGTATCACTGGTCCCCATTTGCATCACCAAACTTGACCCCTTGGTGAACCAGTTTAACTCTAAACTGTCATCTATGCTTCAATACCCTGTTCCTGAATCACCATGCTCATCAGATCTAACATGTAAGATAAGACCTTCCAATTATATTTGGGGCCCAAACATGATTCTTCTTCAGATTATTTAGCCTCACCCTTTATGGAATAGTCTCATATCTGTTACTTAACATGAAGGGGTCAGGGGCCTTTCTTCTTATCTTTCATCTCTGTATCACCTTCTCCCATGCCTTGACCTTCCACTATAGGTCAAGATTCCTTCCTGCCCTGTGAGATAGAGAAGGACCATCTTCCCAAATTACATAAGAGGAAACAGTCATACATTAGTTAAATGGCCTGATTAAAACCACAATCTTAAGAATGGCAATGATGGATTTGTAATCTAGATATTCTTACTTTAGGGTAAAGCATTTTTTTCTGCTTCACTATGCATGCAACAAACAAGAAAAAATATAATATGGTTTGGCAAACAAAAGAAATAAACCATTTACATAAATAAACATGGTACTGTCCTTACTCATGATTTATAATAAAAAGAATTTCATACTAAAGAGTTTTTCTTAATGTGATACCTATATATAGCAAGATTTAAATAAATCAAAATCTGAGCACAATTTGATATCTTTCAAACTAATGCTCAATGGGCATTAATTATAGCTTAATCTAAGCCTGATTTTATCCCTAGACTTGATTAGGATATATCATTCCAACTTACCTGTTATCTTTATCTCATAATCATACCCCTCTTAGGGTTTTTCATGCACTTGTAGACAATAAGAATTTCTGCTTTTTCCACATGTGAACAAAAGATGAGTTACACAGACTTATCTCTAATGATGTTACTGTATTTTTTTTTTCCAATCAGAGGGGAGTCCACTCAAAGGAGAGAAAAGCTTTCCTATTCCCAACCAGAATCTATTGACTAGAATAGTTACTAGTACTTTGCATCCAGTAGTTTCCACTTCAGGTCATGTTGCCCTTAGAAACTAACTCAGGCATTATGATCAGTCATCATCATTATCTCTTACATTTTTATAGCCATTTAGTTTTCAAAGCCCTATCATATACATTATCTCAGCTTTCTGATGCAGATTTCCTTCAAGCTACAGCTCCAGATTCATGAGAAAGCATAATTTGATGTCTCAGCTCATGACCCAATTCTTCCACAAAGCTTTTTTGAATTACTTTAAACCACATAAAACTTGATTTTCTGAATCCCTACTATACTTATAATTAGTACCACACACTCAAACACTGATTCTATAATGAGTTTGTTTATGTTAGTTTTGTCTTCAAAACTAGATTAAAGGTTTCTTAAGAAGAGAGAATATAGAGTCAGAGATTTTTAGTTAAGAGAGATTTTCAGTTAAGAGAGACCTTTAAAGTCACCTACTCTAACTCCTCATTTTGTAGGTGAGGAAAAAAACTCAACGAGTTAAGTGAACTATCCAAAGTAAAATAGGTCATGATTAGCAGTGCCAGGACCTCTGAATAAAAATCAAACACTTTCACCAATATATAAGGTTACTTCTCTGTTATTCATCACTGGCTAACTATTTATTTTGCCCTTAGCAGTTTCTGAATAAGTTCTTTCCCCTCTTCCTCTCCATCTCAAGAAAAAAAAATATAACAAACTGAAGAAAATGAAACATGAATTTTTTAAATGAAATTTTGTATGAGAAATCCATTTTGAGTCCTTTGCATAAAGTGAACATATGCATCTCCATAAATAATTAAATATTTGGAACACCAACTTAGCTGATGGATCGGAGAAATGCCAAAGATATAGGGTATCTAGATGTTGACAAAGTAAACTATTCCTTGTTTTCTTGTGAACAAGATGAAAAGATGGGGGTTAGATGGTAATACTGTTGACAATTCTCCCCCATATTCTTAAACGTATTCTTTTTCATCACTCTGACCTCCAAAACTTGCAGTTCTCAGTACAGTGGCAGGTCATTACTGTTATTCTGCTTATATTCTGTCTTTCTAACTTGACCCTTTGGTGAACCAGTTTAACTCTAAACTATCTTAGATGCTTAAATACCCTGTTCTTTATTATGTCACTAATCATACCTTACAAACTCTGGATTATTCCCAGCATTTGCCCCTTCATACCAGTTCAAATGCTGCTAAATGGAATTGGAGGGAATCAGGAAAATGTGAGGATTTGGTACACTACAGATTTATGCTAACTAATCTAATCTTCCCTGAAGCTTTGTTGTTGTTCAGTAGTTTCAGTTGTGTCCAACTCTGCATGATCCCATTTGGGGTTTTCTTTGCAAAGATACTGGAGTGTTTGCCATTTCCTTTCTCTACCTCATTTTTATAGATTAGGAAACTGAGGCAAAAGAGGATACAAAAAAAGGCAAAAGACAATTCCTGTTCTCAAGGAGCCCACAATGTAATGAAGCACAGAGGCAAGGTGAACAACATAGGATTGGGGCTTGGAGTTGAGCATCTATGAGAGAATCAATGTTTCAGTTATCAATGGAGTCTGTTACCAGACTCTGGTGACAAAACAGAAAAGAAAGGAGGAACCTTGTAGTATGAATAATAACAGTGATAATAATAATAATAATAAATACCATTTATATAGTGCTTAAGTTTTACATAGCATTTTACAAATTTTATCTCATCTTAGCCTCACAACAACCCTGGGAGTAGAAGAGAAGGAAGAAAAATTTCTTCAGATTAGTGTGATGACCCAGTCACAGTAAAAAGGTAAACTTCAAGATAGTGTACAAAGGCTTAACCAAGATATGCTGTCAGGTCTTGACTGGTGATCCTTTTGCTAAATATAATAACACCCGAGCTTTGGAACAGGCTTTTGTTCAGGACATAAGTTCATTGCTAATTTTTTAAAATAATATTTTATTTTTTCCCTCACATATGAAGACAATTTTTAACATTTATTTTTTAAAACTCTCGAGTTCCAAATTTTTTCCCTCCCTCACCATCACTTTCCCTGAGGTAGTAAGCAAATTGATATAGGTTATATATGTTCATTTATGCAAAATATATTGCCATATTAGTCATGTTGTGAGAGAAGAAACAGAATCAAAGAAAAAAACAAGAAAAGATACTTAAAGTGAAAAATAATATGTTTTGATGTACATTCAGACTTCATCAGTTCTTTTTCTGGAGGTGGACAGCATTTTTCATCATGTCCTTTGGAACTGGCTTGGATCATTGCATTGCTGAGAATAGTTAACTCATTCACAGTTGATTGTTGTACAGCATTACTGTTACTGTGTACAGTGTTCTGGTTCTGTTCACTTTACTTTACATCAGTTCATATAAGTCTTTCCAGGTTTTTCTGAAATTAACATGCTAATTTCTTATAGCACAGTTATACTCCATTGCAATCATATTCCATAATTTGTTCAGCCATTCCCCAATTGATGGGCATTCCCACAATTTCCAATTCTTTGCCACTACAAAAGAAGCTACCATAAATATTTTTGTATAAAAAAGTCCTTTCCCTTCTTTTTTATTTAAATCTCTTTGGGATATAGGTCTGGCAGTGGTATTGCTGGCTCAAAGGGTATGCATAGTTTTATAGCCCTTTGGGCATAGTTCCAAATTGCTCTCCAGAATGATTGGCTCAATATACAACTCCACCAATGGTGCATTATTGTCCCAATTTTCCCACATCCCTTCAAACATTAATTATTTTCCTTTTCTGTCATATTAGCTAATCTGTTATGTATAAGGTAATAGCTTAGAGTTGTTTTATTTTGCATTTCTCTCATCAATAGTGATTTAGAGTGGCTATAGATAGTTTTGATTTCTTCATCTGAAAACCGCCTATTTATATCCTTTGACCATTTATCAATTGGAGAATGACTTATATTATTATAAATTTGAATCAGTTCCCTGTATATTTGAGTAATTAGGCCTTCATCAAAGATACTTGATGTAAAAATTGTTTCCCAGTGTTTGGGATGAAAAACCTCATCCAAAATTTAATCAAGAACACAGAGATCTCTTAGGATAAGAACAGAAATTTATTCTCTTCCCCCGGGAGAAGAGGGCAGTCTTCCCCATGGGGAAGAGGCACACAATGGGAGGCAAACAGAGTTTTTAAACTCTAACACAGTCAAGTCCCCTTCCCCCGACCATCCCTTCTCCCATTGGCTGAGAGACAGACTCAAGTCTTGGCAAGAAAATCTTCCCCAATGGCAAGTAACAGGGAAACCTGCCACTAACTCTCAGTGGCTGGGAAACGGGCTTACAAAGAACAAGGATGCTGATTGACAGCAAGGGAAAGGCGGAAGGATCCCAAAGCAAGGGAGGGAGAGGGAGAAAGACCACCAGGATAGTAGAAAAGAAAGGTATAAGTCAAAAGACTCCTAAAATGGCTTGCTGCTGATTGACAGCAGCAGTGGAGGGAGGAAGAGGGGAGTTAACAATCCAAAACTACCTGAGAAGTTTTTACTCCCCCAGACACCAGTTTTCTGCTTTCCTTCTAATCTTAGTTGCATTATTTTTGTTTGTGTAAAGTCTTTTAAATTTAATATGATCAAAATTGTCCATTTTATGTTTAAGAATGCTCTCTATCTCTTGTTTAGTCATAAATTCTGTTCTCCATAGATCTAACAGGTAAACTATGTCTTGCTCTCCTAATCTGCTTATAGTATCACTCTTTATCTTATTGATATAAGCATCTGGTGACATAAATTTTCCCCTAAGTATTGCTTTGTCCACATCCCATAAATTTTGGTATGTTATCTCATTGTTGTCATTCTCTTTAATGAAACTATTGGTTGTTTCTATTTGTTCTTTGGCCTACCCATTCTTTAGGATTAGATTATTTAGTTTCTAATCAATTTTTAATCTATCTTTTCATGATCCTTTATTATATGTAATTTTTATTGCATCATGATCTGAAAAGGATGCATTTACCGTCACTAATTTTTAAAAGTTATACCCTGTTCTTTTTGCCTTCAAGAATTTAATCAATTTTATACATGTAAAGAAGTGCCAAAAGGCCCCTGTGAGCCTTTGAGTTAGCTGTATCTGCATATGAAAAGACCAGAAATTTGGTTCTAGCTGGCAGAGGAGACAGTGACCTTATCCTGGGGCTTGGTTTGTCTTCGTGTCATTTCCTTGCCGACTTATCTGCACGAGAGAATAGAAGAGGCTTAGTTTTTGAAAACTGGGAAATTTCTAACTCCAGTGCTGTTTCAAAGTCATTAGACCAAAAAAAAAAAAAAAAAGGACTTGTTTTGAGGTATAATCTTCAAAGATTGACACCGGGAGGTCTATTTGGAACGATCACCATAACCTACAATGAATTCTCTAACATAGAGGCTGAAACACCTGGAGCAGGAAGGGCCTAGCAGAGGTTCTCAAAATGTGGTCCTCTCTGAGATCCTTTCAGGGGCTACTTGAGGTCAAAACTGTTTTCATATAACACTAAGTCTTTATTTGCCTACTAAAATACTCTTCTCTTTCCAACTACAAATCAGTGTGAGGCTGGATTTTCTTCACATAATTCAACCAAAATAACATATCGCAATGATTGTATGAAGAAAAGCTACAGGAATTCAGCTGTTTTCTATTAAGCCAGACATTAAAGAGGTGTGTAAAACTATATAAAACAATGCCACTCTTCCTCACTATTTTTTTTTTGTTTTGGAAAATATGTTTAAAAGTTTTTCCACAGAAAGAATCAATGCAAACAAGAATAGAAAGAAAGCAGAAAACTGGGAAGTGATTTTTACAGCTAGTGTCTCTGATAAAGACCTCATTTCTGAAATATATAGAGAACGGAGTCAAATCTATAAGAATACCAGTCATTCTCCAATTCATAAATGGTCAAAGGATATGAACAGGAATTTTTCAGATGAAGAAATTAAAGCTATCCATAATTATATGAAAAAAATGCTCTAAATCACTATTGATTAGAGAAATGCAAATTAAAACAAGTCTGAGGTACCACCTCTCACCTATCAGATTGGCTAATATGACAGAAAAGGAAAATGATAAATATTGGAGAAGATGTGGGAAAATTGTAGCATTAATGCACTGTTGGTGGAGTGTATACTGAGCCAACCCTTCTGGAAAGTAATTTGGAACTATGCTCAAAGGGCTATAAAACTATACATGCTCTTTGACTTAGCAATACCACTACTATGTCTCTAACCCAAAGAGATCATAACATAAAAAATCATATGTACAAAAATATTTATAGCAGGTTTTTGGTTGGGATTTTTTTTTTGGCGGCAAAAAATTGGATATTGTAGGGATGCCCATCGATTGGGAAATGGCTGAACAAATTCTGGTATATGAATGTAATGGAATACTGTTGTTCTTTAAGAAATGATGAGCAGTCAGATTTTAGAAAAAACCCGTAAAGACTTATACAAAGTAATGCAGAGTGAAGTAAGCACAATCAGGAGAACATTGTACACAGTAACAGCAACACTGTGCAATGATCAACTGTAATAGACTTAGCTCTTCTCAGTAATACAATGATCCAAGAAAATTTCAAAAGACTCATGATAGAAAATGCTATCCACATCCAGAGAAAGAAGTATGGAGTCTGAATGTAGATCAGAGCATACTATTTTGACTTTTTTGTTATTTTTTTCTTTCTCATGTTTTTTCTCTTTTGTTCTGATTCATTTTTCACAATGTGGAAGTATGTTTAATATGATTGTACATGTATAACCAATAGCAGACTGCTTGCTGTCATGGGGAGTGAGAAGGGGGTAGAGCAAGAAGGAAAGGGAGGGAGGGAGAAAAAAATTGGAACTCAAAATCTTATAAAAGTGAATGTTGAAAACTATCTTTACATGTAATTGGAAAAAATAAAATATTAGTAAGATGGAGGACAGCGTGACTTGCCCAGAGTTACACAGCTAGTATGTGAGGGCAGATCTGAACTCAGAAAGATGAGTTTTCCTGACTCTTGATAGACAGATTAGATAGATATATATACATATATATATGTGCATATATAGGTGTGTGTGTACATATATACATATTTAACATGTAACTCTCAAAGCTTTTCTACTTGCCTATGATTCTTTCTGACCTTATTTTGCTTTCCTCTGTGCATTAAAAAGTGACAGTTTTCTTTCTCTTCCTTTCTTCTTTTGGAGATCTCCTATTCCTAGTGCTTCTCCTCTTCTCATACTTCCTCACTGAAAAAGTAACAAGAAAAAAAAAGAAGCCCTTACAATAAATATTTATGGTCAAGGAAGACAAATTCCCATGTTGGCCATATTTGAAAATGCATGTCTTGTTCTGCATCTAGAGATCACCTCTTTGTCAAGAAGCAAATAGTATGTTTCATCATCAGTCCTCTGGAATCTTGGTTGATCATTACATTGCTTAGTGTTCTTAGGTCTTTCAATATGTTTGTTTTTAAAATGTTTCTTTGTTTTTTAACTTTGGTTTGTTTTTAAAATGTTCTTGTTATTGTATAAATTGTTTTCCTAATTCTCTTCACTTCACCCTGAATAAGTTATGTCTTCCCAGATTTCTCTGAAATGATCCCTTTTGTCATTTCTTACAGATCAATAATAGTTCATTAAGTTTATAGACTATAATTTATTTAGCCATTCCCCGATTAATAGGTAACCCTTTAATTTCAAGTTCTTTGCTATAACAAAGCCATTATAAGCATTTTAATATATTTGGGCCCTTTTTACCCCTTCACTTTTATCTCTTTGGAGGATAGGTCTAGTAGTGGTATCACTTAGTCAACCACTGTTGGGCTTAAACTTGCATCTTAGCAAGGTTATTTGGGCAGTTCTGTGGAAGATGGATTGGAGAAATGAAACACTGGAAGCAGAAAGATGAATTAGGATGTTATCAGAATCCTAAGAATCCAGGGATGGAGGGGAGGAAGGTGATAAGGATCTTAAATTAGTTAAGTCAAGAGTAAGGGGCAGATGTAAGAAATATTATGGAGGAAGAATGGACAGGGATTGGCAACTAACTGAATGTGGGATATGAGAGAGAAGGAACGACCCAGGATGACTCTCAGCTTAATGACAGTTCTATCTGCTGTTGTGCCATTTATGAAGCAGTGAGTGAAGCTTGGCATCCTCTGACTGCTGTCCCCAGGGCAGGTGACTGTGATGCTGACTCATCAGAGACAAGTGGGAGGAAGTGCATCCAGACTACTCTGGTGTTCCTTTATCAGTCGTCCCTGGTTGACTGAGTCATCAACTAGCATTAGGCTAGTCAAATTTATTTGGTAACAGTTAAAGCTATCATGGACCAGTCTGGTGCTCACTGACAATTTTGTCAGCCACTGACATTGGTGGAGAAAACATTCAGTATATGTTTGAGGCAAGATTTAAACTCAGATCCTGTGCTCTATCTGCTGTGTCAGCTTTACTCATAGAGTAATAGCCTTTGCTCTCAAACAATGGTGATAGGCTGTTTGGCAGTACATGCTTTCCTGATGTGCTACAAGTCTGCCCCTGTCCCATAATACCTCCCTCACTGACCTGCCATGAGTTTAATCTCCCATTCCTCTTGGCCTGAAAGTTCCATTATTGTAATACATAGCTTACATTTATATGGCTTTGTAACCCACTATAAAATATGTGATGTATATCATCTCACTATATCCTTATAATAACCAGTGAAATAACATGCAGAGCAGGGCATGGGGGTGCAGGAGTGAAATTGGACTACATGGCTTCTGAGGTCCATTCCTATTCTAGATATATATTGTTATTCCCACATTACAAGTGAGGAAACTGAGGCTTAGCGAAGTTAAGGAACTTTCCCAAGATCACCCAGATTGTGGTTTGTCCTTTGTTCTTGAAGAGGACCAATTACATCAGGAGGGCGATGTCTTGACTTGCAAGTGAAGTGAATTTGAGTGAGGCAGAGCTGTGCAAAGTGTGCAAAGCTGTGCAAAGACTCATTCTGTCCTCCAGAGTCATCTGAGTCCAGTGGAAAGACATAGGTCAGGATGGCTTATTTCTCTGATATCCTCTCTTCCTTGGTCATACAACAAAACAAGGGCACTCCCAGTGTTGACATTAATGCTTGTTAGCTGTAAGGGAATATAGGAACCTAGAGAGCTCTACTAATCTCTAATCAATAAACCCAGATTAGTTTCTTGTTAATGAGTAAATTGTCGTGTTGAAAGGTATAAACAGTCCAGGTCTAATGGGATAAAATTCAGGGCTCCCTAGTTTCATTAAGGGTAGGAAAGTAGCAACATGAACCAGAGAGGACAAGTCCTTGGAAGGTATCCTATTGGGGGATCATAGAATGATAGGACCAGAGCAGGGCCCTCAGTAGCCATCTAGTCCCAACCCTTTCATGTTACAATGAGGAACTGTTGCTCACCAAGTAGCCCCAAATAAGTTGTGAGTGTCACAAGCAGGGTAGACCCTGGGCTTTAGAGGAAGTAAACTAAGGTGTCAGGCCAGGGAGAGTAGGTCCCCTATTATGGGAGACCCACGGCAGACTTCCACAAAGAGAGGAGATTAAAGGAAGAGGGTTTCTTTTACCTGATAACAACTAGTGAGTTTCTAGGAATGGACCAGACTGCTATATAAAATTATATATATAAGTAGGTAGATAGATAGATAGATAGATAGATAGATAGATAGATAGATAGACAGATAGATAGATGGATGGATGGATGGACAGATAGATAACTATATATACATAATATCCCATTCAGACATTGGTACCCTATGCCAATCAACCAACGAGTATTTACTGAGCACTTATAATACTGTATATATGTCTGGCATCTCTCCATTGTTATAAAGGGTTCAAAATAAGATAAAGAGCTAACAATCTGTATTAAGAAAACCTTAGAGGCCCAATCCTACTATTCACTAGTCATGTGACCTTGAACAAATCATTTACTTTTTCAGAATGTCAGTTACTTACCTGTAAAACAGGAATGCTAATACCTAATTGTAACTACCTAATTGACTTGAAAGGATATTGTGAGGACCAAGTAAGATGACCTGTATCAGTGGTTCTCAACCTTCCTAATGCTGCAACCCTTTAATACAGTTCCTCATGTTGTGGTGACCCCCAACCATAAAATTATTTTCATTGCTACTTCATAACTATAATTTTGCTACTGTTATGAATCTATCTGATATGCAGGATGTATTTTATTGTTACAAATTGAACATAACCCACAGGTTGAGAACCGCTGACCTATATAAAGGTATTACCTAGGATATTAGAGACTTAACTTATTATTCAAAGGATCTGTGCTCTCTTGAATTTAGGGGTGCCCCTTCTATCCATGCTGAAGATAAGTCCTATTATAGAGAGTTGACTGAAGTCGGTAGAGGTTAAGTGGTTTGACCAGAATCGTATCACTAGTAAATATCAGAGGTAGGATACGAACCCAGTGTTTCCTGTCTCCATCCAGCACTCCTTTCACTGTGCCATTTATCCACTGTAACAATTTGCATTTATATAGTACTTCGTGGTTTACAAAATGCATTATTCATAAAAGCCCTGTGAGGTAGGTTGTACAAGTATAATTCCAAGCTTATAATGAGGACATGGAGGCTCAGGGGAGATGTGACTTGCTCAGAGCAATACAAGTAGTATGTTGAATTCAAACCCAGGTCTTTTGGTTTCAAAATCAGTATTTCTTCCATGACACTGGAATAGTTCAGGAAGAAGGTGAGGAAATAAATTTTCAGTAAAATAAAAGCCATGGTATTTAGCATCTTTTCTATCAGAAATATTTAGAAGTCAACATTCTAATTTTCCTTCAGTATAAACCTCTAATCTATTAGCCAGGCCTGAGTCAATCAGTGACTGTTAGTCAACAAGCATTTATCAAGAACTTTCTATGGGTTAGGCACAACACTAAGTGCTGGGGATATAAAGAAAGGGAAAAACATAGTCCCTGTTCTCAAGAAGTTCATATTCTAATGGAGAAGACAACACACAAATAACTGGGTGAATCAACAATTATATACAGAGTAGGTGAAAGTAATTCAAAAGGGGCCAGAGCTACAGTTTTGTTTGTGTCTGACTTTTTGTGACCCCATTTGGGGTTTTCTTGGCAAAGATATGGAGTGATTTGCCATTTCCCTCTCCAGCTCATTTTACAAATGAGGAACCAAGGCAGACAGGGTTAAATGATTTTACTACACAGCCAGTAGTGTCTGAGACCTAATTTGAACTCATGTCTTCCTGAATCCAGGCCTGGATTCCATTCCATCACCTAGATGCACCCAACTAGAATTAAATGTGCAAGGCTAGATAAACAGGGAGATGTGGAAAAGAAATTGCCTCTCAGTGAGTTTGTTGAGAAAAGGGTTTGGATGGTGCTAAGAGTTACTGTGAAACTGTGTATCCTGGCCCCAAAGAAGAAAGCATTGGATATATCTGCACTGGGGATGGGTGCTTTAAAGGCATTCCTTTGCTCTAATGCCTCTCCAGATGCTTTGGCTCATACTCACTACCCTGGAAGTTCCACTCCCCATCTTTCCAATGCCAAGCAGAATTGGGCATTGCCTAATACATTTTTAGCTTATGTATTACTTACATCACTTGCTCCTCATTATGACAGCTAATACAGGGGATTTCTTTTTCCTCCCTAAGTCCCTGAGACTCTAACAAGAGAAGAAAATGCCAGACAGAAGATTGAAACCATTGCTATGAATGAGGCTGGAGGATTATATATTGATTTCAGCACCTTGATTGCTTACAATCTTTCTTTCTATCCAAATATCCATTCCAACACTTAAAGGTCCTGTGCTTTCATCAGATATTTTTTCCACTCAGGCAGATCCAACCTCCTCAGCACATTAGTAGGAAGTCTTTCAGAGATATAATTATCTGGTGAGGAGTCTCTTGGGACTTACTGAAGCTAGTCTTCAGGCAATGCAGACTCATAACTGAAGCCTTTCTAGCCTGGCAGAACGTGGAATACTTTGTGCCTTACTTTGGAGAATCTCAGATCACTCTAGGAGGAGCACTTTGAAACAGCAGGACTCTAGAGGTGGAATAATTAAAATGTAACTGGTAAATAAGCTTGGTAGCATTTGTCTAATTGCTAACACTACCTCTATACTTTACATAGCCAATGCCTTTTGGCTAAAGGGCTCCTATAACTTGACAGGTATCTCCTCTTTCTTTAATACTGTGTCCAAAGTAGCTAGTGGGCATGTGCTTTTAGTCAGTCACTGAACAAATATTTATGTAAGAGAGATGGGGAGGGAGGATTACATTTATTAAATGTCTACTATGTGTTAGACCTTGTGTTAAGCTCTAGGAATGCAAAGACAAAAACAAAAACAGTCTCTGCCTTGAAGAAGCTACAAGACAGACAATATGTACATATGTAATTATATAAGATATCTACAGAGTAGATACAAGACAAGAAAGAAGGAGTTTCATGGGTGCAGAGGACATTGACAGGGCATACACTTGAACCTAGAAAGCTGGGCCTCTAAGCACAGGAGACTTGGATTCAAGTTTTGCTTTGAATATATACTGGCTTTGTGAGCCCTGGCTAGTCATTTAACATTTCAGTGTTCTAAGCGACCTTTTTTTTTTTTTTTTTTGCTTTTTGGAGGGGAAGGGCAGGGCAATTTGGGTTAAGTGACTTGCCCAAGATCACACGGCTAGTATGTGTTAAGTGTCTGAGGCTGGATTTGAACTCAGGTCCTCCTGACTCCAAGGCTGGTGCTCTATTGTGCCACCTAGCTGCTCCTCTAAGCAAGTCTTTTAAGAGAGTTTCAGAAAAGGTGCTGATTTGCCTTGGTAGAGGGAGTTTCCTTATCTGGGACTTCCCTATGCTACTGATACCATAAGTTATCCCCTCTATCCAACATCTATCCTTAGGTGCAAATGGATATCTCAAAAGTGACACACAATGTATAAATGATGTATTTTGATTCACACCAGGGGCTGCATCATACTTCTGACTCAATCTGAATTTGCAGTTCACTAAAACTCATTTTTCCCCCAGACAAATTGCTATCTAATAATGCTTCCCTCATACTATGCTTATGAAGTTGATTTTTTGAACCCAAGTATAAGACTTTATATTTGGCCCTACTGAATTTCCCCTTATTAGATATAGTCCAATGGTTCTCAAGCTTTTTGTTCTCAAGACCACTCTTAAAAATTATTGAGGACCCCCTCCCAAGAGCTTTTGCTTATATGGCTTATGTATATCAACATTTGACATATTCAAAATGAAAACGAATGAATAAATATATCATTTATTAAGTACTTGATATGTGGAAAGTACCATGTTAAGAACTAAGAATACAAATTGAAAAGCTAGATGGTCCTTCCTCTCAAGGAGCTCATTTTTTAATGGAAAACATAGTACAAATAGAAGATTTCAGCTGCAAGACAGATGGAAATGTCCCATGGTTCTTAGGGTACAGCAACAAAGAAGATGTCAGTGTTTCTTCTTTGATGCCCTTTCTTTTTTTTTTTAATGACTTGTTTATTTACTTTTAGTTTACAAGATTCAGTTCCACAATCACTTGAGTTTCAGATTTTCTCCCTTCCCTTCCCCCCCACCCCATGGTGGCATGCAATCATGTATAGGATCTG
>CM053586.1:248208599-248228384 GCA_028646515.1 Pseudochirops corinnae
TGCCCTAGCTATGCTAGGGTGCTTGCTGGTACACCCCCCTGCATATTACCTTTCCTATCTTTTTTCTTTTAAGATTGTCAAAACATAACCAAAACCCAAAAGGTCTTCTAACTTGTTAGATTCTCTTGATGACCATTATAGTTTATCTTTGTATAGTATCTTATGATTGTTTGGTCATGTATACCTTTTAATGTTTTGTTTAACTCCTATATGGGTATTTCAATGTTTCTATGCAGTTCTCATATATTTATAAGGAATGCTTGGAGGTCTTCTATTTCATTAAAGGTCCATTTCCCCCTTATATCACTATGTTCATTTTGCTAGGTATATCATTCTTGGTTGTAAGTCTACATTTTTTGGCTTAGGAAATATAGTATTTCAAGCTCTCCACTCCTGTTAAGTGGTGGCTACTAAATCTTATGTGATCCTGACTGGCTCCTTGTACTTGAATTCTTTATTTTGGTCTGCCTCCAGTGTTTTTTTCTTGACCTAGAAGATGGAGCCATCTTTCTTTAATGATTTCTTACAATATGAACTGTAGGCAATCTTCTTGGTTATGATTTTCCTCAATTTATTTTCAAGGTCAGTTGATATTGCTATGAGAAACCTTAAATTTTCTTTTCTTTCCTTTCTTCTGTCTTTTAACTTTGTTTTAATGTTTCTAGTCATTGGCTTCTATTTTGTCTATTCTAATTTTAAGGGAGTTTGATATTTGTCCTTCTTCCAAAATGTTAATTCTCTTTCCAGTTCTGTCTTCAAGAGTTCTTATTTCTTTTTCTATTTCATTAGTGAAAAATTCTCATTTGTAAAAATCAAATACTGAGCATTGTTTTATTCTAGAAAATAATAATGATGATGATGGCTAGCATTTATAAAATGCCTTAAGGTTTGCAAAGCCCTTTGCAAATATTATCTCATTTTATCCTCATGACAACCTTGGAAGTAACTGCTATGATTATTCTCATTTCACAGAAGAGGAAACCAGGTAAACTGAGGTAAGTTTCTGAAGCTGAATTCTGACTCCAAGTCTGGATTCTACCACCCAGCTGCCTCTGAGTATTGAATGTCATGTTATTCCAAGGTTTCAGGGATAGCTTAGTCTGGGGACCTGCAAGTTTTTGGTGTTGCCAAAGTATTCTGATCTGTCCTCCTGGTCTGAGCTCTACTAGTTAGCTCCTGAGCACTGAAAATACTGCTGTGCTGCAATCAGAAAGAAGCTTTCAATGTTTCAAGATTTTTTAACATAGCTGCTCTAGGTAGAGTTTGGTGGAAACCTTTCCAGTAATGCCAGCAATAGTCATAAGGAAACTGGGTCTTATTCTTGGTTCTAATGATCAAATCTAAAAGGAATGTTATACTTTGAGGGGAAAAAAAAGCACAGTTAACATATGTATCTTGGGTTTAGAATCATAGGATCTGGAAAATGTAAGGGGTCCCAGTGGTCGTTGAGTCCAACCCTTAATTTTATAGATGAGGAAATGAAGCAGAGAGAACTGACTACCCATCAACATATAGTTCTTTTAAAAAAAATTTTCATTTCCAGCTTTGTTTTTTTTTTTAAATCACTTTTATTTGAAATATATTCTTCTCCTCCCTTATTCTATGTTGAAGAAAAATATAAATGCCATAAATGACACAAGTATGACAGGAAAAAAAAAAACATTTTATTGATCATTATTCTATATTCAGGCCATTTTGGACTTGGAAAGAGAGAAGTCCAAACTGACATAGTTTCCTTCTGCCATCTGCCATGCCTCTTTACCTCAAGACATTTTGAGGTAACATTTATAGGAATCTTGAGCAAGAAAAAGGTCATATGTTAAAACATTCTAAAGCTAAAACAATGGTCCTGCCTCAGTTTCTTCCTAGATCAATTATAATTGACAACAACAACAATTCCCTACAATCAATAATTGCTAGAGGAGATGAACAGAGAGGAGATGGCCCTTAGATGGATCAATAGTTCAATAATTTCAGGGGTGGGGTAAACAATGAGCACTCTAGAACCAAAACAAGAGGTAGTCTTTGATGTAAATTTTGGTTACCACTCTTAAACTACTTCCCTAAAAAAAGGTCCCAAATAAGAGCTTTGGAGACCAGAGAAAATATTTTTTCCATATCAACAAGCCTTGCTTTGTAATGAAAAATTTTTAAAAGGTGTGAAGACAAACAGCTGAGAAAAATTAACCAACATTTCTAGTGAGTCTAAAAATATATACAATATTCCATGCTTGTAGACTACTACCTCTGTACAAAAAGGGAAGGGAGTACTTTTTCTCATTTCTTCTTCAAGTAAAAGCTTGGTGATTTTTAATTACGGTGTTCAGATCAGGTTTTGTTTTCATTTGCAATGTTGTAGTCATTATGTATATACATAATACTTCACTGTATCTGTTCATGTCTTCTCATGCTTCCCTGAAATTTTTATATTCATTGCTTTTAAAAATAAATTTATTATTAATTTATTTTAAACATTTTCTTCTTTTTGAATTTTTGAGTTCTAAATTCTCTCCCTTACTCCCACCCCTCTTCCACCTGCTAAGAAGGCAGACAAAATGATTATCAGCTATACATATGAAATTATGCAAAACATTTCCATATTAGCCACATTATCAAAAAAAAGTAATAAAAAAGTAAAGTGAGGAAATTATACTTCAATCTGTATTCAAAGTTCATCAGTTCTCTCTCTGGAGGTAGATAGCATTTTTTTTAATTAAAAAATTTTTTTTCCAATTTTTAAACATTTTTATTT
This sequence comes from Pseudochirops corinnae, assembly GCA_028646515.1. Lineage (NCBI taxonomy): Eukaryota > Metazoa > Chordata > Mammalia > Diprotodontia > Pseudocheiridae > Pseudochirops > Pseudochirops corinnae. Next base: position 248,211,352 of record CM053586.1, read on the forward strand.
AAAGTTTTGTGTTCCAAATTCTATCATTCCCTCCCTTCTGTTCCTTCCCCCTCTTTGAGACAGTAAGCAATTAGATATAGGTTATATATGCGCAATTATGTAAAACATTTCCATATTAGTCATTTGATAGTATTTTTTATCATGAGTCCTTTGGAATTGTCTGCTCCTTTGCCATTCAAAATATCATATTCTAAGACTTCTGTTGTTTATTTTTGTTGTTGTTGGTTTTTTTTAACATGGAAGCTGCTAAATAGCATGTGATCCTGACAGTAGCCCCATGGTATTTGAATTTTTTCTTTCTGGCTGCTTGCAGCATTTTCTTCTTGATCTGGGAGCTCTGGAATCTGGCTATAATATTCCTGGGAGTTTTCATTTTGGGACTTCTTTCAGGAGGTGATCTATAGAGTCTTTCAATTTACATTTTACCACCTGGATATAAGATATCAAGTTGGTTTTCCTTTATAATTTCTTAAAATATGATGTCTAGGTTGTTTCTTTGATCATGACTTTCAGGTACTTCAATAATTCCAAAATTATGTCTCCTCAATTTATTTTCTAGGTCAATTGTTTTTGCAATGAGATGTTTCTCATTTTTTTCATTCTTTTGACTTTCTTTTATTGTGTCTTGATGTTTCATGGAGTCATTAGCTTCCACTTGCCTAATTCTAATTTTTAAGGAATTATTTTCTTTAGTGAACTTCTGTACCTTTTTTAAAATTCCATTTGACTAATTCTGTTTTTTAAGTAGTTCTTTAGTGAATTTTTGTGCTTCTTTTACCATTAGGCCTATTGTGTTTTTTGAGATGTTATTTTCTTTAGTATTTTTTTGTATCTTTTTACCAAGCAATTAATTCTGTTTTCATAATTTTCTTGTAGCAGTCTTTCATTTTTTTTTCCCAATTTTTCCTCTCCCACTCTTCTGGCTTTCTTTTACTTTTCTAGGAATTCTTGTTGGTTTGGGGTCTAATTTGCATTTTTCTTTGAGGCTTTGCTTATAAGTGTTTGCACATTATGTTCTTCTTCTGAGGTTATGTGTTGGTCTTCCCTACCACTGTAGTAGTTTTTTAGGGTCAAATTCTCTCCTTTTTTCCCCCCAGTCTATTTCTTGACTTTGAATTTCATACTAAATTTGGGCTCTGTTCATCTTTGGGTGGGGAGACCCCATTCCAAGCCTTAAATTTTTCATGCTGCTGTTTTCAGAGCTAATTCTAAGTGTCTGAAAGCTTTTGGTGCTTCCAAGAGAGAGGTGTAGTCATTGCTCTCCTGATCTGCACTTTGATCTTCATCCAGCAAGGGCCTCTCTTCCCTTGAAACCACAAGCACTAGTATTCCTCTCTGCCTTGGAATTTATAAAGCCACGCCCAAGCAGCTTTCCAGAAAACTGCTGCTGTGAACAGCTTTCAAGGTTCTGATTACATGGCATAGTGAACTCTCTATTCAATAACAACTCAGAGCAAAACATTCACAGAAAATCAAGGTACGGCATTCACAGTGTTACAACTTATCACAGAAAATCAAAATACAGCATTCACCATGTCACAACTCAACAACTTATCACTAAAATGGCCACAGTTTTCAGCAAAGTGGTCATTTAGTTTTCAACAAATTACAATCATTTAGTAACTCAATCATTCAGTGGTTCTTTTTTAAATGAGGTGCATTTATTTAGACAATCAGTCATTTAGTTAAGTCCTTAATTCAGTCAGTCTTCAGGAGGAGAGCCTCCTTAATCCTTAACTAACTCATCCTTAAGGAGGCAAGGCTTCCTTAAGGGACACAAAATACAACAGTCAAATTTCTCCACCCATGGGGTGCAATTAAGTTACAATATCAGTCACTACTCAGTACTCTCTTAAGGGGTAGTGGAAAATACACAGGCCATCCACCCTTTAGTCATAGGTGAGTTACAATTTCAACAGTCACTATTCTGTATCCATGGAGAGGTCTTTTCATCTTGACTTGGGGCAGGCTTTCAGCTTTCATGGTTCCTCTTCAGGGTCCCAGCTCCTGTCTGAATCTAACCAACTGCCACCTGAGTTCAAAGGAAGACAGCTTCCAGCTCCTTGTCCAGCTCTCCATGCAGTTCCCACTCCATACTGAAGCTCACAGTGTCCAGTCCACCTCAAATCTCTCACAATCTCTGTTCCTGGGAAGACAAGGCTTAACAAGCCACAAAAACATTCATGCACATTAACAAAGCCACAACAACATTTGTACAAAATACCGGCACCACAGTCATGCTTCCTCAGTCTTCAGCAGCTCCAGCTGGCCCTTGGAAGTCCTCAGCAGCTCCAGCTGGCCCTCCAAAATCCTCAGCATTATAAGCTTTGTTCTCAAAATCAAAATCACTTTATCTGGCCTCCACGAGGCTTGCTCTAAGAAATTCTGTCTCAGTTCTCAATTCTCATTCCTCTTCTCAATTCTCAGTTCAGTCTTCAGTCCAGCAGCAGCTGCCCTGCCTCCATGATGCTTATCTCAAGAAGTTCTGACTGTCCAGCTTGTGCTCTTCCTTTTATCCGGTATAGCTTCTCCCTGTTCAGCCCCTTCCTGTTACGTCAGCAAGAGGCATTCATACTTCCTGTTTCTTTACAGAGGCTTAATTTGAAACTAGGTGCTAAGTACATGTCAGCTTTCCAATACAAAAGGATCTTCAAATTCCATTACCACTACAGAACTACGACCAGGGCCCCTGCTCCCTTGTGACCAACCAGAAGTGTTTTTCTCTGCTTTGGAACTATCACACAGAACTAAGGGCAATAGAGTTCCCAATCAGGTCCCTTGAAATCTCTCTGACAAATTGTCTAACATGCTAACCCCCTTACTGTTTCTGTAATGAAAACGTTCAGAGCTGCTGCTGCTGCTTCAGCAGCACCCTCTAAAACCAACAACTGGAACTGTTGCCCTGCTCCAGGCAGCTCCCACCCTAGTGTCATAGACCTCTCCTATCAACCGAAGTTGTCTTAGACTGGAAAAAATGTCTCACCTTGACCTTTTGTTGGGTCTGCTGCTCCAAATTTGATTTGAGGAGTTATTTTAAAGTTGTTGGGAGGAGAATGTTGGGAGAGTTCACTTAGGTCTCTTCCTATAATCTGCCATCTTGGCTTCATCATAATTGTTTTGTGTTACACAGAAAAACAACATTTCAATGGGTATCTAGGTGGCACAGTGGATAGAGTACCAGGTCTAGAGTCAGAAAGACTCATCTTTGCGAGTTCAAATCTGGCCTCAGACACTTACTATGTGACCCTGGGCAAGGCACTTAACCCTGTCTTTCTCAGTTTCCTCATCCATAAAATGAGCTGGAGAAGGAAATGACAAACCAATCCAGTATCTTTGTCAATAAACCTCAAATGGAGTCACAAAGAGTTGGAAGGGACTGGAATGACCGGATAAAACATGGCATAACATTTATGTACTACAGTTGGTCTGGCCGTTCTCTAACTGATAAGCATCTACTTTGTTTTGTTTTTTTTGCTACTACAAGCTGCTGTGAATATTTTGTTATTTCTGAGACCTTTCTTTTCTAGCTTTGACCTCCCTGGGTTATATGCTTAGCTGTGGCATCTTTGGGTCAAAGGCTAGAAATGTTTTAGTCACTTTTATAGTATAATCCCAAAATTGCTGAACCAAGTCACAGCTTGACTAATGGTATCATGGTACAACACACCATTTGCGTATTAGTGTGCTTGTCTTTCCATAACTCCTTCAACACTATGCCCATCTTCTATCCTCTCTGTTAATCTGCTTAGTGTGAGATAGAGTCTGAATTGTTTTGATTGCATGTCTCTTACTATTGGTGATTTAGGGCATCTTAGAAAACAGCAGAGTCAGGATTTGAACCCATACATTCTGACTCCATATCCCATGTTCTTTGTTGTTGTTTGAAGAGACTTTAGCAAGCATCTAGTTCAAGTCTCTACTATATACATGACTTCCTTTTTATAATGCTAATCCAAAGTTCTCAGCTAGTCTCTATTTGAAAACTGCTCCATAAAGCAGTCCTTTACATATGTGGTCATAATCAATTGTTAGTAAGTTATTTCCTGTTTTAAGCTTGTATCATGCCTTGGGCTTAATCCCTGCCTGAGCTGGGTCAAGGAGGTCTATAGGCAGTTACCCAGATTGGGCTGCCTTTGCTATCAGGTCTGCTGACTGGGAAAACCTCTCTGAAAACTTTGATGGATCTTGTGGCCTCACCTGTTGCCTAGCACTCCCATCTTGAGATACTCATTCTAAACTCAAAAGAGACACAGGCACAATACCTTCACAAACACATGGCAACTGGGCAGGGAACATCAGCTGCTGCCCTTCCCTCACCTGACAGATCATAGCCGTCTTCTTCACTAAAAAGTTCCTAGGAGGCTTAAATCCTTGACATTCTAATCTGCAGCCAATTAAAAGATTAAAAAAAAATTTTGTTACCACACAGTACTGAGCCCTGAGTCATCAAGGCTAGTAGGAGACAGTAGGATACCTGCACACAGGGAGGGGATGGACCCATCACCTATGACTGGCTTAAGCATATCACAAGCTTCCATTTTTTTGCCTGAAATGCCACTTGGGCATTCTCCAAGGAGGGGAGTTGCAGGGGCAGCACTAGGAGCTGAAGTTCCCTTCTTAAAACTTGGTCCTATCAGGTTTGTCAAGTTCTGGGACATATAAGAGCTTCACAACAATCAATCAATAAATTAATGTACATTTATTAAGCATCTACCTTGGACTAGGCCCTTGGCTAACACAATACACAAAATGAATCACCCCAGTGGAAAAAGGTAGCCCTATATGGCCATTTTTTTTTCAAGGTGGAAGAGGGTCTCACCAAACCAGTGTCAGTCTGTATAGCTGAGGCAGTTTGGTGTTGCAGTGGGCCTGGAGTCAGGAAAATCTGAGTTTCAAATCTAGCCTCAAATACATTTAGAGCTTAAGCAAATCATTTAACCTCTGTTGCCTGTTTCCTCAACTGCAAAACGGAAATTATATTAGCACCTATCACCCTGGGGCCTTAGCACCAAGCCTGGCAAATAGCAGGTGCTTAAGAAATGGTGGCTGTTCTTATTAGCATTAGCTTTTCCCCTACTATGGATTATAAAGTACAGGTGTCAGTGATGTGCCCAGTAAGTCCTGCTAGTAATGTCACAATATCATTTGAAATGCATATTAACTTTCCCTTCATCTGAACGGCAGCCTACTCGGGGAAGAATGAAGTTTTTCCCCCGTCAGAATAACCCAAGCCCTTGAACTCAGGATGCAAAAACAAAGGAACGCAGAGAACGTACAACGTACCATCAGTAGAAACACTCTCCGCCCTCCTCAGGGGGAGGGGGAAGAGGAAGGGAGGGGAAACGGAAGAGAAGGGGGTGGAGCCGGAGGTTGCACGTCCCGGGAGGGAGGATCTGAGAGCTCCAGATGCCGGCATGGCCAAACACGTGTTCTTAACGGGGCCGCCAGGTAAATCCAGCTTTCCCGCAGTGCAGCAAGCACAAGGGTCCTGGCCCATTTCTCCTGGTGCTCCTGGGTCCAGAGAGCAGGGAAACGCTCTCTGAAACGCGGAAAGGAAGTTAGATCGTGGGCCCGCCCTCCATCCTACCCAGGGGTGAAGAGCATGGGCCCACTGGGCCCTCCGGACCTAGATACGCTCCCTACCTTCGCGGAGGGCCGGGCCCCTACCCTGCCCCTCCGCGGCTTCCCGGGTCAGCGTGGCCCAGTAGTGCCTGCGGTGTGGGGGCTCCCCGCCCCGCCGGGGTCACTGCCGGAGCGGCAGCAGCTCTGCATTCTCGGGGTGCAGAATCCCGACCGCGCCCCCCTCCCTAGCCGGCCCCTGCGCGAGGTCAGAGTTATTAATAGCGACGGCTACGCCTATCGGATTGAAGATTAGCTTCCTGGTTGGAGGGAACCTCTTTATTTATCCTCCACTTCTGGCCCTTTTTGGGAGGGCTCAGGGAGAGGAAGAAGTGATAAGGGTAGATAATTAAGCCGGTAACAGTTGCTTTTTAATTATTTCTCCCACGGCCAGAGGCTCTCTGTTTAGTCGTGGTCAGAGAGCTGAGCTCAGCCACCTGGTCCTGGGGAATGGAGCGCTGGACCTGGAGCGGAGACCTGAGTTCAAAGTCGGCCGAGAAACTTCCTAACTGGGTGCCCCTGGGCAAGTCTTCCGGATCACTGCCTGCCTCAGTTTCTTATTTGTAAAATCGGGATCGTAATAACGCCTGTCTCCCAGTGTTGGTGTGAGAATAAACTATGATAATTAATATTTGTAAAGCTCTTTGCAAACCTTAAAGCACTATAGAAATGCTGGCCATGATTAATAAAGTGTAGCCGCTGTGATCTTGGGCAAGTAGCTTAATCTCTGAGTGCTCTTGGCTACTGTCTGAGAGTAAATTGCAGGAAAGAAGCCACTTTGCATGGAGAGAGAGACTTTCCTCGCCGTCGCGTTAGTTCTCTGTACCAGTATATAATCCCAGGTCTGGTCCCTTTCAGTATCCCACAGTGACAAGGTAATCTCAGGACATACTTGCACCAGTATTCCTGGGAGTAGATACAGAAGCAAGTGATGGATCTTTGGGAATAGGACAGTGGAAGGAAAAGGAATACAAGGCATTTTGCTAAGCACTTTGCAGTGTGAGGTTGCCAGTCAAGATCACCATCAGGTGGTTGTGGTCTGTATAGGACTAGGTGGTAGAAAGGGGTGTGTGGGGGGGTGTGTATGTGATGAATGGGAGGAGTGGGGAGAAACATCTCTTCTATTAGAATATACGTCTTTAGTGCAGGGAGACTGATTTTGCATTTTCTTTGTAAACCCAGCCGCCTTCCCCCCAAAAAAGTGCCTGGTACATAATAGGAGCTTAATAAATGCTTGTTACTCTATTAATTTTGAGCCAGAAGACCTGGGTTGGAATCCTGGCCCAGCTCTGTGCCTTTTTTCCTCTTGAGACTGTCAGTTTCTTTACCTCTAATATGATCAGGGTGGATTGAGTGAATGAACTCTGAAGTTCCCCGTAATCTGAAGTAGTCTGATTACTGTGAAGAAATTGGTTTCTTTATTACTCATTTTGCCTGGTGGGCCTGAGAAATCAACACCAATTGACTAAAATGATTCCGTGGATCAGTGAGTTTAGTGTTACTTCCTAATCCTTCACCTGATGCAGTTCCCAATTTTCTGTGTAGTCTCATCCTGCATTTCTTGTATGTGTCTTTATGCAAATCTCCAAGGAGCATCCTCCCAAGGCGTGAAAGATGGTTCTCTAGGTTCCTTTGTTTGTTTTTCCAAATACTTCCCGAGTACCATTGTACCATTCAGGCTGTCCATCTGTTACCATAGGTGTTCCTGAAGATGCCTGAGGCCACTTATGAGGACATATGTGGTCATATGCTAAGGCCACTTCAACCCACTATTCCTCTTTCCATTGCTCAGCAGAATTGTTCATCTCTGGTATTTTTTCAGATAAAATCCTTCCTAATATAAATGCTTTTTTCCAGTGTTTATTGCCCTTGTAGTAAAAGGTGAGGTTGAGGTTTAAAATTTTAAAAGAACCTAGAGGAAGGCAATCAGAAACATTTAAATACAAATTGCAGGCAGTTCTCCAGCTTCCAAATGGATTATATTCTAAAGTTCCATACACATTTCCCCATAGGTTTCATTTCAGTTCAATGAACATTTATTAAGTTAAGTGCTTTTATGTATGCAAAGCATTGTGTTAGGTTTTGGAGAGATACAAACATGAAAAAATGATACTCCCTGTTTTCAAGGAGCTGTTATGTTAGGTTTGCTTCCCAGGCTGGCCTTTAGCTCCAGTCACTTCATGGATCACTTATGATAATGGTAGCTAGTATCACTAGCCAGAGGAAGGGGTCATAAAATCAGAAGAGCTATGTTTTAACAGAGAGAAGAGGACTTTTTTCCCCTCATTTCCTAGGCACAGTAAAACTTCAAAAGCACATTAACATAACAGTATGTTATCTTGTCCCGTTGACATCTCTTTGAGAAATATACTTTATGTTATAGCCATTTATATAGGAAAAGCAAGGCACAGAGATATTTAAGGGAGATAAACCAAGTGATGCTTATTTAGGATAAGAGCCAAAATTAAAGCTTAAGTTTCTGACTCGTAAAATGGTGCTTTTACTAGAAAATATTTTTTTCATATTCTTTGAGGTACTTAAACCCTTGCATATTGTTTTTCTTGTTTAAGCAGCCTTGATTCTATTATGATATTAGGGTGAAATCAGGAAGTTCCACCCTAATATAAAGGACATATGAAATTAAATGGTTCTGCCATGATCATAACTACTTTCAAGGAACCTTAAAGATTTTTTGAGGAATTTGGGCTAACCCTGTATTTTTGCAGAATGGGTAGTCACCTGATTAATATTATTAGAGATGTATAATATCAATTGTAATTAAAATAAATTAATAAAATAAATACAAAATAAAAATAACAGTAGCTTGCCATGTATATAATGTTTTAAAAATTCACAGAGCACTGTCCTGTGAGCAAGGTAGATAATGCAAAGAATATTGTTCCAGTTTTACAGAGAAGGAAACTGACTCAGAGATAAAAAATAACAATAGCCGATATTTCTAAAGTATTGTGTAGATGACTTGGACAAGGTCACACAGCTAAAAGTATGGTTTTTGAGATCAGAAATCAGGTTTTCTAACTCCTGATAAAGTAACAGTATGTGCTTTGTAGCGTGTCTTCTCAGCAGGCTTGGTCAGAATGATTAGAGTCATGCCATTAGATCAAGTCTTGATGTCTCCAGAAAGCAAAATTTTAATGTTTCCAAGATACTATGTGACACTTTAGTACTCATTGTTCTGCTAGCACAGCTGATGGTAATATAAACTAGGTTGTTACATTTCACGCCCTGTAGGAATAGGCCAGAAGGCCAGAAGACATAATATCCTTTGGATACCATGGGATTAAGGGGCTCAGAGGAAGGCATTGTGATAGCGGATGGGGGCTTGGCATCTTAAGTGTACAAGACAAGGGTGGGGGTCACGTAGAAGGAGAGACTCAGTTGAATATTAGTGCTTTTGAGAGACTTTGTCCCCTTAAGTTGGGAATTCAATTTAACTCAGTTACCTGTTGAAGGCAAGGCATTGTGGTGGGCTTGCAGAGATAGAAATGGTGCAGCACCAGTTTTCTGGGATCCTACTTTGTTTTGCAAGATAGAACATGCATATAGAAAAAGATGTATGAGGCAACTAACTAGAGAGAGGGACAAAACTCTGTGGTCCTTAGAAGGACAAAATTTTTTCCTGTACTTCTAGTGTTAAGTGACCAAGAAATCCAAATTTTTTTTACATTGACTGAAGCAGAGGTGGAGAAACTGTGGCCTCAAAGCCACAGGTTCCCCACCCCTGGACTAACTTTGGCCTCAGCGGCTTGGTTTTGCTTCCTAGATGGAAAAATGAGAACTCAAGTCTTCTGTCTGCCTGGAGAAAACTAAGGCTTGTTCTATAGGATGTAAATTACCAGAAGAGATTTAACATCAAGCCCCCTTTTGTTACCTAGAATTGACAGTGAGACCATGTGCAGCAAAATTAAGGCATGCTCCAGAATGCAAAAAAGAAAGCCTAGAAGCAGCAGATTTTGATTCTTCTAGTTTCAATTTGAGATTAAAAAATTTTCACACCTGGAGCAATCAGAATTAAAATAAAATTAGTGTTCATGGACATACACTGTTGGGCATGATTGCCACTCTGGATCTTGTAAGCTCTGGTACTCTTGGCTTTATTAATGGGTACTTATTTTTTTTCTTTTAGGGGTTGGAAAAACCACACTAATCCAGAAAGCCAGTGATGCTCTCAGATTATTGGGCGTGCCTGTTGATGGATTTTATACCGAAGAAGTCAGACAAGGGGGGAGAAGAGTAGGATTTGATGTGGTCACGTTGTCTGGATCGAGGGGGCCTTTGTCTAGAGTTGGGTACTGATGTTTAGATTGTTGGGGTTCTTCCTCTCTCATATGCTTTAAAAAAAAACATTTTGGGAGACCTTCTGATGAAATGAAAATTTATTGTTCTGTGAGCAACTTCTAAAATCACATTCTGAGTATCATCATCAGATTGAAGACTTTCCCCCACATTCCTCCCTCTAATATAGGGGCATAGTGTTTAAAGGGGGTAGAGCTTTGAAACTGAGTGAATGGAATCTGGATTTTTTTGGTGCAGACCTTGGGCATCTTTCCAGAGAAAATGAAAACGCAGAAATAGGTTTCGAAATCAATTTAATTCTGCAAATATTTACTGAATACCTCTAGACATTGTGCTGTGTTGTGAGAAGTAGAAAGAAGAGAAAAACACTCCTGTCTTGGGAAAGTTGCCATATATATTATCCATGTAGATAATATACATGTAATTCTAATGAAAGTAAAATGTGAAAATACTGGAAGAACTTCCAGTTATGGAGGGAGAAATGAGATCACTTTGAACTGGGGAATCAGATGCATTAAACATTCATTAAATACCTACAGTGTACCAGGCATTGTGCTAGATTCTGGGCATGGCACTATGATTATGACAAAAGTCATAATCATTATAGAAACTGCATTATAGAAACTTAACATTCTACTGGGGGGAAATTACCCTTACATAGGGGGTGGGAGAAAGGAAGGAAACAAGCATTTATTAAGCATCTACCATGTGTCAGGCTAAGTGCTTTTACAAATGTCTCATTTGATCCTTGAAACAACCTTGTGAAATAAGTGCTATTATCCCCATTTTACAATTGAGGAAACTTAATCAAACTGCTGTTAAGTGACTTGCCCAGGGTCACACGGCTAGTAGGAGTCTGAGGTCAGATTTTAACTCGGGGCTTCCTGACTGACTCTGGGCCTGGCATTCTATCCACTGTGCTCCTAGCTGTCTCTAACATGAGCCTCGGGACTTGAAATAGGAAGACCTGGTTTTGATATGCATTAGCTGTGTGACCTGAGACAAGTCTCTAAATCTCAGTTTCCTCATCTGTTTAATGGGGTTAATCGGACCTACCTCATAGGGTTATAAAGATCAAATGAATTAATGTTTCCAAGTGCTGTGATGTAAGGGTTGTGTTTTTATCTTTGTATCTCTAGTACGTGGCACGTACTAGGAGCCTAATAAATGCTTATTGAAAGATTGAAAAATATAAAATCTGGTGCCAGCGCCAGAGTGGTGATGGATCTGCCATCAGAGCTCAGTACTGGGCCTCCTTCCCAGTCCCCCAGAGGGCTCTCTGGATCAGGAGAGTGGGCGGGATGCAAGCCACTAGTTTTAGGGATGAGTAGCTCTAAGAGCGATTCAGCCCGGAAGGGAAAGCCCCAGGGATACAGCTGAAAATGAGACATCAGCAGAGGAAGCTGATGTGATTCAGAACAAACTGTTTTTTACGTTTAGGTCAGAGCCTCCTGCTGGAAGACGTGAATGCCGAGTGGGGCAGTATGTGGTAGACCTTCTTTCTTTTGAGCAGTTAGCTCTCCCAGTGCTGAAAAATGTGAGTATTAACTTATATCATTTCTTCACCAATCTCTGTCCATTGGTATCAGGGGGATACCTGGCTGACCTTCTGACCAGAGTAGTTTTTTCCTGATTCATGGAATGTCCCTTTTATGCCTTATGGCATCTAGGCCAGTTGACTGATTAGTTATCAGGTTCTATTATTAAATAAACCCCTAGGACTTTAACAGTTCAAACAATTATTTGCCTTCATTTATATGCAAATAAGTTACTTCTTTCTATTTTGCAACCCTTTATTTAGCCTTGTTGGTTTGAGAACTGGAAGGGACCTTGGAGACACTGTACTCCTACATTTTACGGTTGAGGAAACTGAGGCCCAGAGTAGGTAAAGTAACTTGTTTAGGATCCCAAAGGTAGCAAGTGGGACTGCCAGGATTTGAACTAACGTTTAAAAATAGCATTTCTTTACTCCCAATCCTCTGATAAGTTACCTCTTGCTGGAAAAGTAGGTCAAAGCTACATTGTGGAGAACATCAAATGCCTGACTACAGAACTTGTATTTTATTTCCTATAGGGAGCCACTGAGGTTTTTGTGAACAGGGGACTTAGTCAGATGCACATATGCGTTGGAAAACCTTTTTGTTATTGTTGCTGTTGTCGTTTATGTCTGAGATGGTCTGGATGGGGAGGAACTGGACAAAGGGAGAACAGTTAGGCCATTATGGTAGTCCAAGGGAGAAACACTCAGGGTCTAAATTGAGATGGAAGCCCTGTTAGTGCTTAGGAAAGGACAGATAAAAAGATTGAGAGTAGATGCAATATTGACAAGCCTTGGTAACTGATTTGATGTGAGGGGTGAGGGGTTAGGAAGTATTAGAAATGACTGAACTTTTTTAGCCTCGCGTAAGTAAGAGAATAATGTGGTACTAACAACAGAAACAAGGAAGCTGGGAGAAGGCAAGTTTAGGGGAGAAAGCCAAGATAGAAGAGTAGACTTTAGACATGGTGGAGTTGGGTTACCAGTGGGTCATTCAGATGAAGATAATCTTTGAACAGTTGGTGAAGGATTGGGGCTGGATCTATAGGTTTGGGAACAGTCCTCATACCACTGCCAATTGATGTCATATGAGTATCTGACATCAGCATTGGAGAGAATGTAGAGAAAGAAAAAAGAGCCGAGGACAGAGCTCTAGAGAACACCCACGTTTAGGAGATGGGAAGAGAATGATAAAGTCGGTGATCGAGACAAATTGGTCAGATGAGGAGATTCAAGAGAGAGCAGTATGACAAGCGCTGATGGGAGAGAGAGGAGAAGGTGTCTCAGTGCCACCAAATCCTTGCAGAGAAATTGAGGAAGATGAGGGCTGAAGAATGGCCACTGGATTTGATGATGGTGGCCTTTGAGAACTGACTTTCGGTAGGATGGTTGAGCTAGAAGCCAGAAAGGGGTTTGAAGAGCGAGATCATGAGGAAGTATAGAGCATTTCTACAAGCTTAGCAATAAAAGGGAGTAAAAAGTATTGCAGTGTCAAAGGAAGGTTTTACATTGATTTAGAAAACTTTAACTTCTGTGAAGAGGTTATTCATTGAAATCACAAGTGCTCTACTCTTCTTGAGAAACTTTTATTTTTCTTTTTTTGCATTGTTGTAAGTATTGCCTTAGATGGCCTTAAGGAAAATGATCTTTTGTGGAGTTTAGGATCTTCTCTCCTTGTTTGGTTAAAGTTATATATATATTTTTTATCCACTTTCTTACTGCATCTTCCCTAAAAAGAGAAATGCCATAGGGTATCTTCATCATTTTTACATTTTTTAAATAAAAGGGAATTCAGTTTGCATTTTGTTTGAGAATTGAATTGGCTCACCTCGAGAAAGATAGATCTTGGAATCTTGCGAAACTAGGGGCATGAATTGCTAATTCACGAATACAGGTTGAATCTTAGCAGAAGAGTTATCTTCCAAGTATAATGAATGAATTCAGCAGAAACATGGAGACAGGGATGCATTTTCATAGTAGAAAGGCATTTATTTCATGCCTGAATAGGAATTCTAGAGCTTAGGAGAACAAGAACTAAATTCACTTGTCAGGTTGTCCTTGACTGTGTAGAGACCTTCCCTCATCACACACGTGCACGCACGCACGCACACACACACACACACACACACACACACACCACGCACGCATGCACATGCACACATACATGCCCCCATGGTCAGAGAGAAATTCAAAACAAAAACAAAAAACAAATAAATATGATATAGTGGAATGAGTACTTTTTTATAGTCAAAGATCTTGAGTTTGAATCCTAGCCATGTTGTTTTATTAATTGTATGACACCAGGCAGGTCACTGTATCTCTAGGCTTCACTTTCCTCATCTATGGGTTTTGGACCAGTGAACCAAGGGAACTTAGAGTTCTAAATCTATGATTCCGTGAGCCTAAGAAATTTCAAGTTAAGACTGAGACTTGTTGGCCAATCTAAAGTCATTCCCTTGAGCAGCAGAGAAGCAAATTGATCTTTATTTACCTTGCTTAAGGTGCATACGCACTGTATAACCTAATAGAAAAGTGGCCTTGTAAATTCTTTATATTGATTTGTAAGGTTGCATAGGAAGTAATTTTCCAATGAGTAAAGAGCTTGAATCATTTAAGAAACAATTCAAAAGTTCTCCTATCCACTTCCATCGTATTATCCAACACAGCCTCTCAAAACATTAGGGGGATGTAGGCTTCCGGTTTAAAAGCCTTAACTCTTTGCTTCCTGGCTTGTATGACTTGTGAATCATTTGTTTTCCATCCGCTCTTATGTAGGAGAAAGTATATTTTGGGGGGCTGTAGGAAAATATAGGGAGAAAACCAAGATGGGGAAATAGAAAGATCAGAATTTGGAATGCTGCCAACTCAGCTAAGTAAATTGAAGCCCTGAGAAATCTGATTTGAGAAAAGAATATTTAAACTGGAATATGACCTGTTCAATAGAATCTTGTAGCAGTGGTGCTCAGCATTAAAGATTCTTCAATAAATCAGATTTGTCATACCAAGGCCCACCATCATGCAATAAAAGTCTTAGATTCTGGTTTTCCATAGAATTTTGGGAGCAGACTTGGGGGATACAGGGGAAAGAGATCATTTCTTTTGCTGCAGGCAAATGTTTTCCCCTAATCCATTGATATGGAAAAGAGAGAGTGTATTCACAATGGAAAATTTTATATATCAAATCAGATTTCAGAAAACAGCATTTCTGATGATATTGAACCTTTTAATACAATCATCATAAAATAAACATTTGGGATTTAAAGTTTAATAATTTCCAGATAAATGTCTTATTATCCATGAATATAGAGAGGTATGTGTATGTGTAGATTTTTACTTTTTCTGAGAATCAGTTTGGTTAGTGGAAAGAGAACTAAAATCAGAAGTTTGTTGTGGTTTATTCATTTTTCAGTTGTGTATGACTCTTTGTGACTGTCACCATATGGTGTCTTCTTGGCAAAGATACTGGAGCGATTTGCCATTTCCTTCTCCAGCTCATTTTACAGATGAGGAAACTGAGGCAAATGGGGTTAAGTGACTTGCCCAAGGTCATGTAACTAGTAAATGCCTGAGGCCAGATTTGAACTCAGGGAGATGAGTCTTCTGACTCCAGACATAGCACTCCAGCTGCCCCAAAATCAGAAAACTTGGGTTCAGTTACCAGATTATAGGGGTTATACTAATCTCAGGTATCATGGTGATGTAATGACCGACCTTACAAAGGCAATGGGTCATAAAGTGGCTTGATAATGATAATAATTTATGTAAACAATAGTTAAGAGTGTTGGACTTAGTAAGAATTGGGTTCAGATTCTATCTGACAGCTGTGTGACCCTTGGCAAGTCACTAACCTCTCAGCCTCAAAGTTTTCTCATCTCTAAAGTAGGAATAATAATACTCTTCCTTCTCCCCTCCCCCCTCCCAGGTGGTGAGGATCAAATGAAAAAATACATACACAGTGTTTTGCAAACATTAAAGTTCTGTATAAATGCTGACCAATAGTATATCAATGTATGATAGTTTTCTGAAGGTCAAAGAATTTGTAATTGTAGGTCTGTGGAAGGGAAACAATGTAAAATTAACAAAATAGAAAAAAGGAAAACATGGAATTCAGCATATGGTTTAAAAAGATTAGAAAAGCCACAAATAAACCCAGAATAATCACAAAAGATAGACTCACAGATATTGGCTTGTAAGGACATCACGGGTCAACTAGTATGCCTCTCTCATTTTATGTAGGTGGAAACCAAAGCCCAGTGAGGTTAGGTGATTTATTCAAAGTCACAACGGTAGTATCAGAGGCAGGGTTTGAACTCAGGCCTTCTATTCCAGCCTGCTTATTCTACCAAGCCACACTGCCAAAAGAGTCTCAAGAATTAGATAAGAAGTAAACAGATTGGCAGGGGGAAGGTCCAGAGGGGAGGTGGAGGAATGTTGTGGAACTGGTAAATGAAACTAAAAAATGTTTCTTTGAAAAGACTAACAAAATCAAGAAGCCTTTAATCTCATCAAATCTAAAGGAAGAAGGAAGAATATATCAGATGGCCAAAATAAAAAAATGAACAAGGTGAAAGTAACAGCAGACAAGAAGTTTCAGAACGTCTTATGTACGAGTATTTTTTTTTTTATCCTGGATCTGTGATTTCACTGGTATATATACTTATTTTTTAATTTTTATTTATTTTGATTTTATTTTTTAGAATAATTTAATTAATTTATTTTCTTGTTTACATCATTCATTTCCACGAGATTTTGAGTTACAAATTTTCTCCCCATCTTGCCCCTACCCAACACCTCAAGATAGCCATCCCACTGTATAACCCCCTCCCTCAATCTGCTCTTTCCTATGTCCTCCCCTCACCCTGACTTTCCGATAGGGTAGGATGGATCTCTTTATCCCAGTGCCTGTATATCTTAATTCCCAGTTTGATGTAGTTAGTAATAACAATTATATATGTATATGTTTTTAACATTTGATTATAGAACTTTAAATCTTTAAATTCTAGATTCTTTCCCTTCCTCCCTCATCACCCACCCCCACTGGAAGGACAAGCAATTTAATACAGGCTGTACATGTGTAATTATGCAGAACATCTCCACAGTGTGGATATTGTGAAAGACTGATTATATGTCCCTCCTTCCTATCCCTCCTCCCCTTGTTCTATTCTCTACCCTGTCCCTGTCCCTTTACAGAAGTGTGTGCTTCCAGCAACCCTCTCCCCCATCCTGCCTTCCCCTCCATCATCCCACCTCTCATCCCCATCCCCCCTAGTCTCCTGTGTGGCAAGATACCCGGTTTGGAATTTATGTCATTCCTTCCCTAACCCAAATTCGATGAGAGTAAGGTTGACCCTTTCCCTTTTGCCTTCCTGTTCTTCCCCTCCATTGTAACAATTATCCGTTGCCTCTTCTATATGAGATGATTAACCCCATTCTGT
This sequence comes from Pseudochirops corinnae, assembly GCA_028646515.1. NCBI lineage: Eukaryota > Metazoa > Chordata > Mammalia > Diprotodontia > Pseudocheiridae > Pseudochirops > Pseudochirops corinnae. Next base: position 248,228,260 of record CM053586.1, read on the forward strand.
CTCTCCCTGTCTCCTCTCATTCTAATCTTCTCCCACCTCAGAATTTCACCTAAATTAGAGTATTGTCCCTTCCTATTCAATTGATCTTGTGCCCTCTATGTACTCATATATACACATACTCAGAT
>CM053586.1:248228884-248267038 GCA_028646515.1 Pseudochirops corinnae
TCATGTTTCTTGGAAGCTTTTGGTGTGGGAGTTCTGACTGTGTTATCTTCCTCCCATTCATGCTTTGATCCTTTTTGTCCCCCAAGAAGGAATCTAGAGTTCTATTGCTGTTCTTACTTTGCTTCCTTTGCCTGTTCATGTTGCCAGTCAATTACTTGAATTTTTAGTTCTTTGGAACTCTGCTTCCAGAGGGGAAAACTCTATCCCAAATCACTGGGGTTTTCATAGCTGCCACAGCTATCAGGAGTATGCTGCAGCTCTACCAGCTTTGTCTCAGTGAAAATGCACCCTAGGACCACCACCCACGACCACGATCTGGATCCAGGCTGCTCAACTCAAGAGCACTTAGCCTCTGAATGATGGCTTGGCCTCCCTGCAGTCTGCAGGCCGGGAGCTCTGAAGCAGCCACGTGGAGGCAGTGCCCCTGCTTCTGCAGCTTCCTTGCCCTGGAGGTAGTGTGGTCAGACAACTTTTCTCCCCCAAATTTAGCTGAGTCCCAGTGACCTTTCATTTAGTCCTTATTTCTTATGACTTGGTAAGTCTGGAAACTGCTACAGCTGCTGCTGCTCCACTCTCTCGAAGGCTCCAGCTGTGGCTCATCCTGGCTGCCCCCAGGGCCAAGCCACGGTTTCAGACTGAGTTGGTTTAGGCTCCCAGTGTGCTGTGATGAGCCCTTCCTGCCATCCTGCCTTCAGTGGGAGATTGTTTTTCTGTATTTTTGTGAGTACTGGAGCCCTAAAATTTGTTTAGAGTCATATTTTGTGGGTATTTGAGGTGGCTATGTTGGAGCTGTGGAACCTTGCTGTTTCTACGCTGCCATCTTGGCTCTGCCCCCCTCTTGGTATATATGCTTTATAAGAAAACTCCTTATGCAGATCAGTACCTTATCTGTAGCCTGGAGACTTGAGCTCATTGCCTGGGCCTTTGAATGGCCCAGGCTCATACAGTTAGCATTTGTCAGATGTGGGTCTTCCTTATCCCAAGCTTGGGTCTATAATCTATTGCCATACTTGTTTGTGTTAGATAGTCACATGCCAACAACTCTGAGAATTCAAAGCAAATGGAAAATTATTTATAGTGACATAGAGTATCAAATTAACAGAACATGAAACAGGTATTCTCTAAACCAGTGGTTCTCAACCTTCCTAATGGCATGACCATTTAATACAGTTCCTCATGTTGTGGTGACCCCCAACCATAAAATTATTTTCCTTGCTACTTCATAATTGTAATTTTCCTACTGTTATGAATCATAATGTAAATATCTGATATGCAGGATGTATTTTCGTTGTTACAAATTGAACATAACCCACAGGTTGAGAACCGCTGCTCTAAACAATCCAGTTTCAGAAAAAAGCAATTAGGGGTGGGTAGGTGGCATAGTGAATAGAGCACTGGTCCTGGAGTTGGGAGGACCTGAGTTCAAATGTAGCCTCAGACATTTAACACTTACTAGCCATGGACCTTGGGCAGGTTACTTAACTCCAGTTGTCCTGCAAAAAAAAAAAAAGAACAGAGAAAAATGCAATTAAATTAACTTTAAAGGAACTACCAAAACAGGAAGGTGGGAATGAGAGCTCTTGTGCAGGCAAAATTCAAAATATTTACCAGGGAATTCTACCAAACATTTAAGGAATAATGAATGTATGTACTATACAAATTATTCTCAAAAATTGAGAAAGAACACATTCTACCAAACTCCTTTTATGAGACAGATCAAGTACTAATACTTGAGCCAGGGAAGGATAAATCAAGTACAGAAAACTATAGACACTGTAGATTGCTAATGAATGTTCATTCAGAAATTTTAAACATAGTATTAGCATAATGACAACAGCAAGGTTAAAAAAAATTATTCACTATGATCAAGTTGGATTTATTCCAGACATGCAAGAATAGTTCAGCATTAGGGGAACAATATAATTAACCATAAATAAGAAGAGACATAATTCTAGATTGAGACCACTTAGTGATGTACTATAGCATTTTGAAATTCACATCAGTCTATTTTGCTCAGAAAAAGATTTGCCAGAAAACAACCCAAAAAAACCCATTTATTTTTGACAATAGAAACTGCTTTTGACTCTAATAGATTCTACCAAAGGGTTGAGAAGCATCTTGGGGACTGTGGGAGAAAGTGGAAAAGGATTCTTGTGCAGAGAAATTTATTTTCTTAATACTTGACCCAGCCACAATGCTTATTTTTTTTCCAGACCATTGGGCTTAAGAAAAATTTTAGAGAAATCAGCTTTCCGTGGGGACGTTGCTCTCTGAAGGATAGGAAGGGCTTATGTGGGTAATTCTTTAGAATTGATAGCAAAGGGAATTTTAATTTTCCTTCTTTCCTTAGCTCATCATTTAATCGATGTGTTATGAGAATAGGCATTGAAAGCAAAAGCTGCTACTTTCTGTTAGTATAACCTCTTTGTTAGTAGAAAAATATTAGCAGTGAGGCAGACTAAGAAAATGCATTGAAACTTCACTATCATGCTCTTTACTGGACTGAACCATAACTATAGTGAGTTGATTTGGGATTTTCCCCAGGTTATTGACAGGTGGGGCTGGGGGTGAGGGGGTTTTCTCCCCAAACCAGTCCTTCTGCCTATATTTCTACCATTTTTCCTATACCTTATGGTCCTGTGTTAGCCATGTGGCATGACCACCTGTCCTTACTCAGGCCCCCTCACCATGTGTAGCAGTAACCACACTGGCATACCCAGGATGGCTGCTAGCATAGGTTCTTAGATCTGCTTTACTAGGAAGAGGTCAGCAGTCTTAATTACGTTCACTAGTTTAGGGGAAAAGTCAGCACGCTGAACTTCAGAGAAAATACAAGCAGATCAACAAGGACCAAGAGACAGGACTCTGACTGCCTGAATCAAAGCAATATTGCTATATACTTTACATATATCCCTGGATCAAGAGAGCCTTTATATGAGAACAGTTGAGGATCTCTGAACATACAGCCACTCAGAATCTTGACCAGGGAACCACAGGATCCTTCTTATAAGCAAGCTTCCAAAGCAAAATACCAACTTAGAGTTATATATATACTTCTCAGAGCCAGAAGGCATCACAACCCTCATGACTCAGTGCCTAATTAGAAATTAGCAAAAGGTGTGAAAGCCTTCCTACAAGCAAGCCTCCCCTAAGCAAGCTTTGCTTAGTGGGCTTTGAGACCTATTAATGGGGGAGGGGGGGTTCCTTATATCCCATTAACATTACACCATGGCACCACTCTCCTGGGTCCTCCAACCACTATGGACCTTTACCTTTTTAAGGGGTGCACAGATCTATAACTATAAAATGCAACTAAAAACCTAGAAAGGTTCAAGAGACATAATTTCTGGGTAATTTAATCATTTTAAAAAATAATTCCAGCATTTTAATAAAAGGAAGGTCATTTGGCCATTTCACCTTCAGACCAAAGACAGTCATGGTGGTGGGCTCATGGCTTATATGTCCATTGGAAGAGGGGTGTTCCTGAGGGTGGCAATCAATTCTGATTGGTTAACAGTTAATGAGAAAGTGAATATTACAATGAGGGATTGGATCTGAACTTCAGTTTTGTCATTTACTTTTAGGTAAGTCCCAGCCTTGGACCATCTATTCAAAGAATTTATCCCTACCCAAACCTGAGTAGAGCACAATGGCTACCCCACCTGGGTGGGTCTGGGTAGAGGAGAAGGTTACCTCAACCTTCAGAGACTGAGGTCTTGAAATGAGGGTAAAAGAAAAGTGGGGAAATCTGAATCTCCCCATGTCATTGCTCATTAATAATCCTTTCTCTCACTTTAGGGGTCTTGACTAGATACTTTCTAGGACTCAAGACACACCTGTCTTTCCATGCCGCCTTTTGCCACATAGGACTATCTTCCCATGCCACCCCTTCTCTGGAAACTCCTCCTGAATGTGTCCCAATCACGTACAAAAAATTCCTAGTTGTGACTCCTCTTCAAGGTCCATTCTTTAGGACCATTGTTATAAGCGATACTGTTAAAATGAGATCTTTCTGGTACTGTATTTCTAATTCCTGAGATATCATTAGAGATTCATTCTTTTCCTAAAGGCTTCTGTGTGCCTCTTTCTTGTTATGCAAATAATGCTGGGAAGAGTAACCCTATGCTGTTTCTTTTTCAGTCATTTATAGATTATTGTGAGCAAATTTTTTTCATATCGTTCTTTTTTTTTTTTTATTTACTCATTTACTTTTAATTTACAAGATTCAGTTCCACAATCACTTGAGTTTCAGATTTTCTCCCCTCCCTTCCCCCCCCCCCATGGTGGCGTGCAATCATGTATAGGATCTGCAAATACTTTCACATTGTACGATAGTTTGGTTATATAGAAGGGCTGTAACCAATGAGTGATCACTGGGAAAAGGAAAAAAAAAAAAAAAGCAAAACCAGACATAAAAGAGAACGTCATATTGTTCTCTTAAGTAGGTTTTTTGATTTTTCGCATTGGTTGGGAGCAGCAGAATGCCAGGTAGAATTTGGGGGTAGGTAGTCCAAGAAGAAGCGAGAACAACTTAGAGAATGAACTTCATCTAGTTCATGATTTGGTCTAGAGTGGGCATAATTTAAGATCAGAAAGAAGATAGTTCTCCCCTGAGAAGAAGAAAAAGAAAAATTCTTGTTAACATCTGCTGGAATTGGAATGTTTGCAAACAGATACAAAGAATTTCTCATCAACATTATCTATTTGCAAATACCTTTTTATGACCTTCTCCACTCTTCTACATTCCATAAGCTTAAGTCTAAATGAACTCCTAAAAAAGTTCTTGAAGGAAATTTTGTTTTATTCTTGAATCTGATAACTGCAATTAAAAAAAATTAATTGAACCTGCGATTTCTTTGGTTTAGGGAATTACCACTGAGAGAAGTCAATTCTACCAAAGCAGGTTGGCCCTTGGTTAGTGACTTTTAGAGGGAAATCTCAAGTATTGAGGGTTTAGAAGCACTTATCCGCTGGTACATAGCAATTTTGTGTCAGACACAGTACTTGAACCAGTATTGAAACCACAGTTACCTTTTCTACCCTATCTACTTTACAATAAAGAATCTAACACACAACACCAATTATCAAAAGTTTGAAAATTTACCAGAATATTTCTCAAAACAAGGGATTTTTTTTTTCTCTTTTCAGCCATTATCCCTTAACGCTTTCATGGTAAAACTTCAGACAGAGATACAGGAGGAATTAATGGGCAGGTCTTTTTTATCGCTTTGCAAAAAAGTACACTAAAATAGCATGATTACCTAGCATTTTTTAGGACTCTAAGGTTTGCGTCATTGTTGTTTAGTCATTTTTCAGTCGTGTCTACGCTGTGACCCCATTTTGGGTTTTCTTGGCAAAGATACTGGAGTGGTTTGTTATTTCCTTCTCCAGCTCATTTTATAGATGGGGAAACTGAAGCAAACAGGGTTAAGTGAGTTGCCCAGGGCCACATGGCTAGTAAGTATCTGAGGCCAGATTTGTCTTCCTCACTACAAGCCTGGAGCTCTATCCACCGCACCCCCTACCTGGCCTAAGGTTTCCATAGCAATTTACAGATATTATCTGATCCTCACTACAGTGTTGGAAGGTACGTGCTTTTATTATCCCAATTTTATGGATGAGGAAATTGAAGCAAATAGTTTTCAATGACTTGCTCCTGGCTCACTGGTGGCTGCGGCCAGATCGGAGCTTAGGTGTTCTTGACTCCTAAATCCAGTGTTCCAGACATTGTTGCCATCTAGCATTCCCGAGATGGAAGAGTTCTGCAGCCTCGGGAGGACTGATTTTGCCTCGTTGCAAGCAGGTAGTTTTCTGATGATGGATTATAATGTACATTTATATAAAAATAAATTCACATCTTAATTTTCAGTATTGGGTAGGCTGAGATCCTAAGGTACTTTAATCATAGAGTAATTGGAGATAAGGTAATAGTATTGTTATACCTTATTGAATTTTCTTGGCCATGATGTATTAACTACTCTATAATTTTAAAAAATGGGTTTTAAAAGATATTCAGATCATTGGATCGCAAAATAGTTTCTTAATAGAGAGTGAAGAGCCCTGACTTCTCGTTATTAGAGAGAGGCAGCGTGGCACTGTGGGGAGAAAAGCAATGGATTCAGGATCAGAGGCCCTGGTTTTAAATCCTAGCTCCAACATGTACAACCCACGTTTCCATGAACAAATATCTGGTTTTTTTTTCCTTCTCATCTGATCTCTCTCTCTTTGGGAGCGAGAAGAGGAACAAACCCCTCGTAACAAAAATGCACAAGCAAGCAAAAACTCCCAGCTTGGCCTGGTTCAAAAAATATCTTATTTCTACACTCAAGGGACCATTCTATGGCAGATAGCTTTTCCCTAGGCCTCCTTAGACTGGTGGTTTGCAGAGAAGGATCGTAGCAGGGCTGGAGAAAGCAGAGTACAGCAGGAAGATCATTGGGGAACTTGGAGGCGCAGGACTGGAGTCCTGTGTGGCTCGGACACTTGACTCTCTGCGTGACCTTGAGCAGATCACTTGGCCTTTTCTGAGCCGTAGCTCGTCATCTGTCAAATGATGGGTTTAGACTGGGTGACTTTTAAAAGCACCCTCAGCTCTTAGTCTCTCTCTCTCTCTCTCTGTGTCTCTGTCTTTAACTCTCTCTCTCTCTTTCTCTTTTTTTTCTTTCTCACTCCTTCCCCCCTCTCACTTTCTCCCTCTCTTTGTCCTTCTACCTTTGCATCTCTCTCTGTCTTTCTCTTCCTCTCCCTCTTCCTGTCCATCTTTCCCTCTCTTTCCATCTCTTCTCCCTTTCTGTTCTCCCCTCTCTTTCTCCTTTCCTTCTTTTTTTCTCTCTCCCTGATAATTTCCTCCTCTTTCCCCCATCCTCCTTCCTTCTCCTTTTTCTCTCTCTCTTTCTCCCTACCTACATACTTTCCTATCATTTGATCTTTCCCCTGCCTTTCTATAACCCTGCCTTATCCCTGAAAAAAGTAAGCCCAGAAACCAATCAGTATGTTTGCTGTTAAAAAAAAAAATTGTTAACGATATTGATGAAAAAACAAAGCAAGCTAATAGCATTGTCGTTATTAATGCTGAGGGTGAGGCAAGAATCACTGTACAACTGAGGAGAAACATAACAATATATTCTTGGACTCTGAAGATTTAAAGCTGGAAAGGGCTTCTGGTCCAGGTGCCTCACTTGACAGAGGAAGAAACAAGCCTAGAGAAGTTAAATGACTCCTCTAAGGTCACACAGACGTGAGTGACTAACATGGCTAGGATTTGAATTTGGATTTTCTAGTTCTCAGTCAAGGATTCTTTTATCCACATGTATCTATAGATATTTTACAAAAATGCTTATTTTATATCTTAATTTTCTTTATATTCATCAAATGTGCAAAGTAGTAGTGACTTTTACTTTACCTTCAGTAATAGTTAATTTTTATTTAGTGCCTACAGTATTCTGTGTGCTCTAGAGTCAGGAAAGACAGACGCACCAATTAATAGCTATGTGACCCCGGTTTGACAGGAGCCTTAGTTTCCTCATCTATAAAGTGGGATGCTTGTGTGACAAGAAAAGATGATATACTCAGGTATGTCCATTAGTCCACAAGCATTTATTAAGTGTGTATTACTTGCCATGCATAGTGCTAAGTGCCATGTGAAAACAGCCTTTGCTCTCAGGGAGCTTCCATTCTAATTGGGGAACCAGCATGCAGACAACTGTGTACATACGATATATATCCCATATAGGCTGGGCTAATCTTGAAGACACTGGCAGTGGGGACTGAGAAGGGCCTCATGCAGAAGGTGAGGTCTGAGCTGAGTCGTGTAGGAAGGCAGGAGTATGGATGTATAGATTATTTTGTAACTGTAAAAAAAGTTATAAATATGATCCATACTAATCATAGCTGATATTTATACAAAGTTTTGTGAGAGGCAACATAATAGAGTAAAGAGTGTAAGCAAGAAGACCTGCCTGGGGCATATTTTACCTCTGACGTTTAGTAACTAACTGTGTGACCATCGGGAAGGCACTGCCTTGGTTTTACATGTACAAAATGGACATAACGATATGTCTAGTATGTACCTCCCAGGACTGTTGTAAGGCTCTAGTAAGATAACTTTAACAAGCTGTAGAAATGTCAGCAACTGTGATTTGTGTCAGGGAGGAAAAACAAAAGACCAGGTGTTGCAAGTTTGAAAGACATACAATATCTACTTTTAAATTGGACATGAGAAACATTACTTTCCAGGGGAAGTGAGTGAGGCCGGTTGATAACGAGCTCGTGTGTTGCTGGCACATATACACCACCGTATAGACAAGCTCTGGGTATGGTGAAGAGCAGACTGAAGGATGGGGTGGGGAACGTGATAGCTTTCATTAAGTATCCATAGGGCTGTTATGGAAATGAAGCAGATTTGTTTTGTTTAGCTCCAAGGACAGAATTTGGAGTTCTTAATATAAGGAAATCCTTAGATAATAACGATAATGATATTTAGCATTGCTATAGATAGGTATTGTTGTTATTGATGCTTATAACCATCCTGTATGAGATGCTATGATCCCCATTTTACAGAGGATGAAACATGCGCAGAGTGCTTAAATGACTTTCCAGTGTTGCACTGCCCAGTAAAGGTCTGGGGCAAGATTTGAACTCGGGACTTCCTGATTCCAAGTTTCATGCTGTATCAGAAATGCGCTTTAGCTGGCTCTTTGGAGTCATCCAAAAGGGAAATGGGGAGCCATGGGAAGGTAGTATGATTGGAAGTCTTTAGGGATGACCACTTGGTTGTAGAGGACATTCCTTCTCAAGAATGGATTGGACCAGATGAGACTACTGGGGTCTCTTCCATTTCCGAAATTCTGTGATTCCTTGATATTACTGTAACTCATCCTCCTGTGGTTCAAGACAGATTCATCTCACTAAACACTGCTCTAATAGTGAATAGTCATCAAATCATAAAGCCTGGATGAGACTTCTGAGACCATTTTGTTCAACCCCCTAATTTTACAGATAGGGAAAGTGAGGTCCGGGGTGGGGGGGGTGTGTTAAATCACTTACACCTAGTTATATAGGTAGTATGTTTTGCAGGCAGGATTTGAACCCGGGTCCTACAACCTGAGTCAGTGCTCTTTCTACTCTATCATATATATATAGTGAGATTCTATCAAATCAACTTTCAGTAGAAAATGCTATTTCTCTTAGGGTCAATAATCTAAATTCTTCATCCCCGAGGTTTCTCTGGCTCCTGGATAAGTATAATTCCTTTTTTTTTTGCAAGGTGTGAAGGCTTTAGGAAGTGATATTTTCAAAGTGAGCATTTCCATTTGGTTGGAAAATGGAATTTTCACATGTGTCCAAATGTCTCTCTTCCCAGCAGTGTTTGAATAATGTAGGCGTGATCTAATTTGGGTGAGGATCCTTGAGAACTGCAGAAAGAGTTATTGGTTTTTGTTCTTTCTTTAAAAAAATATATACATATATATATATATATATATATATATATATATATATATATTCCCCCCCAACTCCCTTTCAGACTGTTACATACCTCCTGAATTGGCTGCTTTCGAAACTGTCACTTTGACATGCCAAAATAGAGTTCCATTTGGCTTCAAAGAGTGGCATAGGAAATTCACAGGGCTCCATAATTATTCATAGACTCTTGAGATGGAGGCAGCTAAATGCGCCCAACACATCCCTGATAAGAGTCATGCCGATTAGACTGGCTTGCACCCAGAAAGATAAAACCTGCTGGGGAGGTGGATGTCTTTTGTGTGTGTCTGGGGGACAAGTGGCTACTGGCTTCGATTGCATTTCCCTCCCCATCAGTATCAGCCTTCATTCTTAAGAAAAGGCCTGTGCTAATTGGTGACTTACCCTGAGAGGGGGAGCTGTACCATCCCTTCCCTACCTCCTTGGCTGATAGGATGTGGATGGACTTTCCAGGACTATGTTGTTTCCCCTGTGGTGACAGAGAGATCTGCACATTCAAAAAGATAAACTGCCTCAGAACTTTTTGCCTTTGCCCTCATCTTTATAATCTCTTGTTTGTGGACCAACCATCAATTGTGTAGGACAGTGCTCTGTGAACCTAAGAAGCTGTGTCTTATAGTGGAAACAAAGTTAAGAATCCAGTATTTTTTTAATGCTTGACATTTTCCTGCCAGGCACTGGGCTAAGTCCTGGAGATAAAAAAACAAGCAAAAAGGAAGCTAGTCATTGACCTCAAGCTTACATTCTAATGCAGGAATACAGCATATAAAAGGGAGCTACATGTGCTTGAAGGAGTAAGGTAGAGATGTGAGGAGCAGGGCCAGGAGGGGAATGAAAGTTGGCCTGGGCTCTTACACAAAATGGAGGCCTCATGAAGAACTCACTGATGAACACTGGTTTGGAGTCAGAGGACCTGAGTTCAAATCGTGACTCTGTCAACTAATTATTAGTGTGACTATGGGCCAGTGCCTTCATTTTTCCAGTCTCTAGTTTCCTTATCAGAAAAATGAGAGGGTTATACTAGATGAGCTCTAATTTCCCTTTCAGCTCTAAATCTATTTTCTTATGACCCTGGGTATTTTTTTTAGAGTCAGATTTTTTTGTTCCAGTTGACATATTTTGCCTTTACATTATAGACATTGCCAGGTTAACTCCAACTCTTCTCTTGTTACAAGAAATCTTTTTCATAACAAAGTAAAAAATTAAGCTAAACAATAGAGTGGCCTCCTCTGAAAGTGTGTACAACACATTCCACACCTATGGCATTCCACCACTCTGTTTTTAAGTGTTTTTTTTTAATTAAGAGAAATCTATTCTCTCTCTCTTTCCCCATCCCATTTAACAAATAGAGAAAAGAAAAACCCATATGTACAAACAAGATATAAACAGGATAAAGTAGGAAATATGTCAGAGGGAAGGCACTAGCATTAAGGGGATACAAAAAAATCCTTATAGAAGGTGGGATTTTAGCTGAAACTTGAAGGAAGCCAGGGAAGGTTAAGAGGCACAGATAAAGGGAGCAAGTAGGCCAGTATCTGTTATTTATGTTCTGTCATTTTGGCTGTGTCTGACTCACCATGACCCCATTTGGGGTTTTCTTGGTAAAGATAATGGAGTGGTTTGTCATTTCCTTCTCTGGCTCATTTTGCAGATGAGGAAACTGAGATGAACAGGGTGAAGTGCATTGCCCAAGGTCATACAGCTATTAAGTATCTGAGACCAGATTAGAACTCAGGTTTTCCTGACTCCAGGCCCAGTGTTCTATCCACTGCACCACCAAGTTGCCATCCGGTCAGTGTTACTAGACTGTGGAATGCATACAAGGGTGTAAGGTACAAGAAGACTGAAAAGGTAGGAAGGGCCCGGTAGATAGATAGATGGATGGATGGATAGAAGAAAGGATGATATGTATCAATAGACAGATGAATGGTAGAGACAGATAGATGTTCCTAGCATGATTTTTTGTGGTAGGATGCTTATATCTTTTGCTATAATCCTTACCTGGCTTATAACTACTGAATGGGTGTTGCTTCAGACAAACTGAGACCAGGGAAAGACCTAGTTTAAAAAGACCAAGGTCTCCCAGTGCATCCAGGGCCATCTTCAGTCTTCCTGGCCTATATTTTGCCACCAGACTCTGAGGACTCTAGAGGAGAGAGAGAGTCTGAAGACTTTGCACATCTCTGCCTCATTTAAATGCATTTCATTTGCAAGTCAAGACATCACCCTCCTGATGGTGGTCACTGGTCATTGGTCCTCTGGAATGAAGGACGAAACACAAGTTCCCACCTACAACAAGAAGGCATTTCTGGTTCCCTGCAATGCTAGTGCCTTTCCTCTGACATTGTTTCCATTTGTCGATGTTAGCATTTTGTTGCACAAAGCTGTTTTCATGTTGTTTCCTCCATTAGACTGTGTTTGAATTCCTTGACAGTGGGGACTGTTTTTTGTCTCTTTAAATTCTGAATGTACCAGGCACAGTGCCTTGTTGACTTAAAAGACCCAGAATAAATTTTGCATTGCTTTTAGTGGATCTTCTTTGCATGATTAATGAGAAGATATGAACAAGAATAACATAGGATGGATTGGTTATAATCTGCACTGGGGGAGGAATCAGTCAGCAAGCATTTATTAAATACCTGCTGTATGCATTGTTGTGTTTAGATGGTGGTGATACAAATAAAAAGAATGAAACAAAACAATTCCTACTTGTAAGGAGCTTTTTAAATATATAGTGTGTATATGTGTGTGTATATACATATATGGAGAAAAGAACACAAGTGTATGTGGGCATGTGCCTATGTGGGTGTATATGCACATGTGTATATAAATATACTACCTAGTTCTCTAAACTACTTAGTACTTATTTTACATTTTCATGTATATGTATTTACATATATTTATTTTTCATATGCAGGAATACATGCATGTATATGTATACACACATATATCTATCTGTCTATATCTATCTATCTAATCTGTCTATCTGTCTATCTATCTATCTATCTATCTATCTATCTATCTAATCTATACATACATATGGAAATTAAGCACTAAGTTTAGAGAGCTAGGTGGCACCGTGGATAGAGTATCAGGCCTCGAGTCAGGAATACTTGTCTTCCTGAGTTCAAATCTGACCTCAGAGACTTAACTAGCTGTGTGACCTTGTGTAAGTCACTTAACCCTGTTTGCCTCAGTTTCCTCATCTGTAAAATGAATTGGAGAAGGAAATGGTAAACCACTCCAGTATCTTTGCCAAGAAAACCCCAAATGGGGTTAAGAAAAGTGGGTCACAACCAAACAACAACAACAAAGTTTAGGCAGGGAGGGCATTAACAGCTGGAGTGGGGTTAGGAGAATGGATAGGGAAAGGCTTCATGTAGAAGGTAGGTCTTGAGCTGTATCTTGAGAAAAAAGAAGAATTCTAAGATGAAAGGAGAAGAGGGAATTAGTTCCAGACATGGGGGCAGCCAGTGTAAAGGCATGGAAACTATAAGTAGAGTATTCTGTGTGTAAAGAACCAAGAGAAGGTTAGTTTGGGCTGGAGGGAAAACGTATCACAGTAAGGCTGGAAATATTGGTTGAGTTATGGCTTTAAAAGCTAAACAGAGAAATTCTTATTTTATTCTCAAGGCAATAAATAGGAAGAGGCGCTGGAGTTTATTAAGCAGGGGTTTGACATGGTCAGTAGCCTCACTTGAGGGAGGAAACCCCAGGTTCTGGCAGTGATCTGTATCACACAGATTGAAGTGGACTGAGATTTGAGTCAGGAGGCTGTTGAATTAGATTAGGAAAGAGGTGGTGGCATATTTTAGATCTAATCTAAAACCTTTGCATCAGATCCCATATCCATGCACGTATCAGAGTATCATGTTTCCTCTCTTTTTGCTCCTTCACACAAATCTAGAGTCTGAACTAAACTGAATTAAGGTTTGCCTGAGAATCACTTAACATTAGAATGGCTACAGCATTAGCATCCTGGTTTAAAATTCCTTCATGAGACTGGTACAGTAGAAAAGGACTCTTAAGCTTGGAACCAAATCATGCTGAATTGCTCCATCTCTCTGGATCTCGGTTTTCCTAGTCTGGAAAATGAAGGGCTTGGCCTAGTTGACCTGTATGATCCCTTATAACTCTGATCATATGATTTTATAATTGTCAAATGGGAATGACAAGTCATTTGGGGGGAGAGGTCCTTTAGTGTTGAAATGTTATTGTCTAAGCTGGGGTACATAGGGTGTGAAGTTAATACTGTGCCACAACTGAACTTAGGGTAAACTGAGGCACAAAGTTCGATTTATCTGTAAGGCTAGCAGTTACCAATATAAAGGATCCCTCAGCTCCCAAGTAAGCCAAAAGACCCCAGATCAGGTCAGAGAGACCATTTTTATAGATAAAAGGAGAATTTAAAAAAAAATAGAATAGATGGGGAAAACAATATGATTGCTTACTAAGCTTGTAGCATGACAGGCATGAGGAGTAATATGATTGGCTATAAATTGGGAATGAGAGGGACTAACAGCAATCCCTCCTTCCATCCTGTCACGAAGAAATTTTCACTGTTTGAGTCTACCTGCAAGGACAGGTTAGCGATAGTGGACCAGACCACCTTGGATAACAGACCAGACTTTCTGGCATCCGCTTGCATCCTTCAAGGATAACAGATTTCCTTGAGACAAGAATAAAGCCATGATTAGCAGGAGAAGTGAACTCCTAAACTTAACTCAGAGACAATGAGTGATTTACAAGCAAGCTGAATTTCCACACTTAACTCTGAGACAAATGAAACAAGACCTAGGCAGCTGAAAAACACCGGTGATGATACAGAATGAAATCAGTGACAAAAACAAGACAGAATCATTTACAAAAGTGGAGATAATATCAATTTAATTTTTTTAACTGTGATGATGGTGACTAGGAGCTGACATTTACATAGCACATTAATGTTTGCAAAAGCATTTCATTGTTCAGTTCTCACAACCGCCTGCGAAGTAAGTACTGTTTTTATCCCCATCTACAGATGAGTAAATTGAGGCTGAAAGATATTAATTGATTTGCCCAAGTGTTTGAGGTGGGATTGGAAGCCAACTCTTTGTGACTCCCAAGTCCAACGTTCTCCCTGTTTTTCAGACTTCTCATTTGCCTGAGTACGGCAATTGTATTGCCATATCGTAGGGGCTTGGCCACACCACACCAGTGTTGGTGAAAAGTGAGAAAACACAGCTCATTTCCCAGAGATAATTTGAATAGCTGTAAATGACTTTTTTTCCTGGGTAATTTAATCATTTTATTAATAATGCCAGCATTTTAATACAAGGATGACCATTCGACTGTTTCTCTCTTAGACCAAAGACAGTCATGGTGGTGGGCTCACAGCTTCTATGCCCTTTTGGAAGAGGAGTGTTCCCAAAGGTGGCATTCAACTCTGATTGGCTAACAATTAATGAGAGACTGAATATTATAGTGAGGTGCTAGACCTGAAGTTAGATTATTTAATTTACATTTAAGTTAGCCCCAGCCTTGGGCAATGTTAGCTCTACCTTCAGAGACTGAGGTCTTGAAATGAGGATAAAAGAAAAAGGGAGAACTCTGAATCTCCCCAAATCATTGGTTATGAATAATCATTTCTCTTATTCCTCCATTTGATTATGTTGAAAGGTAGGGTCTCCGCAATGAATTACTAACATATAACAAACATATTATCAAGAGTTTCTAACTATGGGACTTAGGAGGGGACACAGTAGGAGGGGAAAAGGGAAAAATGGACAGGCACTTTGGCTGTCAAGGACTTTTAAAAATCCTTAAATGGGAAAGGCTCTCTGTAAGTAAGCCTTAAGAAGAGTTGTCAGAAACCATTTGGCCAACAAAAGTCCGTAGTTTACAAATACCATCCTTCATCCAACAATTTGTTCATCTATTTTCAATGAAGTAGACTTTTGTAGACTCTGTGGAGGGCTAGACAATTAAAATCCAGGTGTAGGAAACAGAACATGAGCACACAAATTAGCTTAATGGCACTAATGGTGTAACAAACATATCTGCTAGTGTAGAGTCAAGGATTTCTGCAAATGCTGGGTGATTGCAGAGTAAGAGAATAATCAGAACCAAGTGGGGTCAGGCAAGGAAGGCTTGCTCAGGTTGAAAGCTTTTGGAATCAGGAGAGACCTGGTTATCAATCCTGCTCTGAGACCATGAGCAAATCACTACCTCTCCTGTATAGAACGAGCATAGTGACAGCATCTGTTTCATAGGTCTTTAGGGCTATATACATGTCAGCTAATATTCCTCAAAGCATGGATTTTATAGGATGTAATGGACAGACTGGCAGAAAGGACATTCCAATGGTCAGAAGAACAAGCCTGCCTACCTTTAGTGACCCTCATTTATCTGGAAATCTTTTCACCACCCCTCCCCTGAGCAGCTGCTGAAGACATTATGGGTGTATTCAGAATTACAGTTCAATTCAATCAGTGTTTATTAAGTCTTTTCGAGGTGAAAGGCCCTTTGTGTAGTGCTGGAGATCAAGATTCAGAGGGAAATTAGATATAGATCTATGGAAATCAAATTTAAAAGATCTGAGGGAAGAGGCCCAATAGCTGATATTTCCTTTTCTCTTAAATGAATGGGGGTATTGAGAGGCAGCGAGGTGGCACAGTGTTGGGACTGCAGTCAGGAAGACTTATCTTCTGAATTTAAATCTGGCCTCAGATAGGTGTGTGACCCAGAGTAGGTCAACTTAACTCTGTTTGCCTCAGTTTCTTCATCTGTAAAATGAGCTGGAGGAGGAAATGGCAAGCCATTCTAGTGTTTCTGCCAAGAAAATCCCAACTGGGGTCACAAGGAGTCAAACACAATTGAAGTGACTGAACAACAGGGATAATAACATAATGTTTACCTCATGGGGTTGTTGTAAGGAAAG
This sequence comes from Pseudochirops corinnae, assembly GCA_028646515.1. Classification (NCBI taxonomy): domain Eukaryota; kingdom Metazoa; phylum Chordata; class Mammalia; order Diprotodontia; family Pseudocheiridae; genus Pseudochirops; species Pseudochirops corinnae. Next base: position 248,245,284 of record CM053586.1, read on the forward strand.
TACTCTCTTAAATCCTAAAGTGCTACAGAAATGTGACATACTGTTATTGTTAGTGCCCTTCAAGCCTCATGTTGATTTCTTTTAAACTTGGGTCACTTAGACTTATGTTTGTTTACTTTAAAAAATTTTTTTTATTGATATATATTTGACATCTCTTTCATTTCAAATATATTTTTCCTTCCTCTCTGCTCCTACCAGAGAGTTATCCATTGTAACAAAGATTAAAAAAGAAGAAACCAAACAACACACAAGCTGAGTCTAACATAATAGGCAATTTTCCACGCCCATAGTATATTCCCTTCTGCATATGGAAGAGGGAGGTTCATTTTTTTAATCTCTTCTTTAGGACCAAATTTGGTCATTATAATTGTAGAGTTCAATTTCTCTCCCCCTTTTGCCCCTTTTTAAAAAAATTATTGCTCTTTAACTTTTAATCGTAGTAGTTACTTGTATATATTGTTTTCCTGGTTCTTATTACTTCCTTTTGTATCAGTTCATAAAAACTCTCCCATGCTTCTCCATGTTCTTCATAGTCATTGTTTCTTTTGGCTCATGCTCCACCGTATTGATAGACAGCAGTTTATTTAGGTATTGCCCGGTCTGTTGGCAACTACTCTATTTCTAGTTCTTTGCTATTACAAGAAGAACTGTTTTAACTGCTTTAACTTCCTTGAGGGCATATGCCCAGCAGTAGAATCTCTGGGTCAAAGAATATGGACATTTTAGTCACTTTCTTAACATAATTCCATTTTACTTTACAGAATGGTTGGATCCTTTTTGTTTTCAGGAATGCAAATGTAAAGTTTGCTCATTATTGGTGTAACTACAGTGATTAGCAAGGGGGTGTTAAAACAACTTTTGTCAAAATATCAGTTGCTTACTATTGGGAAAGAAATACAGTTTCTTTCAGACAGCTATGGAGTCCTAGATTGCTGTCATTTATTAAATGTTTTTAGGTTCCCTAGATGAATTATTTGCTTCCCATTGGTCAGTATCCAAAGGGAAGGTGACTTACTCGGGTATATTTACCAACTCAAATTCATGCCTTTTTGGTTGACTGGGATATCCATGGAGAAAGGAAGAATGCCTTGTTTACACACTGGGGCTCTGGTGTCAGATCTAATATGTCTTTAAAATCCACAGGCAGATGCTGGTCCCAGCCCTGGGAAGAGGGTGTGTATCATTGATGAGATTGGGAAAATGGAACTCTTTAGTCAGACTTTCATTCATGCTGTGCGTCAGACTCTATCCAGCCCAGGGACTGTGATCCTTGGCACGATACCCGTTCCTAAAGGAAAGCCACTGACACTCGTGGAAGAAATAAGAAACAGAAATGATGTTAAGGTGTTCAGTGTAAGTATAAGCAATTCTCTGTTGTCTTTAACGTGTAAGGAGGAAATGACCCTAACAGCAAACCATCCAAAAATAATTTGTATCAATCTTGGGAGTGCCTTTTTACACTTAAAACTTAATATGGGTGTGTCTGATTTCTGGGAATTCATAACATTTCAAATCAAATCATGGGGCTACAGCATGAAGATCAGACCAGAGTTAGGAGGCGTTGGAAATCTCCCGAGGTTTCTCATCATGCCTTTTTGCCTGCATACCTTCCTTACCTCTGCCCCTTGCAATATTTAATTTCCATCAGAACTCAACTCAGATGTCACCTCCTACATGAGACTATTTCTGATTCCTTTAAGCTGCCAGTGTCTCTCCCTAAAGCTATCTTCTATTGATTTTTTATACACTTAAATGTATGCTTCTTGAGAACAGGGACTGTTTCATTTATGTCTTCGTATTTCCAGTACCTAGCACATAGTAGGTGTTTAATAAATGCTTGTTAATTAACTAATACCTCCCAGCATTGGAAACAGTGGGCTATAATGGAAAGACTGTTAAGAGTTAGAGTCAGGAGAGTCCCAGGGTTCCACAGGTGTTGTTCAGTCATTTCAGTCCTGTCTGACTCCTCATGACCCCATTTGGGGTTTTCTTGGCAAGACAGTGGAGTGGTTTGCCATTTTCTTCTCCAGCTCATATTATAGATGAGAAAACTGAGGCAAACAGGGTGAAGTGACTTGTCCAGGGTCACACAGCTAGTAAGTGTCTGAGACTGGATTTGAACTCCTGAAAATGAGTCTTCCCGACTCCAGGCCCAGCACTCAATCCACTGAGCCACTTAGCTGCCTCACAGGTTCCACAGGACCCCTACCTTTCATTTCTTCTTATCTCTCTTCTACTGGAGATGACCCATTGATTATCAGAGGCTATTCTAGTAGTCTGCCAGCACTGGTAGCTTCTGCTGAGCTCTAGAGGTTATGAGAATTGGCTTTGGATGGTCTCATCAGTTGACTGGCCAAGTTTGAACAGGGGCATCAACAGAAGGCTGTAAGCTGCCGAATTTTTTCAGCTGCATCAGGTCACAAAACTACTGGGCTGTAGTGAAATGTAATCAGCATGCATGGAAGGTGTCTCATGCCCACATTGATAAAATCATGGACCCCCTCAAGTATGGGATTACTTTGTTTTCTATCATCTCTCTTTCTTTGCTTAGTCTCCCTCCCTTCTCCCTTATTCTATTTCCTTTTCCATTCCTACTTACTTAGTACTTAAAGCTGACTGCTTTAAGACTGACTTTAAGACTGATGAAGATTCAAGTTGACTATTAATCAGCCTACTTTACGTCATCAGGCACAATATAGCTATAATCAGTATGACCACAGATCCAGCTGTTGACACTTAAGCTTTATGGAAAGTCATGAAAGCACCAACGTGGCATGAAGACATAGGCCAGCCTGGGAAGGAGGAGCAGTCTTTTTGATTATACCTAAACACTCAATTTATTACCCAGAAATGATGGAATTTCAAATTATGTTTTCTTTCTAAAGTTTCAGAGAGCTCAGACACACTGCTCTTTCTCTAATGGGGCCTCCTAGATAAGGAGTTTTCTGTGATGAATATAGTGTTTTCAGAGAGATAGGCAGCGGAAGATGATTGGTCATAAAGACAGATTAAGTTATCAGGAGGTCAGTAGGTACAAATTCTGAGTCTGGAAGTCTTGGGAACTGCCAGTGTTATAACATGAAACAGGAGTGGATAAACTAATCTAATCAGAAGGTCTAAGAGATCAGGCGAATGGGGGTGGTCAGTTGACTTTTAAATCCAGAAGTTAAGGTTCCATTGAGATAATGCCAACATTTTCCTGTCTCTAGGATAGAAATTAAGACAATGCCAACATTTTCTCCTCTCTAGGATTACAAATTAAGACAGAGTCAATATTTTTCCCTCTCTAGGATTAAAAAGTAAGACAATGACAACCTTTTCCCCTCTCTCTGATTAGAAATTAGTCTGTACCTAGCCCTGTGCTGTTAAATATGTAATAGAAAGGCTCTGTTTTCTCCAGGTATTCTTGTCCTCCTTATGTTCCTTTGGGATCTGTATGTGTTTCCTTGTACCCAGATTGAAAATAGGATATACAAACATGTGACAACAAGTATTTATTAAGTCCTTATACCCAGCCCTGTGCTAGGTGGTACAAATGCAATGGATTTTTAAAAATCTGAATTTGTGAGATGCTTATGTTATAATTGGGGCAAACAACAAGTATATATATGAGTGTAACCAGAATAAATAGATAAATAGAATATATTCAAAGTAGTTGAAGATACAGTAATTTGGGAGGAAGGGCATTGGCAGTTGAGGGTTCAGGAAGGGTGTCATGTAAAAGGTAGTGCTTGAGTTGCATCTTTTTTTTTTTTCTTCTTTTTTTAGTGAGGCAGTCAGGGTTAAGTGACCTGCCCAGGGTCACACAGTTTGTAAGTGTCAGGTATCTGAGGCCAGATTTGAACTCGGCCTCCTGACTCCAGAGTCAGTGCCCTATCCACTGTACCACCTAGCTGACCTGCTCAAGTTGCATCTTGAAGGAGGAGCAGGATTCTGTGAGGTAGAGGTGAGGCTGGAATGCATTTGAGGCATTGGGATAGTCAATGCATAGGTATAGAGGTGGATGATGGAATATGGTATGTGAAAAACAGAGAGGTCAGTTTTGTTGGGTCACAGAGAGCAGGAGGAGTAATAAGTTACAGTGGGCTTGGAAAGGTAAATTGGGTCCAGGTTGTGAAGGGCTTTAAAAGCTAAGCAGAGGAGTTTCTGTTTTATGTTAGAGGCTATAGGAAGCCACACTAGTTTATTGAGTAGGCAAGGGAAAGGGAATAAGCATTTATTAAGTATGTGTTATGTACCAGGCATTGTGGTAAGTCCTTTATAAATAGTATCTCGTTTGATCATCACAACAATCCTGCTATTATTATCATCCCCCATTTTACAGCTGAGGAAACTGAGGCAGATAGAGGTTAAGTGGCTTATCCAGGATTACACAACTAGTGTCTCCACCTGCATTGAAACACATGTCTTCCTTTCTCCAGACTCAGTGCTCCATTCACCATACCACCTAGCTTCCTAGGGGGTTGACTGGGTTATGTCTGTGTTTTAGAAAAGCCACCCAGTTAGCACTGTGGAGTTTGGACTGAGTGGAGAGAGACTCTATGAAGGGAGACCAGTTAGGACCTAACTATCTCAGGCCAGGCAGATTGAGTCTTCCTGATTGCAAGTCCAGTGCTCTATCCACTGAGCCACCTAGTTATGCTTTATATATCTCTTTTGATCCTCACAACAAACCTGTGAGGTTGGTGTTGTTATTACCATTTTACAGGTGAGGAAACTGAGGCTGAGAGAGATAGTGTCAGATAGTAAATATCTGAAGCAAGATTTGAACTCTGATGTTCCTGACCCCAGTCTAGTATTCTATCTACTACACCACCTCAGTGCCTCTATCATGGAATGTTAGAGCTGGAATGAGCTCTAAAGCCCAACAGACAGAAGTTAGAAAGGAAAGTTTATTGGTGTCAGCCCAATGCCATTAGTTGTCAAGATCTTTTTGGATCCTGACTTTTTCATCAATGTGATGTGTTGGCTATCTCTCCCAGTTCTGATTCATCTGCATATTTGATGAACATGCCATCTGTGATCAAATGTAAAGTGCTTTGAAAACCCTAAGGCGCTATGTAAATGTTAGCTGTTTATTATTATTAATACTTTTATCTAAGTCACCAATGAAAGCACAGCTCCCTTGACTACTCCACTGGAAACCTCTCACCCTCACATTGAACTATTATTCCAACCAGCTCTGAATCCATCTAATTATTTTATAATTTAAATATCTCTTCACCTTCTCTACAAGAATTGTTATCAAATGTTTTGCTGAAATCTGTGTAGATTTTTCAACAGTTTCTCTTCATCTACTCATTTAGTAATCCAGTCAGAAAAGGAAAGGAGGTTAGTCTGGCATGAGACCATGAGACCTTAGTCATCACCATTTCTTCTTTCTAGATGCTCATCCTTAATGATCTGTTCCAGAACATTTCTAGGATCAAAGTCAAGCTCACCAGCCTACCATCTGCAGACTTTATTCTGTTCCCTTTTGGGACAATCAGGGTAAATTTCTAATTTTCCTGTGGTCTTTGCAGTGTTACTGGCAGTGATTTGGCAGTCCTGTCCATCTGTCAATTCTTTCAGTTCTCAAGGATGGAATTTATTTGGACCGGGTGATTTGGGTTCATCAAGGGCATGTTGGTGCTCTTTTACCATCTCCTCTTGAGTATTAACTCCTGCTAATCATTCTGTTCACTTCTATCTAGTACAAAGATCATTCCCCTTGGAAGAAAAAAAAAGCAAAATAATTGACTACCTCTACCTTCTGTCTTTTTTTTCAGTTATCATCATTCCATCCACCCTGAGCAAAGGTGCTATCCATCTTTGATCCTTTTGGCTTAGTGCACCTGTTCTTAGTGCCAGGGAGACCTGGGTTCAAGTCCTGCTTTTAATATATACTGGCCATGGGACCTTTGGCAAGCCACTTCTCTAGTCTAGGTCAGTGGTGTCAAACTCGGTATAGAAATGGGGAGCATACATAAGAATCCCTTTGGGTCACATATTGACTTAGAAAACCTCCAATTCATTATCTGTGTGGTTTTTAAAAAAATGTATTTTATTAAACATTTCCCAATTACATTTTAATCTGTTTTGGGCTACTGTCAAGGAAGATTTTTTTGCAGCAGGCCTGTGGACCCCCTCTGCTCTAGGCAGTGGAAGATGATTGGTCATAAAGACAGATTAAGTTATCAGGAGGTCAGTAGATACAAATTCTGAGTCTGGAAGTCTTGGGAACTGCCAGTGTTATAGCATGAAACAGGAGTGGATAAACTAATCTAATCAGAAGGTCTAAGAGATCAGTTAACTCCTGTTTTAACTTTCTAAGACTATAAATTTCCAGTGAAGATGCTGACCTGCATTGATAGTAGGAATTTCTTCACCTGGGGGTTCCTGTATTGGTTAAATCACAGATCTAGTCCCAATCTCTATGCCTAGACCTAAAATAAATAAAATAAATTTTTGTTGTCTTTAGCCCTGACCACCCTCAGCTTATTCTAAGCTTTAACATTCCTGTCATTCTTTTTCACAAGGAATATGTCATACTCTTATAGCCTTTTCTGTTACTTGGCCTCGCTTCTAGTATTTGCATATTTCTTTTTAAAATCTAAGATGGTCGAGGAGTTCCTTGTGTAGACACATCATTGTCTCTCATCACAAATCCCACTTTTCATCTTCATTGGAAGTTTTCCTTTTTATCTTCAGAATTTCTGTTTTGGGCATCTCTCCTTCTTCCTGGTTTGGCTTTCCCTTGGTTGCACTTTAGCACCCCTTTGAAATAGCTAAGTCAACAAGCATTTACCAAAGGCCTACTGCTCTCCAGGAGCTCACAGTCTAATGGGAGAGACCACAAACAACTAGGTACAAATACATATCGGAATGAATGGGAAATAATCTCAGAGGGAAGGCACTAAAATTAAGGGAGATGGAAAAGGCTCCTTACAGAAGGTGCGATGTAAGCTGAGTATTAAAAAGGAAGTCAGGGAAGCCAGGAGGTCGAGGTACGGGAGAAGCAAGTCCTAGGTGTGGAGTCATTCGCAGCATTGCGTAATTTTCAGATTTATTATTACTTACTGACCTTTATTTTTTTAAAGTATTTATTGGAGTAGAGGTGGAAATCTATTAAGAATCTTTGAAAATAATTTTTCTAGTCTTTTCTGGTTCTCTAGCTAGATCTCAGACAATAAGAGTCCTCTGAATCTAGTTTTAGAAATATAATAAAAATAGCAACAACAATAATTATGATAATGATGTTAAAATGTTATATATGTAATATAATATACATGATATATAATATATAATGATATACTATAATGGTTATGATAACGATAACTAACATTTTTATAGTGCTGATATTCTTATAATTCTGGGTTGTATTTACTAATAATCAACAATAATAGTTAACATATAACATTTTAAGATTTGCAGAATGCTTTGCAAAATTATTTCAGTTTTATCACTGGGAAGTAGGTCCTCTTATTATCTCCCTTTTACAGGTGAGGAAAAGGAGGCATAGAGAGGTAACTTGTCCAGGACCACCTAGCTACTGAATGCCTGAGTCTAGATTTGAACTCATGTCTTCCTAACTCCAGGTCCAGCCCTGTTCCACCTAGTTGTGACTAATCAGTCATCTCCAATTCTCCCCTTCCCCTTCATGCCCCCTCCCCCCCTGCACTGTGCCAGGCTCTCTGGTTTATAATTATGAAGAGTGAGATAATAACTCTAAAAGAGCTTTATATTTTATTGGGAAGACAACATAAACAGATACAGCCAGAAAAAAAACTGACTTCAGAGCTAGGGAAAACTGTTCAGATCGAGGCTCTGGGCAAATCCTGCAAGCTCTGTACCCTGGCCAATTCTCTAAGACTCTCTTAAGTTGCAGACCCAGTGCCAACCAACACGGGTAGATGGAGTGTCCTCCTCCAGGAGTCCCTCATACTAATGAAATCACTATCCTTATCCCTAATTACTCTCAGGGAAATAATACTCTCCCAGCACTCTTGTTAATTTGCGGTTATCTCATGTGTTTTTCACTCAGCTTATATTACATCATATTTATTCTGGGCAATATTGGAGCTGCTGAATACAAAGTCATTCAAGTCCGAAGGCCAAGGAGATTTTGATGCATTTGCATCAATGATGTCAGTGGCTGTGTTGAGGAAAAAACAAATTTTTTGATCATCATCTGTGGAAGGGATCCCAGTGTCTCAGAGGCTGTAACAGTAGAGGGCCAGCTCGGGGAGGCCTGGACCCAGCAACAGACTCTGTTGTCTGAGAACCAGCTTAGCCAGGTTGGAAATATTAAAGGAACGATAACCATAACTGATGCATGGTGGCCTTTTGGGGATTACATAGCTCTTTGCATGATCCTATTTGGTCCTCACAATAATGCTCTGAGGTCAGAAATGTTTTACAGATGAGGAAACTGAGGCTAAGAAGGCAGATGACTTGTCCATGGCTGCCCAAGAGTAAGAAGTGTGTTGTAAATCCCAGACATCCAAGTCCTGCTTTTTGTGATGCCACACTGACTCTCTAATTCCATGTCTTCATTCCCTGGGGCATCATCTACAAGACAGGGAATGATGTCAGTCCTGGATGGCATTTCTTCTGGCTTTTTGCCCTTAGAAATCTATAGCTGACTACATCAGAAGAAAGTGTGCTCACATCCCTTTCTCTCCTTTGCTCCTTCTTTTTAGTTTCTATCTCTACTTTCTTCATCTTGTCTCTCTGTTTCCTGTTTTCCTCCTCTGTTTCCTTAGCTCTTTTCTTTCATGTTTCTTAAGAGGATGGAGTGTAAGGAATTCCCATGTCATGAATGCCCCCTCACCCCATATGTCATGAGGTTATTCTCTGTCCTTTACTGAGACATACACTATCTACAGGCTGATTAATGTTTTCTCGAGATGGGAATTTTTCCTTTGAAAAATCATTCTTTGCATCTTGAAGTCAGAATATTTTTGAATCCCCCAGTGTTACTGGAACAGAGGAAGTGAGGCTTGTCTCAGCCCATACAAGAAGCCAGTGGGGTTGGGTTGAAATGGTGAGCCTGGTCTTAGTTCATTTCAGAACCCAGGACAACAATCCCCAGGGAACTGAGCACATCCTCATGATCACATCCATATCAGGGCATTGGTATAGTCACTACTACATTGGCCAGGCCTTGACAGTCTTTTTGCTTTATTGGGATATTTGTTGTAGTAAAATTTCAGCCATAAATCTAAAACAGTGAATGACTGACTGGCTTTCTGGAAGCAAATTGATTCTTGTCAGGGCATTGAGTATATTGAGTGCTCTGAGCATCCCTGAGGCCTTTCTGATTCTAGATTTTAAAACCTGTTCTCTTTTGCAAAGATCAGATGTCCTCACCCTTTAGTTTTTATAAATCCCAAAGATATTCTTAGCCACTACAGAAGTAAAATGTGTTTTCCATGGAAACATCTCACAAATTTTTGAGAACCACATCATAGTTCTCGCACTGTTTGCCACCATTCGTATAGTAACTCCTGTTGCACTTTGTGACTTTTTTTTTGACACTCAACCATTAATCTAAGAATTATTATTACATGCCTTCTCTCTCAATTGTGTTATTCTGAGTTCTGGAAGAAATACAAAAAGACAGTGTGGTGTGGTAGTGTGATGGCCTTGGAGTTGGGAAGACCTGGGTCCAGCTTGGGCTTCTTTGCCACTTAATACCTTTATGACTGAACAAGATATATGACCTCTCTGAGACTCAGTTTACTCATCCATCAAAGGGGAACGATGATAATAGACATATACTTGTGCAGCCTAAAAGTCCAATATGGCGTAAGGGATAGAATGCTGAGCTGGTAGTCAGGAAAACTTCCTTTCCAGTCTTCTTACATCATGCACTCTGCCATCCACTGAAACAAGTTTCTTGTTGTTCCTCCTACAAGACACTCCATTGCCATAGTCCATGTATTTTCACTGGCTGTCTCCCATGCCTAGATTTTTCTTCTTCCTCATACTGTGTCTTCTGTGGCTTCCTTGAAGTCTCAGATAAAATAGCACCTTCTACAGGAAGCCTATCCCAATCCCTCTTAATTCTGCTGTCCCGAAATAATCTCCACTTTATTCTGTATGTATCCTGTTTTTCATGTATGTTATCTCCACTGTTAGATTGTTAGCTCCTTGAGGGCAGGGACTGGTTTTCTTGTTTGTTTTTCTCCCCAGCACTTAGCATGGTGCTTGGCACTGGATAGATGTATAATGGATGTTTGCTGGCTTGATTTGAATTTTAGACTGTCTTCCAACTTACCTCGGGCACCAGCCACATGACCATGATCAGATCATTTCAGACAACCGCATAGAAATTACAGTACCCAACCATAGATAGGTTGGGCTCTCTTGGTAAGGCAGATTGCTGTGTTGGAGAGGCGAAATCACAGGTCCTTCAGAGATTCCCATGCTGTCCACCTCAGAGTTGTTGTGAGGCTCACCTGAGACCATGTTTGCAAAGTGCCTTCACAGATTCAAATGCTATATGCATGTCAGCTATAAATTATGATTGTTAGGGAATTAAATCAAATATAGTGCTTTCCTTGAGGAGCCTAGGAGGATCATAGCCTTGGAGCAGAAAGAGACCATAGAATCCCTCTAATTCAACCTTTTGATTTTATAGATGAAGAAACTAAGAATTAGGGAGGCTGAGTGAATTACCTGTGTCAGTCACACAGGCAGGATCTGAACCTAGTACCTCTAGCCCCAGAATCAGGAGTCTTTCCACTGTACCATGTTACCATTTAGATAAATGCTATCTTAGAGGGATCTCTGCTTGTGTCTTAGAAGTTTTTCTCCCTACCCAAAGTATGATCTTCTTGGACAAGCTCATATCCTTAAGCACATTGCTTGGTTGTTTTTGGTTATTCCTTTTTCGGTCATGCCTGACTGACTATGGCTTCACTTGGGGTTTTCTTGGCAGAGACACTAGAGTGGTTTGCTGTTTTCTTCTCCAGGTCATTTTACAGATGAGGAGATTGAGGCAAGCAGGGTTAAGTGACTTGCCCAGTGTCTGAGGCTGGATTTGAACTCAGGAAGATGAGTCTTCCTCACTCCAGGTCTTGTACTCTATCTACTGTACTACTTAGCTGCCCCCAACAGAGCACATAGTAGGCACTTAATAAATATTGATTGATTTGCAAGTGTAGATGCCAAGAGCAGACATAAATATCTTCAAAGTGATCTGTTCTTCAGTGGAATATATCATATGTCCTTTTTCCCAGTGAAGCTTTAGGTGCCTTCACTCAGCATATTATCCATCAGAGGAGTAAGGGATGAAACCTGAAGTTTGGCTTTATTGATCTTTTTCCTTTTTTCCCCGCAGGTTACAAAGGAAAACAGAGATAGCCTCTTACAAGAAATTGTGACAACTGTGCAGAGCTGCCTAAAGTAAATCTCGTTTGTGCTCCGTGCTTTCGTGTCTGCTAAGTAGTGGTGTGTTTCAAGTGGTGTCTGATTGGTACTCAGCCCATTTGGCTTTTATGCCATCAGGTTTATGATAACTGAGTGCTTGAAACCTTTGTGGCTCCTCCAAAGAAGTCTTGACAGATGTTTTCCATAAAATGTTTAAAAGATCAAATTAGACTTAATGCTGGATTGACTATACAAGATTAACAATCCATTATGGTTTATTTATGCTTAAAGCTTTCTGTTTATTTCCTCTTGCAGTCGTGTGCATGATTTGGGTTAATTATGAAATGAGAAATGGTTTGGAGAATATTAGATGGAATTTGTCCCATTGAAGTTTATAAATGTGTTCAGGGGAAGGGGGGGGAGAAGAGTTCACCACTTAATCAACTTTGCATGTCATGAAAATCAAATTCCTATCCAGGTGCATCATTAGTCTTGTGTAGCTTAAAGTGGCATAAGGGTTTGATTTATTACTATTATTACTGCAAAAGAAAATTGTTTAGTCCTTTCCTCATATTTTTGTTGTTATTTGCTTATTTATCCTTTACAAATATTCAAATAAATAAGATGGTCGAAAACAGGTGGAGACTCATATTGCACATCTTCCATCTTTTAAAAATTTGAAATTCTCAGATGTGTTCCTAGACACAGTGTCATGCGGCAGGATGGGTAATAAGGAAATGCAGGCCTTGTGAATTCTAATTCTAGCTATGCCAGCCTTTGGCTATGTTACACTGGACATGTTACTTGTCCACACAACCTCTCTGTATCTTCTTTTCCCATTAGGAAAAGGAAGACAAGAGATAAGAAAGATTGTCATCTTGAGATTATAATAAGGAACAATCATAAAAATGGTAAGACTGTTTAGTGGTTGAAACTGCACAAAGCACTTTTCTCACAACAGTGCAGTGAGACTAGGTATTACAAAGACTGTTGGGGTTGTTTTTTTTTTTTTTTTCTGGTTTATAGATGGGCAGCTTCAGGCTAAAAGGATTCATTGACTTAGCCAGAGCCAAAGAGCTTCTAAGGTCCAGAGCCAGGATTTGAACCCAGTTCTTTCTTGAATCTAAACCCAGCATTCCTTCAACTACTATCACATTCACTACCTTTACTGTATATGTAATATACAGAATGCCTTTAGCAATGTAGTTAATACAGGACACAGGTGTAGAATTCTAACCTAATTTGGAAATGAAGCTCACCTTGCAGGTGCATCTCAAAGGCTCTGTTGTTCAATTCAACAAGTCTTTATTGAGGTCAATCTAAGAAGCAGTTATATTAAGTATTCACCCTGGCACTTGATATATAGTAGTAGTAATTACCACTATGCTAGATGCGTGGTATGGGCCAGCTAGGTAGTAAAATAGATCCAGCACTCAGAATCAGAGAGACTCATCTTCATGAGTTCACATCCAGCCTGAGGCATGTACTAGCTCTGTGACCCTGTGTGCCTGAGTTTCCTCATCTGTAAAATGAGCTGGAGCAGAAAATGAGACCAATACCTTTGTTTAATGAAATACATTTATCCAATGTCTTTGCCAAGAGAACTCCAAAAGAGTCATGAAGGGTTGAACATGACTGAACAACAGAGATGCTTGGAATAGAAAAAAGAAAAAAAAAGAAATAATGCCTCTCCTCAAGGAGCCCATGTTCTGCTGAATGCAAGAATATGTATTAGCAGGTTATTACGTTAGTCCAATTGAGATGTGACGGGGCAGGAGTGAAGGGTACAGAGGCAATCTTTAGTGTCTGTGCCCTTCTCTCATACAGCCAGTCAGCACTGGGGACCATCCATAAATTTTACTGGTGTTAAACTCTGCAGTGTTTTTTCTAATCTGTAACCACAGACTAATACTTAAAAGAGGAGACTAGAAATTTAACTAGTTCCCTTCAAAGGTCACCAGAAAACTACCAACATTTTTTTGTAACATTGGACATGCCTTTAGACTAATTCAGTCAGTTGGACAACAAGCATGTACTGTGTGCCAGGCATTATGCTAAGGACTGGGTCTGCAAAGCAAAAAGCAAAAACAGCACCTGCCTTCAAGAAGCTTACAGTCTAATGTGGAAGACAACCTACAAATGACTGTGCGCAGAAAATATATGCAGCGTAAATGGAAGGTAACCTCAGCGAAAGCACTAGTGGAGAGGGAAAATATTAGGCAACTTGAAGAAAGTGGGATTTGAGCTGTATCTTGAAAGCCAAGGATGCTAGGAGGTGAAAGTGAGGAAGGAGAACCTTCCCGAACTCAGGGCTCAGCCAGTGCAAAGGTATTGAGGTGGGCAAAGTGTGTGAGAAACCTGATTTTGGTTTGCCAGTTCAGATCGAAATAGGGTCCTTGATTACAAGCCGAGGTAGTCCTTCCTAAACATTTATAAAAGCTTAGTGTATGTATTCTGTTCTATGTGACCTAATCTAAGTTACTTTTAAACACTGAGTAAGTTTGAACCTCCAGCAAAGGTCTACTCTGATGTATCCTGACATGGAGGTGACCCTAGATTCTTAAAAGGCAACGGCAGCAGAGTATCCTATCTGACAAAGCTCCCAAAATGGAGAAACTTAGAGACTCAGAAACAGACTCCAGCTCTCACCTAAGGATCAGACAAGCTAAGTTTGAATAAGCTCAAAATATGAGGATTAATTAGCTATTGATGAGTTTATTCATGTGATCTGGGTCACCATTAGGGGAGAACAAATGGAGGAAATCTATTTTTGGAGAAGAACAAGTTTGATCCATGCTAAGAAGATAACATGAACTTAACTGAAGTAGCCTCCTGGCTACAAACCAAGTCAAATATAATTTACTTTGTACAAGGTCTCTTGAATCACTTTGAATTTTGGTATCATTTCTGGTAAGAATGCTTATTGTGTTGTCTTTCTAGTTCTGCATAGAATCATCCAAGTGGGCTCAACAATATTTAAAAAGTGCTTTATTTGCTTACAGCTTCATAACTACATGTAAGAGATTAATTTTTAAAAATTTATAATTAAAAATTTATTGCTCTTTTGGCATTTACATTGAAGTCTTTGGCAGCTATGCCCCGTTCCTCAACACACCTTCCCTTGTAACAAAGAAAAACCAATAGAAAGGCAAATTCTGATATTATATGGAACATCTCATACCTATATGGCCCCTATCCCCCATCTCCCTGAAGAAAGGAGAAGTACATTTCTTCATCTCTTCTTCAGTGCCAAAGTGGGTCATCATAATTATTATGTAGCAGAGAACACTACATTTGAGCAGAAATTATTTTCTAGAATGGCATAGGGTGTGTTCAGGGAAGACTAGAACCTCTGGTGTGCAGGCTGTGAAGCCCTTTTCAGGGCTGCTTTCCACCTTTGATGACCACCTGTTTCACCTCACTCTCACCTATGGCTCTAAGAAGCTGTAACATGAGCAGGAGCCACACCCCCGTAAACCATTTTGACAGATGGGCGGCACCAGGTCCCTTTACACACACTAAGCTTTTATAAACATAAACACCAAGGGGTCTCAAGTCTATTGGTGAGTTAGGGGAGTGTCTACCCCAAGCATGTGAAAACTTTCCCTGGTGGAATGGGTAGATGAGAATAATCTGTTCCAGTGGCCATGAAGGCAGCTGAAGCAGGTGCTGTGGAGCCCATAGAGTTTTGTCAGACATAGAAAATGCCAAGGTCATTCATTGCATCTTGAGCCATAACCAGTTGTCTTGACTCTGTCCTGCCACAGGACTGTGACTGTGATGACCAGAGGAGAGAGTTGAGGCTGACAACTTCATGCAACTCTGCCTCACTTAAATCTAATTTACACATGAATCAAAAGACATCATTCATACCATTTTGCCATTTTTACCTATCTCAGAGTCCTGTGGCAGTAGGCAAGTGACAAAGCAGCAGGTGCAGATACACTGGGAGCTGTAGTCACAATCCTGCACACAGGTGGCCCTGGCCATTGGTTTGTTTTCTCACTGGAAGCAGCGGTGGGATTTGGCAGCCCCTTGAGTGTCTGAGCAGCCTTTTAAGGGTTGCACAGCTCACCTCATGGTGTGAGGAAGGGTCTAGAAAAGGTGCCCTAAAAATTGTCCGCTTATCCAAACCTGGCTTGATTACCGTAGCTGGCAGAGATCCCACCCTGTGGTCAAAAACATTAAAAAAAGTACAAAAACATCTGCAAAGATGATTCTACTCACTATTGGCACATGGAATGTGTACATACTTACAGACAATACAAAATCAAAATCAAAATCCAGTAGACCTGAAAGATGAGCAGTTCTTGTTGCAAGAGAACTCAGCAGTATAGTATCACAATAGCAGACCTGAGTGAAATGAGGCTGGCAAATGAAGGCCAGCTTACTGAAATTGAAGCTGGATACACATTTTTTCTGAAGTGGCCACCGTGAAGAGGAGCAGCATGAAGCTGGTGTAGGTTTTGCCATCAAAACTAATCTAGTCAACAAGCTTGTATGCTTCCCAAAAGGATTGAATGAGAGACTCATGACAGTGTGATTGCCTCTTACAGGGAAACATCATACCACCATCATCAGTACCTATGCTCCCACCATGATGAACCCTGATGAGGTCAAAGGAAAAATTTGTGAAGACCTGGAGACCTTTATTAATGTGCCAAAAGAAGACAATCTTATAATTCTGAGTGACTTATTTAATGCTAGAGTAGGCTCAGGCTCCCAGACACAAGGCAGGGAGTCCTAGGGAGGAATAAATTGGAAACAGCAACAGCAGTGGTTACTTACTATTGAAACTTGTGCATCTCATAACCTCATCACCAGTATTGTCTTCCATATACCTACATGCAATAAAACTTCATGGATGCACTCTTATAGCAAATATTGGCATTTAATAGACTACATGATTGTAAGAAGAGACAGACAGGATGTGAGAGTGACAAAGGCAATGTGTGGTGCAGAGTGCTGGACTGATCATAGACTTATCCTCTCCAAGCTAAATATTAATATTCAACAGAAGCAGCAACCCCAAGCAAAATGACCACCAGAAGAATTAATGTCAACAGATCAGAATTTCTCTCTGAGAGGGAACAGTTTGTTGCTAACTTGGAGGGAAAGTTGAGCCAACACACAGTTGGCAAGAATGGAACAGAAAAGGAGTGGACAGCTTTCAGAGACTTGGTATACAGCACTGCATTTGTTCATCTGAATCAGAACACTCACAAACACCAAGACGGGTTTGATGAAAATGACGACGAAATTGAGAAGCTGCTAAATGAAAAACAAGAACCCAAAGGGTTTATCAGCAGGATAGTTCATCCATCTCTAAGAAGGCAGCATTTAATTCCATCAGAAGTAAAGTACAAACAAAGCTTAGAGAGATGTAGGATTCTTGGTTCAGTAAGAAGGCAGATGAAATTCAGTTTTATGCTGATAATAATCCAAAGTACTTTTGTGATGCCCAGAAGACTATTTATGGGCCAAAGATCTATGGGTGCATCTCAACTACTTAGTGCTGTTGGAGCCACATTGTTTAGTTGTAAGGATATGATCCTAGAGAGACAAGCTGAATTCTTCCATAATATTCTCTATAGGCCATCATCAATCAATGCTAAAGCCATTAACTATTTACCTTAGCTTGAAGTCAATCCCTTCCTAGTTGAAATTCCAATTGAAGAAGAGTTTTTGAATGTCATTAGGCTCCTTTTGTGTGGCAAAGCACCTAATGCTAATGGTAGGGGGTCCATTGCTCATACAAAAGGTGACTGAAATTTTCCAGGTTATATGGCAAGGGGAGGTTATCCTTCAGGAGTTCAAGGATGTCTCCATTGTCCATCTGTGCAAAGCTAAAGGAAATAGCTTGTCCTGTGGCAATCACAGGGTGGTCTATCTCTTAGTCAGTGCTGGCAAGATTCTTGCCAGAGTCCTCCTTAATAGGCTAATCCTTCACCTAGAAGATGGTCATCTACCTGAGTGCCAATGTGGCTTCAGAAAGGGCTGAGGAATGGTCGATATGGTGTTTGCTGCCTGACAACTCCAAGAGAAATGCCAGGAGCAGAACAGAGGTCTGTACACAACGTTTATAGATCTGACCAAGGCCTTTGATACTGTCAGTTTTGAGGACTTCTGGAAAATTATGTTAAAATTCCATTGCCCAGAAAAGTTCGTCGGCATTATACATCAATTTCATGACAGCATGCTTGCCCAGGTTCTAGATAATGGACAGTGCTCTCGTGCCTTACCAGTCAACAATGGAGTGAAACAAGCCTGTGTGCTTGCTCCCATGCTTTTTAGCATGATGTCTTCAGCCACGTTGTTCATGCCTTCCATGAGGACCAACATGACATCAAGGTCAACTACCGCATTGATGGTAAATTCTCCAGCTTGAAAAGGCTATAAGCCAAGACCAAAGTGGAGGGAGTGTTGGTGCATGATTTTCTGTTTGCAAATGATTGTGCACTCAATGCAGCCTCTGAAGCTGAGAGGCAATGAGGTATGGAGCAATTCTCTGTTGCTTGTGCTCATTTTGGCTTAACAAATAACACCAAGAAAACATAGGTGCTCCATTGGCCACCACTACACCATCCATACACAGAACTGCAGTTACAGCACATGGAGAAATTTTGAATGCTGTGGATAAGTTCACTTACCGTGGTAGTGTACTTTCCAGGGATGTACACATTGATAATGAGGTTGACACACACATTGCCAGAGCTAGTTCAGTGTTTGGGAGGCTCCAAAGGAAAGTGTGGGAGAGAAGAGGTATGAGACTGACTACCAAATCAATCTCTACAGAGCCATTGTGCTAACATCATCAGCTCCATGCCAGGAAACTCAATTGCTTCCATTTGAATTGTCTTAGCAAGATTTTGAAGATCACCTGGCAGGATAAGGTACCAGACACTGAGGTCCTTTCTTGAACTAAACTTCCAAGCGTTCAAACTCTGCTTCAGGGAGTGTAACTCTGATGGGCTGGCTACATTGTTCAAATGCAAAATGTACACTTGTCAAAAAGACTATTTTATGGAGAACTCACACAAGGCAAGTGTTCACATGGTGGTCCAAAGAAGTGATACAAAGACACTCAGGGTCTCTCTTAAGAGCTTTGGAATTGATTGTGTGACATGGGAGACACTGGCACAGGAACAGTCAGAATAGCATGCCCACATCAGAGAAGGTGCTGTGCTCCTTGAGCAAAAGAGAATTGAAGTACCTCAAAAGAAACGCAAGATGTGTAAATTTAGAGAATCCACCCCAAATGTTCACATGGACTATTTGTGCCTGACCTGTGGCAAAGCATTTCAAGCTCCTATTGGTCTGATCAGCCACAATCGGGCACACTGTAACTTTGATTCTAGTATAGTGATGTCATTTTGGTCCTCTTCAAGAACTAAGAACAACCACCAAGCAATTTTGTAGAACACACCTATACAATACCTATTCTAGCATATCCTTAAACCAAGTTTAAGTTAATGGATTTTTTTCATAAATGATCCACTTGTCTCTCTATGTCTGCCACCATAAAGTTGATCATAGGAAATCAAGAGAGGGGGTCCATGATCATGGGTCTGCACTGTAACCCTACCTTAATCCAATTCCAGTGGTCCAGATGGGTGGGGTATAATCAAGAAACAACCACTAGCCATGCCATAGGCTGTTTCTCTCACCACTATTAACCCCTCTATCCTTCCCCCCACCCCAAAACTTCCTCCCAGAGAAGTTTGTAAAAGCAGAAAGCAGGATTGGGAACCTTTATTTAGAATCAAAATGCCTGTGAGGACCAGAAACCTGATAGAGATTTTCTGCTAGGTGGTAGGATAATTGAAATCCTTGTACATTTAAAACCTTCATATTCAGTTTCTATCTTTTTCATATCTCTATGTAGATTTATATCTATCCTTTCTCCCTCTACTCTGAGACTTGGTTCTTATAAAAGAGGGAGACAGAGAGAGAGGTAGGGAGGAAGGGGGTGGAGGAGAAAGAGAGAGAGAGGGAGATAGAGAGAGAGAGAGAGAGAGAGAGAGAGAGAGGGAGAGTAGTTCAGCAAAACAAAGATTGAGTACAGTAGTATATCCAATGTCCATGATCCCACCCACCAAGATGGGATAGAGGTGCATTTTCTTATCCCTTGGGGTATTTTCTTCTTTTTTGTCCTTATGGGTTTGGCTATTGTCTAAAATGCCTTTTTAATGTTTTCAGCCAGTTGCCTTTGTCAGTTAATTGGGTTAGGGAAATTTTCTTCAAATTAGGTAAAATAGCTTGTTTTTTCCAGATGTATCTGGGTGCAGAAAATTCTAGTAAACATTGAGAGGCCTCCTTGAGCTTTTGATTAAAAAAAAAAGTTTTATGAAAGCACTTGCTTTCCCTATTAAGGGTCTCTTCCATGCCAGGGGGGAGAGGGGGTTAATGAAAAAAATGTGTCTTAAAATCAGTTAGTTGGCATTTAGCAGGTGGGGTGAGAGTAACACAGAAATTACAGCCATTCATCAGATGCAAAATTCATTAAAAAGAAAATTCAAATGTAGGTTTGTAACACACCACTTGGTTTAAAGAAGGGTTTTTCCAGAAAAAATTGGGTTTGGGTGGGGCTGGTGGGACTTGAGTGCAATTGTCCACACAGTTGATTTCCTGAGAGTTCCCTTCCTATGCTTTGCCCTCCTTCATAAAATCAGTTCATACTCCTAGCCACAAAGCATTTTCCTGAGCAACATTTTTTAATTGTGCTTTTTTCCCCTTTCCTTTGAGCTTTGGTTTAAGAGTAGAATGCTTAGAAAGATGACAAGCACTTTTTTTGTACAGAAGCATGTAATTTATATAATGAAATGGCTTTGATCATGGAGTCTGCAGGAAAGATCCTTAGTCAAGTTGCACTTAAAAGCCCTGGAATTTATTACACAAGAGTGTCATATAGCTGCCTAAAACCATACCTTATCCCTAAAAACCAAGAACTAAAAAGCCAATCTTTAGCATGATAAAGAAATGACAGGGCAGAGTCAAGATGGCGGTGTAGAAGCAGGAGAACTCATGGCTCCCACCATAACCACCTCAAATACCTATAAAATATGACTCTAAACAAATTTTAGAGCTCCAGTACTCATAAAATGACAGAGAAACAAAGCTCCGCTGAAGACAGCCCAGCAGAAGGAGGGAAAGGGCTCATCACAGTACGCTGGGAGCGCAGCCCAGCTCCATGTGATTTTAGCCCCAAGCCATCCAGGAGAAGCCCCAGATGGAGCTTTCAGAAGACCGGATCACTGGAAGCTGTGGCAGTTTCCAAAATTGCCAACTCATAAGAGCCAAGGACAAAGGGAAAATGTCAGTGAAACTCGGCTAAATTTGGGGTAGAGAAGCACGTCCGGCCCTCTTCTCCCCAGACTGAGAAGTGGTGGAGGCAGCAGCCCTGCAGCCGCCTCCACGTGGCTGCTTCAGAAGCTACTGGCCTGCAGATTGCAGGGGGGCCAAGTGATCATTCAGCAGCTAAGGGCTCTTGCCTTGAGCTGCCTGGATCAGGATTGCAGTCTTGGGTGGTGATCCTGAGGTGTGTGACCAGTGAGCCAAAGCTGGTGGGGGCTACAGAGACTGAGGCCTCCTAATAGCTCCGGCAGCTGCAAAAACCCCAGTGATTTTGGACAGAACTCTCCACTCTGAAAGCAGAGTTCTACTGAGCCCAAAAGTCAAGTAACTGACTGACAACATGTGCAGGCAAATGAAGCAAAGAAAGCTCAGCAATCCAACTTTAGGTTCCTTTTTTTGGAGACAAAAAGGATCAAAGCATGGAATGGGAGAAAGACAACACAGTCAGAACTCCCGCATCAAAAGCTTCCAAGAAAAATGTAGACTTGTTACAAGCCATAGACCAGCTTAAGAAGGATTTTGAAAACCAAATGAGATAAGTGGAGGAAAAATTGGGAAGAGAAATGAGAACGATGCAAGAAAATCATGAAAAGAGAGTGAACAACCTGACTGAAGAAAATAACACCTTAAAAAATATATTAACTCAAATGGCAAAAGAAGCCCAAAAAGCCAATGGGGAGAAGAATGCCTTAAGAAGTCGAATTTGCCAGATGGAAAAAGAATCTCAAAAACTTTCTGAAGAGAGTAATTCCTTCAGAATTAGAGTGGAACAAATGGAAGCAAAGGACTTTATGAGAAATCAAGATACTATTAAACAGATGCAAACAAATGAAAAAATAGAAGGCAATGTGAAATATCTCCTTGGAAAAAACCACTGACCTGGAAAATAGATCCAGGAGAGACAATTTAAAAATTATTGGACTTCCTCAAAGCCATGATCAGAAAAAGAGCCTAGAAAGCATCCTTCAAGAAATTCTCAAGGAAAATTGCCCTGATATTTTTGATGCAGAGGGCAAAATAGAAAGAATTGAAAGAATTCACCAATT
>CM053586.1:248267538-248290082 GCA_028646515.1 Pseudochirops corinnae
CAGGAAGGCAAAAGGAATGAGTCAACCTTATTCTCATTGAATTTGGCTTAGGGAGGGAATGACATACACTCTAAATGGGTATCTTGCCCTGCAGGAGAGCAGAGGGATGGGGATGATGGAGGGGAGGACAGAGTGGGGGGAAGGGTTGTTAGAAGCACACACTTCTGTAAAGGGACAGGGACAAAGTAGAGAATAGAACAAGGGGAAGACGGGATAGAAAGGAGGGAAATATCAGTCTCTCACAATATGTCCATTGTGGTGATGTTCTGGGTAACTACACATGTACGGCCTGTATTGAATTGCTTGTCTTTCCAGGGGGTTGGGTGACAAGGGAGGAAGGGAAAGAATCTAGAATTTAAAGTTCTAAAATCATATGTAAAAAAAATATATATATATAATTATTATTTTTATTTACATGCAAATAGGAAATAAGATATACAGGCACTGGCATAGGGAGATCCATCTTGCTCCACCAGAAAGTCAGAGAGGTGATGGGAGAGGACATAGGAGAGAGCAGATTGTTGAAGGGGGTATACAGTGGGATCACTGTGTTGCGGTGGGTGGATAGGAGAAAGACAGGGAGAAAATTTGTAACTCAAAGTCTTGTGGGAATCAATGATGTAAACTAAAAATAAACAAAATTATTAAAAAAAGAACAAAGGATGAGCAACAACGAATAATCATGTTATCTGGTGGGGACCTCCAAGACTGAGAAAATACTTCATGATGTGGATTGGAGAGGTCAACTACTTCATTGTCAATATATTACCTTACCTGACATTTATCTATGAAAAAAAAAAAAAGAAATGACTAAATTTACTGGATTGTGTGAGGATTTCCTTTAGCAAAGTTCAGAATATTTTTAAACACTACAAGAATTTTTTTTAATGACCTCTCAATGTGTATAGTTTTAACAATGAGAACTTTATAACGTGGATTTTTAATTTTATAGGCTAATAGCACACAAATAAAGCATGAATGATAATTTCAAGTTACAAAGATAGTAGCTTCCTAGATTCTTATATGCAGGCATTTCACTACTTTACTCAGTTTTCGGTTGTAACGCAGTTTCTCTGAGCAGGTGAGTCCTTGTGTATACTGCCAGTAGCGGCTGGCATTCCCTCAGGCTGTAGACAGGGAGCCCTAGGAAAAAGTGGAGGTGACAGGAGAAGGGGGCTGTAAATATAAACAGGCATGCCGAATGCACATTTTATGGGTACAAATAGAAGTTCGTGCATCTAGTGATTTTAGTAAACAGCTTTCCAGACATGACTAGTTCAGAAGACACATAGCAGAGTTTAAATGCAACAATACCAGATTAGCTACACAGTTTCTATGAAACTGAGTCTCACAGTTCTTATATTAACTTTCAAGGAGAAGCAATTTTCTACAGCTTCCAAGTACTGAAAAATTATTATTCAGCCTTCTGCTGGCAGAACATTTGGAGAACCCTGGCATAGAAGTGTCAGCCTTGGAAATGTCCTTTAAATGGGGCTAATAATGCATTATTTTGTATGGAACACCCTCAGATGAGCCAGCCTGGCTGAAAGCCAGGTTATTAGGCTCATGAATTGTGAATGGTCATATTAAAAGTGAGACTGCACAGTTGGGCCTGGCCAAGAAGTCTAGTCTGGAAAGGTCCTGGATAACTCAGGCAATGACAGTTGTCTTTTTTTTTTTCCTTTTGACTAGAATTGTTCAGATTAGCAGCATCAACAGGCCCAAATTTGTGGGGTAACTGCACAACCCTTTGATTTACATTAGCTCTAGAGACTCAGACTTTCCAAGGTGAAAATTGTTCTAAGTGTGTGGATACATGATGATTGCACGAGATTCAAAATATGAGAACTAAGGCAGAAATCAAAACCAACAAAGCAAAAATGACAGGTATTAATTTTACTTAGGCACAACTGAGTAATAAACTCATAAGCCTATCTTTTTTCCCCAGATCATGTTTTTTTTAATGGTTAATTTTTTTCAATTAGTAGGCTCTTTTTTTTCTCCCTCATTGGAAAAAAAGGGGGAGGAAAAAAATGGAATATTACTAGGCCATAAGAAATGAAGAAAAGGTTGGTTTCAGAGACACCTGGGAAGACTTGTTTGAACAAATGTCTTAAATGATGTTGCCTTCATGCAGAGCTCATCTGATTCCTCATTTGACATTTTTCTATACTTGTTTGCCTCCTAATTTATCTAGGCTAGTTTTACTTTCTACTCAATTTGACTTTTTTTTTTTTTAATTTCTGAACTGTTGAAAAGACTGCAGCTGGATAGCTCTAGCTTCTTACTAATGACCCTAGGAGTCTTGACCTTATTTTCTCATTTGCTTGAGAAGGTGAAGAGATTCTTCTTTCATACAGAAACTGCATTTACACCATGTAAGTTGACATTTGGGTCATACAGCATTAGTGTAAATTTCCTCCTGAGTGATTCAGAAATTACCCCAAAATATCATTCAGTCTGCTGGACAGAGCTGGGATGATAAGCATATTAATTGGTTCAATTTCTTTATACTTGGAATTTCTTCACTGAGGAAGTAATAGAGCACACTGGTGCCCTAAAAGAATTCCAGTCACCTGATCTGGGTAAATTACATCTTAGGGTATTGAGAGAACTTCTAGCCATGAATTTTAAACTGTTGTCAGTGATTTTGTTTCAGGAACTTTGAAGGAGAAAAGTGGTGCAGGACTCAAGATGGACAAATGTTCTAATCTTTTCAAAAAGGGGAAGACTATTTTAGAGCTTATGAACTAGAGGGCAATGAACTTGAGGTTGAAACTTGGCAAAATTTTAATAAAAGTACAGTTTGAATTTGAGAGATCTGAGCTGCAGAGAGATAAGTTGATTGGGCGAACCCACTAAATCTGGTGTCCATATGGTAAGCTCTTGGGATTAGGGGCCACTGGTCTGCCTCAGGAGGAATGTACTGGTCCAGGATGGAAACAGAGAAGCTCCCATACTGGTCAGTAGAGAAAATGGGGCCATGCTCTTCCAACCTAGGTAAGACAGGGAAACCTAATCTTTAAAAAAAAAATTCTATTACAGAAGTACAAGATGGAGAGCAAAGGAATGTATAGACAGACTATAGTTTTATGTAGTAAAGGTCTAGGTGTTTTGGTGAACTCAGGATAACAACAGTATAAGGAAGAAAGAGAGAGAAAGGGGGGAGGAGAGAAAGAAAGAGAGAGAAGAGTGCAAATAAATAGATACAACTGTTGCAAACTTAAGTGACGTATAATGATAGAATAAAGCAATGGATAGTCCCATTGTACTTCAGCTGGTCAGACCTGATTCCAATTCCTCATCTATAAAAAAGGGGTGATAATAGCACCTGCCTCACAGGGTTGCTAGGAGGGTAGAAATGAGATAACATTCATTTAGCACTTTGCAAACCTTAAAGTGCTACAGAAGTATTATTATTAAGTATTATATTATTATTATTTTGTTGTTATTGACTAGAATGAGAGTCCAACATGTAATGTATAGCAGGCTGCATTCTTACTGGGCTAACTATTACATTCTTGCTCCTCTTCTTGTGAATGTGGACCCCAGGCTTCTGCTGTACATGTCTTGCATGGGCCTGCTCATGTCTGGACTCAAGCGTAGTAGCGCAGACAGAGCTTATTAAAATTCCATTCTCAAAGCAAAAGAAAACCCGTTCTCCTTTCTTCCTTCCTCCAACGGATAACAATTCCAGCAAATCAAAACACCTGAAAGCATCAATATTTGTAAACATTTTAATTACAAAAACAAAGGTGTGGATGTGTGTCTTATGATACATTAAGGATTTCTTGGCTTCAGAAAGAGGTATGCATTCCTGCAAACTAAACAGGAATGCACAGCCTTTTTCTAGAAAGAACTCTGACTGCAAGTTAGGAACAACATCATGTGATCCAATATGGCTTTCCATGCACAGTTTTCGTTTTGTTGTTTTAAACTGGGTTTCTTAATTCATCTTGTATCAATATGCATTCTAGATCTTTTAAAAAATACTTTAAACATAGCTGCATGCACTATAGCATCTCCTGGAATATGTTACTATTGTGTACTTAATTACCACCATCAGGAATGTGGTAAAGAAATGAGGTTCTTCTTAAAAACTTAGATTTCACTGTAGCATGTTGTAACAGCCCATTATATATTAAATGCTACTATTCAGAATTTTTCATGGTAATGCATTATGTATAAAATTGCCAATTATTTAACATGCAATTAGTTTCTTTTAGTAATGGCTGAAAATAGTAGTCCGTGTGTGTGCACTGCTTCTGGTTATGTTATGATACTAAATGGCTTTTCTTTGTTATTCCAATTTTGAAATGCAATTGCTTGAGCCCTCCCAGAAATCACATCAGCAGCTCTGGTAGCAGGGAATTGTTGGGGTAGGTGCATGGGAAAAGGAGAGATAGCACATAGGTTTTAGTCATCAAGTGAAAAGTTTTTGAGAACCTGAGATAGAGTTGCACTGTGTTTTTGGGAAGGTCTCATTTCATGTTAAAGGCCCTTTTGTAGGCTCTCATTATCAGCTCCTTTTTGTTTTAAACTTCCTGGGTCTTGAGTTCCAAAGATAGAGATTTTTAAAATTGACATATTACAGCCAACTGCAGGTGTACAGGACAAGTTGTCTTCTGAAAGTGAGTCCCCTGCAGCCCTTGGGTCCCTCATGACTCTTCTGATAGACTTTGCTGAGAGGCTGTATCATCTAGGCCCATATCCTCCTGGCTGGCCCTCCGACAGATCACATTAAGGCTCTCTGCCATCGCCTGAGGAAGATGCTGATCTCGAAGCCGACCCTGTTCCGTGGCATATGTTGTTTCACAAGGCTCAGAGAACTGTTTCCAAAACAAAAAAGAAGTGTGCAAATAGCTTAGTACATGTTGCTGGTTTGGTACTTTCTAGTAGCATGCATCTCTGGGAATAGGCTCAGCGTATCACATGCATGGTCCAAAGTGGCCTGGGAAGCTGGTGAAACAATGACTCCTAGTCTTTAAACTGCAACAGATTGATCAATTGTCTTAGGTCAGAAAATGAATTGATGATGGCCTACCTTGAATTCTACATTTAGCACAGGGTTTTACAATATGTAGAAGCTTTTCTCATATAATATGGGCATCAATGTATTGGAATGATATGACCTTTGGAAACAAGCCATTTATATTTCTAGATTTCCTGTGCTTCCATTTCTGTTATGTTTTACATTGTTAGCAAATATCATAAATGCTGAAATTCTGAATGTTTTGAC
Organism: Pseudochirops corinnae; assembly: GCA_028646515.1. Classification (NCBI taxonomy): domain Eukaryota; kingdom Metazoa; phylum Chordata; class Mammalia; order Diprotodontia; family Pseudocheiridae; genus Pseudochirops; species Pseudochirops corinnae. The sequence goes on from CM053586.1 coordinate 248,272,778, forward strand.
TCATATCTTAAGTAAGAGGCATTTTCATTTTGGCTGCAGTTGACTTTGGCTATATAATATTTCTATTATATGGTAGAGAAGAGGGAGAAAGGGAATCTATGATAAATCACAAAGCTGGTATTTTTCTTGTCTTGTACTTGCAATGAGAGACAAAAGAAATAAAAAGTAGGGACACCCTGCTTTTTTGCAAAGGTGGAGGACTATGGGAATGGAACATTGCATACAATGACAGATATTTTTAATACGATGGTGAGTTTTGCTGAGCTGGTTTTTTTCCCCTCTTTTTATGGTTTGCTATAAGGGATGGCTGTCTGGGAGTAGGAAGAGGAAGACTACACAAGCAATATAAAAACAAATGATATTAATGAAGACGTTTTTTTAGGCCTGGGAATAATTTAGGCAGAGCTTTAAACATTTCTTTCCAGTCATTCACAGACAGTCATTCCATGATAGGAAATTACAATCATGAGCGGCTCCCTCCCAGGAATGACAATTTGTAATTGAGGGTCACTGTGTCTTCTGACCCCTCCCCTAAGTGACTTTTAAAAGTCAGCAACAAGGTTGAGGGTAAAAATGATAATAAACACAAACAGGGATAGCGATTGTGATTTCATCAGCACAGGGTACTCCTTGTAAGGAAACTCCCTCTCTTAATGAATTCAGCACCTTCTCTGTAATTACTTGTAGTCTTTTTTCCCCTTTCTTAATATTTTATTTTCCAATTACATGTAAAAAAATTTTTTAACATTCATTTAAAAAAATTTTGAGTTCCAATGTAACTTACAGTCTTAAAGAATTGCTTAAATCACTGAGACTTGACCAGACTCACACAGCCAGAAGTGGGACTTGAACCCAGGTCTTTCTGACTTTGAGGTCAGCTCTCTACCCTCCAGTCCATGCTGCGTTTCAAACGATAAAGTGGAACATGGGAAACTTTCAACTTCTAAGATCCCATTTGCTAATGCAACCAACACTTGTCTCTAGCACAAACACCATTAAAAGAGAACAGCTGGAGCCTTGAGTTTCTCTGAAACTAATGCAGTTTATGTATTCATGTAACATCATCTGGACTGGCAGAAATTTCCAAAATTTTACTACTTAAAATTTGTAATGTCTATCTCAATACACTGAAAACTGTGGCTAATAATGGGACAGCATACAGATCAGATCCTCGTGTTCTTTTTTTCTTCACTATTTCAGACCAAGATGATCTGAAAAGACTGGGCCAAATGGATGGAAAGAAAATGCTGCCTCCTGTATGGATGAGTGAAGAACACGCTGTTTTCTCCCATCCGAAGATTTTGTGCTAATGACAGTGTTTCTACTTAGCTTGGTTGTATCTGGCAATCTCCAATGATACCGGGGTATTATTATTATTGATAGTACATGTGCTCTAGGCCCCGTTTGCTTCACAGAACTGCCAAACCATTTCATGTCTAATTACTCTGTCGTTTATCACTCTGGGAACCCTCTAGTGAAGAAGATGGAAACTTGGAAGTAGATTGATGGGAATCATTAAGCATCAAATGTTAAAACAATGTAGACAAGTAGCAAATATGGTAGATTACTCCTGCTAACACAGAGCCATCTTACCCTCGTAGTTTGGCTCATGGCTCTAGCAGAGGGGCCCATTGCAATGTTGACGCTGCTAGAAGACAGGGTATCACTGGTATTTCCTCCATCTGCAGCTGAGAGCCCAGAAATGACCAGTGCACTGGAAAAACTTCTCTTGCCAAACAAGAAACTGAGGGTAGAGCTGGTGGATGAGCCTAGGCTGGACCTGATTAGTGCCTCAGCTCTCTCTCGGACATTGAGATGGCCAGTCGTAGAAATAGGATGAGGCTGAGAGTGCAGTGATGTGGTGGAATTGTGCAAGGAGAGCTGACTGCTGGAAAGCCTTTGGGCAATTTCATGGACAGATGTGGAAGTCTGGAACAAGGATGGATGACTTTCCAAAACTGGCCCAGACAAACTTGAAATGGGTGGTCTTTGGATGAAGGTAGTATGTGCCTGAGCAGACTGACTCCGGCCTTTTCTTCTGCCTTAACGAGAGAACAAAAATATTTTGTCAGTGAATATTGCTGCTGCCGACCCCCGTCCATTGCCCCCCCTCCCCCCCAAATTCTCCATACAATGTGGTAGAGTAGATAGAGTGTTGGATTTGAAGTGAGGAATATCTGGGTTTGGGTTCTGCCTTAACACTTACTAACTTTGTACCCTGGACAATTCAATTCACCTCCTTGAGATTCAGTTTGCTCATGTATAAAATGGGGCAGGAAGATTGGACTGAATCTCTAAGGTCCCTTCCAGATCTCAGTCTATGACCATGTAATTTCCATTTGGTGAATAAAAACAAAACCTGTAATTACTTTGGAAAACATGAAAGCGATATATAAATATGAGTTATCACTGGTTCAAGGAATTCAGGCTCCTCTATCAGCAAAGGAGTCATAGGGGCTTGGAGGTGATAAAGACCTTTGATATTGTCTAGTCTAGCTGCTTTACTTTACAGGTGACTGGACCAAGGATTAGAGAAATCACACAGGAACCTAATGGAAGAAATGTCTCAAATCCAGGCCTAATGACTCCCAGGACTTTTATTTCCCTCTTTTGTTTTTTGTTTTTCTTTTTTTAAACTACTTATTATATTGTTGTCATTGAAATTACTAATTTAAACCAGGTGAAGAGACAAGACTCTTACTTAATTCTTGGGGCCTTGGTGGAGGAGGAGGCAAGAAAAACTTGATCACTTTAAATTTCCTTACAGCAGGGGAGATATCTGAATTTTTTTTTTTATGTTATATGCTCTTTTGCAATCTGGTGAAGTCAATGGACCCCTTTTCAGAATAATGTTTTTTAAATATATAAAATAAAATACATAGGTCTTACATTGCAATATAATTCTATTCCAATACAATTATCAAAATACATTTTAAAAGTTCCCAGGTCCTAGGTTAAGAACCTTTGTGCCTAAAGAAATTAAATAAATTAATATAAATGGTGTCAGTTTTGGTTTTAGGGCTTTCCCCTCAAAAACTGTAAACTCTGTATCCACAGTGACTAGCATAGTGACTTTGTATACCTTGCAGGTAGTAGGGTGTTTAATTCAATGAACATTTATTATGTGCCAGTGATATTCTAAGCACTGGGGATAGAATTAATAAAAATAAAGACAGTCCCTGTGCTCGAGGAGCTGACAATTAAAAGGGGAGAAAACATGTAACAGGTGGCAGGAGAAGAATGGGGTGACTGACACCTGCATACATCTTGTTCTGGGGGAGTTAAAACCAGGCAGGGCAGTAGATCCAAGACAGAGTGAATGCCCCGCCCTCTATAAAGGAAGGCACTGAGAGGAGTGTGGTACTCTGCCCTCCAGCCCTCCAATCAGAAGGGCTAGGAGGCTGAGGAAGATGGGGTCAATCAAGGCTTGGGTTAGCCACAAGGTGGTGGTTAGTTTAGAGGTGAGAGATGCTTAAGTGGTGTTATTGAATTGAGTCATTAAACAAGTTTTTTAAACTGAATATAGTGCCTGTTACTCCAAAGGAATTTCCTCTAGAGGAATCTAGGTGGTACACTAGAGGAAGGATTAAGTCAAGAATCAGGAAGAACTGAGTTAAAATCAGACCTCAGACACTAGCTGTATGACCCTGGGCAAGTCACTTAACCTGTGTGCTTCAGTTTCCTCAACTCTAAAATGGGGAGGATAATAGCAGCTACCTGCCTTCTGGCCAGTTCCACTTCTGGGCAGTTCTAACTGACAGGGAATGTGTCCCGAAATCATACCTAAATTTGTTTATTTTCAGTTTCTGCCTATTTTTCCTGCAATGTACTGCCCCTTTTGTACATGAATATTTTCTTTTCTTTTCTGTTTTCTTTTTTCTTTTTTGCCTAAAGAGACACCAGTAAAAGATATTTGTATGAGAAAAACAACTTGAGACAGTTCCAAGAATCAGGGAAAACTAGTAAGAGGAACTGTCTGAAAGCAACTCAAAAGTACAATACTGCCTGAAGACAGGGACGGCCACATGACATTGCTGTCCCTCAGTTTATTTTCACATCACAGTTTTCAGGGTTTTGAAGGATACAGCTAAGAAACTTACACACCACAGAATTGTTTGGAGACTATGAGAAAAGTGTACATTGTTATGCTCGATAGAACTGTGGGTTTTGAGTTTATCAACCTGGGTTGTGTTACTGAGATGTGTAACCCCTGATGAGGATGCTTTGATCTGAGGCATTAAAGGTGATCAGTGAAAAGAGGAGATAAGAAGACACAGGAGCCCCCTGAAGGGAGATTCTGATAGTGGAGACAGCTCCCTCCAGCTTGAGAGAAACAAGGTGGAGGAGAATTAGAAGATAAAGCCAGCTGCTTTGGGTTCAGCGAAGCCAAACAAACAGGCTCTGAGGATTCTGGGTGTCATTGGAAAGAAGCAGAATTCTCTTTCTGCATAAAGAGCTGGTTGGGTTTATTGCCCTTCATGCAATCTATACCCTAAGATGGGTAAAACCTTCCAGAAGCTTACCTGTGTTGTCCTTTATTGCCCTCTGTGGCTTAAAAGGAATAAAAAGAGGGGTAAACACAGGCTTTGCATCTAATTTGCTGTGAGTTTTGCTGACTGGAGAACAGATGTTGCTTTTGAGATCTGATTGGAGAAAATAGAATCCTGTATTATTTGCAGACGTGACTGAGGAAAGGCTGCATTGCCCTATAGCTCTTGATAACTTGGGAGAGGAGAAACCTACAGTGGCTTGCTTGCATTTCCTTTTACTGCATTTTATGGCTTGAGAGAGGGAAAACTCTCATAGCCCATCAAGAACAGACCTAATTAACTTGGCAGATTTCAGACTTAAAGGAAATGCTGTGTCACCAAAAGAATATAGTGTTATAGCTTCATGAAAAGACCATTCCCTTCTGTTCTTTTCTCCCCAAAGATCAGAAACACCAGGATCTCTGGGTTTTCTTCCTCTGATCAGTCTTCAGTCTCCTTTGCTGTGTCCTCATTCTCTTCCTAATTCCTTAATAGGAGGGTTCCTTAGTGGTTCATTCTAAGCCTTCTTCCTTTACTAATTCTCTCTTTCCAATTTCATTCATTCCAGGGGCATCAACTCCCTCTCTGACCTCTCAGTAGCAGTCAATTGTAAAATCCTATCAACTAACTACATTTTCATAACATCCTTTGCAACTGCACTTCTTTCTTTTCTCTGACCCCCTTCCCCATCATATCTTTTATCAGCACTGCCTGGATATTAAAATAACATTGCAAAAAGCCTTCCTGCCTCTGATCTTTTATCTGGTTTCTTTGCCTTAAGTCTGTCCCTATTCCTATTAAATTGGTCTTCCTAAAGAGCAGGTTTGACTAGGTCATCTCCTTATTTGATAAACTCTAGTGCTTCCAAATATCACCTCCAGAATCAGCAATAAAATCTTCTATTTAATGTTTGAGGCCCTTCATAACCTATGTCTTTCCTATCCTTCTAGTCTTCTTACACCTTACTTTTTCCAACATATTCTTTATAACATTTTATTTTTAATTTATAGAATAAAACAAGCATTTCCATGACAGTATAATTTTAAAAAGTTGATTGCTCAGGAAACTACAAATCTATTATGCACAACTTCCTATTCCTTCTGTTTCCAAATATGATTAGGGGAAAAGGAAAAGAACATATATCTTTGAAAGTATTTATAGCAGCTCTCTTTGAGGTGACAAAGAACTGGATATTATAGGGATGCCTGTCAATTGGGGAATAGCTGAACAAGTCATGGTGTATGATTGTGATGGAATACTACTATGCTATAAGAAATGATGAACTTATCTTAGATAAACATGGATAGACTTGCATGAAATAATAAAGAGTGAAATGGACAGAACCAAGAGAATATTGTATATAGGAATAGCAATATTGTTTTTAAGAACGTTGAGTGACTAAGTCATTTTAACTATTATAAATACCCAAAATAACTACAAAAGATATATGAAAAAAAATGCTGTCTCCATCCAGAGAAAGAGCTGATGTGTATATTTATATATGTGTTTGTGTGTGTGTATGTTCATATGCATATTTATGTCTAATGGTGGCAATCTCTAGGACAGGGAGGGGAGAGGGAAAAAGGAAAAAAAAATAAATTTACATGATAACTTTATTATAGATTTAAAAGGAATAGCAAGTTGTATCCAACATACTCTTCAATCTAGTAACAATGGCCTCTTTGTTGTTCCTTGAACACAACACTTTATTTTCTAGCTCAATGATTTTTACTGGCTGCCCTTCATGCCTAGAATTCTCTCTCTTATCTCCACTTCCTGGATCCCCTAGGTTCTTTTACGAATTTCCCTTAATTTTACTGCCTTTCCTCAATCGATTATCTCCAATTGATCATGTATATATCTTGTTTGTACCTAATTGCTTGCATGGTGCTTCCCCCATTAAATTTTTTGGTCCTTGAAAGCAGGGATTATTTTTCTATCCTAGCACTTTGTACAGTGCCTGGTACACAGTAGGTGTTTTAATCGATACTTGTTGACTTGACTTGCAAGACAAAAAAAAAACCCAACAAATAATTCAATAAACTGCTTCAATGATGATATCTGAAAATATATGCAACACTACATGTGATCCCCCATCTTTCTTCTGAGAAGAGGGAAACATATTACATTATATTTTCTCCAGGACTAAGATTGGGTATTATAGTTACTTAGAGTTCTGCTTCCTTTAAACAGTTAAATTGTTACAATTACTGTGTATATTGCTATACTTATTTTACTCTGCATCATTTCATACAAATCTTCCAAGGTTTCTCAAAATTCCTCATATACATCATTCTTCACTGTATAATAGTGTTCCATTATATTTATTTGTCAGTTTGTTGATCTATTCCACAATTATTTGGCACCTACTTTGTCTCTAATACTTTGTTACAACAGAAAGTTCTGTTGTGCAAAGTTTGGTGTGTATGGGGTATTTCTTTCTGTTTTGGGCGTCCTTGAGCTATGTACCTTGTAGTGGGATTGCTGGGTAAAAGAATATGAATAGTTTAGTTACTTTGCTTACATGACTCTATTTTCCAGAATGGCTGAACCAATTCAGCTTGTGTGTGTGTTACACACACACACACACATATATATGTATATGTATATGTGTATGTATGTATATGTATATGTATGTATGTATATGTATGTATATATGTATATGTGTATGTATGTATGTGTGTATGTATGTATGTATAACCAACTCAATAGTATATAAATGGGCCCACAATGCTTCCAACTTGTTTCTATATTTTTGTCATCCTTGCTATTTCTCTGGGTGAAAGGTGAAACTACAGACCTGTTTTCATTTGTAGTTCTCTTACCATGAGCAATTTGTTTCTTTTTCATGCTCTTTCCTAGGCCCAGAATGTTTCCCCTTGCCATCCTTTAAAGCAGCGGTTCTCAACCTGTGGGTTGCAACCCCTTTGCGGATCAAACGACCCTTTCACAGGGGTCACAGGGGTCACCTAAGACCAACGGAAAACACATATTTCCAATGGTCTTAGGAACCAAGACACCGCTCCTCTATCCGTCTCCAGGCAGGTCTGCCCACATGCAGACATGCCCATATATGAGTATTAAAGGGTCCTGGCATTAGGAAGGTTGAGAACCACTGCTTTAAAGCTTAATTCAATTGCTAGTTCTTCTATAAAGTCTTCCATAACCATTTTTCCTCTCTTACCCCATAGCATTTCGTTTTATAACTCTCTGATGTGTTTATCATGTAATGATGTCTATTCTAGTTATTTTTGTATTTATAAACTGCATGAAAGTAGGGAGGGACATGGTCTTATCTAAACTGAATTCCCCCTAGCACAAGGCTTTTTGCACCACAGGCCCTAAATGCTTATCTTTGAATGATAAAATGAATGGACGCATTTATCTGATACATTATGGAACCTTATATTAAATATCAATCTTCCTTATCACCATCCATTTATATTATCTTTCTCTGTGGTATTTCATGATAAAGTTACAAGCCCTCAAATGCCTTGGTTGATCTCTCTTGTGGCTTACTGCCACTGGAATCCATTGCCATTTTGCGAGAAATTCTAGTCTAGTGTTAGAAGGGACTAATGAAATACATGAGAAATGGCTACATTTCTTAACCCTTCTAGATCTGTAGGCACACAAATAAAGAGAAAACCACAAATCTTTTGGTCATAGAAACCATTAGCTCATGGCTTACATTTTGCATATGATGGCCCCAAGATGCACAACTTACATTGGTTATTCTTTGCGAATAGCCAGACTCTTACTCCACAACTTACTATTTGAATACCTCATGACAGCAAGGCTTCAACTTTGCTCATTCAGAAAATTCAATTCAACATTTATTGAGCATATATTATATATAAGGCATTGTAATGGATTCTTGAGATACAAAGATAAAATTAGGAAGTCCTTGACCTTTTAAAGTTTATAATAAAGTACTGTAAAATGAAAATAATCTAATGTTACACGTGGCTCAAACCTAAGGACCTACATAAGACTCCCCTCCTTGGGAGAGAGAAAAATTACTCAACTATCCCTGCCTGTGTACCGGGCATTTTTGGTAAATGATCCTCTCCACCAATGAGGAGACCCTAAGGTAAGTCCTTAGGTTTGTGCCCTAGGTTATATCTGTAATCAAAATTGGACAATAGTCAAAAGAAGAGGTCCTTACCAAAATGCTAACAGAAATTTGAGGAAGAAGCTATCAATTATAGCTTTAGGGAAATGATAGAACAGAGAAAACTTCTGATTTTGCTTGATTTCTTTGTGTGTGTGTGTGTGTGTGTGTGTGTGTGTGTGTGTTTAAAATTTTATGACTCATAGGACTACTTAGCAAAGGTAAGTATAAGCTTGTACTTTATTAATAACAAGAAGTAGCAAATATATGTCTAAAATAAATAAGGAACCTTTGCTGCTGGGCAAAGATCCATCTTCTGAACCTACACATACACATCTCATTTATACTGGTAATTCTTCATACATAGCCAGATACTTATTCCTTTACTTATTCACTGAATTTCATTGAAAAAAAACATATTCTAGTAATTCTGAGATGCTTGAAGTATCTCTCTTTAGGGAGGCCTGAGCAGAGAAGTGTTCATTGAGGAGTAATTCCTTAGGGGACCAAACCTAATTATACTGCTGCGAAATTCCAAAGAGGCAATTTCCTTCCAAACAGCTTATTGGCTGAAGTGGTTTCTAATGAAATGACCCTTCTCCATTGCATCAAGCAGAGAGTGGCAGTTGAGAAACAGAAATGGCTTAGTTGGAGTGAAGGTAATGATGGCCCTTCCCAGAGGGCAGTCAGTGGTTATAGTTTCCTTTCCTTCATATGACCTAGCTTTTTTTTTTTTCTCTTGTATATAAGAAAGAGGGCACACTTGGCTGAAAGTGCCATAGGTGGAGTTTGCCAGGACTTCCATTAGCTTTCTTGGAATTAGTGTGGTCAGACCCTTGCATGATGATTTCATCATAGCCCCATCCATCTCAGTGATTCAAGAAAAAGGGAGAGTTGTGGCCTATGTTAACTGTCCCAAATGATTAGGTTAATGTTATCTTCAAAAAAGGTGGGGGGCAGAGGGGAGGAGAGGTGACCTTGATAAATTGGGATTAAGAATGGAGATGGTGATTTGTTAGTTTGTTCAGAGTTTAGCATGGCCAAACATCTGTTTGTGATTTAAATTGTAAAGTTGACTGCTGTCCAAAAACATTCCATATTCATCTTTTAGTCAGTGGTTACAGTGTTGTATAGTGGACCACCCATATTTGGCGAGAAATAATTCACTGAGAGACAAAGGGACAACAATTTCTCTACATTAAGGATTCTACAAAGGACTGACAACTAGGTACACTCCACAGATATTGAGAGCTTCAGGTTTTGCTGGCTTGTTCTGTGTATTTTTTTTTTTTTTGGCAGACAGACTGGCACCAGTCAACTAAATTAAGCATTAAATTAAGATATCTAAGTTTATTTTTTGCTTTTCAAAATCATTATTTCACAATTAACCTTACCTTTTCAATTACTTTGCTATCAGATTAAATGTTCCTGGGGAGTTCATTCTGGCATCTGAGTTTTGTATGACTAGAAGCTTTATCAATCATTTGTAGATGTTTCATATTTATAGTACCATCCATTCAACCCTATTTATTATCTATTTCTGGGGTTCCTTACTCGTAAATAAACAAGCAGATCTACTCCAATTCCCCACCACAGCCGGATATACCAACTTCAAATTGGTCGTATTATGATATTGAAGCTCAGTGGTGTCAAATTCACATATAAATGGTGGCCACCAAACCATACATAAGCATCCCTGTGGGCCACATATTGACTTAGAAAGCCACATATTTATTATTATTATTTATGTTTTATTTTATTTTAACTAATTTTGTGAAATATTTCCCAATTACATTTTAATCTGGTGCAGGCATACTTGAGAGTGTTCTGGGTCCCATGTTTGGCACCTCTGCAGTAGTTCACCTGTTATAAGCAACTCAGTGACTAGACTCTACTAAAAGAAGTGTAATTTCCAATTCTTTCAATACATGGATGGATCTGTAACCTCCTCAATGTACATATTTAATAGGCATATACATACATATATATTCACTCAGCTGAAATGTGAGCACCTTGAAAGCAGGGGCTATTTTATTTTTGCCTTCATGTTTCACCCACCCACCTCTAGTGCCTGAAACACAATAGGTGCTTGTTGGCTGACTGACTGATTGATGTGGGTGCTCCCTTCAACAGTTCAGATCACATCCTATTGTCTTCACTCTGTGTTGCTTGCTCCCAGCTACGACCAGAAAATTGACTCCAGTATGATGACTTTCAACAAGTAGATCGTAAGTCATACTTTATTATGAAAAGCAAAACCCTTAAAGTCATCATCTACAAATGAGAAGGATGCTTGCTATGTATATGAGAGGATGAATTCTCTGTTGACATGGGAAATAAGCACAAACCCTTTTCCAAACAAAAGACTGGATATTGTCCTACTAAAAAAGAAGTCTTAACACTTTTCTCAGAATCAAAAGACTTATTTGGTGAGCTGTGCCTAAATCCTTAAAAAGCCTATCAGTCCACTCAGACAAATATTCTCTTTATTCCACTCTCCATTTCAGCACCATCATTGACCATGTACACAACTTGTGCCGGTTAGACAAATCACTGTCCAGGTATTAGTGACTCTTAAATATTTGATTGTTTGGAACTAAATTGTAGCATTTTCACATCTGGAAAATACCAAGATCAGAGCTTTATTTTTAAAAAATGAGGTGTTTTTTTTTTTCCCATGCAAGAGACTAATGTTAACTAACTAATGTTAACTTTGCAAAGCTCAGGACCATTTCTCAAGTTTGATTTGTGAACTTCTTCCATCTGTTTGGGACTAAACATTTGAGCGTTAGTTCAAAGGAGATTTTTAAAGTTCTGACTCATCACAGCCATTGTTTTAGCCAATACCTGCCATTCCCATCTCCTGGCAACCTCTTCTCTCACTCTGAAATGTTAGAGATGCCTAGAGGAAGGCTCCAGTTGGAGATAAATAAAAGAGCTGGGGCAACAGGAATGCTTCTGCAAATGCATATTTGACAGGGTGAGCAACTGTCAAAAGGAATGGATTACCATGGTGGGCCAATCATGAAAGCTAACACAGTGCTTTATGTCTAACATAGGGCGCTTACACATGATAAGGGCTCAATAAATGTTTTCAGAGTGACTAAGTGAGTGAATGGCAGAAGCTGGTTCACCAGAACTTTCACAGCTAAAAAAAATTAGCTATTGCTTGTCCTAAAACTTAGTTCTTTCCCACCATGAAACTCCTGATGTGAATTTGTCATATCATTGCATTTTAGAGCTAAAATTAGGGATAGGCAAAGTAAATGGCTAGTCATGCTGCATCTTATGGGAAGAGGAGTTAGGGGGAGAAATGAAGGGTATTTTAAAATATTGCATTTCTTAAAAATGCATACCACCAGGTGGCCCAGTCCTGGAAGGAGGCACATCAAATGCCCCCATGAAGGCAGGCAGTAGACAGAGTCTTTGGAATATATTCCCAGGAGTTGGACCTTTTGGTTCAGCTCACCTGGTCTAGTCTTCCCTCCCCAAATATGTGCTGCATCACATAGGTATCAACTAATAAATTACCAAACATTTATTAAACACCTAGATGCCAAGATCAGTGCTAGGTTCTAGGGAGACAAACAGAAAAAAAATAATCCAGTCACTTTTCTCAAGGAGCAGTTTTCTAAGAGAAGAGGGTACCATATAGGGACTCAGCAAGCCTTCAGCTTAGGAAGTACTTCTGGTGCTTAACCTACCTGGCCTGTATGTACCACCTTGAGAAGAAAACCGAAACTGGGAGATTTCCTTCCTTGGATGTTCCACACTGTTTTCCTGACTTGAACTGCTTGAGTTGCTGCTGCTCCCTGCTGAAGTGCCCCCTCCACTGTCCACTTCTTCGATGTTGCCTCCACTGTGCTGGCTGGCATTACAATCCTTGCGCATTCTGTGAACACGGGACATGCTTCATCAAATTCTCAACAGGATACTTCCTATACTGAAAATTCTGCTCAGCAACCAAGCTCGAGGTAACTACCAATCTCCTTCACCATGTCTAGGAGGTTAATAATGCAAGTGGGAATGTCATGAAAGAAGAGTCTTCATTCCCACCTTAGTAATTTTGTAGAGGAAGAAACTTCCCTGGGCTGAATAAGCAGTACCCTTTCACCTCCATCCATCCCCTAATTAAAAGCTTGGAGAAAAGCAGTATTCAGGCACAATTCCTTAGAATTCAGTCCAAGGAACTCGGAGTAGGAAGATAAGGCTTATTAAATTGACAGGACCATGCTGAGGGAGGTCAGGCCTGGCTTTCTGTAAGGTATGTGGGACAATTACTCATAAAGATCCCCAGCCTCTGAAGCTCTGTGGGAACCAAAGCCAGATTCTCAGCCTCTGTAACTTTAGGAAATAGGCATCTTCTCAGTTGTATAAGAATCCCCATCATTTCCCCTTCTCAGACAGTGGGCCCAAGCCTGTTTACTATTTTCTGTGTACACCCTTTGTGTGTAATAGCTTGAATCACAAGAGGAAACTGATTAGCAGTGGAATTTAAAGTCTGAGCAATTTGTAGTGTCTCCAACATTCACTTGGATGCAGTTTTTTCATTAGAAAACCTACCTTAACCACTTGTTTAGGAACCAGGACTTAATGTTGTCCAAGCTGATAGGTCCACCCCAAACATTCCTCATCTGGCTGTGGGTCCCCAGGTAGGATGTGGTTAAGGGAGAAACATACATGGGGTATCCTAGGGGCTGATCACAGGAGGAATTGATCAAGTTCCTTAGGACCTGCTTATTATTCTGGATGCTGCCTCTCTCTGGATTACGGTTACGTAGGAATATAAGCTCTTGCTGTTGGCCAGCCCAGAGTCCTCGAACGCATTCCTTGTTAACCTATAGGGCAGGGTTGGGTCAGGGAAAAAAAGAAGATGGATTGTCAAATCAATTCTTTTATTTTAACTTCTATAAGAATGTAGTGTTCAGTAGGTAAAGGTGGGATGGAAGTCAATTGATCATAAAATGTAGAGTTAAAAAGGACCACACAGTTGTGTGGAGCAGTAGATAAGAATGCTGGACCAGGATGATCTGAGTTCAAATCCAGTCTCAGATACTTATTAACTGTGTGACCTTGGGCAAATCTCTTAACTTCTCTATGCCCCAGTTTCCACATCTGCAAGATAAGGATAATAAGAATAACTATATAACAGGATTGTTGTGAAGATCAAATGAGATAATATTTGTAAGTACTCTGCAAACTTTAAATGGCCTTGCAAGTGCATTATTTATTTATTTTTACATTTATTTACCTACTTATTCATTAATTCATTTATCTATTTATTTGTTTATTCATATATAGTCTAGCCCTCTCAGTTTATAGATGAGGAAATGGAAGGAGACCAGGTCACACAGCTGAGAGGACCTGAACCCAGGTCCTATGACTCCGGATGAAGAGTTCTTCCCATGCCACAATAATGTTTCTAAACTAGAAGACCTAGGTTTGAATACAACGTTTATTACACACTTGCTTTCTCTATGATCCTAGTTAAGTCATTTAAGCACTGAGAGGCCTGAGTTTTCCTATCTGTAAAACAGGGATAATAACATTTGTTTTACCCACTAGTTACCTACTTCTCTGAGTTGTGAGGAAGGTGTTTTCTAAACTTTAAAGCACTTATAGATGTTAATTATTATTCATGGAGAAGGAGTAGGCCTCTGGGAGTAGGTCAGTGCCCTGATGTTCTTCTGGACAAAAGGCAAGAGAATATCCCAGCCTTAGAAAGATGGGGACCCAGAAGGGAAATCAACACATGGGAAAATGGTTCCATGAAATGAAACGTTTTCTGACAGCAAGGGTTTTCAGGCCCAAGAATGGCTTACCTCCTCTGGAATCTAACAATAGATATAATCACAAAGAAAGAGGAAAAGGAAAAGGATTTCTGGCAGCTCTTTTTGTGATGGCAAAGAACTGGAAACTAAGTGGGTGCCCCTCAGAGAAGAGCTGAATAAAGTATGATATATGACTATAATCGGATACTATTGTATTATAAGAAATAATGAAAGGGATAACTTCAGAGAAACCTGGGAAGATTTGTATGAACTGACTCAGAGTGAAGTAAACAGAACCAAGAGAACAATTTATACAATGACAACAATATTATAAAGATGACTTTGAAAGAAATTGGAACTCTGAGAAATGCAATGACCAACCACAGTTCTAAAGGACTGATAGAATGTGCTGCCCCAACTCCTGATGGAGGTTATGGACTTGGGGTAAAGAACAAACAAATTTTTTGAGCATGGACAATATGGGAATTTGTTTTGCTTGACTATGCACATTTGCTATAAGGGTTTTGCTTTGCTCTTCTTTCCAAGGGGAGTGAGAGGGAGAAAAAATAGGTTTGCGTTAACTGAAAAAGTAAAATTTAATTTTAAAAATAGATTTATATCTGCTTGGAATTGCCAAAGCAATAGGATTCTATGAGACAAACCAACATCTGTATTATGGTATCTGACCTATATCACTCCCTTTAGATGTGTACTGCTTTCTCTAACTTCTTTTTTTTTTTAGACTATTTAATATTTTCCTTCCCTAGTTACATGTAAAAACAATTTGTAACATTTGTTTTTTAAAACTTTGAGTTCCAAATTCTCTCCTTTTGTCCTTGCCCACCTCCCTCATTGAGAAAGCAAGCAATTCAATATAGGTTATACAAAACATACCTATAATAGTCATTTTATGAAAGAAAACATAGGCCAAAAGAAAACCCCTCAAGAAAAGTAATGAAAGTTAAAAAAAAAGTATGCTTCAGTCTGTAATTAGATACCATCAGTTCTTTCTCTGGAAATAGAGAGCATTTTTCATCATAATTCCTTCAGAGTTGTCTTAGTGTAGCCAAGCAAAAGCAACTTCCAGGTTCTGATTATGAGCACAGTAACTCTCCATCTATTCAATAACAAATTAAGGCAAAACATTCACAGAAAAGAGAGAATCAAAATACAGGGTAACTATCACTTAGTAAGTTTTCAATTCAGTCACAAAGTACAAAAGTCAAAGTACTACACCCCTGGGTAGTCTCAATTGGAGATTAGTTTCCAATCATAAATAAAGCACATTCATTTGGTCAGTTACAAAACACAAAGGCCATCCACCCCTAGGTTACAACTAGGTTACAATATCATCACAGCATTCAATACCCAAGGAGTAGTCTTTTCTTCATCTTGACCTGAGGCAAGTTCTCAGCAGTTTCTGTTCCTGGAAATACAAGGCTTAACAAACACTCAACATGGATACACATTGCTGGTGTCCTCATCAATTCACTGTCTGCCTGTGAAATCAACCTAGACCCAAAAGCAAGGTCTGAGGAATTAGCACAAATCATCAATACAGTCCCAGGACCCCTGAAAACATCATCAAGGCTCTTTTCCAGGATTTCTGTAAACATACAACAAGAAAATCCTCTTTCAGGGCTTCTGAACCAATAGCAAGGATCCAGGACTTCTGCAACAACAGCAACATCTTCTATCAGTAGACGATTCTGATAACATCAAAACAGACAAAATACCAGCACCACAGTCATGCGTCCTCAGTTCTCAGAAGCTCTGGGTGGCAGTTCTTAAAAGTCCTGGGATGCTCCAACTGGCCCTTGGCAGTCTGGCAGCTTTGACTGTCAGTTCTCTCTCTCTCTCTCTCTCTCTCTCTCTCTCTCTCTCTCTCTCTCTCTCTCTTTCTCTCTCTGCAGCTCTGGCACCTGGCAATTCTCTCTCTCTCTCTCTGCCTCCATGATGCTACTCCCAAAAGTCCTTCTGGCCTCTCTCTGCTTGGGCCTCTCTATCCACAGCCCCGGCTCCTACCCGTTCTGCCCCCTCTCTTCCCATCAACAAGTCCATCCCACTAGTGGGATTCACAAGCTCTGGGTTTTAACACTTAACCCCCAAACCAAGCCAATACAAGGGGATCTTTAAATTTCTTTTATCTTTGTGATTATAACTATTGTTAAAGACTCCAGAGGAGGTAAGCCATTCTTGGGCCTGAAAACCCTTGCTGTCAGAAAATGCTTTCTTTCATGGAACCATTATCTCATGTGTTGCAGTGTAATCCTATTTCCTCTTGATTGTTGTATTGCTGAAAATAGCTAAGTCATCCATGGCTGGTCATCTTATGGTATTGCTGTTACTTTGTACACAGTAAATTTCACATAGTCCATGAAAGTCTTTCCAAATTTTTCTGAGAGCATTCTGCTCATCATTTCTTATAATACAATAGTATTTTATCCCTAATCACATACCACAATTTGATCAGCCATTTCCCATGGCTTACCTCCTCTAGAGTCTTTAACAATAGATATAATCACAAAGAGGAAAAGGACAAGGATTTATGGCAGCTCTTTTTGTGATGGCAAAGAACTGGAAATTAAGTGGGTGCCCCTCAGAGAAGAGCTGAACAAACTATGATATATGACTATAATGGGATACTATTGTATTATAAGAAATAATGAAAGGGATAACTTCAGAGAAACCTGGGAAGATTTATATGAACAGAGGCTGATGGGCATCCCCTCAATTTCCAATTCTTTGACCCCAGAAGAGAGCTGCTATAAATATTTTTGTATATATAGGTCCTTTTCCTTTTTATTTTTTTATCTCTTTTGGGATACAGGCCTAATAGTGGTGCTGCTAGGTCGAAGGATATGCATGGGGGGCAGAGCCAAGATGGCGGC
>CM053586.1:248290582-248317471 GCA_028646515.1 Pseudochirops corinnae
CTAATAAAGTGGGTCAGTTCCCCCAGCCTCTCTGCATATATTTGAAATCATTTCCTTCCTGATGACTTGAGATTTTCCCCTGTGCCTCCTCTATCTCTCCTCAGTTTATTCCTGTTTAAATACCTCTTAGTATTCAAGAAATCAGCTGTCTCTGAGTGCCCTGTTTTGCAGTCTCTTCAAAGAGAAAATGTGTTTATCTGTTGTTTTGCAGGTTGAGGAATGAAAAATATATCATACCTGTGAACATGGTGTACTGTCTGTCTCTGTCCATCTCCCCTAGAATTTAAAATACTGATCTTCTCTTTAAATGGCAATTCAGGGAGATCTGAGATATTGTAAGTGACTTAAAAGAGACTACAGTCTCCAAAGGGCTGCAGGATATACGCCATCTTTTTTGTTTGTTTAAATCTTGCTCACTGATATCACATGTTTATTTATCAGTTTTATTTATTCCTACTGTGTCTTTCATTTTGATGCATCCTGAAGAATTTTACATGCCGCTGTCATCCATGATATCACCAGCCCTAAGAAATCTGGATGAAAAACGTTATGTGTCTTACAATCTGTTTCTGGTGATCTTGTCTGACAAACCTATGAGAGACATTGATATTATGATCTCCTTGATCTATCTAGGAAAGCTAAAGCAGAGAGAGATGGGTTGCTTTTTCCAAGGTCACAGGGCAGATGACAAGAACTTTTAGCTTTCACAGTTCCAAATCCTTGCTAACCTCTCTGAGTGATATCCATTTTCAAGTAACTCCAGGTATCCACTGAAAATGGCTACAGTAGTGAATAACTAAGCCATATTTCCTTGTTTTTATGGTGAAATTGATGTGGACATTTAGAGGCAAAACTTTGCTGTATCTAGACTCTGAAAGAGATAAGATTACCTTTTTTTTCCCCTTTTATCTTTTTGTAAGCAGCTTGGTGGTGTAGTGGGTAGAATGCTGGTCCTGGAATAATGAAGACCTGAGTCCAAACCCAGTCTCAGACACTTACTAGTTGTGTGACTCTGAGCAAGTCACTTAAGTTGCCTCAATTTCCTTATCTGTATAATAATAGCACCTACTTCTTTGATCATTGTGAGGATTAAATGAAATAATAATTTTAAAGCACTTAGCATAGTGTCTGGAACAGAAAGTGCTTTGTCAATGAGGAAAGTAAGTACTTTGTACATGCTAGCCATTAGTATTAGTACTGTTATTATTATTTTCCACCTTAATTTTCATAAAGTAACATATGAATAGTATATAATAATATAACTAATAAGGAAATAAATAATCATAAACTAATCCTACCCCACCATCCTTTACGTTTTCCAATGAAATCCTACTTTCAGGCTCCCTCATGGTGCAGAGGTAACTGGTTTCTTAGAAAACTGTCAGACAGAATGAAAGTTCTGCTAAGTGCTTATAGGAGAGCCTATTGTGATTTGGTCGCTAGGGCACTGGATGTGGAATCCGGAAGAGGAGGGTTCAGATCCTGTCTCAGATATTTAGTAACTGTGTGATCTTGACCAAGTCACTTAACTTCTCTCTTCATCATCAATAAGAGGAATAGATGGAGTGGCCTTTTAGCTAAAAGTTCCTTTCCACTTTAAATCTGTGATAACATATTTTCATAATGCTGTCAAATTGAAGGACTTCAAGGATGGGTCTAGTTAGGGACTATATGTCTGACATCTAAGGACTATTTTAATTAAGTTTAGAATGACTCATTATCAGATAACTGGATACCAAATGAACCATATTTTTGACTAGAGTAACTCATCACACAATCTACTGAGGAAGAAGAAAGATTAATCTGCATTCTGCCTCCTAAGTATCCCCACTCTTTCAGATGAGTTTTGCCTTATCTTGTGGGACCCACTCCTTCTATACTAATTCCCAGTAATCTCCATGCTATATTCTGGAAAGCCATCTGTTCACCACTCAGTGGTGTGTTGTCTTCCCATTAGAATGCAAGCATGTTGAGAACAGTGACCGTCTTCCTTTTTGCCTCTGTTTGTAATCCCAGCATGTAGTACAGTGCCATAGTGAGCACTTAATAAATGCATTCTCTCTCTCTCTTTCTCTCTCTCTCTCTCTGTCTGTCTCTCTGTCTCTCTCTCTCTCTTTCTCTGTCTCTCTCTCTTTCTCTGTCTCTGTCTCTCTCTGTCTCTCTCTCTCATAGCTAAAATAAGAAATCCTTGTAGTAAAAAGTATGGTTCTACACAGCAGAGGTTTTATGATTTAGATACTTAATCTGATGATTAATGATTCAATCTCAGGCAATGATACTTCCATTGCCATATTGTGTGATTTGGGACAATCTACTACATTCATCAGTATGTTCTTACAGCACTATGAGGCAGTGTGGTGAGTATATAGAAAGCTAGGAAGACATAAGTTCAAGTTCATCCTATGACTCCTACTAACTGTACAAATCACTTGATTTCTTAGTGCCCTAGGCTATGCTAAGGCTATATACTGCATTGATAAAGGAAGTTCCTCACCCAAAACTCCCTTCAGGGATGAAATCCCTGTTTTTTAGAGTACCAGTTACCACTAGTACTACTATTACTATCACCTCCACCACTATCACTGCCACTAATACTACCACCATCATCACTACTACTACTACTACTATTACTACTGTTGTTATTGTTTGTCCTTCATTCTCTAAGAGGACCAAGACACCAGGAAGGTGATGTCATGACATGCAAGTGGTTTGGATTTAAGTGAGGAAGGGCCTCACTCTCTCCTCTGGAGACATCTGGGTCCAGTGGCAAGATATAGATTGGGACTGGAGATGGCTTCTGATGTAGTGAGAGACCTTGGCCTTTTTAAGCTAAGGTCTTTCCCAGATCTCAGTTTGTCTGAGGAAATGCCTATTTAGTGATTAAGGCTAGCTAAGAATGAGGCAAAGAATGGCTTCTTTTACCTAGTAAAAAAAAAAAATCAGTCTGGATGGGGGAGTTTTCAGCCATTACTAGTAATATCACAACTACCAGTACTACTCCTGCTAACTACCTAACTACTTTTTATACATCACTTTTTTTGCAAAGAACTTTTCAAATATTATCTCATTTGATCCTTAAAATAACCCAGAATGTAGGTGCTATCAGTATGCCCACTTTACAAATAAGGAAACAGAGGCAAAGAGAAGTTAAGTGACTTAGTAAATATCTGAAACCAAATATGAACTCAAGTCTTTCTGACTGTAGGCCCAGTGCCCTATCCACTGAGCCATCCAGCAACTGTAGGTGTTACCCTGTGGACTTCATGTTCCTCGGCTCATTTTGGAGTCTGAGACCATCAGGAACCTTGAACAGAGGAGTCTCTGTGGCCATTAAGTAAGAGGATAATAGTATTTTTTTCAGTCCTGAAGAATTAGAATATTTCCCTCATTACTGAGTAGAGTTTTCTCAAATCCATTGGTACATGAGCATGTGTGAAAGGCTGAGTCCACCATTTTACATTCATTTAGCCAAAGGCCAGCATGGAAGGGTACTATAGTCTAAAACAAAACCAAGAAAAGGTATCCATTCTTCTTGGTTTCCCTAGTGGGGAGGAAGGAACTGTGAGCTGCCTAGAATGGGGACCATCACAGTGGGTATGAAGAAATAATGCCTATTAGTCATAAGATGAACTTACTTCCGCAGATCTTAGGGGCCTGAGCCTCTTTGTTCAAGGCAGCCTCTTTGTGCTGCTTTCATTCTGTTGTTTGGAGGACCTATAGTTTTAATGGTCAGGGAAAGGTACCAATTAAGAATTTGATCCCGTCATGAACATGAATCCTTCCTGGCTAAATCAGGGACAATGATTGCACACCCATGCACAGCAGCTGATGTCTCGATGAGATGCACAACCATGCTTCAGGCACCAGGATCAAGCTTTAAGTAACATTAGACACCACTTCGGTTTTTCTGTTCTGATGGGAACGTGAAGACTTATGGGGAACGAATCCTTCATTGGTCTCCTTCAAAATGTTAGTGAACACACAGATGTGTCCAACCTGAATTTCCAATGCAACTATTTTTCCTTTTTTGGGGTAAAGAGATAATGCTTTTTGCAAAGGGTGCCATTTATAAACTCCAGGAAGGCTTTGTAGAGAATGATTTTTGAACAGAATAGTAAAGGCAGAAGGTGGTGTTTGTTTTTTTTTTTTCCCCACTTGACAATAAAAAGCCATAGTATTACCAAATTAGCACACCTGATTATGGAGAGGAAAAACAACAGCTTTTTGTAGACTGTCACAGATATCCTGATATCCATAAATACTTTTCCTAAGAAATGTGTTTTATTTTCTTCTCTGTTTTGCTTGTTTCTTTATTTTTAGGAAGAATAGGTTTTTGTTTTGTTTTTGTTTTTTGTTTTTTCTGGTGCAGTATGTTATATTACAGAGGCATCTTAGGTGGCATAGTGGGTAGAGGGCTGGACTTCGAATTCTGCTTCAGATAGTTTTGACCCTAGGAGGGTCACTTAATTCTTTAGGTCTCAGTTTCCTCATCTAGAAAATGGGGATGAGAGAGACAGAGACCATGAGAGACAATGACAAAAACAGAGACAAAAACAGGAATCAGAGAACATTTATTAAGCACTTACTACAGGTCAGGCATGTTGCTAAGGCTAGTTAATACAAATAAAATTTTTTAAAAGACAGTTCCTCTTCTCAAGGAGCACACATAGAAATAAGGGAATAGTATCTACCTCATAGGGTTGTTGTAAGAAGTAAGTGAAATATTTTTCTGTTTTGCAAATCTTAAAGATAAATAATGTTAACTCTTATTATTATTACTCTAAATAGCCTGACTCCGTAAGTTGCTCAATAGAATCATCAGTCAATAAGCTGGTACCCCAAGCCCTTGAGACAGAGAGAGCACTTTCACCTCTCCAGTGGGTTCCCAAGAAAGTATACCTAGCCTCGATCACTGTAGCCCAACATTCACGAAAGCCTTTGATGGTTCTAATTATACTCTTCTATATGACACATGCCCTGTGTGCCCCTTTATCCATCTAAAAAGGCAGCGATAGCTATGGGATTATGCCGTGGAATACTTGTTTTTATCCACTTTTGGAATTCTAGTCACCGAAGCTCTATTAACCATTGTTTTGTGGTGCCTTTCTTCCTTATCCCAACAGCCGCTGAAACAGGACATGTTAGAAATGTACAAGTGGTTTTACGAGATACATCTAACAGGAAACAGGGCTAAGAGGACATATGAAAATTTTCTTATTCTCCAGAGCCTGATTTACTTTCTCAGGTGTAGCTTTTTTGACTTTTGTAATGGATGAAAGGCTCTCAAATCTTGCTTTTCCTCTACAGAGTATAATATACTTTACGGTGAGCTCCCCTAAACTCCTGTCCTGGATCAAAAATGAATCAATCCTCCAGTCCCTGCAGCCTTTTGCCAAGTGGCACTACATCGAACGTGATCTCGCAATGTTCAGCATTAACATCGACGATGACTATGTTCCATGTCTCCAAGGGATAACCAGAGCAAGTTACTGCAATGTGTATCTAGAATGGATTCAGTTTTGTGCACGCAAAAGACGAGAGGTACGTGGGGATGTGTATGTAGCAAGGTCAGGCTTCACAGCATTATGGGCAGAGAACACAATTGCAATTTGCTTACTGGGTTCATTTGCTCCATATAGTTGATTTTATCAAATAGAAGAGATTAATTAATTGAGTAATTTTGAGAGGTGGTATAGCACAGTGCATGAGGGGCACTAGGTGGCTCCATAGTGCACAGAGTGCTAGGCCTGGAGTCTGGAAGATCAGGAGTTCAAATCCAGCCTCAGACACATACTAGCTGTGTGACTCTAGGTAAGTCATTTAACCCAGTTTGCCTCAGTTTTTTCATCTATAAAATGAGCTGGAGAAGGAAATGCAAACCACTCCAGTATCTTTGCTAAGAAAACCCACAATACGGGCTCACAAAGAGTCGGACATGACTTAAATGACTGACCAACAACATAGGATAGGGGATAGATACCTAACCTTGGAGTCAGGAAAATTTAGTTTTGAATCCTGCCCTCTGACATAGAATGCCTATGTGACCCTGGACAAGTTATTTCGTTTCTCATTGCTACAAGTGACTTTCTAAGACCATAAGTTTCCGAGTAAGTGCCATCCTGCATTAATAGAGGAAATTTCTTCACTGAGAATTCCCTATCCCAATAAAATTACAGATTAGGTGAAAGAATTATTTTCAAAAAGTCAATAATAATAATACAATGAAAGGATGACCGCACATGGGGTCATAAAGAGTTGGATACAACTGAATAGCCACTATGACTAGCTATTTCTTATGGGCTCTATTGCTTACATACTGGGGTTAATTCTGGAATAGAATGATGTCTTTTAGCCATGAGACAAGGAAAATGGTGTGTGGGTGTGTGTATACATATGTGTGTATGTATAAACATATATACCCATACACATACCTTCCCCCATATATACATATGTATATAGATCAATATAGATAAATTTAAATATACACATAAATATATGTTTATAGAATTGTCCATATTTATTAAAAATGAAAAAAGCACAAAAGCATAAGTCCATATTCACTATGCTTCTTTTGAAAAACCAATGCTTTGTGCAGGGGAAAGGAAGGTAAGAGGAGCCTAATAGTTTCAAGTTCAGGACAACTTCTGCAAAGAATAAAAGTATGAGGGGAAGGAGAAGGTTATCAATCAGCAAGTATATATCAAGCTCCTACTACGTGCTGGACATTGTACTAAGTGTTAAGGATACAAAGAAAGGCAAAAAACCTTGTCTTGCCTTTAAGAGCCTTATATGGCAATAGAGGAGAGAATATATTATATTAACATTACAGGGAATATAATATAAGCTCCAATGAGTCACTGTATAATCTCTATGGTCTCGTCCAGCTCAATCTGCCCCATGATGTTAAGCAAGGCCTGTGCTACAACAACAAATGCTTATTGATTAGCAATCATAAAACTTGTTCTCACCAGATTAGCCAATCTCACAGTTCACAGTGGTTTCTCCCAACCAAGCTGTGGTCTGTGAATGTTCATCTTAATGACCATCCCAGAAATCCCAGTTGGTAAACCAACCTCTTTGGTTGAAGGAGTTCTTTTTCTTGTAAAAGATATCATGCCATTATATGAATCATTTAAGATCTTCTGACAGAAGCTGTCTTTGCAAGAAGATACTTATTTGCAGATTGTGTAATTGTAGTTAATGCAGAGAACTTCCCCCTGAAAGAGAATTCAGTAGTTTTTGTGCTTAAAGAAGGTTCTTGTTTCCCAATCAGGAGACCATGATTATAAGGTCTTCCCTCAGGTACCATTAATGTGAGTATTCAGGGGAATCCTACTAATCTTTACCAAATTCATACCCACTTCATTCACTCAGTATTTTTAGATTAAGAGTCCAAATTTGGAGCTTCAATAAGATGAGAACCAACAGGATTTGAGTACCCATATTAACTTTCAAAACCTTCTTTTCCCCAAATGACTCCCCCTTTTGTAGTTCCTTCAGATTTTAGCTATATCTGACAATGCAATGTACTCAATAATAAGGTAGTAAGATCCCTGTCGCTTGAGGTATTCAAGCAGAGATTAAATGATTATCCCTCTTGGATGCTACTGTGGGGATTTTTGCATTTTGTGGGAGATTGGGCTAAAGCATCTCAAAATCGTTGTCAACTTTAAATTCTATAGTTCTCTGCATATAAATAAATTTTCTAGCTCAGTAGCGTTTCCTGTGTTATAGATTCAATTTGCAAGTAAAATGATCTTTTTTGTCTCTCAAACCTTGCAGCGTTTGGACAGTGATGAGGACTCGCCTTTGGTTACTCTTTCTTTTGCCCTGTGCATCATGGGAAGGCGAGCTCTGGGAACTGCCTCACACAACATGGCCTTCAGGTAACTAGAGGAAATGATGGGGATTTCCTTGGCTATTTAGGGCACTTGTGTGGATGCTACACTTTCTCTGCAGACTTTAAAGGGATATTGTGACAATTTCAAGCTGGAGTATAAAGGGGGAAAAGGTGAGATTTTACTTTGTTTTTAAAGTAGGCTTTTTGTCTTGGTTGGAAAGCTATTGACTAGATTGGTTTAAATAGGGATATTTACATTGAAGAATATCATATTATTTATAGGTTTTTAGAAAGGCATAATGGATAGAACACTAGACCAACAAACAGGAAGAAGTGGGTTTTTACTAGTTATGCGAGTCTAGATAAATCACTTAAAAGCTCTATGAGCCTCATAACCTATAGCATCCTTTCCAGTTTTAAATCTTTGATACTATTACCTACCAGTTCATAGATGGGTTGAAATCTACATTGGTAAGGAAAATTCTCATATCAGGAATTCTCCCACACAGATAAAATTAGAGATCCTTAATTCATTCGTCTATTAGGTTGTTAAGGAATGATTTTTTTTCCTATACCAATTTAAGTTTAATAGTTTCCTTCTAATTTAAATAATATTTGAAGATCAAGTGATATTAATTTTCCTTTCCCAGCCCTGTCCTCACAGTCCACACTCTAAGATTGCTATTAAAGAAATGGTTTAGAGTTGGTCTTAATGAGAGATCCCAATGTTCCTAGCTACACCAAGCACTCACATGTGCCCGTATTTCCTGGAACTTGACTTCTGGCCTTTTAGATGTATGGAACATACCAGTCCCCATGTATCGAAGAAGAGACCAAGTGAAATCTATCACTAGAAAAAAAGAAATTAGCCTCAATGAATATGCATATAAATTTCTCGGGGGATGTATCAAAACAAAGAACAACACTTTGCAACGAGCTAATGGATCCAAAAGGAAAGTAAATATATCTTGCTATTCACTGAGGAATAAAAGTGATGATGATAGCTGGCACTATCTGACCGATCCCTCTCCCTTTCCCCTACCCCCACACCACTCCTTGCTTCTTGACCTGGCACAATAATCAGTCACAATCTCCTGAAAAAGCATCATATGTATATTAATTTACAATCTTTGTAACTTCACAAACCCCAAACTCCCTTCCTGGCCATCACTCCCAGACATGTGTTGACTTCTTCTATTTGAATGTAAGCCCCTTAAGAGCAGAAACTGTCTTTCTTTTTTGATTAGCACAGTGCCTAACACATAGTGAATACTTAATAAAAAGCTTATTTTTCATTTATTTACATAATGCTTTTAAGGTTGCAAGGCAATATATGTAATTAATTGGCTATTCACAAAAACTCTGTGAGTGAAGTGGGAAGGTGAGCTCTCAGAACTGCTCTACATAACACGGCCTTCAGGTTACTAGAGGTAAAACAATTAGAATTTTCTGAGCTGCTTGGGGTGTGTGGACGCCCCATTTCCTCTACAGACTTTAAAGTGACATTGTGTTATCTTCATTGGTTTTGCTGTTGAGTCATTTGTCTGCCTCTTCATGATGCTATTTGGGATTTTCTTAGTAAGTATATTGGAGTGGTTTAGCATTTCCTTCTCTAGTTCATTTTACAGATGAAGAAACTAAGGCAAACAGGGTTAAATGACTTTCCCAGAGTCACATAGCTAGTGAGTGTCTGAGGTTGGATTTGAACTCATGAAGATGAGTCTTTCTGACTCCAGGCCTGATACTCTATCCACATTGCCACCTGGCTGCCCTATCTTTATTGTACCAATGAGGAAAATGATACTAGGAAATTAATAAATAGTTTTTTATTTTATTTTTATCATGTTTTATTTTAATTTTTATGTAAAGTCATTCAATTCAATAGATATTTATTAAATTTCATTATATATGATGCATTGTGTTAAACACTGAGATTATGAACATAAAAATGACACAACCCATGCCCACAAGAAGCTGACCATCTACTAGGGGGATATGACATACTTGTAAATAAAATAAGAGGTAGGGAACAATGGTCATGAAACATAGATTCAGACAACATACTGTAAGAAAGACTGATGCGGGGAGGGAAGATAAGAGACTTTCACTAGCATCCAGCAGGAGAGGAGGAACTCCCTAATTCACATACAATTCTCCTAGCCAAAACTCTGTGTGGTGGTACATCCTCTGAGAACCACTGATTTCTGGGAACTAAACTCAGGTTATACTGGTTAAATTTGCCATAGGTTAGTGTGTTCTCCTGTTGTTTCACATCCCTGGTTTGTAGGTTATTCCAATAAGGTACACATTCCTTGCAGGCAAAAGGTAGTTGTCTCTTTCCTGACCACCTTACGTGAATGGAAAAACATGTTGAAATATATTTTTTTCCTCTTATAAAGTCCTTGCTAAAAGGAAGTAAAAATGATCAATCTGCTATAATTCAGTTGTGGCAACCTGTTAGGTGAAAGAAGTTGTAAAATGTGGATTTTTAAGGAGGCAAGCTAACTTCCTGTTATCAGTTTATATTGTAATTTCACTCTGGGAAAAACAGTTGCTAAGCATCACTAAGAATAAGGAGGTAATAAAGGATGAGGAAAGCAGCTTATTTCATCAGCAACCTTTCAAATCGTGTGTCCCACAACCTCCTACCTTTCTCTGTATATGAGGGAAACCAAATCTCTTACCTTTAATATGTTCCATTAGAGTCTATTGTAGAAATGTGCTTTCCCTCCATCTTGCAATCTCCCCAAATACCAAGAAATTACAAACAAACCAACCTACCAGCAGGACAGATTTCTTCTCTGTCTTCACAGACAGTATCATGATCAGGAACAAACAGGATGATTGTTCAAGATTATAGGAAGTCATTTACAGATTTCCTAAAACAGCCGTCTGCTCAGAACATCATTCTTATTGAAACCACAGACAAATAGGAGGTAATGTAGAAAGGGGCCAGTAACAAAGACTTTGAGTTTTTTGCAGGAACCAAACAGTCAGAGAGGCAGCAGAATTCTCTCTGTGATATTTCAAGAAAATAGTTAAGAAAACAACATAACAAGCCAGCTTTTCATCACTTTAAGGAGTTTTTTTGTTATTTTATTTTGTAACTGCTTTTCCCTTAAAGGTAAACAGATGCATTTTGGAGCATTTCACTCTTTTGTTTCATATCTCAAATGCTTTCAAAGACTTCTTTAATATCTTTCTTTTCGAACACCTCATTCCGAATATATCAAGGCCATGCTTTTCATTTCTTGCTCCCCTTTCATTTTCTCTTGATTGAGCAGTATGCTTGCTGGCTGCTTCTTTTATTATTTCTTAAATTCTATTTCAATGGAATTTTCCTTATTTTTTTTCACTTTCATGTCCTAAAATAAGTCAACTCCACTTGTTTGTTTCAAAATACAAGACCTCAAGGTTCTTGACAGTACACTGAGGACTTTCAGGGAATCATTAAAATAACTGTGGGGGCTACAGTTAGATGAGAGACCTGCGCCATTCTGGAGTCCTATGATGTGGTTTTATTTTTCTCTTTAACTTAAAAAAAGGAAGTTATCTGTTATTGCTAGACAAGATAGTCTATGTTTTCTAACCACAGCATCATCTACGGCAATGGTTCTCAACCTTCCTAATGCCGCGACCCTTTAATACAGTTCCTCATGTTGTGGTGACCCCTAACCATAAAATTATTTTTGTTGCTATTTCATAACTGTAATTTTGCTACTGTTATGAAATGTAATGTAAATATCTGATATGTAGGATGTATTTAAATTGAACATAACCCACAGGCTGAGAACTGCTGATCTAAGGCAAAGATTCTTTTTTTTTTAATTTTTAATTTATTTATTTACTTTTAGTTTACAACATTCAGTTCCACAATCCCTTGAATTCCAAATTTTCTCTCCCTCATTCTCCTCCCTCCTCTTCCCACCATAGCAGCATGCAATCAAATATAGGTTCTACAAATACCTTCACATTAAACATTAGTCAAATTGTAAAGAAGGATTATAAGCAATAGAATGAACAAGAAGGGATGAAACAAAACAAAACAGAAAAGAGAGAGCAAGTAGTTTGCTTCCATCTGCATTCACACTCTGTAGTTCTTTCTCTGGATGTGGATAGCCCTTTCCATCATAAGTCTTTTGTAGTTGTCTTCTAACCATTGCTGAGAGAAGCCCAGTCTATCAAAGTTAGTCATCACAGATATGATGTGTCTGTAATTGTGTACAAAGTTCCCCTGGTTCTGCTCCCCTCACTCAGCATCAGTTTATATAAGTCTCCCTAGGTTATTATGAAGACTGTCTCCTCCCCATTTCTTATAGAACAATAATATTTCATTACTTTTATATACCACAACTTGTTTAGCAATTCTCCAATTGATAGGCATCGTCTTCATTTCCAATTCTTTGCCACCACAAAAAAGAGTTGCTATACATATTTTTGTGCATATGGGTCCTTTTCCCACTTCTATGATCTCTTTGGGATACAGCTAAGGCAAAGATTCTTAACCTAAGATATACAGACCCTACTAGGTCTGTGGAGAGATTTTAGGGAGGCCATGAACTTGGATGGAAAAGAAATTATACATATTTATTTTTACTAATTTTTAGTTTCCCCCATAATCCTGTACAATTTATTTTATGTATTTAAAAGCATTATTCTGAAAAATCCATAGCTTCACCAGACTGCCAAAAGGGGTCACAAAAAAGGGTCACAACTTAAGGCATGTTTTCTGTCTACTGTCTGCCACTATCAGAAGAAAGAAAAGTCAGACCCACCATATTTTTGAAGCATATCCAATGCATTCAGTTTTTATAGTGTTTGACCATAAAGAATCTTTTGAGATCAATGTCTTTTGGGGAGTTCCAGTCTATGGGCCTGAAATGCACTTGGTCATACACTAAATTTTATATAATATCAGATGATCTGAGAATACTTGGTCCTAGGCATGAATAAGCTAAATGTTCTCTAAGTCCACTAACATAAGACTTAAATGATTTAGTGATGAAAGACCGGGTCCTCTTATTCCCTACAGCCTTACTACAATGTTATCTCCCCCCATTCCCAGGCATTCCTCAATAAAATAAAGCACCCATTTACAAAATCAGGAAGGACTAATAAAATGACTTGGAAGTCATAATAAACCATAAACTGAATGAAACTGAGCAAAGGAGTTTTGTTATTTAAAATACTACTGTGATAGTGGAATGTTTCTACATAGGTGGAAAATGTAAAAGTGTAGAAATAGACAGAACAGGCCCTTATTTTAAAGTCTACCAAGTGTGGGGGAAACTGGAAAAAGTAATAAAATTATTTATAAGGATGAAATAATTCTCATGAGGAGTCAAAGGAATTGGTTTCACTTAGCTTGGAGGTTAAGAAATTACTTGATTATCATTTCCAAATACATGACAGGTTATTTAATTAGTTGGATGCTGCCCAGTTCTTGGTCTATAACAGAAGAAAAAAGCAGATAAATGGGCATTTTGTAACAAAAATAAAAATATCAAGGAGGATTCTATAATGCTTCCAGCGTTTCAATTCAGTTCGACCACATTTAAATTCTTACTTAAATTCTAGAAATATAGAAGGGGAAAAAAAATTACAGCCTATGTCCCATAGGAACATTCTACTAAGAAAATGAGTGGTTTGCCTTTATTTACCCTATGAGATCTTCCAAAAATACAATAGAAAAATTAATCAACCCTACATGGCCTAATGTAAAGTATTGGTAATCAGAGATATGTGTCTGATGTTGATATATCAAGCTGTTTTACCTACAACACTATTTCTCCAAGGATGGTAATAACTTGTTCTCCCTTTCCTGACTTGTAGTATGAATTTTCATCAGAAAGAAGGAAAGAAGAGTTTCTTTCTGATGGGAAAGGGGGTTCTGGTCCTTCCTACTGAGCCATTACAGTGGTGACCGCTGGGTTCAGGGTATAATAGTCCAAGGTCAAGAGAATTAGGTGCTGAAGATACAAATACAAGGGTGAAGCAATCCCTTTGGGCAAAGGCTACATTTAAATTGGAGATAAGCGTATATAACAATATATGTGGCATAAGTATGAATTGAAAAAATACAAATAGATGCAAAGTCATTAAAAACAAGATGGGGCACTTGCAGCTGGAGGGATCAAGAAAGGTTTCTGACAAATGGTGGTGCCTGAGCAGCATTTGTCTGAAAGGAAGAGTGGGGCTCCCTAAGTCGGAGCTGGAGGCAGAAGATCTTATCTCTTGAGCAAACAACAACCAGAATTCAGGTTTAGAATTTAGGTTACTGTCCTTAGACTGGACTGTGCTTGTCAATGTCTTTGCCAGTGTCCTAATTAGGGCTCATTCTAAGCGATAAAGGAAGTCAGAATAGCAGAACAGCCCTGATTGTATGACCGCTATCTTTCCATAGTAATTCTAACAATGAGAGAAAGTTGAAAACTGGATCATTATTTCACTTGACTTTCAGAGCCACCATATAAGAGGAATCTCACTTTAGAGCTGGAAGGGGCCTTAGCCATCAAGTCCTATTCCCTTATTTCAGAGATGAGGGAACCCATTTCCTATCTCTTAATCCCAGAGAGATTAAGAGACTTGCCCAATCACACAGCAGGTCAGTATCAGTGAATGGTCTGGTAAATATCCTCTATTAGCACTCTAAGGAGAAAAAAAAATTATCGGTTGATTTTTTTTGTACAGAAAGAAATATCTGTAGTTTGGTGATCTGTAGCGGGTAGTGAAGGTTATAGGGGTAGGAATTGATTGCCCCAAGTAAGGGACCTTCCTGTTAACATAAATTGGCACCTTCTCTGCAGTCTTAGAGAGTTGTTAGAGAGGACACTGAAGTAAAGTGATCACACAGTATATGTCAGTGAGGGGGCATTGAGGTAAAGTGATCACACAGTATATGTCAGTGAGGGGGCATTGAGGTAAAGTGATCACACAGTATATGTCAGTGAGAGACTTGAACTCAGGTCCTCTTGGCTCTAAGGCTAGCATTATCTGTATTCACTATATTATGCTATCTCTCCTAGTGATATTGATCTAAAGAGTGGAAAATCCCTGATGATTGGTATTGAGAGTAGGTTAAGAGTTTTCCTCCAACAAAAGTCAATAGAGACATAAGACATTTAACGACTGTACCTCAGACTCAATTTCTGAGTAACTAAGACATTAAAGCATATACACTGGGCATGTTGTTAACCTGACTGTCTAAAGACAGAAAAAAAGGAAAGAAGAAGGGAAGGAAGAAATGAAAGAAGAAGAAGGATGAGAAAAAGGAGGGGAGGGCAAATGGAGGAAGGAAGTTGAAAAAACAAAGAGAAGGAAAAGCAAAAAAAGAGAAAAAAGTCTGTGCCCTCAGGAAGCTTATATTCTCACCTTTTTTTGATAGTCATTGTTATTTTCACAGAGATTTTGGTCAATGAGTTTCTCCTGGGCAGTGAATTTGCTTTGGTAGTCTTTCTGGCAGGATATGTAGTTTAGTCAGACGTGATACATGTGTTTGCTTTGTTCCGTATCTATATGAGATTAAAAATCATTAGTCAGGGGATCCATATTCCACTCCAAGAGATGCAGATTATATCGTGTCTCAAGAAGTGATTTACAGAGATTTGTACATGGTTTGCAAGTATCTCATTTACTAATCAGTAAACATGGGTAAACCCAGACTGTAAATCAGACTTAATTGTGTGCATATGTTTTCTAAGCGTTCCATTTAAAGGGCTGTGCTAGAGCAGAAGGCTCTCCACAATCTGCAACTGCTTTTGTATATTGGCAATGTTCAGAAATTAGCTAACATGGTCGAATCGGTCATTGAGTTAGCAGTCCTGTAGAGGGATGCGAAGAAACCTTTGCACCAGTAGAACTCTTTCATATGAGGCCTGGGGCTCACAAAAGCCTAAACCCACACATTCAGTCCATTATGGCCACCCATCACCCCAAATCTTCAATGTCTACCCTCCCCCTCATTTGAATTTCTTTGAACTCGGCCCTCCACCCAGAGTGGACCAAAAAAAAAAAATATGACCATAGAAAAACCCTAGCTAAGACTAGACTTTGGAGAGAGGGCATATAGTATAAAGATATCGTATATATAGAGATATAGTGTAAAGAGCAGGGAAAGGAAAGCCAGAAGACCTGAGTTCAAATCTCAGGTCACTGCTTATATAACCTAGGCAAGTCCCATAACCTGTCTAACCCTCAGTTTCCTCATATGTAAAGTGAAGGCATTCGATCAGATAATTTTTTAAATCTCCTTCAACTCTAGATCTTGACTTCACTATAGGAAAGCCAACAAAAATGAAGAAGAGAACAAGGGGACCAAAGTGCTAGCTTAGCTGTGTGACCAAAATGCAGCTGGGACACAAGCCCTGGGCTGAGGAACTTGGGAAGTAGGAGAAATAGTGAGCTAAACTGAATCAGAGTAAATGGGGCACAAACCAGACAGAATCCAGAGATATCTAATAGGCTGCCTTCCGGTGAGCAAGAAAAAATGCATTGAATAAGGGCAGAGCTGAGCTCTCTTTAGCTAAGAGGAAGTACTTTCTCTGGCCAGTACAACTATTCAAATGCATCACCAGGTATTCTTAAATCCCTAGCATAATACAATGACCATTTGTTGGATAAAATGTTATCTTAACAAAGGGAGGGAAAGTCATAGGACTGCAGGGCATATTGAATAAAAGACTGGCATTCAAATCAAGAAAACTGCCTTTGATTATAGAATCCTAGATTTAGAGATGGAAAGAATCTTAGAGGTTGCCTACTCTAGTCAAGCCCCTCATTTTGTAGATAAAGAAACTGAAGTCCAGAGAGGTTGTGACTTTTCTCAATTGGTTAACACCAGTATCTTCCAATTCAATGAACTGGATTCCAAACTCATTCCTTGAGCACTGAGAAAGACAAGTAAAGTAACAACAAAGCAGAGCCAAAAAGTACAGAACTAAGACAGGAGATGCCTGTTCTAGTCCCATCTCCATCGTTAACTACTTATAGGATGCTTTGCAAGCCATGTGACTTCACTAAGCTTCAGCTTCCTCCTTCTTAATATGAAAGGGTTGGACTACATGATCACTGGGGGCTCTACCATTCCTGGCTTCAGAAAGACTATTCCTTTTAATGAGCCTTCCTTGAGCTGGGGCTGTGGTTATGGATTCATTACTGGGAAGCTAAATACTACTGTTCTAATGGTGTAATATCAAAGTAAAACCAATAAAAAAACCCAACCTTTTAAAGTTTAAAAAAAAACAACAACACATGCGAGTATCAACTCTTTATCATTTCCTTATTGCCTCAAGAATAAAATATAAATTCTTCTATCTGACATTTAAGCCTCTTCACAATTTGACCGTTTCCTACCTTTCCAAACTTCTTAGACCCCTCCATACACACTATAGTCCAGCCATACTGGCCTACCTGCTGTTCCATAGCCCATCTCACCTCCTAGCACCCTGTGCTGTCCACCATGCCTGGAATACAATCCCTCCTCACCTCTCTGCCTCTTGAAATCCTTGATTTCAAAACTAACATAATCATCATCTTCTACAGGAAGCTCTTTTTGTGATACCCACACTGTTGAGGGTCAGAGTTGGGAGAGCTGGTTCAAGTTTTTAAAAGAATTCAATCAGCCAAAGGGAGCTTTATTAACACAAAAGCATACGGGCCTGAGATTCAGCAAGGAAGTAAAAAAAGGCATTGATTTAGGACAGGGACCAGACGTATGTAGACAGAAAGCTATACAGCCTATAGGATGATAATGTAATTTTAGGGTTTTCTAAAGGGGGTTGGAGATTTAGGGACCAGATGAGACTTGCAAGATAAGGACATGGGATGAGGATGATGAATGACACAAGATAAGGGAGACAACAGAATTTTTATGACATGGGGGAGGGGGAGAGACAAGGAACTTTATGGTCCAGGATACCAAGTTTTGTGGTATTTCAAGATAAGGGGAGACTTTAGGACTCCAGGGAATGGGCAACTCAACCTTTAGGGCACCTTTGTTTCCACATCAACACTACCTCCCCCATACCCAGAACTAGGCTGTATTCATTCCGAATATATTCTCTATGTTTTTAAATAGGGTGTCCCAAAAGTATTAATGGGGGTAGCTAGGTGGCCCAATGGGTAGAGCTTCAGATCTGGAGTCAGGCAGATCTGAGTTTGAATTCAGCCATAGATACTTTCTAGCTGTGTGATTCTGGGTAAGTTACTTAACCTCTGTTTGCGTTGGTTTCTTTATCTGTAAAATGGGGATAATAACAGCATCTACTATAGGGCTGTTGTAAGGATGAAATGAAATAATTATTGTAAAATGCTCAGTCTAGGGACGGGCACATGGTAAGCAAACATTATTATCATAACCATCAGTATTATTATAATTACTATAGTCCATTATGTTGTATATTATTAATTATATATAGGAAAACACATAATTAATACATATTAATATATTATGCATTATCCATTCACTTTCACTTGTGTCCAACTCTTCCTGACCCCATTCGGGGTTTTATTGGCAAAGATCCTGAAGTGGTTTGCCATTTCCTTCTCTAGCTCATTTCACAGATGAGGAAACTGAGGCAAACAGGGTTAAGCGACTTGCTCAGGGTCACACAACTAGTGTCTGGGGCCAGATTTGAACTCAGGAAGTTGAATCTTCCCAACTCCAAGCCAAGTGCTCTATACACTGCACCAGCTAGATGCCTAGCTATTATGTATAATAATATATAAATTAGCTATAGTTATTAATAATCATTATCATTATTGTTGATTTTAGATTAATACTGCACTTAAATTTTTGAGATACCCTTTATGTGTCCACACAGAGTCCATACTATTTTAAATTTCTTGAAGGTTGGAACTCTTTCCCTTTGTATTCATGTTCCCAACACTTAACGCCACGCTGGCACTTAGATTTAATCAGTCTTATTAAAGAATCACATTCTTGTGGCAGCTAGGTGGTACAGTGAACAGAGCACCAGCCCTAGAGTCAGGAGTTCAAATGTGGCCTCAGACACTTAACACTTACTAGCTGTGTGACCTTGGGCAAGTCATTTAACTCCAATTGCCCTGCCTTCCCTCCTCCAAAAAGCAAAAAAGAAAATGAAAAATAAAATAAAATAAGTATCTTTAAAGACTTTGTCTTCCTTTTCCTTTTAAGGTTTGCATGGCACCTAATTTAGTGCTCTTCACAACTGAATGTGCTGTTTTGTAAAGGGCTTTCCTTGGCTAGGAGCTGGCTGCTTGACCTTGTGTCCCTCAAAGAAACTGTGCTTTGTATAGTAGTTTCTCTGCAATGAAAATTCTCACCATCTGTGTGTGTGTGTGTGTGTGTGTGTGTGTGTGTGTGTGTGTGTGAGACAGAGAGAGAGAGAGAGAGAGAGAGAGAGAGAAGAGTGAGGTGGGGAGGAGATAGGAATTAGTACTATAGAAGGCAAACTGAGAAGGTGAAAAAGGAATTTTTTTTGGTCTAGACCTGTGATTTCAACTCCTGAAGTAGAAACTTCCTCTGCCAATTCTGGATAATAAATGAGCTATAACTTACTGTCTTAGGGAGATGGCCACATCTCTCTGGCATGGGCAAAGCTCATTTCCTAGTCCTTTTGACTTCAGGATTAGTCATCTAACCTTTATACCATGATATCTCTCACCATCCATTACAGCCTTTAAATATATATTATGTATTATAACATTTATATTTATTTACTCTTTGAAGGACATATACATACATCACTTTAAAAACAATAATACATCTGACTCTACATATATGTATATATGAATGTGCATATATGTGTATATGCATGTGTGTATGTATTACATGTTATATGTATATGCATGTGTGTACATGTGTATGTATATCCCTATGGAGGTTCTTTCCAGCTTGGAAATTCAAGAGCTTTTATCGGATCTAAATCAGAAAATATGTTATCTGTGTCTAGTGCCCACTTCTTTCCAATACCTCACTCCTACCCTCTCTCACCACACATTTTTTTCATTTCTCCTGAAATAATTTAAAAAATGCAATTAAGGAGAGATTTCCCTTCTCTAGAGAACAAGACAAGTAAGTAATACATGCATCACAAAGTTGGAGTGTTACATCTCTAAGGTGTTGAGGAAATATTCTATTTTTGTGTTTTCTCCATGTTGCACCATTCCATGTGAGCAGCATTGAGTGGCATGATATATCATTTTCTCTGAAAATAGAAACTTCATATAATCTGTTGTTGTTTGGAGGTGGCTTTGGATCAGAGCTCAGCATCTGTGCAAGTCCTGGGTGAAGCTTTGTTTTTCTTGGCCCTTGATAAGCCAAAACCAAATTTTGTTCCTTTAAAATATAGTTGAGACAGAAATACACTGGCAGCCTGAAACCCTGTATCTTCATTCTGGCCTCACTTTTGATTAGCAGTATCATCTTTCTGGACTCACTTTTGATCAGCTAGGGGACCTTGGGCAAACTCATTCATCTTTGGTTGTCAGTTTCTCTATCCATAAAGTAGAAATGATATTTTTCTCATGTACACATTTCTACAGAGATCCCTGAGTATAGGACTGAATTGAGTCCTTCCTGGAACATAACCCACCTTGTCCCACCCCTTACTCCCCCATCTCCAGGACTTAGCTCTCTCTCAGTTCAGTACTTAGTTCTCTTCCTTGGAGACAGGGCATATTTTTAAATGCTTTCAGTTGAGGGCTTAGAAAAAAAAAAATCACAGTAAACATTTTAA
Organism: Pseudochirops corinnae; assembly: GCA_028646515.1. NCBI lineage: Eukaryota > Metazoa > Chordata > Mammalia > Diprotodontia > Pseudocheiridae > Pseudochirops > Pseudochirops corinnae. Next base: position 248,311,142 of record CM053586.1, read on the forward strand.
AAGCCCCCACCCTTGGCCTTAGTCCCTTCCTTTACTAGGAAAGTAAACCACACATAGTCTTATGTAGCAAATTCGCTGTGCCCCATTGTAGCAGAAGGCCTTAGGGCCTCACTGCTCCAAGGCATTCCATAGGAGGCTTGTCTGCATTCTGGAGACATAGCCTCTCTCTCACAGAAGTTCAAATGATCTTTCCTGTCATTGATGAGCCCTGGTGGCCAGGGCTTCACATTTTTCTTTTCTTCTGTCCAAGCTGACCATTGAATGTGGACATCTCTCTCTAGGAAGTTGTGAGGAGAAATGAATGAGCAAAGTAGTGTGCTTTGCAAATAAATGTTAAAATGGTAATCAGTAGAACCATTTCCCTAATGTGCAGGTCTAAATGCATTGTGTTGAGTCAAGAGACTTGTTCAGTGAGCCAACTCATTAAATCCTTATGAGCCAGCCATCCTCAGAGAGCCCCTTTCACAGGCATTTTCCTTCACATTCTCTCCCAGTTCAACACTATTAGGGAAGATGTTTCTTGTACTTGTCATTTAACTACCTCACTGGGATTCAGTGAGGAATTCAGAATAAAATGCCCCAAGGTTGTGAGAGGAAGGATACAAAATAATGTTTTAATGGTAATAAGAGAGAGAGAGAGAGAGAGAGAGGAGGAGATCACCTCCCCCCACACCAAGAATTCAAGATGTGTAACTCCCCAAACCCTACTTCGCATATTCCACAAAAAAGTGGGGGCTGGGGAGGAGAGAAAGAGCAGCCCAGGTACTGAGACAAAACTCACTTAATTGAAGCTTTTGTTCTCTATGTAGAAGGTGAGAGGGAGCATGCATAATTGAAAAATACAGATAATTCCCAAAGATCATTTCCAGCTCTAGTTTTGACTTCCTCTTCCACCACAACACTTACCAAAGTTAATAATGAGTAGAATTCTTTTTCATCTTCCTTTATTTCCCTAGTCCGTATTCTAGTAGAGTGACATAGGGTCGTAGACATAAAGCCAAGAGGTTCTCGGAAACCATCTGGTCCCATCTCTTTATTTTATAGATGAGGAAACTAAGACCCAGTGGAATGACTTGTCCAAAGTCACACAAGCATTGGAGGCAGGATTAAAACCCAAGACTCCTGACTCTAGACTTAGCATTCTTTCCACTGTGCTGTTCTGCGTCTCATCATTAATTCAATTCAATGTAATTCCTTTCAACAAATGTTTACGAAACATCTTCTGTGTGCAAGGCACAGTGCGGCTACAAAGACAAAAATAAAATAAAAAATAGTGTAGTGATATAATTCTAAAGGACATCCAGAAGCCAGGGAGATAAATGACTGTGTATAATACAGACTGCATCAACAGCCCCCTAGCTAAAAGATGGTTGTCTACATGCGCCAAGCTGTTGGTTGTAACCGTTGTCAGCATTGAGATAAGCCAGTCCCTTTATTTTCTTGGCACTGTAGGTTAGATCCCCAAATGGTTAGCCATGAAAGCATTAACAAAAGGGCGTTCTGACCAAAAATGCTTTCTGTGTTCTCTAATATAACATCGATTGGACAGACAATTCTGTGGCTCATAAAATCGATAAAAATGATTACAACAGTGTAATACTCATTATTTGATATGAGGACAAGAATAAGATTTGTGGTCTCTGGGAGTTTGGCATAATGCTGTGAAGCAGGGGTCAGTCATCTTGACCCAAAGGAATAGCTTGTAGTATTTCCAATTCTTTAGGTCATGCTAAGACAGTGACACTGGGATCTTGACAAAGACAAATGGGAAGAAAAACCTCATTTGAAATAACTGGTTTCCTCCAAGCCTTTTCTACTTTGTGCTGAAAATAAGGAACAACATTGTTTTACAGCCTAGATTCCTTTCTGTATGGTCTCCATGCCCTGTTCAAAGGTGACTTTAGAATAACATCAAGAGATGAATGGGTGTTTGCTGACATGGATCTGCTGCATAAAGTTGTCGCTCCAGCTATCAGGATGTCTTTAAAGCTTCATCAGGTATGCTCCCTTGTTAACCTCTTGCATTTATGATTCTCCCTGACACCATCAATTAAAAAAAAAGAAGAGAAAAGAAAGGTGATGGTAAAAGTAGGGAGTTCCAGGATGCACCCCTGTTTCTTAAGAGAACGCATCACCTTTTTCACTCCATGGGATTTGCTATTTTATTTACTTATGTAGTTGGATTCCACCTCATAGGGTTAATTTCTCAACCCCTCCATCTACTTCTTTTTGTGCTTATGGTTGTTGTTTTTTGCTAATTGGATGTTGAATTGGGTGGTGAACTGAATTGGGGTGGATATTCCAAAACCCTATTCCAAAAGAGGCCAAAGTTATCCAGACTACACTGGGAACTGCATGTGGGTCTTAGCCAAATACCTTCCCAGTGGACAGAAGGAGTAAAAAACCACCAGTCTCATAAAATACATCCCAGATGTTGACAAAATGACACCTGCCTGGAGTCTGTGCTAGAAAGAAGGGAACAAAGGAAGAAATGTGGATTTGGTTGATCAATTCAGTGTTAAGGGGTGGGGCTCTGTTAAGCAAGTTCAGATTCTAATCAAGCCTGTGGGTGGATTTTATTTCTTCAGGACCAGTTCACATGTCTAGACGAATATGAGGATCCTGTGGTCCTTTATGAAGCCATTCAATCCTTTGAGAAAAAGGTGGTGATTTGCCATGAAGGAGATCCTGCATGGAGGAGTGCTGTCCTGTCCAACAAAGAGGAGCTTCTCACCCTGAGGCATGTGGTAGATGAAGGCACTGATGAATATAAGGTTATCATGTTACACAAAAGCTACCTGAGCTTCAAGGTGATCAAGGTACAGTAAGATTTGTTTTGAAAATCCATTTCTTATTTATGGACATGTCCAAGTTGATGCAGATTGATTGTTGATGCTATCTTGGTGAATCCATATGCCATCATACCATTTCAATAATTTGTTTCCTAGTCAACAGACTAGGGTGACAAGGTGAGTTTCCTTCATTTTCAAATATCATTTGGTACCTTTCAGTTACTAGATTGAAACCTCTTGAAGAATTGTTTTATTTTTGTATCTCCAGAACCTAAAATGGTTTGTGGCACATAGTAGGGGTTTCACAAATGTTTGTTGATTGTTTGATTAAGAAGGTACTTTTGTAAGTGACCTAGTCCATCTCTCTCTGCTTCATAGCCCATACTACATTTAGACCATATTTATCTGTGTCCATTCCAATGCTAAAGCAGTAGAGCAAGGAGGGCAAGTACCAAGCATGTGCAAGTACCAAGTACCATCACCATAAAACAAAAACCCATATTTTGTTCAGTGAAGTAGTATGAAACTGTTCTGTTAAGTGCCTGCTCCACAGGAAGGGTATGGGATGCATTTGTGTCTGTGACTAATTAATAGACTCCTGATAAATAATGAAGGTATGCTTCAAGTTGTATAGAGTAATATGAATGCATGACAAGTAAGTCAGTGTTCATGGGTTAAGCAAGAGCTTTGTAAAAGATAGGGAAATGAATCCAAAGCAATGCTTTAAAGGTGGAGAAGTTAGCAAGAAGTTAGAGAAAGGGTAGAGTCGAGATGGTAAAGTAAAGGTAGGGGCTTGCTTGACCTCTCCCCCAAACTCTTCCAAATACCTTTAAAAATGACTCCAAACAAATTTTGGAGCAATAGGATCCACAAAAAGACAGAGTCAAAAAATTTTCTAGCCCAAGACAACTTGGAAGGTCAGTAGGAAAGGTCACTTTCTCCAGAGTGAGAGAGGAGAGCAGTCCAGAACAGGCTGTGCCAGTGCAGACAGGGCCCCAGCAAACCTGGAGCAGGCCTTGGGGCAACTGAATCACTGGCAGCAGTGGCAGTTTCCAGACCTCTCAGCCCATAGACACCAAAGGCAGCTTGGAAGGTCAACAGGAAGGTCCATCACACCTGAGTGAGAGTGGAACACTGTCCAGCACAGGCCATGTCAGCATAGCCTCAGACACAGTAAACCAGAAGCAGGCCTTGGGAGTGACTGAATCAATAGTGGCAGCGGCTGTTTTCAGAGGTCTCAGCCACAGACAATAAAGGGGTCGAACTACTGGTCAGAAGGAAATTACAGGGATATCTTTGCTAGCAAGAGGCAAGACTCTGTTACCTTGCCCACACTTGGGTCTGGGTCCCACTTCTGGGTGGCAGTCCCAGGGTGAAGAGGAGCACTAGCATAGCAGAGCATGCAGCCATGTTTGGAGGAGGGATTTTCCTCATAGTGCCAGGACAGAAAAGAGTGTTTGCGGCTGCTCACAGACCAGAGCTCAGGTCAGGAGAGGAGTAAGCACCTCTCCTTAGATCATAACACCCTGGAAGAACTAAAAACATACAGGTTCCTAGAAGTATCTCTGAAAACAGCTGCACAAAAACCCTGAAGCTTGGGACAGTGCAAACTCCACACTGGAAGCAGAGCCCTACTTTAACAGAAAGATAAAAGTCAAGTAATACATTGGGGAAATGAGCAATCAATAGAAAAAAATCTCTGACTATAGAAAGTTACTCTGGTGACAAGGAAGATCAAAACATACACTCAGAAGACAACAAAGTCAAAGCTCCTACATCCAAAGCTTCCAAGAAAAAATATGAATTGATCTCAGGCCATGCAAGGGCTCAGAAAAGGATTCTGAAAATCCAGTAAGAGCAGTGAATGAAAAAATTGGGAAGAGAAACGAAAGTGATGTAAGAAAATCATGAAAAATGAGTCAATAGCTTGGTAAAGGAGACAGAAAAAAAATACTGAAGAAAATAACACCTTAAAAAACAGACTAGGTCAAATGGTAAAAGAGGTCCAAAAAGCCAATGAGGAGAAGAATATCTTAAAAACTAAATTGGCCAATGGAAAAGGAGATCCAAAATCTCACTGAAAAAAATAATCCCTTAAAAATTAGAATGGAAGGACAGGTAGGTGGCACAGTGGATAGAGCACTGGCTCTGGAGTCAGGAGGACCTGACTTCAAATCCAACCTCAGACACTTAACGCTTACTAGCTGTGTGATCTTGGGCAAGTCACTTAACCCCAATTGCCCTGCCTTTCCCCCTCCAAAAAGACCAAAAAAAAAAATGAGAATGGAGCCAATGGAAGCTAATGACTTCATGATAAATCAAGAAACAATAAAACAAAGCCAAAAGAATGAAAAAAATAGAAGACAGTGTAAAATATCTCACTGAAAAACAACTCACCTGGAAAATAGATCTAAGAGAGGTAATTTTAAAATTATTGGACTACCTGAAAGTCATGATCAAAAAAAGAACCTAGACCATAGGTAGAGAACCTGTGCCCTTAAGGCCACATGTGGCCTTCTAAATCCTTAAGTGTGGCCTTTTGACTGAATTCAAATTTTAAAGAACAAAGGCCATACTTAAGAATTTAGAAGGCTACATGTGGCCTTAAGGGCACAGGTTCCCCACCCCTGGCCTAGATATCATCTTTCAAGAAATTATTAAAGAAAACTGCCCTGATGGTCTAGAACCAGAGGGTAAAATAGAAATTAAAAGAATCCACTGATCACCTCCTGAAAGAGATCCCAAAATAAAAACTGCCAGGAATATTATTGCCAAATTCCAGAGTTCCCAGATCAAGAAGAAAATATTGCCAGTTGCCAGAAAGAAACAATTCAAGTATCATGAAACCACAATCAGGATAACACAAGATTTAGCAGCTTGTAGATTAAAGGAATGGAGCGTTTGGGATATGATATTCCAGAGGGCAAGGGAGCTAGGATTAAAATCAAGAATCGCTACTCAGCAAAACTGAGTATAATCTTTCAGGGAAAAAATGGATGTTCAATGAGATAGAGGACTTTCAAGCATTCTTGATGAAAAGACCAGAGCTGGATAGAAAATTTGACTCTCAAATACAAGACTCAAGAGAAGCACAGAAAGGGAAACAGGAAAGGGAATTCAAAGGGACATAATAATTCTAAACTGTTTACATTTCTGCAAGGAAAGATGATATTTGTAACTCGTAAGACTTTTCTCATTACTAGGTTTAGTTAGAAAGAGCATATATAGACAAAGGGCATAGGTGTGAGTTGAATATGAAGAGATGATATCTAAAAAATAAAATTAAGGGGTAAAAGAGGAATGTACTGGGAAAGGTAGAACGGGGTAAATTATCTTACATGAAAGAGGAAAGAAAAAGCTTTTACAGTGAAGAGGAAGAGGGGGAAGTGAGGGAACCCTACTCTCATCAGAGTTGGCTCAAAGAACGAATAATATATACACACAGAATAATATACACACACGTATAGAAATCTTTTACTCTATAAGAAAGTAGAAGGGGAAGAGGATAAGAAAATGGGAGGAGTAATAGAAGGGAGCA
>CM053586.1:248317971-248338015 GCA_028646515.1 Pseudochirops corinnae
AACTTATCAGCGTGTGTAAATCTCAGCAACTGGTTTAATTTTTGCCTGTATTACCTCCTGTACTCCTTTCTATACCTTTAGAAATGTTTCAATGGTGTCTCCTCTTCCCCCCCCCCCCAACCCCCTTTTGGATTTATCATCACTATCTCCCAACTTTTCCCCACCGACAATTAAAAACAGAGTGATAAAAGGCTTATAACAATTAAGCACCATTAAGTAAATAAATCCATACAGTAGCCATATCTAAAAATGCATGCTGCATCTTCTTTCAGAAAGTGAGTAACATGCATTATCCTAGGTTCTTGAGAGATGTATAGCTCATTAGCTAGCAGTAATTGAATTCAGACATTTCAAGTCAAGATGTTTGTCCTCTTTTGATCAACACTGTACTGGCTCCTTGATCTTTCAGATTCATTTTTTTTCCGCCTGTGTGACCCTGGGCAAGTCACTTAATCTTTTTTGACTCAGTTTCTCCATCTGTAAAATACAAATAGTAGCACCTACTCCCAGGATTATTGTGAAGATTAAATGAGATTATACTTGTAAAGCACTTTGCAAACCTTAAATACTTCATAAATGCTAACTCTAGCTACTATCATTATCTATGATGTCAAGGGCAGGGACTTTATTAAGTCACCCCAAACTATATCCCTCCCCCAGTAGTGTCAATCTCAAACAGAAGCAGGAGAGACTAAATCATATATAAGGATCCCTGCGGGCTGCATATTGACTTACTCACACATGTTTATAGATTTCTTTTTCATTAAGTTATTTATTTCATCGAATATTTCCCAAGTACATTTTACCCTCAGAAGTATTGTGAGCCCACATGTGGCCTGCTGGCCACATGTTTGACACTCCTGCCTAATCTCATAGTCACTTTCTATGACCTTAACTTCTTCTTCAGGAAACATTTTTTCAAGATAACCATAATCATGTCCCCTTTCCCCCATTCCACTTTTATACATTTTGACATTTTTCCTCCAAGGGAAAGATTCCAAAACAGCATATATTTTCTATACCTTTCTTAAATTTCTAACTCATGGCTCTTAGTGCCCCAGGCGACTTTCTAAGGCTATAATTTATAAATGAGTTGCTGATCTGTATGGAGGCAGAAATTTCTTCACACTCGGAATTCCCTACACTGATAGGCTCATAGTTTTAGATGAAAACAAAAAAAAAAAAAACCAATAAATCCTATGGCTCAAAATATCAGCTTGGGATTCACATGAACTGGTTCAGTCTTGAAGGTTTCCTAACAATAGCTCAACAATAGTTTGTGCCTCCACTTAAAGTTTACTTTGGGAACATCAGAATTTATCTCATTATTGCCTAAAAGGTTTCTTGCCTTCCAGAAAATGCAAAGGATCCGTAAATGGTCAGTAAAACTACCCCTTTGAAGTGGATGTCCACCTTTCCAAATAAGTCATATAATTCTTCATTCTTAGAGCAATGTCTTGGCTCCTGTACTGAACAAGAGAATTTTACTAAAGGTCGCTAGAAAGTCAAACAACACCCCTACCCACTAGTAGATCTCCACTTTCTCATGGGTCACATGCTATCTTTGCTAGAGGATAGAGCTAGCCTAAATGGGAACCCCCAGAAGGTAAAGAACTTAGGGGCTGCTAGGGAGTTGAGCTCCCCAATTTTAGTGTGCCAACCTTCCCCCAAAGACCTGCACAATCCATGTGACTTATAAAATTGTCCCAGATGAGGTCCCAACAAGGGACAAATTCCAGGTTGGCTTTTCCAGATCCAGGGGCTGGGCTCTGGTTAAAACCTTCCCTAGTCACTGTTTCATCTATGTACTGCTTTAGTTATCATACCATTGGTACTCTGGTCCTCTTTCTGAGTGTGTGTGTGTGTGTGTGTGTGTGTGTGTGTGTGTGTGTGTGTGTGTGTATGTATTGAGTCATGAATTTGAGTCAGGGCTAGAACAAAGAGCCTCATCAGTGGACCAAGGAAAACACAGGGAAAGGATATTTCACATGCTGTCTAGGCGATTCTTACCTTGTTGAGAAAGTAAACAAGTGAGGATGGACTTATCCACACCAGACTGACTACTGTTTCAGACAGACATATATGTAAAATGGCACTGAGAAATGTCCTACTAGCCTGAACAAGAATGAAGGCAGCACAAACTGCCTATTATTTTTGTTTGTTTAATGGGGCCTTTCCAAGGTGAAACCAATTAATGAATTTAATGTATTTAAAGATTTTGGATTCCTCTAAGGTCTTTTCAAATGCATTTTCAATCCAAGGGGGCAGTCACCACATAACATAAATGCTCATGTTGCATATAATAGCATAGATATTGAGATGTTGGTAACATTTCAAGGTCTTACCTATTTTTTATTATTATCACTGGCAACTACTGATGATATATTTTGTAGACCAAAGGAAATGTCCAAATTGGGAATGGCTGCTCCACCCATAACAGAACTGGGAATAGGCTCCAGCTCTCTGTATTTCCAGCCCAGAGCTCTAAACCCTAAACTCAATCATAAAACCCTTCTCAACTGTCCACTTGTGAAAAATATTAGTACCTTGATGTAATATCGAATGAGGATCCTTCGGAGATCAAAGACCTGTAGCATGGTGGCCGCATTATTGTCAATGATGTTGTATCCTTCCAGGATGTACTGAGTTCGAGTGATTTCCCAAGTCAGCCAACGTAGGTTGAAAGCTGCATTGCAGGACAACAGGTGGGGCAGGTGACCTGGCTTACAGCAGCAGCAGCTACGGTCATCCTCATCACCTTCCATGATTGCTTCCACCTCTCTCTGCTGGCAGTATGTCCCTGGTGGATTTCCAAAAGCAGATTAGGATGAAGGTTACCAAAGGAATTAATATAGAACTCACTGCAAGTTTTTTATATATAAAAATACTGATAAGTAATGTGGCACAGTAGAAACCTGTTGAATCTGGCATACCAAGGCCTTGGTTTGAAATCCTTACCTCACCTTCAGTAGCTTTGACCATAGGCAAGTCACTTATTCTATTTAATTTTCAGTTTCCTCATCTATAAAATGGAGACAATGTTTGTACTACCTGTCTCACTAGGCTGATATGGGGGAGAATGCTTTGTAAGCCTGAATACACTGTATAAATGTGAATTATTATTAAGAGGATAGAAAAATGGATTGATAGAGAGGAGCTACAGGTTCTTTTGTTGACTTTTCAAAAACTCCTTTGATGATACAGAATAAGTCACCTTTCTCTGTTAAAGTGGGAGGATATTACTAGCTCACAAGGATATTGTGGGGAATTCGTATACAAAAGCCAAGATGTGTACAGTCTGTGAGGGAAAAGAAAATAAGCAAGCTTTGGAACTTTTCCAGAAATTTAAGAAGGGTTGTGAGGAACAGAGTGGCACATAGGGAATTGTAAGAGGTTCCATGAGAAAGTGGGGAAGGAAGATGTCTAATATACAGAGAGGCTAGTTTTGGGTGGTCCAGAATTTAACCTCTTACCCCATAAAGAGAAAGCAATGTGATGGAGGTGATGAGTATCTAAACAAGGGTGACCTCAGAGAATGCAAATGTAAGCTCTAAAAAGGCCAGGCCAGGAGTCAGATTCCAGGAGGTTAAGGAGTGAAGGACTGGTGAGGAAATGGAGGTGAGAGGTGCAGATTATGCCTTTGAGAGATTTCATGGTGAAAGAAAGCAGAGAATTAGAGTGGAAGAAGAGACAGCAAAATTAAACAAAGGTTTTTCTTTTAAGATAGAATAGACTTATGTATGTTTGAGGCAACCAGGTGGTACAGTACATAGAGTGTTGGACTTTGAATACAGAAGACATAAGTTCAAATCCTCCCTTAGGTACTTATAGTATGACCCTAGGAAATTCATTTAACCTGCCTGCCTCCATTTTCTCATCTGCAAAATGGGGATAATTACAGTACCTTCCTCACAATGTTGTTGTGAGATAATATGTATAAAGAATTTGCATACCTTAAAGTTCTTTATAAAAGATAGCTAAGCAAGGTTGCTGAAGTGGTTAGAAGAGATGGTATCCAGAGCACAAGTGGAGTAAAAGAGGAAGAATATGAAAAGAGGGTAGATTCAGAGAGCACAGGATAATTAATTAAAAGCTAGAAAGGACCCCAGAGCACAGCGATTCCAGCTGCCTCATTTTACAGAAAAAGAAACTGATTTCAAGTCCATTGCCCTATTCATCACACCACACTGCCTCAGAGCTGATGGTGACGCTTCTATAGAGTAGAAGGGAAAGTTTTGCAATGACATATGTAGTGGGGAAAGTTTAATACAGAAAGTCTAAGAGAGTTGACCTGAGGAAAGCTTGGGAGTGTACTAAGACACACTAGAGAGAAGGAAGCTGTATTATTAAGTCACTTAGTAGGATTCACAGGGAGGCACCTGACAAGTTCTAAGCATGATTTTGGTTTTAAAATAAATGATATGGATAGGACACTCCATTTCTGAGACCTACTACATAGAATAGTGAGTGACATATTACATATTCCCTTAGCATTTTAAAGAGAGTAAGTGGACTGGAAAGGAGATGAAATCCATCAGAAGAATAAAGCAAAGAGGCCCATCTAGTTTACTGAGGTAGGGATTGGCAACAAACCTTGCTAGGAAACAAGCAGCAGAATTAAGGTGTTGCCCTATACTACACATGCAGGCAATTAGGGGAAGGTAATGTATGAGCTGAGTTCTCATAGCATACATACATAAATGATATTCAGATACCAGGCAAAGGAAGATCACAAATGTATAACACTGACAAGATACAAAACCCAGGAAATAAATGAAGGAAAATCACTGATAATAAATCATGGGATCTGGAGGTGGAAGTGACCCTCACACACACACATATACATGTATGAACATATGTACATGTATACACAGACATATGTATATATACATGAACATACAGAAATGTGTATATATGTATTGTTTATGTATATATATATATGCATGTGTGTGCATCTATATCTATCTCAACTCCCTCTTTTTCCACATAAAGAAACTGTTATTCAAAGAAGTAATATGACTTTTCCAAGGTCATTAAGGTATTAACAGCCATGATGGAACCTAATCCTTCTCTCTTTAAATTCAAAGCTCTTAACTGTGCAGAGAAAAAGGGAAATTGAATGACTGTAATACGTATAACCAAGGGCAGAATTCAAAGCCCGTGTTTTCTATTACCTTCATTCCAGACCCTACTGCTTTGGGACTTAGCCTAGACTTTGGCTTCAAGGCCACATATGACCCTCTAAGTCCTCAAGTTCACCCCTTTGACTAAATCCAAACCTCATAATTGTTCTGCCTAGGGGCAGCTAGGTGGTACAGTGGATAGAGTCTGGAGTCATGAAGACCTGAGTTCAACTCTGGCCTCAAATATTTACTAGCTGTGTGACTCTGGGCATGTTGTTTAACTTCTGTTTGCCTTAGTTCCCTCATCTGTTAAATAGGCATAATAAGAGCACTGACCTCTCAGGGTTGTTGTGAAGATCAAATAATGCTAACAAAGTGCTTAGCACAGTGCCTGTCACACAGTAGGCGTACATAAATGTCAGTCGTCATCATTATCACCATCACCACCATCATCATCACCATCACCATCATCATCATCATCAGGAACAATCCCAAGAACAACTTCCTAACACACCTGATTTGCAGATGATTTCATTGAGACACATTAAAGAGAAACACTCTTTACAAGGAAGAAGACCAATAGAATTCTCAGCATTGTGTTATCTAGGAGCAGAAGTGTGTAGGAAGCTTCTAGTCTTATAGGAATTAACTCACTTGTTTATATAACACAATTCAAAAACCCTAATTTCTCTCCTACTCTTCTCTCTACCTCCTCCATCCAAATTGCAGCAGTTGTTATATAATGCTGCTGAAAATAGTTTTTTTCTCTCACATCAAATAAACATTCATTGTCTCACATGGTGGGGGGGGGGGGCAGGGAAAGTGGGAGGAGGGGCACAGTTCCAAAGTGGCTGAGTAAAACACACAGTTAACACAACAGACTGTGATGAGAACAAACAGACATTTTTACATTAATTAAATGGCAGCAGAAATAACAAATTTTGCCATGAAGAGGGGCACCCGCTCGCTCGATAGCCAGACAGCCATCACAGCTCAGAGGAGTCTGCATGCAGGATTCAAGCTGCTTCCTTTAGAGAACAAAAGGAAAAAAAAAACAAAACAATAAAACCAAAACCAAAACCAAAAAATGGTCCTTCAATCACACCTAGGCTTCAAGATCCAAAAGTAAATAAATTTGGAGGCAATGGAGTAGAATCCATTTTGAGAAAAAAAATAATCCCACCTTGGTGCAGAGCAAGAGTGTTCAGTGAGAGGCCTCGTAGGGGAGAGAGTTAAGATTTAGCAAAAGGAGGCCTGAGTTTGAATCCCAGTTCTGTTACTTTTTCTCTTCTGTACAATGGAGATAATAATTACCTATGCTACCTAACTTGAAGCTTGTAAAGGAAACAACCTTATTCAAACCTTATAACATCATACAGACACGAGATATTGGCCTTTACTAACTTGCCTCAGGAAGCAGCTATGTAATGGTATCAGTGTTGCCCTCTGCAAAATACCCACAATGCTAATAGGGTGATGAAAGACAACGAGAAGAATATTACTGAGCTCAAAGACTTTCACTGGTTCCTTATTTCCTGCTATACAGAATTCTTTCACTTTTTACAGTCTTGCATATCGCTGATCTACTCCTTTGACATGACCTAAAAGCCGTTTGTTTTATACTTCTTGAAGCTTTGAACCATGTTCTCTATTGGTGAAAACAAATAACTGTAGTTATACAGAGTGGATTAGAAAAATTGAACTGTTTTCCACCATTCTTCTTTTTGACACAGTTCTCACGGTTTATTATTGACAAAAGCTAGAACCAGATATCCTTTTGGTACATCAAAATTCCAAGTAATCCAAACAAACTCATCATATCTCACCCTTAACCTATCCTTCCTCCCAAATGTTCTACTTGTTGTTGATGGTACCCCATGCCTCCAGTAATTCAAGACTGAAATCTTGGAGTCATCTTTGTCTTTTCCATTCTTACCCTTGTACATCTAATCCTGTTGCTAAATCCCATGACTCCACCCTCCACAATATGTTGTGTTCCTCTCTGGCCCTTTCTAATCCCCTGTCCTCTAAGGCAGGCCCTCGAACTGAGTCAAATCCACAAGGGTATGTTAAGTGCCTCCTATATGGTAAGTATTGTGCTAATCAATGGGATATAAAAAAAGCAAAAAAATAATCCTTGTTCTCAAGGCACTCACAGGGTAATGAGGGAGACATCCTTCAAACAATTACATACAAAGAAAGTATCTACTGCATAAATTGGTGATAATCAGCAAGGAAAGGCACAAGCATTAAGGAGAACTGGGTAAAGACTTTTTGTAGAAGTTCATTTTCAGTTGTGACTTGCAGCAAGCCAAGGAAGCCTGGAGTTGAGATGAGGAGGTAGAAAATTACAGGCATGTGGGAATCTCAGTGAAAATGCACTCATTTGGGAGAAGGAATATCTTGTAAGAGGAACAGCAAGGACACCAGTGTTACTGGATCACAGAGTATTCATGACCCCATTTGGGGTTTTCTTGGCAAAGATACTGGAATAGTTTGCCATATCCTTCTCCAGCTTATTTTACAGATGAAGAAACTGAGACAAATAGGGTTAACTGACTTGCCCAGGGTCTTAGAGCTAGTTAGTATCTGTGGCTGAATTTGAACTCAGGTCCTCCTGACTCCAAGACCAGTACTCTGTCCACTGTGTCATCTAGATGGTTCAATGACCTCTTTTGTAAAAATAAAAATGCCTATCTCCCAAAAAACCTTATTACTTCTCACCTGGACAGTTAGGATAGTGGTCTTTCTAATTTCAACTTCTTCCCAAACAATCTTTCATTAGAAATCACATTAGTAATTCACTAGTAATCACATACATCTGACTTTCTTCCTACTCAAAAACCTTAGATGACTCCCTATAAAGTACAGGATGAAAAAACCAATAACAGCAACAACAACTATTTTCTTTTCTAGGCATTCAAGGATCTCTATAATCTGGCTCCAGGCTTACTCTCCACCAATTAGTATCATGAATTCTAAGATCCAACCAAACCGTACGACTGACTGTTTCTTCCATTTGCCTCACATCTTGTATTTCTGTGGGTTTGTACAGGCCATTGCACGTACCCCAAAGGGTCTTGAACATTTCCAGTCATTGATATCCTTTCTTGTCTTCCAGATCTAGCTCTGGTGCTCTTTGCCATCAAAGGCCTCTCATGCCAGGAAGCCCATGAACCTTCCCTAACTCTCCCAGCGAGAAGTAGGATCTATTTGCCCAGTCCCTCCTTCCTCTCTATTTGACTGTACATGAGGATCACATTCTAGCTTATAATAATTATTTTCACAGTGTCTTATCCCATCACTAGCTTGGATGACAAGTCTTCTGAGGGCCAGCATAGCTAAATCCATGCACAGTCATTAGCAGGTTGGTTACAGATGAGGTTTTTAGCCTTATACATTATCAAAGACTGCCAAATCCTAGAGGGACCAGAAGTGGAGGGAATACCCAAACTGATGAAATTATAGATCTGTGGAATGAAGTATTGAATTAGGTCTTTCCTTATTACTAAATTTTAAGCTCTATGGGGGACTGAGTCTATGCCATTTTTCTTTTTATGTATTCCCAGTGATATACATGTTCTTAACTCATAAATATGATTTAAAGATACATAGAACTTCCAGTATAGAAACTTTCTCCATCAATGCAGATCTGTAACTTATAAGCTTGGAGAGTTTCCTAGGGTACCAGGAGGCTAAGTAAATTTCCTAGTCACATAGCCAGTATGTGGCAAAGGTAGGGTTTGAATCCATATCTGTCTAGCTACAAGGCCTAGCCCCCTATCCACTATTCTATGTGGCCTCTCAACTTGTCGCTAAGAGATATGAAACAGATTTGAAAAGTTGTTTACCTAGAAGAAAAAAATGCATGACAAATTAAACTGAATTACCTGTTAACAGCCAATCTGGTGCCATATTTTCTACCATATTCCCAGGTATTTCAATTTCTTGAACAGCCTAAAGGCAGTGATCTATTATACATATCACATCCTTTGTAGAACATGTGTTATTGGCAAATCCCCTAAAGACAGAATTATTGGGATGCTATCCAGACATTCTAAACAGGTCTGGAAAGCATTCCCCCAAAGAGGTTTTATGTTTTCTCTTGTTTGAAGTGTAACTAGCTATCTCCTAGTTGAGCTAACACCTCATAAGAAATGTCTTCAGTAGTCACTGTTGTGTGCAAGGGTTTTTGAAGATCACTATGTAAAAGAAAATCACTTTCAGAATGTAATCCAAATCCAGCCCCAAACCTTTATCTCTACTGGTTTATCTAAGAGGAGTCAAAGCCCTCTGTTAATGTAGGGATAGATTCCTCTGCCAACATTTGGGATCTTTACAAAGTCTCATTTTAAAAACCTCTACACTGGCTGAACAATCTGTTAACATTGTTATTCAGTTGTTTTTGAATTCTATCCAACTCTTCATGACCCCATATGGGATTTTCTTGGCAAAGATATTGGAGTGGTTTGCAATTTCCTTCTCCAGCTCATTTTACAGATGAAGAAACTGAGGCAAAAAGGATTAAATGACTTCCCCAGGGTCACACAACTATTAAGTGTCTGAGACCAGATTTGAACTCAGGAGGATGACTTTTCCTGACTCCAGGCCTGCTGCCATATCTACTGTGCCACCTAGCTGCCCCTCTGCTGACCCTAATATTATTCTACTTTTGATCTCCTGAATTCTAGTCCTTTCCCTCTGCTAGTTACCTCCAATTTATTCTGTATATAGTTGTTTCCAGGTTGTCTTCCCTATTGAACTATGAACTTCTCAAAAGCAGAGATATTTTCATTTTGTTTTGTTTTTATCTAGGCCTTTCTTTGTATCCTCAGTGCTTGGCACAAAGTGCCTTGGCCCATAGTAGGTACTTAATAAACACTTGTTGACTGACATTCTCCAATACATAAAAGAACTTTCAGAAGTCCTAAGCATGTATTTTTCTTATTTTTGAGAAAGTGAAAAAAATAGTGAAATGAGAAAGCCAATTCTTACCATGGATAAAGAATTTTGAAGAGAAAAGGAGATTTTTTTCCCTACTGAATATTTCAAAAATCTCTATATCTACCAATATTAAGATGGGAGTTAATGAGGCTTCTGAACAAAGGCTTATAAGCCAGAGAAAAGGTTTATCTGATTTATATTGTGTAAAGTTAGCCTCCCAAGCTGAAAATTGAAAAAAGGGAACCAGTCTCTGTTTCCCAGAGATGCTGTCAGGATGCATTATCTGTATCTCCAAATTCAGCCTGACTTTTAGTACATTCCACAGGCAATAGAGGGCTGGTAGAAAATAAAATGGGGCTACTAAACTTTGGGTTATTTGGCTTCATGAACTAATGATGCAAAGAGTTCTGAGCTTCTTGGAGAAAATGGCATTTCTTTTGTCAAAGTAATTTATACTATGGTATATTGTGAAAAATATTTAAACTGTGACTTTTTCAATCTAAAAACTGACAACACATACACAAGATACCATCACATGGACAGCTAAGAAAGTAGCAAATAAAACAGATCAATAAGATTCATTACTAGCCCAATCCATACTTTCTATCTCCCGTACACATTCTTCATTCACTACATCTTCATTATATTTGAGAGATTTCTATCAAATATAAAGACACTCCTATCCATTTTAAATCTTGTCTGCCAAGAAACAACCTCAGAACAGTTTTAATCCCTCTGGTACAGGCCCTAAGGGAAAAGGAAAGCTCCAGGGAGTTGAACACTGCAAAAAAAATACCACCACCATGTCTACTAAACAATATAAATTATGTTGACTTGGCTTTTTGTCCTTTCTCCAGAGCAGACTGAGTCACATGTGGTGTACTTGGTCAGAAACATTAGAGTCTTATTTGGACACATTCTTTTAAAAAATATATATGTGTGTATGTTTTATATGTGTGTATATATATTATATTTGTGTACACACACACATATACACACACATACATACATAGAGAAATGTAGAAACCGGGGATCATAGAATTTAGGAGATTTCTTATACAGTAGAAAGTTTATTGGTTTGAGAGGTCACAAGACCTAGTTTTGAGTCTTGGTTCTAATTTTAACAAGCTATATGATTCTAGATAAGTCACTTAAACTTCCTAAGCTTCAGTTTCTTCATCTGTAAAATAGGAATTATAACATTCACACACTACCTACCATCTAGGCATATTATGTGAAAAAAAATGTTTTATGAACCTAAAAGTATTGTATACATAGGTTAATAGATTTTTATAGATCTATGGCTGTAAGGTACCTCAGAGGCCATCTGGTTCAAACTTTTCTTAAAGGCTATGGCAAGAGAATTAAGTTTTGTAAAATCCTATCAAACTCAAAAGACTTCAAATATCAGCCTGATGAACTGACCAGCTAAGTTGGGAGAAAAGCATTCCCAGAAGGATGTCCACCCATCGAGTGGTTTCTTGTTCAGTCACCACATTTCATGGAAATCTTTACCAAGACATTTCTGAATTATAATTTGTAAAGGTTATTTTCCTCTTTATTGATAGAACCAGAGATCCTTGGAGTATTAAAATAATAGTTAATGTTACTATAACAATGAAGACAGTTGTCCCAACCCAACCTAAAGTACAGGGCCTATTGTTGGTCTGACATTCCACCCTGAGGATTATAGTCAACCTGAACTTCTATAAGCAGAAAACCTTGCTTATTCAGAATCAGGCTAGTTTTATTGAGGAATGGTGCTTCATTGATGAGCAAATGATCATTTTTTTTTATCCTCCCCCAAGGTCCACTTATGATGAATTCCATTTCTTAAAGGTTAAATGATAATATCTGTATTTTCCCACCAGACTCATTAAATTCATTATGTTAAATCTATCATTCTGGTCTAGGATGGGAGAAAAAAGGGAAATTTCTTTCTTCCTAAGGTAAAAAAAATCTTTGAAGAATCTAACAATTAGAGCTGTCCAACAATGAGACAGTTTGCATTGAGAGGATAGTTTGACTAGAAAATTCTATCACTATAGTTAACAGATTTGCTAAGCATATATATATATATATATAAATACATATATATACATACCTATATGTTTATGCATGTGTATACTGCATGCATTTACATACATATTTATATAACTATATGTGTGTACATACATATATACATACACATACATGGGAGAGAGAGAGAGAGAGAGAATTTTTTAAGTGCTTACTATGCCAAACAAGGAAGTTATATTCTAATCAGGAGAGACAACCCATAAAAAGGAAACTGGACAGGGGAAGGGATATAGGGTAGATATGGCAGAGAAATAACATGTAGGCCTGGTTCTGGAAAAAATGTCAAAAATTCACCTATCAAGACACAGACATCCAGGAGACAGAGTCCAAGGGCATGAGAGTGAGAGCCAGAGTGTAGGTATCTTTGTGTGGAGATGGCAGGGAAGTGTCATGGAGGCCCGGTTATCTTTCCTACAACCTGACTTTCATGCTACAAGGCTAAAGATTAGTATAACAAGAGAAAGTATTATTTTTTTTTCCTTCTGGGTAAGCAACTGCTTCCCAAATTTGCTTCAAGTTGAGAGGCCACATAGTATAGTAGATCAAGGGAGTCTTGGAGTCAGGAAACTCCAGGTTTAAGTCCTGTTTCTGATTACATATCTAGCTATCTGACTATGAGTGAGTTGTTTGACTTCTTTGTACCCTAGACAACTCTCTAAGTCTGTAAATTGCATGGAGTTATTGATCTGAATTAGTGAAGGTAGTTTCTACATTGGGAGTTTCCCATGATGACAAAATCACAGATTTGTTCCTCTGCCCTACTATTAATCCCAAAATACTCTTTATTAACTATTTTACAATCTGTCTCAGTCCACTGTAATGTCCACTTCACTTAACCAGACCAAAATGCCAACCTAGATATTTGGTTAGACAACCTCTAAATTGATATAGAATTGTTAGAGGCCGTTAAACAAACCCATATTCAAGGTTAGGCTACTCATAAGTAGCCAGATACTTGTCAGTGGCCTCTGGGACTTGCCATGAATTCTTAAGGAGCAGAAGGAGCTGTCATGGCCTGCTATCTCTGGAAACTTTGACTAGAGACATGGTGTGAGGAAACCGCTTTATAGATTTATTTCATAGCCTTGTTTAACAGTTTCCATGTGTTTTTCAAAGTTTTCTCCTGCTATAGTCATCTTCAATCTTGTGATGTAACTTGGATTTGTGCTTGGAAAAAGGATAAAGTTCCATTTAAAAGTAGTCAGGCTATAAAAATTTACTGAATCCACTTATCACTATATGCACATTTTAAGGAAATTCCAGCTAAGAAGGAGAAGGAATAGATCTCTTAAAAGAGAAGGAAAAATAAAGAAAGGAAATATGGGAAGGACAGGGAGCTAGAAATCTAGTGTCTGGCAAAAAGAGAGTCGCCCAGTTTCACACGGCTGGCAAAGAGACACTGCTTCAGAATACCAGTCTAGGAGTCAGATGACCTTGACTCTAACCTCTAATCTACCACTGATTTACTGAGTGACTTTAGGGAAATCAATGAACCTCTGTGGGCTTCAGGTTAATCCTATGTACAATGAAAGGCCTGAATTGGAGTGTAAGAACTCTGAGGGCTTGTCAGAGGATCTTGTCTTCTGATGTTATCACTTAGACATATAGAACCTTGCCTAGCTTGGCAGAATATACATACTACACGGAAATTAAAATAATCACTTAAAACCAGGGCTGAGAGCAGATTCTTTTCTTTCTGTTTCCTCGCTATAGTCTACTTGCACTGCTGTAGGGACCCATCTAACAGTTTCTAAACTTGAACCATTGCCTATCTATTCCCTACCGTTTCCCCAGATCAAACCTGTGACCATCATATTCAGTTACTTCTTTGCCCCATTATGCTAATTTGACTTCTGAACACTGATTCTGTGTGAGAATAATGATGAAGATGATGATGATGCTAATGATGAAAAGGAAGCTTTTGGAAAATGAAGTGGATTTTTTTCAGTGAAATATAAAGCAAGGTTCTCAGCTGAGAGGGTGAGGAGAGGGAAGCTAAGAAAGTTTTGAGGAAGGATAAACAGGTTGCAAAAAAAGCAAAAAAGTAATGAGTAGGGTAGAGTCAATTAAAAAGATTGCTTTGCTGCACTGAAGGCCCAGGTGAGATTATATAACATACATTTATAGTACATCCAGTCAGCATGGTTTCATGATTTTCTCCAGCTTTATTTGGCATCATGTGAATAGGGACAATGACAGCTTTGTCCAGGCAGACATAACTTTTGGGAGTCCCTGTGCTAGCGAGAGATGTATGTTTCCTGTGATAAGCCCTGCCTGGTGCCTTTGGACCTTTCCTTTTCACTTACGAGATCTGATTAACCCCAGAGTGTTACTCAAATCCTGGTTGTGACAGATTTGAACACTACCAATTTCCACTATGTGATCCTGATGAAATGAGGACTTTCTTTTATCTCTTGTTTTGTCAATCAGACTTGAGGGAAGTCTTTTCTGTTTCTATGCATGTCCCTTATTGGCCAGAATAACACTGTACACCATTAACAGGTACTCAATAAATATCTGTCGAGCTGCTTTTGTCCCTCTTGCTATATTCACGTTTCTCCTAATTACATCTCTTCCAGTATCTTCTGTCTTTTTGGCCCCTTCCTCGCTCCTGAGGTAGTTTATCTCAGGTCGTGTTTTCCCAGTTGTTCTCTTTGCTATTAAGCATTTCCCTTCTCTGCTGACAGTGCTGGTCATCCTGGTTCTTTAGCCTCCCTCTATAGGAGAGTTAACCCATCTACCTGCTCTAACTAGCTGACTGAAGGAGATCAGAAATGCCTGAACTGATAATCAACGCCCCCTGCTCTATTCTTCTGCTCCCACTTACACAAATGAATGACGTTCTAATGGGATGCCAAAATCCAAGAGATTCAATTTCCTTTGAGCAACTTTGAACCTGGTGCCCCTTACATCACTGCCCTCCTTGTGGAGTTCATTATTTGTTACCCTGACTTAGATTTAAAGCCAATTATTAAACTGTCAAATCTTGAATGGCTTCTTTAAAAAGCTCATAACGTTTGGTAGCTGGAAGAATTACTCATACAGTCTCAACATGAAAAGACCATTGGAGTCCTGTAACTCACTGCAGCCCAGTTCTTTGACTGTACAAAAGGAGCAAGGGTGTTCCTATTCTGGCTCCTTCACTATGACCAGGCTAAAAGAAAAAGGAAAGTAGAAAAAACTGGCTCCTTCAATGAAATTTGTCTTCTACTTGTGCTATCTCAGCAGTATCCACATTAATCATTCACTTCAATACCCTCAAGATAAATAGGGTTGCTTTAGATTCAGACTTCCATGCTGAATTATTAGCAACACCCAACACAGAGAAGAAATCAGACAGTTTTGACTCCTGTGAATTCATCCCTTGTGGGATGTTTTTTCTTTGAATGAAGGCAAACTGTACTTTTACTCGCTCACCCTCTAATTTCCTGCCACCCTTGAGCTGATGAAATTAGTGACTAGGGGCAGAATACAAGGAGGCATTCTTAACCCAGTTTACCTGCATTAGGTAGACAGGTGTAAAATCACAGGGTTGTACATCTTCTATAGGGGTGGGGATCACAAGATGGCTTAAAAAAGAGAATTAAATTTTTTAAATTAAACAAACAAAATTTTCTTAATTAAACAAGGTTCATACTCAGAGCACAGGTTAGATGCAATAGAAAAAATTTTGGATTGTGAAGTCAGTCATCCCTCCTTTCTCTCAATGTTCAACTTCTTATCAATTGGTTCCTTCCTTACTGTCTTCAAACATTCTCGTCTTCACCATCCTCAAACAAACCTTCAGTGGATGCTTCCATTCTCCCAAGCTATCATCCTAGATTTCCTCTTTTATGAACCAAACTCCTTGAAAATTTAACAACACTTGCTCCATCTTTTCTCCTCTCACTCATTTCTTTGCCCTTTGAGATGTCTTCTGTTCTCATCCCTTAACTGAAGTTACCTACAACCTCTTAATTATCAAATCTAATAGTATTTTCTCAGTCCAATTTTTCTCAACCTGTTGGTTGCAATTGACACTGTAGGCACTGTTGGTGGCTAGGCAGCAGCCCGGTGGCCAGAGGGCAGAACTTGGACTCAGGAAGACTTGGATTTGAATATCACTTCAAACCTTTACTAGCTGCGTCAGCCTGGGCAAGTCATTTAATAACTCTGTTGCTTCAGTTTCCTTATCTCTAAAATGGAGATAATAGTAGCACCTCCCTCTCAGGACTGTTGTGAGGATCAGATGAGCTCATTTATGTAATGTACTTTATAAATCTCAAGTCACTATTTAAATGCCAGCTATTATTATTTGTGGGGCAGCTAAGTGATATATTAGATAGAGCACTGGGCCAGGAGTCAGGAAGACTCTTCTTCCTCAATTCAAATCTGGCTTCAGACACTTACTAGCTGTGTGACCTTGAACAGCCACTTAACTTTGTTTGCCTCAGTTTCCTCATCAGTAAGATGACTGGAGAAGGATTGGTAGACCTCTTTGGTATCTTTACCAGGAAAACCCCAAATGGGGTCACCATGAGTTAGATACAACCGAAAAGTGACTCAATAACAACAAATTATTATTATAAAAAGTAATAGTAATAATAACAATAGCCTTCTCCTCCTGCATACTGTTTCCTCTCTCTTTTTTTAATGACACTGCTCTCTCCTGGTTTGCCTCTCCCTGACCACTTGCTTGCTCATTATCCACATTATCCCTTTGCCTACAGGCAATTTTCAAGGTTCTATCCTGTGCTTCTTTTTTTCTCCTACAATCTTCTTCTAAAATCTCTCATTGGCTTAAAGATTTTAATTGTCATCTCTATTCAGATAACTTCCAGATCTATACCATATCTTCCCATATCTGTCCCCCAAGCATCAGTCCCAGATAAACAACTGTCCAATGGACATTTCAAACTGTATTTCCCGGTGGCATCTTAAATTCAACATATCTAAAACTAAACTCATTATCGTTCCCCTTAAATGTTTCCCTTGTCTACACTTTCCTATTTCTGTCAAAAGGCCACCGGACTTTGATGACTCTGGAGGAGAGGGAGAGAGGCTGATGGCTTTGTACAACTCTGCCTCATTTAAATCCAATTCACTCTCAAGACACAAGACTCCCTTGTGATGTCGTTGGTCCCCTCTGTAAACAAAGGATGAAGAACAACACCAATTTTTGCTAAAGGTACCCTTACTTTTCCAGTGTATCTTGATAGTAACCTTCACATTACTCTGGACTCCTCACTCTCTGTCACTCCACATATCCAACCAGTTGCCAAATATTATTATTTCTACTTTTAAACATCTCTGTTGTCCAATCACTTCTCTCTCTCCGTTCATGCAGCTACTACCTTATCAAGGCCTCATCCTCTTAGCTCAATGATTGCACTGATCTCTTAATGGTCTCTCCTGTTCAAGTCTCTCACTCCTCCAGGTCTTCCTATATACTGCTGCCAAAGTAACTCTCTTACTCAGGTATCTCCAGTGGCTTCTTATGGCCTCTATGACAAAATATAAACTGTTCTGTTTAGCTTTTAAAGTCCTATACAAGCTAACTCAGACATATCCTTTAAGTCTCATTGGATATTACTCTCCCTTCCATATTCTTCAATTAAATCAAATCATCCTCTTTGTCCCTTACTCATAGAACACCATCACCTATCTCTGTACAAAAGCTATTTCCCATGCCTGGCATGCACTCCTTCCTAATCTCTGCCCCACAGAGCTCCTTATTCCTTTAAGATACATCTCAGACACCATAGGCACCATCTTCTGCATGAAGCCTTTACTGATCCCCCCAAATGTTCGTGCCCTCCTAACCATACTGTCTTGTATTTAACAACATCACCTATTTCTTTATGTATTCACTTCATATTTATGCTGTATATATTCTATGTATACTTCTTGTCTCCCCAGTTGGAAATGTAAGCTCACAATGAGTAGAGATTGCTTCATTCTTTCTATGTATATCCTTAGTGCCTGGCACAAAGTAAGTATTTAATGAGTACTTATTGATTGATTAGAGTTAAGGTACCTGAGATGGAATCAAATCTCTGAAAATTACTTTGTGGTTCACTTTGGCCAAGTCATTCTTGGTCTCAGTTTCTTTATAGGTATCAAATAAAGGATGACCTCTGAGGTCCCTTTCAGCTCAGGATCCATCTACAAACCAGAGACTCAGGGACAGAAAAACCACACCAATGTGGCAAGCAGAAGGGAGTCTCAGTAGAGCAGGCTAGGTTAAGACATACACACACCCAAGAGGCAATTATCAGGAGAAGCCAATGGGTCAAGGAAACTGAGGGGTTTGCCCAAGCAAGTGGGGAGCACTCTGAGGGGTAAGTGAAGCTATGATACTCTCAACAGAGGCTCTGCCAATGTGCCAGCCCCTTTTCAGGGTTATATTTCAGCACTGGATGTGCTCCTCAAAGGGAAAATGCTGACAAAGTGATGTAGCTGTCATAATACCTTTACTCTGATAGTCCAAGGCTGTACTAAAGTGGGCTCCACTGGACCCAAATAAAGTGTTCAGTTTGGAGAAATGGGGAAGTAAGAAGAAAGTGGAAAGCTGAATAGGGCTGTTAGACAGATACTCAAATAGGTCCAAGAAAAGCAAGTCCTTTCATACGTAACACAAGTCTGTGAAAAACAACAATCATTCAAAGCCTAGGTTAGTGCATTCCTCCTACTGCAAATGTCAAAGCAAGACTGTAAAACTACGTACTCTTTGCAGTTGTCGTAAGGTACAATGAAGGAAGGAAAAATAAAATATATTGCCCAAAAGGGAGAAGTCCAGACCAGGTTAACTGGCTTTCTTTTTCCTCCAGACGTCATTATTTTGCCTGAGTAACCCTTACAGCCCGGCCACATTAATGTTGTGTTTTGGAGGAAGGAGGAAAATAAACCAGTGATAACAGAGAAAGCCTCCTGGGCAATCTCAGCATTACATGAACAGCTGCCTCTCCACTGTGCACAATTATATCTGTTTCACGCAATTACATCTCTGCCTCCTTCCATATTTCATCTAATGAAGTTTCAAGTGAGGCATAAATGCTTCATTTGGTGGACTAAGAGGAAGGTCTGTGAGGGACACCTGACGCTAAGAAAAAACACGCAGGAATTCCATCAAGCAGCCACACCTCCAGTCTAATTACCTTTGTTTGCCTCTCATATACATGGACTCCTTCAAGGTTGTTGAAAGAAAAGGAAGCCTCTGGAAAAAAAGATTTAAATCAGCTCATCCACTTTGACAGATGAAACTGGCTAGTTTCATGGATTCGTTTGACATCTGTGAAAGTGGAGAAGCATTGGGTGCACCTCAAATTTGGAAATTTAGAGGA
The DNA here is from genome assembly GCA_028646515.1 of Pseudochirops corinnae. Classification (NCBI taxonomy): domain Eukaryota; kingdom Metazoa; phylum Chordata; class Mammalia; order Diprotodontia; family Pseudocheiridae; genus Pseudochirops; species Pseudochirops corinnae. Next base: position 248,337,440 of record CM053586.1, read on the forward strand.
CAATTCTTCCCCATGTTATTTTCTAACATTTATGGAAGGATCTGTTCTTATTATTGTTTGGCCTTCATTCTCCAAAAGGACCATGACTTCAGGAAGGTGATGCCATGACTTGCTAATGGATTGAATTTAAGCAAGGGAGGGTTGTACAAAGTCACCAGCCTCACTTTCTCCTCCTGAGATATTTGGGTCCAGAGGCAAGATATAAATTGGAGTTGGCCCCTGATGTAGTGGGGGACCTTGGTCTTTTCTTTTTTTTTTTTAATTTTAACTTTTATTTATTTTAGTTTACATAATTCATTTCCACGAGATTTTGAGTTACAAATTTTCTCCCCATCTTTCCCCTACCCACCACCCCAAAACAGCCATCCCACTGTATAACCCCTCCCCCAATCTTCTCTCTCCTGTGTCCTCCCCCTCTCCCCTCTGATGTTCCAGTAGGGCAGGATGGATCTCCCTACCACAGTGCCTGTGTATTTTAAGTCCCAGTTGGATGTAGTTAATAATAATAATAATAATTGTATACATATATATACATATACATATATATTTTTAACATTTGATTATAGAACTTTAAAT
>CM053586.1:248338115-248351504 GCA_028646515.1 Pseudochirops corinnae
GACAAGCAATTAAATACAGGCTGAACATGTGTAATTACGCAGAATCTCTCCACAGTGGGCATATTGTGAGAGACTGATTATATGTCCCTCCTTCCTATCCTGACCCCCCCTTGTTCTATTCTCTACCCTGTCCCTGTCCCTTTACAGAAGTCATATTTTATGGGTATTTGATGTGTGTGGGAGCTGCTGTGCCTTGCTGCTCCTACGCCGCCATCTTGGCTCCCCCCCCAGTCTTTTCATACTAAGATCCTAATTTGTCTGAGGCAACACCCATGCAACAATTAGAATATAATAAAAAATGAGACAGAGGGGTGACTAGGTGGCTCAGTGAATAGAGCACCGGCCCTGGAATCAAGAGGAACTGAGTTCAAATCCAGCCTCAGATACTTAACACTTGCTAGCCCTGTTACCTAGGGCAAGTCACTTAACCCCAATTGCCCTGCCTTCCCCCCTCCAAAAAGAAAAAAAAAAGAAAAGAAAAAGACACAGAGAATAGCCTTTTTATCTAGTAAAAAAAAAAATTGATTTGGGAATGACAGATTCTGAGGTATTTCAGCCAAAACAGAAACAATTGCTATTCACATTAATTCTGAACCAATCTGGGCCTAAACAATGACCAAGTAGGGCTTTGGCTGGGACTTATTGTTGGCCAATCTATGAGAGTTAAGGTTGGGGTTAAGGGCTGGTTTTTAAGAAAGAAAGAAAGAAAGAACAAAAAAGGTTTCAGAAATTAAAATTTATATTCCCTTTGGGAAGTGCACCTGCAGGTAAGAGTGTGATCCATAGAGGGGAAAGAAAAGAAAGAGAGAGAGAGAGAGAGAGAAAGAAAGAAAGAAAGAAAGAATGAAAGAAAGAAGAAAGGAAGAAGGAGAAATGGAGCTAGGTGAAGTCTAGTCCCCCAAAGAATCACTGATACAGTGAAAAGAGAACTGGGTCCAGTATCAGAGGACCTAGGTTTAAAAACTGTCTCTGAAGCTTGCCAATTGTGTGACCTTTGGCAAATCGCTTAAGCTCTCTGTGCCTAAGTTTCCTCATCTGTAAAATGAGGAGGTTTGATTGTCTCCCTATGTCTCTTCTATCTCTAGGTGGTGTAGTGAATAAAGCCCTGGGCCTGGAGTCATCAAGATTTGAGTTCAAATTTGACCTCATACACTTACTAGCTATGTGACCTTGAACAAGTCACTTATCCTCTGTTTGCCTCAGTTTCCTCATCTGTAAAATGGGGGTGACATACTCCTCTCAGTATTGGTGTGAAGATCATATGAGGTAATAATTGTGGAAGTGCTTTGCACAGTGCCTGGCACATAGTAAGCACTACATGAATGTTAATTATTAGCTATCATCTGACTATCCTTTGGGGGCTGCTATATGGGGCAGAAGATTGAGTGCTAGACCTAGAGTCAAGAAGACTCATCTTCCTGAGTTCAAATCTGGCTTCAGACACTTACTCAATGTGTGACCCTGGGCAAGTCACTTAACCCTGTTTGCCTCAGTCTCCACATCTGTAAAATGAGCTGGAGAAGGAAAGGTCAAACACTCCAGTATCTTTACCAAGAAAACCCCAAATGGAGTCACAAAGAGTTGAACGTGACCGAAACAACTGAACAAGATGACGATCGTTTGTGTGCTGCTCATCATCGCTTTCTCATCTAGTGTAACAGAGCCTAGTTACAATAAAAATCTAAAAACGCTTCCCGTCACATAATAAGATACATTAATATGTAATATCGGTTGATATACAATAATCTGGGTGTAATAATCTAAATTAGGTTCTAAGATTACAAAAATACATATATGGAAGATGTATCAGCCTGCCTTTGAATTGAGCTTTCACTTTCAAATCATAGTTTAGCTAGAGAGAGAGGACGGACCTATTGCCTCTGGATGCCTAAAGGATGTTGATGTTTTGTGTAGGGAGAAAACACTGAGCTTAACTCACAGTTACTGATTGAGAATAATTAGTTAAAGTAGGAAGATTCCAGAACGCAGACTTCTTGTGTCACCCCTAGCCTCCATGAGGTATACTTCAGATGAGTTTTTTTTTCTTGACTGAGCTCTATTTGACTCTTTCTTTAGCACAGACCTCATGTTGTCCCCAGAGTCTCTATTCCATAGAGTTTTGTCCAAAGATCCAAGGTATTCCCTCTTTCCCTTCCCCAAGATCTTCTTGACTGATGTGCACTATCTATCCACTATGGAATAATGCCTCTCAGCCTTATAATAATAATAATAATAATAACAACAATAACAATAATTAGAATTTATATAGCATTGTAACATTTGTAAAGCACTATACAGATGTTGTCTCATTTTATCCTCACAACTCTGGGAGGTAGATACTGTTATCATTCTGTTTTCCAGATGAGGCAACTGAGGCAGAGAAAGGTTAAATAACTTGCCCAGGGTCACACAGCAAAAAAGTGCCTGGTGTAGGATCAGAATTCAAGTCTTCCTAACTATCAACAATTTCACCCAGTAGTCCTTTTATTTTGAAATGCTGATAAGTTGAAGTAGCACTTTATATTGAATGGGGAGAGAGCCTCAAAGAGTCAGGAAGATCTGGTTTAAATGCCCACCTCGGACATGTTCTGTTTGGGTGACTTTGGGCACTTGACCTCCTTGGGTCTTGGTTTCCTAATATGCCAAATGAAAGGGCTAGGGCACATAACTTCTGAAGTTCCTCTCATCTCTAGAGCTATGATGATCTTATGATCTTTGTTGGTAGAGGAAGCACAGATGAAATCAAAGAACTTTCAAAATCTTGACATGAGTAGAGAGCTCCCAAATATTACTTTACTGCAAAGCTATATTACTCTATTTTAAAAATACATAGAGATCAACTAAGTTGTGAAGGATGGGGCATCAGTGCTATAAATACATACATAGACACACACATATATCTCACAACTGCACTTCAGCTCATGATATTTTAAATTTGATCTTTTTTGGCTCATATTAATGGAAAAGATGGGTTGACTGTCTTTAATGGCCAACTAACAATAGGTCATATTTGCTCAACCAATTCAATTGCTAATTTTTCCTTTAGTTATATGACTGTCAGTTCTCAGACATGTCAGAGTACCAGTCTCCCATGATTTAGTGGAGAAAGGGGACAACTAACTGAAGGATCGTGTGTAACCCAAGGATAGAGAAAGTCCATGCTATAATCTTATCCTCTTAACTCTCCCTTAGTAAGAGAAATAGTTTTTTTTGTCACTCTGATAATCTTTCTTATGATTATTTCTCATCAATGCTGTGAATCCAATAATTTTTTAAATTTTAATTAAATATTTTTATTTGAAATTTAAATCAATTTAAAAGTAATTAAATCATTGTTATTTTGAAGCTCCTGATTACTTAAAAAATTCTTATCTGTAATATATATGTGTATATGTATGTATATATGTGTGTGCGTGTACATATCTATATCTATATACAAACACACATGCTAAAACAAATAGAAAGAATAATCACAAAATTCAACCTAAATATTGTGTATTTATAATGACCAAGCTTGGGGCCAAAGAAGAAATGAGAAACTGTAAATTTTGCCTCCCTCCCCCTTTCTTTGCAGAAAGGGGAAAATTTGTTTGAAACATTTTATATATATTGTCAAACTCATTTGATGTGTTAGATTTGCTGAAGTCTTTCTCCTCCCCCTCCTCCTCTACCTCTTCCTCCTTCTTCACCTCCTCTTCCTCCTCCTCCATCTCCTCCTCCTCCTCTTTCACCTCCTCTACTTCCACCTCCTGCACTTCCACTTCCTCCTCCTTCTCTTTCTCCTTCTTCACTTCTTCCACCACCACCTCCTCCTCTTCCTCCTTCTCCTCCTCCATCTCCTCCACCTCTGCCTTTTTCTTCTTGTTCTTCCTTCCCAAATGATGCCTCTCCAAGTAGGGGAACGGGAAGGGAAATGTTCGGAAATGAAGGTGACATAAAAAACAAGACAGAAATAAAATTTAAGAAAAATTCTTACCTCTAAACTCCAACCCTCGAAGTTGAAAGGTAACAAGACCATTTCCAATTTCAATTAGGTGGACAAAGGCATTGAGGTAATCTGAAGCCAAAATAAAGCAGTCTCCAGAGCTGTAATTACCCCAGCGACCAAGAACCAAATCTCCACAAAGAGATACTTGGAGAGATCTTGTCAAATGCTCGTAGAAGATGGAATTCAGATTGTTGTCATCATTTCCTTAAAGAAGATTATAGGAATCAAATTATATCCAGTTGAACGTTTTTATGCATTATATTCTATCAAGTAATTATATGCAAAGAATTTGGAATTTGTAGAAGATTCCATGTGTTTCATAAATTAGATAACACCTCCAAAACGTTTTGAGCTTATTAGAGTTAAGTGTTCCTAAAAACTTGTGATCCTTGCACTGTAGCTCATAAGTTAGCTCCCCTCTCCTCCCACCCTAATAACTGTAATGTACAATATATCATGTCATATGTTATGTGTCACATATATTATATCATCACATACATAACAATTTCTCAGAGAATAAGCTCTCTGGAAGCACAAATTCATAGGATCATAGACTTAGCACTGGAAAGGACTTCAGAGAATATCTAATCCAACTCCTTCATTTTACAGATGAGGAAACTAAGACATAGAGAATTCAATGGACTTGGTGATGAGTAGCAGAGGCTAGAATGAACTCAGAATCTCTGACTGCAAATTTTGCAGTATTTCTGCTACCTTTCTATGCTACCTCTGCAGGCAGAATCTGCTTTGGTTTAAGTATTCAGGGAACAATCACAAATGCAGTGCAGTCTGAGTTGTATGTACTACATGAGACAATCCTGTCAGACAAACAACATGCACCCAATGCCTGCCTGGGTTTTTGAGTGGGTTTTCACTCTTTCTCACCCTTAGGCTAACTTAAGCACTGGCATCACCATGAATCAGTGTTTCAATTGATCTACAAAACAACATCATCAGATTATGAATGCCCTCACTGAGTGCCAGAAGCAGTAAAGAGGGGAGGAATTAAGGTGATTGCATTTATAGTCTAATTATGATTAATGCAATGAAATGAATTTCCTATGAGCTGAGACAGTGTCATATAACCTCATAAGGTATCAATATAACTAAAGCCCCTGACACATTGCCTGCTTGACCTGACTACTGCATTCATTTGTTACAGTGACTCACAGCTTATACTCAGAGGCTTATATAAAGTCTGCTGAAAAGCTCTGGTGCTTAGAAGAGACTCAAAGGGGCCTTAGTTATCCCCAACTGCTGATATCTATATAGATAGCAACATAACATACACAGATATCAACAGAGATATAGCTATAACTGTATATAATGAAATATATACATCTATAGATAATATACCTATACTATATAGATAACATATACAAATAGATAATATGTTGAGAGACTAGAAGATATATTTTAAACAATGGGCACCAGAATAAACAGACCTTTATCTCTAGACCCTTGCTTAAAATGCTTTGACAATTATCACATTTACAGCTGTAATGGGATAACATTTATGGTCAGCTAATGGTAATACAGAGGTAGAAGAGCAGAGATCACCTTTCTACCTGAGATAGATATTACAGAGTTTCATAGATTCAGAGACATTGATCCAATTATATTGATTTTTTTTAAAGTTCAACAGACAGACATTTCCAGGTATTTCCTTTCAGGTATTTTCAAATCATCATATCCTAGCCCTCAGGCACACAGGCTATACAAATACAGACAACAGACCAGATGGATTTTTTTTTTTTCTTTACTGGTACCATGGAATGCTTAAAGAAAGAGAGATCGCATGGATAAGAAAGCATTCAGATTTAGGGGACACAATTTATAGGGGATTTTGCTGCTCTTTGAAGAAAGGAAAAGAAAAATAAAAAGATAGTTGAAAGTGACAAATTGGGGAGGAAAAACAACATGTTTTTGTATTGGGTCCTTTTGTAGATTCTAGGTCATGGAATCAGGAAAGTTTGCCCTGTGGAGGGCAGCTTAATTCTGACTTGTTCATGGTGCTGTGTGACTAAAGACCAATTGGATCTCAAGATTTGCTGCCTAAATTTGTTATTTACTACTTACAGACTCCAATGTCTTGATTAACAAAGTTATTCACTACTCAAGAGCTACCTAATCAATTCAGGATAACCAATGAATGCATTTCCATACCAAATCAGGGGGCTTAATCAGTCCTCTTGCAGAATTTTATTTTATTCTAAACATATTTGCCCCAATGTGCTTTGTTCCCACAGTGATTATTAAAAACAACATGAACCTAATTTTCCCTGCTTAGTTCCCCCTCTCAGAAAAATCCATCTATATTTCTCAAGAGGAGGAAAGGAGGTTCTTGCCATACCTGGATCTTTTTCGATTTGAACTGCCAGTCTTGTATTGGAGTTGTCCACTCGTCTTGTACTGAGAGGGGAACAAACCAGTAAAAAAGGGAATCACAATGCAACCTTTGAAACTTACAGTAACCAGTTGCTACCTTAAGAGATGGGACACACATAGGATCATGGATTTAGAGTTAGAAGGCTCCTTCTTCCAACCTCCTCATTTGATAGAGGAGGAAATTATGACCAAAAAGCTTGTTTGCCAAAGTTGCCCAGGAACTGCTTGGCAGAACCCAATATTTTAACCCAAGTCTTCTAGATTGCAATGAATTTGATATAGAACACAATAAAGATCGAACGTATTTGTTACCTTCCAGTTGGGTGATGTTTGGCAGGGATGAGGTGGGGCAAAGGACTTTCAGGTGGAGGGAGAAAAAGGATTGGGAGATAGAAGAATTAAACAAATTGAATGGTATTATCACCTGAACATTTTAAATGTTTGTATCACAGCCTAAAGTCAACACTTTGATAGCAAATGAAATTTCATTTTTACCCAATATGGTAGGAGAAATATCAGCTATATACACTGGGCTAGGTTTTTCTTTTCTTTCCTACCTAATAGGCTGGGGAAGCTGACCTTGAATCTTGATAGATCCATGGGACTAACATTCAAGCCTGATACGGATTTGCAGTAACCTAAAACACAAAAGACCAGCCTGCAAGGAGTCAGTGTCCCTCAGACTTGGGGAAGTACCACTGTGATGTGAGTCAATACACCCAACACATTCTGCTCACTGGTCATTTCCATCTAGAAATGAGGACGGGGGAGTAAGCCTCTCTGAACAGGTGCTATATCCTTCCTGAATATTCTTTCTATGCTATGGCTAAATGGACTACCTTTTGTTATCTGCTAGATGGTCTATGAATGTGTCATTTCATTTCACTCAAACCTGAAACAGTCAGGCCTAGTCTAAGACATCTCCCCAACCTAGAGATACTGTGCATACTCAGTGATGCTATTTTACAACCCATGCCAGAAAATAATGTAAATGAATTGAGTTAAGTTCTAAATGCTTTCTACATGGATTTTCCTTCGCCTCACAGATTAGTAGAAACAGATTTTTACCATAAATATATTATTATCCTGTTAGATAATAAGAGGGGCAACTAGGTGACACAATGGATAGAGTTCAGGGCCTGAATCTAGGAAGACTCATCTTCCTGAGTTCAAATCTGGTCTCAGGTACTCATTAGCTGAGTGACCCTGAGTAAGTCACTTAACCCTCTTTGCTTCAGTTTCCTCATCTATAAAATGAATTGGAGAAGGAAATGGCGAACCACTGCAGTATCTTTGCCAAGAAAACTCCAAGTGGGGACATGAAGAGTTGGACACAACTGAATAAGGAATGAACAACAACACAACAACATACACTTATATAGTTCTTTATAGCTTATAATGAATTTTCATAACAAGCTTGAGAGGTAAAGCATTATCACCATTTTATGGAGGAAACTGTGGCTATGAGAAGTCATACTATTTGACTGAGGTCTCAAAGCTAGTAAGTGAGGAGAGAGTTGGTATTCAAACTGAAGTCTCCAGGCTTCGAGTCCAGGGCTCTGTATATGAATGTGGAAACACAAAGGTGATTGTGCCATAGATGGGTTTCATTATGGATGCTTACCGAACCAGAAGAGTGAACAGCTGACATTTGTTACGTCACACACAGTTTATAGTTGATATTGGCACCTATTTCATTAAGCAGTCAATAAACATTGTGGTGTCAGTTCGCCACTTGACGAGCATTCATTAAACACTTAGTATGTTCCAGCTCTGTGCTGAATGCTGAACTCTGACCAATGCAGTGTCCATTAGTGAATTCAGTGGGTGGATGGTGAAGCATGTCTCCAATCTCTCACTAAGAGACAATAGACTAAGTGTCCAATGAGGCATAGATTTTCATACATGGACAATGTATTGATTTGTTTTGCCTTACTTAACAGTTGTTATTATCTCCAGTTTACAAATGAGGAAATAGAACATCAAAGAGGCTGAATGATTTGCTAGTAGTCATTATGGCCAGTCATAATGTAGTACTAGTCATAATGCTAATTAATAAGTACCTGAGTCCAAAGAAATCATAATTTCCATTAAATTTCATTGTCTCTTCACTCCCTCAAACATTTGAGAGTGAGCTAGACAACCAAGACTATTTCTGAACTTCACTGAACGGCGTTGGCAGTTGGGTTGGTAAGAAAGCAATGGTTTTCCCTTCCCCTTACCACTGGACAAATTTCTACTCTTGCTGGGTGACTTTTCTTTGAAAATAAAAGGTCACAAGATTCCAGAAACTAGGATAAGTAGCAAAAAATCCTCTTAAGAAGATAGGAATCCCATCTTTACATAAAATGACCTAAGCAGAATTTTAAATTTTATCATAAAAACTATGAAAATGGAACCTTTAAGGGCAGAATAAATAATTTTTAGAAAGGAACTGAGCCAACCCACAAACCATCTGCCAGATTTCTTTGGGAATTAGAACACTTTCTAAAAATCTATTAACTAAAAGACTGGTTTCTCCTTAAAAGTGAGAGATAGAATTCCCAGTGTTAAATTCTGTTCAACAATAACTAAACTAAAATGCCTATGTGCCCCAGGTCCCTGGCTGTCAACCAGACTGTCTAAGAAGATGAATTTTAAGCCACAGTGAATAACTGGAGTTTTCCCCTGCGATTTCTTACTGTAAATTTGGTGCTTACTACTCCAAGGTGCTAATTAGCTCAGTAATTGGATTTCTTCCTCAACTATACTATTTTATGAACATCAATTCCAGATCTTTTGACTGCTGTTGGAAGGGGAAATGCATATGCCTAACACCCCTGTGCTTGCTGTGCAAAAATTCAGTTCCCTGAATGTTAGACATGTGAATGCATGCATATCCTGTTAGGCCACCTGCCTGACTTTTGCTCCAGCTACATGGTCTTTTTGTTGTACTATCATGCTGTTCTGTGGAGGTGGAATCCCCAAAGCCCAAGTAAAAGGTGATCTTTCTCTTCCTCATATTCTGATAGATACTAATCACATTAGTGATTCTCTCTTTTTAATTGTAGAAAAATACAGTTCTAACCCTCCCTTCTATTGTCTGCTCTCTGACTCTTGGCAATCCAGTTGCCACCTGCTTTACATTATATTTTTACCTGTAAACAGACTCCAATCCAAATATCCTTCCTCCTACATCTACTAACTACTTTCATCTGAGGATTTGAAGAATTCAAATTCCATTTCTTCTAATTAATTGTTATAGAGGATGTTCTAGGCTGAGTGCAAAACTGAGACAGAATCTACATGTCCTCCAGGAGCTCAGATTGGATGTTGACATTTCATCCAGGCTCATAACACCACAAAGTACATTTAGTAATATTCTCAACCCCTCAAAAAGTTCCAATCAAACAGATAAAACCAAAGGGATGATGAATGCCTGCTGTTCAGACTATGCAGTTAGATGAGTAACGTATTGAATTAGTCCATAAGTATACTATATTGAACAGACTTCAGATCAACAATATGCTAAGCCCAGAGCTGAATAGGAGGAAGAGACCAGGCTAGACTGCATTTGGGAAATTTTTTATCATTTTCAACAATTCCATTTTTCTAATATGAACATTCTTCTACAGATGATATATGGCAATGATACATGGAACGCCATAGTCCATTAGGGTTCAAAGCTCCAAGTGAGTTTTAGGACAATAGAGAGATGCACAATGGGTGTAACCAGGTTGCATTTGTATTGACAGTGAGATATTGTATGCAAGAAATGATAATAAAAGATAAAACTGAGGAAATGTGCGATTGAAAAAGGGAATGGATGGGTCATATAGTGAGATCAAGGGATAAAAAATGGACAATCCAAATGGTACACTGGTACCTACAAAATGCTAAACAACCTAGTGTAGAAGGTCTCCAAAAAATAAGAAAAACCATATTAAGAGACTTATGAAAGAATATGGATTCATTTTCTTGTAGACAAAGAACAGAAAGGTGTAGATTAGATGCAACCTGTACCTTTGGAATGGAGTATTCACATTGATAAGAGCATGGATCTCCAATCAAAATCTAATTCCACTATCATCTCGCTCTTCATACACATTATCAATATTTTCTCTTTTTGGGAAACTAAGGCTGACAGTTGCCAATATCTCATTGAGTTCGGTACATAGTGACACAGATATGAAGCTAGTACTAAATGCTTAGGTTTATTCAGAAGTCAGCATCCCACACTAACTCTGAGAGAAATTAATCTGAAGTTTAGGTGGAAACATGATACAAATCACTTAACTTCCCACAGCCTCAGTTTCCTTATCTGTAAAATGAAAAAGTTGAACTAGATGACCTCCAAAGCCCTTTCCAGCTCTAGATCTATGATCCTATATACATATGCTCAATGTGAGAAAAATGAGTTTTTGTGGTTGGCTTTTAATTTTTAAAATGTTTTTGTTGTCTTAAGTTGCTGCAGTTAGCCATCATTTCAAAGTAAATAGCCCAATACTGAAAGATAGCTAATCTAGGCCTTTCAGAGGACCTGAGGCAAATACAATTTTTAACAGCCTGGTAGGAAGCCCTAGGGAACACCCAACAGTGTATACTACAATATGACAGAGAAAATGTGTTTTCAGTGAGAAGAAACATGAAGTTTGCTATATAGGGGGTTTGGGAAGTTGGATAGATCTGGGTGGTGGTTCTGGCAAACACAGTATTCTGTTAATGTCAAAACATTAAAGGGAGAATTAAGTGGATTAGGAAGAACTATGATGTGAGCATTTCTGTGGCAAAGATACTTGGCGTTAGTTTCCATTTCTGGTGTGTTACAATTGATTGTTTTAATTTTAATAAGCTAAAGAGACATGGCAAGAGGCAAATTGGTACCGTGCAGCATTTCTCAAAGTGTGGTTGGTGGAGCCCTGGGAATCCCTGAGATCCTTTTAGGGGGTCTGTGAATGTAAAACCATTTTCATAACAACACTAAGACTTCGCCTACTGAAATACTTCTCCCTTTTCCAACAACATATTTCTGTGATGCTGAATTTTGTTGATCTACTTCAACCAAAATACCATTTTGAAACAGATTGAATTTAAAAGCAAAAATAAGAATTCAATTGTCTTCTATTAAGCCAGACATTTGTAAAAATATTTAAAACAAGTCCACCCTTCTTACGAAATTATTTTTGTTATAGGAGATATAGCTATTTTTCATAAAAGGCCATTTTAATGTTCAATGGTTTATTATTATTTTAGATGAATCGAACATTTGAAATGTTTCAGTTTTATCAGTTTCTAATATGGTCAATATAAATATATTGATATTAAGCACATAACCATACAAGCAAAAGCAGTTTGAGATCTTCAATAATTTTTATGAGTATAAAGGGATCCAGAGATCAAAAAGTTTGAGATCCATTGTTTTAATGGGTAGCAGCAAGACCTGGGTTTATATCGCACCTCTGATACTTACTTGTAATGTGAAAATAGGTGTGTCATTTAACCTCTCTGAGACTTAGTTTTTTCATCTGTAAAATAAGGAAAATAATACCTATAGTAGCTACCTCACTGTGTTGTTCTGAGGCACAAAGGGAGATAGTATGTGTAAAACGTGAATGTGCTTAAAGCATTAGGGAACAATGGTGTGTAAATAATATCTTAGAGTGAGGTACAGCTGAAGAATAGCTGGAGAAACTGCAATGTCTGAACATAATCGAGTATTATCACACAAACAGAAATGACAAATAGGGTAGATGCAGAGAAATCTGGGAAGACTTATATAAATTGATGCAAAATAAAATGAGCAGAAGGAGCCAAGATGGCAGCATAGGAGCAGCAAGGTACCACAGCTCCCACATAGCCACCTCAAATACCCATAAAATAGGACTCTAAACAAATTTTAGAGCTCCCAAAACTCAAACAAATACACCTCCCACTGAGGGCAGCTCGGCTTGAAAGGATCATCTCAGCACAGGGAGCCAAATCCAACAGAGCCTGAAACCGCGAGTTGGCCCCATGGGGGAGGGAGGAGGCAGCCAGTATGAGCTGCAGCTGGAGCTTCAGGAGAGTGGATCAGCGGCAGCTGTGGTAGTTTCCAGAATTATCAAGCCATAAGAAACAAGAACTAAGTGAAAGGTCAGTGGAACTCAGCTAAACTTGGGGGAGAAAAGTGGGTCCAGCCAAACTGCCTCTAGGGAAAGGAAGAAGCAGAAGAAGTGGCCCTGCAGCTGCCTCCATGCGGCTGCTTCAGAGCTCCTGGCCTGCAGACTGCAGGGGGGCCAAGCAATTGTTCAGAGGCCAAGTGCTCTTGCATTGAGCAGCCTGGATCCAGATTGTGGTCTTGGGTGATGGTCCTGGGGTGCATTTTCAGTGAGCCAAAGCTGGTGGGGGCTGCAAAAAAATGACAGCTCCCTAATAGCTCTGGTAGTTGGAAAAACCCCAGTGATTTGGGACAGAGCTTTCCCCTCTGGAAGCAGAGTTTCACAGAACTAAAAAAATCATTGACTGGCCAACATGAACACGCAAAGGAAGCAAAGTAAGAACAACAACCAAACTCTAGATTCCTTCTTTGGGGACAAGAAGAATCAAAGACTGGAACCAGAGGAAGACAACACAGTCAGAACTCTCACACTAAAAGCTTCTAAGAAACATGAAGACTGCCTAAAAGGCATAGATCAGCTTAAGAAGGATTTTGAAAACCAAATGAGAGGAGTGGAGGAAAAACTGGAAAGAGAAATAAGAATGATGCAAGAAAATCATGAAAAATGAGTCAACAACCTGACTGAAGAAAATAACACCTTAAAAAAATAGATTAACTCAAATGGCAAAAGAGGCCCAAAAAGCCAATGAGGAGAAGAATGTCTTAAAAAGTCAAATTTGCCAGATGGAAAGAGAATCTCAAAAGCTTTCTGAAGAGAATAATTCGTTCAGAATTAGAGTGGAGCAAATGGAAGCAAATGACTTGATGAGAAATCAAGATACTATTAAACAGATCCAAACAAATGAAAAAATAGAAGGCAATGTGAAATATCTCCTTG
>CM053586.1:248352004-248374984 GCA_028646515.1 Pseudochirops corinnae
AGACACATCATACATATGATGACCAACCTTGATAAACTGGACTATCCTCAACAATGCACAGCTAAAGACAACTCTACAAGCCTCAAGAAGGACGGAGATACCTAAACTCAGAGAAAGATATAGAAAGACTATAGTTTAAATGGAGACTGAAGCAAAACTTGTTATCGTTCTCTTTTATCTCTGGTTTTGTTTTGTTTTTTTTTTCTTTTCCCAGTGATCACTCATTGGTTGCAGCCCTTCTATATGACCAAACTATTGTACAATGTGAAAGTATTTGCAGATCCTATACACGATTGCACGCCACCATGGGGGGGGGATAATGGAGGGGAGAAAATCTGAAACTCAAGTGATTGTGGAACTGAATCTTGTAAATTAAAAGTAAATGAGCAAATAAAAAAAAATTAAGCCATTGTAGATGTCCCTTCTTCATTTTTTGACTTCATAAATTTTATCAATATTTTAATGAACAAGGAAAAATAAAAAGATATTTAAGTAAGAAAGGGAGCTAGGTGGTGCAGTGAATAGAATGCAGGGCCTGGAGTCAAGAAGACTCATCTTTCTGAGTTCAAATCTGACCTGAGATACTTGTTAGTTGTGTGACCCTGGGAAAATCACTTAGTTTTTTTGCCTTAGTTTCCTTATCTGTCACATAAGCTGGAGAAGGAAATGGCAAGCTTCTTTACTATTTTTTGCCAAGAAAATCCCAAATGGGGTCAAGAAGATTCAGAAATTACCGAAATAACTGACAAGAAATAAGAAGGACTACTTTGGTATCAGAGATTATTACAGCCTATGCATGGCACTGTCTTCTGGCAGTGAATGAAGATTTACAAGATCATACATTTGAAGCTGGAAGTACCCACAGAAGTCACAGAGCAACACCCTCATCTTACAGATGAGGAAACTGAGGACCAGAGTGATTAAATGATTTATTTACTTGAGACCACATAGTTAGCAGGTTATAGAATTGGATTTGAATCCAGGTCCTCTAATTGCAAACCTGTCACTACTTTCACTGTTCCGCACTGGTTAAATATATTGAAATTTTAAAAAAAATTACTCATTTTTTTGATTTTTTCAATATAACCTTGATATTATCTCAGTTTGGGGGTTTCTTTATATTGATAATATCATTATAGAGGGCTCCCCTTAATATACTGTCATAGGGGCATCATGGATTAATAATGTTTGACATATGATGTCAGGAATGAATGTCTGGAACAGCTGCCTTCAAGCAGAGAAATATTATAAATGACTTGTGTTTTATGTTAACGTAAACTTTCCAGTGGAAGGAGCATAAAAACACAGATCTTATCTTTGACTTATGGGATAGATAATGGGCAAAATGTTAAGCATCAGAGCTTTCCAAAATTGCAGACATATCAAGCATCCAAAGAAGAACAGGATTTACCTGTGCCATCACAGCCACCATGGCTAATGGGGCTAAAATAAGCTATGGAGCTGATCTATTATTGTAGATACATGAGCTACTAATTATCCCTTTGCACTAAGGTTCTGTTAAAACTGGTTCATCAAGCTGTTTTTTTCTTCCCCAGAATTTCTGCTAGCTCTAATAATGGTTAAGAAGTTCTTATAACCATGGATCTTCAGAATGACTATTTTTTAGCTTGTTGAACTGTCTCCTTTTTTTCTTTCTCATCTTTCCATAACTATGTGCCAAGCACTTTCAGTTGCTGCATTGGAATAAGCCTAGGAAAGAGGCAGGGTGCTACAGTGCAAAGGACACTGGATTTCAATTATAGAATAAAAGAATGACAGGATATTAGATCTGGGTTTAAAAGCAACTTTGCCATTTACTGGCAAGTCAATAGTCTCTCAAGCTCATTCTCTTAATTGAAAAACAGGGATCATACCAACTCCCTACTTTGTCTGTTACAGTGGTACAAAGAAATAATACATATATGAAAAGTATGTTTTAAACTTCACAGTTTCAAACACATAAGATTCTAGGAGATAGTTTGAGAGTATGTGATCTCAACATATTCAAAACACCAAGTCCAGACAAACTATTTCCCTTGGCTCTGTTTCCTGAAAGAAATGACAAACATCATAGCAGTAGTTCAAGGAAGCAATCACATAAATATGAGATAGAGGAGTTATGGCTGGACAATAGTCCATGTGAAAAAGATCTAGAAGTTTTATGGGGATATGCTGGAGCCATCTCTTACTCTCAAGACCGACGGTTGAATTTTTGGTAGGAGTATTTATACCGTGGAAATCAGCAAATGGTACAAATTAGGGCTGGATTTATTATATGATTAATAATGTAGACCAGAGGTATTTAACACTCAGCCTAAACGTTGCACACGTCCCACAACATTCTCAAGTGTGTCCTGAACCAGATTAAAATGTAATTGGGAAATATTTAACAAAATAAATCAAAATGTGAGAAAACAAAAAAAAATTAACATATAGTTTTCTAAGTCAATATATGGCCTGCATATGTATAGTTCAGTGGCCCCTGTTTTTATTTGAACTTGATACCACTCATCTAGATTTTTAAAAAGTGATAGATAGGGGCAGCTAGGTGGCACAGTGAATAGAGCACCAGGCCTGGAGTCAGCAGGACCTGAGTTCAAATCCAGTTTTAGACACTTGACACACTTACTAGCTGTGTGACTTTGGGCAAGTCACTTAACCCCAATTGCCCTGCCTTCCCTCCTCAAAAAGAATGTTAATAATAAAGATTAAACTTTAAAATATGGTGCGCATTTTTGGCGAGTCAGTTGTTAAAAATTTTCTAGCACAGCACTGTTTTAGTGGATTGTATACTTAGTGAAAGACAGCTAGGTGGTGCAGTGACTAGAGCGCTGAGCATGCAGTCAGGAAAACTCAGCTTCCTGAGTCCAAATTTGGCCCCAGACACTTACAAGGTATGACCCTAGGCAAATCGCTTAACTCTATTTGCCTCACTTTCCTCATCTATAAAATGAGCTGGTGAAGCAGAGGGCAAACCTCTCCATTGTCTTTGACAAGAAGACCCCAAATGGCATCACAAAGAGTGGGACACATCTTAAATGACTGAACCAATACATAGTAAGAGCCAAGAGTGCTAATCAATAGCCCTAAAGAAACATTAATAAAATAACAGGCTGTGTTAAGAGAGGCGTGGTGACAAAGAGATTGCCTCCTGATCAGATCACATCTGGAGGACTGTTTTAAGGGCATCTGAAGATGGGGCATTGACAAGCTGGCACATATCCGGTGATGGGCAATTATGCTATTGAGGAAATTAGGAATCATGCCAATTTGAATATCAGAAGGCTTAAGGATGCTTAGTTTGGAGAATAGAGAAGTTGAGGCACCTTCAAGCATTTCAAGGCTGTCATTTGAATCAGTATGTCTTATTCTATTTGACTCCCAAGGGCAGGGCAGCTATAATAGGTGAAAGTGTGTGTGTGTGTGTGTGTGTGTGTGTGTGTATATGTATATGTGTGTATTTATATATGTATGTATATGTGTGTAAACACATATATGTGTTTACTTATTTTTTGGTCCAACTCTAAGAAAACTTAAGGGACTGCTCCAATGTCATACCCCCAGCAAGGAGTAGAAAGCTAGGATTCAAAACTAGGTCTTTTGATACCGAATCTTTCTTTTCCTTTTTTTTTCCTCTCTAACTTTAAAAAAAAAAATTATGTTCTTGACCAATATCAACAAATAAGAAAATTTCCATATGCAAAGAGAAAAAGATGATTAGAGATGAAACAATCAATATCTACTAAAGTAGAACTTGTTTGTAAAGTCTGTATTAAATTTGACATCATCGTAACAGCAGCATCCTTCTTGTCTGTGTCCCCTTCTGAACCTCCTTCTGCTTTTTCCTATGTGTTTTAAAAATGTTTCATTGATGCTCTTTTCTTTCTTTTCTTTTATGTATGGCATCACTATCACTACCCTGCCCCCCCTGCCCCCTACCCCCTTCAACTCACCAAAAATAAAGAGCCCCCATAAAGATAAATATAGCCATGCCTAACAAAGGTACGCCTTGGCCGTGCCTGAAAATAAATGCCTCATTCAGATCCCCGAGTCCTTCACCTCTTTGCCAAGAGGTGGGAAGCAGGCTTCATCTTCATTTTGCTGGAGTTGTAATTAGTCTTTACATGGATCAGAGTTCTTAAGCCTTTTGAAGCTTCCCCTTGCCTTTTACAATATTTCCATCCCTTCACATGCATGGTTATGATTAGTAACTGTGTGTTTCCTTCCATTTTATACTCTTACCTCTCTTTGCCCTTTTTTATAAAGAAGAAGAAGGTGGTAAAAGACAGATGTCAGGGATAAGGTTACACATTCCTCTTTCTCCTCCCACCACTTAATATCATATAATAAGGATAAGGGTATGAGGAAGTCTTCAACGTATGTTACTTTGATCCCTCATAAGGTATGACTCTCTTTGGGTCATGAAAGGACTAATTTGATTGGCTAACCAAGCAAGCTGACCATGCCTCTGGGAAGGTTTAAATAGGGGAGGAGTTTCAGTGGTGACTCAATCTGACAGAGAAGCAATCAAGCTTTAGGAGTTTCCATGCTTGGGAGCATAATGAGGAGACTCTTACAAATATACCAGAGAGTAAGAAGAGGTGGGAGGAGTGAACACCACAGAGAGTGCTACCCTCTTCTCCCTACTTTTGACCATGTCTCTAGAAAAACTGGATAGGGGGTGGCTAGGGGGTGCTGTAAATAGAGCACAGGTCCTGGAGTCAGGAGGACCTGAGTTCAAATCTGCCCTCAGACACTTAACACTTACTAGCCGTGTGACCTTGGGTAAGTCATTTAACCCCAATTGCCCTGCCTTCCCCCCTCCAAAAAGTAAAAAAAAAGTTTATAGAAAAACTGGATGAATAGGAGACAAACATATTCAACCAAGAGCGGAGGGCACATGAACACAGAAAAATGCACAAGGAAAGCTACTCAATAGTGGAAGTGTATAACCACTTGAACCTGAAAAGAATTCTGGATGTGGACTCAAGAAATAACCAGGAGCTTTGATCCCACAGGTTCTCTCCAAGTTTGTTTCATTGTTAATACACCCTAAATTTAATCCCACTCATAACCCGGACTCTGTGTACTTATGTGAGACTATGAATCAAGCTTTGGAGGGAAAATATTTTGTACCAACTGTTCTTATTATACCATCTCAGTAAACAGAGGTAATTGGTTTTACTGGCTGATAATCAATAGGATATATAGCTGTGACAGGTGGCCTGGGAAAGATTATTTCATAAATCAGCTTTTTGTGTCATTAGCTATTGTAGGGGTTTATTTAGAACAATCATTTCTTGGTTTATTTATATTCACCTTCACACACCATTTTCCTGGACAGGCAGGGCCTGTTTTATCTCATCACTTATGTAGTCTCGGATTAGGCCCCACCCTCTGATGGAAGCCATAACTTCAGTTCCTCTCTTGGTAACCCAAAGCAGATACGGGCTTCAGGCCTTTCTAGTCTCCTTATGCTTATACAACCCTAATCAGGAGTAGATTCTGCTTCCTGTGATCCTCATGACTCCAGTCAGATATTGGGATTATGCTGGGCTCAGACTTTCTGTAAGGGATCCTAGAACATGCTCTAGACATTGAGTTGGATCTGTCTCCTGCTGTGGCTGCAAGTGTTTCAAAGCATTCCTTGTCCTACCCTGTTGAATATGTGTCCCACTGTTACTCTGATAGGTCAGGGCCAAGATTCCAGTGGCTTCAGACCTCTATTACCATAGCTTGTGATTATTTCTGTCTCTTCCAGCACATCCTTACTTAGAGGACCCACATGTTTCAGATCTTATGAGAGGATAGGATTCACTCCATTCTGTCTCAGTTAATCCATAAGTATTTATTAAATGTTTACTATGTGCCAGGCACAATATTAAGTCCAGAGTGTACGAAACAACAGCAAAAAACGGGATTCCTGTCTTCAAGCAGCTCACATTCTAAGGAGGGAGACAATGTGCAAAAATATTGAAGGCACATAAACATAGAAGACATTGAAGACACACAAAGAGTGAATGGGAGGTAATCTCAGAGGAAAGGAACTAATTGTGGGTGCTCAGAATATCTGCAGACTTTTAGTCAATTACCAAAACTTGTGCTGCCTTCTGCCTCCCCAAGGGCTTGGAGGATTCTG
Source organism: Pseudochirops corinnae (assembly GCA_028646515.1). Lineage (NCBI taxonomy): Eukaryota > Metazoa > Chordata > Mammalia > Diprotodontia > Pseudocheiridae > Pseudochirops > Pseudochirops corinnae. The sequence goes on from CM053586.1 coordinate 248,358,144, forward strand.
GTCATCTTCTCCTGCACTGGATGAAGGGCTGACTGATGCTTCTCTCTTATCTTCTTGATCATTGCTGTGTCTGGTGCCTTTTTAGATATTTGTCAGAGTGTATATGGGACAGTTAGCTTCCTCTATGGTTTTCCATGTCATCCTAACCAGAAGTTTTCAGCACTCTTTTTATAAGATATTAAACCATTATTATTATTAAAGCAAACACAAAATTCCTGTTGTGCTCCCTATGTTAAGTGCTGCATAAGATATTCTCTTTCAAGGTAAATCTATGTCCTGCAAAGAGCTGCTTTTTTTCTGGTGTAGGAGATCTGTATACATTTATGTGGAGGCAGAGAAGAGGTTATGCACAAATATCTGTAGCATTTAAAAAGTTTTGAGACACACTATTTCTGGGCAATTTAATCATTTTATTAATAATGCCAGCATTTTAATAAAAGGATGGTCATTTGACCATCTATCTCTTAGATCAAAGACAATCATGACAATGTGGTCATGACTTATATGTTCTTTTATTTTTTCTTTTTAATTTATTTTTTTTTGCCTTTTTTGGAGAGGAGAAGGCAGGGCAATTGTGGTTAATTGACTTGCCCAAGGTCACACAGCTAGTAAGTGTTAAATGTCTGAGGTCAGATTTGAACTCAGGTACTCCTAACTCCAGGGCCAGTGCTCTATTCACTGTGCCACCTAGCCAGCTCTTATATATTCTTTTAGAAGAGAATTATTCAAAAGGATGGCAATCAATTCTATTTAGGTTAATGCTTAATGAGAGAATGAATGAGGGGGCTGGACCTGAACTTTGATGATGTAATCCACTTCTAAGTTCCCCCAAGTCAATCTATTCAAAGAATTTATGCCCCACCCACGGCTGAGTAGAACATAATGAATGCCCCACCTGGGTAGGGACTGGATAGAGGAGAAGTATTAGCTCAGGCTTCAGAGACTGAGGTCTTGAAATGAAGATTAAGAAAAGGGGGAAATCTGAATCTCCTCAATAATCATATTTCTCCTACCCTTCATCTTTTCAGAAGAGATACAAAAATGTAAATCTACCAAGAAAGAATTATTCCAAATGAACCCCCAGGACAACCAATGACACAAAAAAGCTGACTTATGAGAACCTTTCCCAGGCCACCTGTCAATATTTAGCAATAAGAGTTCCTAATTGCTTCAGCACTAAAGAAACATAGAACCGTGTCAGCACATCAATGCTTCTCTTACAGAACATATAAGGGTTCACAATCCTTATATAAGAAGCTAAACAATACCACTGGCAAAAACACTGACTTGGAAAAAAAAAAAGACAACACAGAACATCAGTGGATGAGTACTTGGCTACATACCACATCAGCCAGCATTGTGAAACCAGAAAGACTCCTTGGTCACAAAAGGAAAACAGCCATCATTAAACATTTTTCTTCATGTATGAGGAGCTGAGCTAGGGAAGCCTCTGATCAATTTGACAAGTTCACCAATCAAATTGATAAAATTACAGGGCACAGACCTTTGTTTGGAGACCTCTGAAGGTTTCTGTCCTATGTAGTAGTTAATGAGTCAATTAATAAACATTTATCATGCATCTTCTGTATGCCAGGCACAGTGTTAAGCACTAACAATATAAAAAGAGGCAGAAAGATAGCACAGAATCAGTATGAAGGTCTTACTTGTAGTTCTTCTCCCAAAACTTGACAGGTCTGGCATAGGAGGTGATGAAAATGACACTCCCCAGGAAGGGACTCAACGGAGTTGAAAAGATGGAAGTAGCAACAGTTTGGAAGAAAAGCATGGCAGAGTCTAAAGATGTCAAGTTAAGGTAAAAAGAAAATATCTCATTGCTTTTCTAATAAACTTTCCTTTGGGTAAGTCCCGACCTGCAATCTCCCCATCTCCTCCTCCTCAAATACCTCCCAACTCAAGGGAAGAAAAAGAAAAAAAGAAAGAAAGATATAAACCAATCCTTTTTCAAAATATGTATATAGATAGGGATGTAAAACTTTCAGTAGTACCCTGCTAATTCTCATTTCCCTAACATGCAAGACCAATAATTCTCGGAAAAATCCCAAGTCTCACTCTGCTTCTCAGCAAAGAGACGACTGAAAAGAAGTAGTATCTTATTACCAAGACATCATTAGTTTTACAGAATATACTCTGATACATTTACCAAAGTACTAAGGAGCATTATAAATAATTAAAAGTAAATTATGCTTCTCATAATAAATGAACACTATTGTTTTGTATGTCAGCATGCTTTTTTAAAAATAGATTTTATATATTTATTATATATTTTATATATTTACATATCTATATATGTAATTAGTATTATTGGTATGATATTCATTATTTAGTTTGTATCAAGTTCCAATGCCTCCATTCAGAATCTTACTATAATCATGCCTATTTTATAAGTTGAGAATTCATGTGTTATAAGTAGTGGTATGGGGCAGCTAGGTGGCACAGTGGATAGAATGCAGGGGCTGGAGTCAGGAAAACTCACCTTCCTGAATTTAAATCTGGCCTCAGACACTTACTAGCTGTGTGATCCTGGGCGTGTCACTTAATCCTGTTTGCCTCAGTTTCCTCATCTGTAAAGTAAGTTAGAGAAGGACATGCAAACCACTCTCATATCTTTGCCAAGAAAATCCCAAATGAGGTCATGAACAGTTGGACATGATGGAAATGTCTGAACAAGAACAAGTAATGGTATGCTGATAAATATTTAACAAACATCTCTCAAGGAAAAAAAAAGTATGCATGTCACAATTTTAAGTTTAACATGCCTATTAAAAGTTTCTTTATCACTTTCTTAAGTATAGATCATCAATAAAACTATATCAATCAAGTCCTGATTTGTGGCATTTTCAGATTTCCAAGGTGTAAATGCTCACACTGAAAATTTAACAATTTACTCTCACCAGCATCTAAAAGATGGCCCCAGAACACTTCTGACTCTAAGTCACATTTCATCTGCTTTGTTAATTTCAGCACTAAGGTTCTTCACAGTTACCAGTCTATCCAGAAATGCTCAATCACGAACTTGAAAAGAACAGAACTTTACCATAGTCATTGAGATCTCTAACATGTGGGCAGAAACAACTTTGGTATAGTGGATGGAAAGTCAGTTTTGGAGCTAGGAAGTCCTGAGTTCAAATTTTACCTCTAATGCATACTGTGGGACAGTGGGAAAATCTAACCTCTCCAGGTTCTGGGATTTCCTTATTCCAATGATGCTATAGTTTTGAGAGTACTTGAGGAAGAGCCAAAAGTAAAGTTCTTATTTCCTGGGGCCCATTTCATCTCAGCTTGGCCTGACTTTGGTCATCACCTTCACTATAGGTTTATCCCTTGTTGTTCTTGCCTGTACCCCTTTGTCCAGTCACTGTCATGTTGGCAGACACAGTGCTAGAAAGATCAAAAGATGGGAGGAATGTTGAGTGGGACAGAAGGCAGTGGACAACATAATCATAAGGAGCAGATGTCCCAGAGAATGCCAAATTACTTAAATACTTATAAATTCAAGATGATCACCTATCCTCTTGGGCAATTAGAGTGCACAGGATTCTACAGTGGAATCTAGAGTGGATTTCTGGAAGTAGAAGGTTGCCACTTACTTCAGATTTCTTCACACTGACTCATATTTCAGGGTCTTTTAATGCACTCCCCCAGATTTCACTGGCATAGGATATGTGGCCAAAGTTGCTTCTTTTGTCTCTGGTGCCATTGAGAAAACAAGATATGAGCATGTTGCCACCACCACCACCACCACCATGCCTAGCAGTAGAGATTAAATCTTTCCCCACATACTCTGTGTTCCAGTTGGGCAACACATTTTCCTCTTCCTTCCTTCCTTCCTTCCTTCCTTCCTTCCTTCCTTCCTTCCTTCCATTCCCTCCTCTCCTTTTCTCCACATGGGCAATCATACCTGTATCTGTGGGAACTCTGTTCAAAGGAATATAAAGTTTGATGACTGAAACCTAGAAAAATTTCTTGGTGTTTACAGGCTAGACTTCTTTCTTAAGGACCATGCCTCAAAACCAATTCACTCTGGCTTTCATTGATTGGTCAGCAATAGGTCTGAGGCCAAGCCCAAGGGGTTGTTGTTTGGGCTCAGATTGAATGTAAATAGCAACTGGTTCTGTTGTGGTCAGAATCCCTGAGGGATAGATTTTTTTTTCTGAGTAGGTGAAAGAGGCCATTCTTTGCCTCATTTCTTACCTGCCCTTAATCACTGAATGGCATTTGCCTCAGTAACACTGAGACCTGGAAAAGACCTTAGCTTAAAAAAGGCCAAAATCTCCCATTGTATCCTGGGCCATCTCCAGTTATCCTGATCTGTATCTTGCCACTGGACCTAGATGGCTCTGGAGGAGAAAGTGAAACTAGTGACTTTTCATAGCCTTCCATCACTTAAATCCAATTCACTTGCAAGTCATGGCATCACCTTCCTGATGTCATGGTTCTCTTCAAGAACAAAGGACAAACAACAACATTGTAGATATAGACTTGAGGGCCATCTCATCAATTACTTTTCTCCTGACTTGACTGTCTTAATTATTCCAAATAGATGAATATTTACCCTATTTCTGAACATCTCTGGGTAATCAAATTCCACAGGCTCTTTTGATGATCCTATTCCTGTGCTGAATCACTCCATGATCAAAAAGTTTTCTTCTATATTAGCTAAGTACCTTATAGCATTATTTAAATCTATTTTTTCTCCTTGATGGGTAATGATTTTAATCTTTTCTGTAATCTCCTTTCATACTGTTCCAGTCAGTTATGAGGTCACTCTTCAGATTTCTCTTCATCTGCTCTGTTTTTCAAGATGTGGAAAAGCTGAGGATATCAGAGATACTTCCCCAAAGAAGCACTTAATCAATTATGGCTCTTATCTAGGAGTACAGAGAAGGGATCACAGAGAAAAGAGGGCAGAGTTCAAGTATAATGGTGATGGATAGGACAAGTAACTTAGGTGAAAACTAGACCAAAGCAGGGGCTGAATGAGGTGTCATAAAAAACACACTGTTTAACCTTTCAGTCCTATAGCCCCTCCTTCCCCCCCAATGTAGAAACCATTAAAGGTGCTTGTTCCCTCATTCAAAGATGGTAGTTTATGGGTTTTTTTTAAGTGCCATATAATGAATTATCCAGGAATTAAGTCTCAGATGTGAAAAGAAGGCAATACTAACCTACTAATGATAGAATAAGATTCATCATGGTAATGAAAAAAATAAAATTCAGGTCATATACAAACAGAAAACTTAACAGGATATATGTCTTTTTTTTTTAGTTTCAGTGTTGAAAGAAAGGTTGAACCCATAGCATAGCTTCTTGGATAAGACTCCTACTCTGCTTAGGAGGGAATAATAAAGAAAACATCAAATTCTCTGTGTAAGTATTAAAGAACATAATCATGACCCCCATGGTTTAACTAGGAAATGAGAATTCCTTCAAAGGGATATAGACTCTTCAAAGTCACCTTTTAGTTTGTCTTGGTAAGAGGTAAGTCTATAGATATTTAAAATTGAAATGGCAGTGGGTATGGGGAACCAGTTAGGGAGAAAACTAAAAATCACTGTAACAGAACAGGCTTTCATTAGAAAGCCAACCTCACATTCAAAGTGGGAAGGTGCCTCTCCTAATATAAATATTTAACAGAGATAACCCTGCAAGTTCCCACAGTTATTAAAAGAGAATGTTTCGTGTTCTACCTCCACACATTCAAAGGTTGAGCATGTTCATCTCCCTTTGGAGGTTAAAAGTTCAGGAGTCGATGGATAGAGACAGTGTATTAGTGGGGGGCATAGCAATTTATAAACAGTACACTAATGGCCTGAGAGTCATTTTTCAGTATATTGCTCCCCAAATTGAAGAAATGAGTCCCTTCTCTTTGGCAAGATCATGTCCCCAGTCTCCCTAAAGAGAGTGATGAAAAGACTAGCATTTCAAAAACAGTCACTATCTGTAGATGACATTTGGGAATCTAACAGCTTATATCTAGTTAGCTCAACATAACAGAAAAATTCTTGCTATGTGAAATACAGTGGTAGACTCCAGGGAGCAAGTTTCTACCCTGACCCATGCTTGGGCAGGGGGCCCTCTGCGGTTAATTTGTGGGAGTAACATGAGAGAGGATTTTCTACAGGCTGAAGGTCAAGTACTGTACTCCGAATTTGAACAGTAAATTCTAAAGCATGACATTTTAATAGGGTAGAGGAAACAGATGTCGCTAATTGGTCATTGTATTTTTAGAGGACAAAGCATAGAGATGGAATGAGTGTTTTAAAATAGAATTACCAAATGCCTAATAAAACGTACATCTCCGATGTATTCAATTACTTACTTTCCATAAGCACAAAAGACCATGAGCTTAAATGTAGGCTGCATGCATTCCAGGAGAGGGTTACTTGTGTTCCTCTTTATCGAAGAGGGAGAATTAAATGCAAAACTTTACACTAATGTGCTTATGGTTGAAAACTAAACATGGAGGCTGGGCAGGTAATTCAAAATTAAGGTTCCCAGAATGGTCCTCAATTTAGCTGTCTAGCCACATCCAGTAATTAGTATTACTGAACTCACTTAGAATGTCTTAACATCAATAGAAAAGGCTGTATATGTACAAGAGGCCAAAATTATGGGGAAAGTGGGAGCCATAACTTTGAGTTTTAAATTCACAGTGCAAATTCCCTACCATAAATATGCATTAATGTCATGATTTGCATTTAATAAACACACTTTAAATTCGAGATACTGAACCTCATACACACTTAAGATATAGTCCTATAAATCACCTCATTTGCTCACCTTTCTATCTTCCCTTTGGAGGGATCTGCTTAGGGAAATTAAAGCTCTTTGGAAGGCACAAAATGAATACACTGAAAGGGAAGATACAGAATCTACATGTTTGCAATTTCTTTTTTTCCCCCCTTTGTCAGCTTTTTCTGCCAAATAACCTTGAAAAAGTTGTTTTTTTAAAAAATATCAATGGAGATCTAAAAATAGGCCCATGAAACAAAATGCATTGTGAGACTGGCTCCTGTTATGGTTTGTGTTACAAATGACATCGTAGGAAAGCATTTTCCTCCAAATGATGACTTCCTGGAATATATTACCACTTAGTGATTACCCAGAGTATGCTTCCATCAGTGTGTACAAAGTTCAGATCACAGAGCCTTCTTTGCTCTGAAGACTCACACAGGGCTCATTAAAATGACTAGAAGAGTACTGTGTAGCACCTTGATTCATTAAAAATGCTATCAAATTGAACCAATGGCACAGACGTGTGAACAGTGTTGTCCAAAAGAACATATTAACTGGGAGAAGAAATCCTTAGAGAGAAAACAAAGTTTCAGAGCAAACTCAAGTACATCTTTTATCTGATTAAAGAAGACCCAGTTAACAATCTAAATCAAAGTAGGTTATTTAGAAATGGAGAAAACTCAAATCTTTAAGGAAAAATAAACAACTAAAGTTACTAGAAGATCACAGATATTGAGGGGAAAGTTACATAATCTATCAGCACTGGCTCATTCATTTTATAGAAGAGGTAACTGAGGGGCCCGGAGACATCATTACATGATTGGCCCAGAGTCACACAACTAGCAAATACTGAGAACCCAGGTTCTCAGATTCCAAATCCATCACCTTTCCTACTGAACCACTCTAAAAGGGCTAAGCAAGGATAAAGAGTTGGAAAACTTAATGAAGTCAAGTGGCAACTGGCTAGAGACATCCATGATAAAAGAAAAAGATGCTCTTTTTAGTCTTAACCGAATAAAAATTGCTCCTTAATCTGTGATTTCACTCACTTAGGGAACTTCTGGCGTGGAAATTCCTTCTGCCAATGAAGATTGGTGACTTTTGAAATTCATAGTCTTAGAGAGCTGTCTGGGGCACTGAGATATATTACGTGACTTTACCATAATGAGATTAACTAATCAGTATCAGTGAAAGTAGGCCTTGAACATGCATCTTTATGCCTCCAAGACTAGACTCTTTTACTCTACCTCATTTTCTCTTATTCTGTGTTATGTTGAAAAACCTATGGCAATCGTTTTCTTTTCTTTTTTTTCTCCAAATGTTTAAAAATTTTTTAAGATTTAAAATTTTTAAAATTTTGAGTTCCAGATTCTCTCACTTCCTTCAATCCCTCCTGCACCCATTAAAAAGGAAAGCAATATAATACCTATTATACTTAAGAAGTCATGCAAAACAAATCTCCATCTTAACCACATACCAGTATTTTTCAAGTCTGCCACCAACTATTAATGAAAGTGGTATGATTTTTGTTACTTACTGTTTCTTAACTAAGATAATTGGGCCAGGAATAAAAGCCAAAGCATCGATTTCAATTTATAGACTAATATATCTCAATGCAGCTTCTGAGTATGTGAAATGAAAAATACTGCAGTAGGATGGAACGAAGAGAAGAATACCTCCTAAGCAAGCATTAAGAATGTAGAATGGTTCAAAACTAAGCAACATCTTTAAGGTCAAGCAATCTGGTAAGAATCCAGCATGTCCCCCAATGTCCTCATTAAAATGCCATCAGATCCTTTACAACCTCTTTGTGGATGGAGTTTGGTGAGAGTGGTTCCCTTTCAATTCCATGACGGAGGATGATGGTAGAAGCAAAAAGGATACGAGGAATTGCAAAGAGCTGAGCAAACACATGAAAGGATGAGCCCCAAGCAAGCTGCCAGGGAGCCACATAGGTCATGACAAACTGTAACTTGTGAAGCAGGTCTCCAAGCTGAAAACAAAGGAAGAAAAAGAAGCCCATCAATAGCATGGACAATGGTAACAATAACAAGACAATAAAAATGGTTGGTAGAAGCATTACTATAATTTCAAATAAGTCAATCCAGCAATTAATAAGCAATTATTAAGCACCCACTGTGTGTCAGGTATATAGATGGCAGGGCAGCTAGGTGATGCAGTGGATAGAGCACTGGGCCTGGAGTCAGGAAGACCTGAGTTCAAATCCCTCCGCAGACACTTCCTAGCTGTGTGACCCTGGGCAAGTCATTTAACCATATTTGCCTTAGTTTTCTCATCTGTACAATTAGCCGGAGAAGGAGATGATAAACAATTCCAGTATCTTTGCCAAGAAAACCCCAAATGGGGTCATGTTTTCAGTCATGGACATAACTGAAAATGACTGAAATGTGTCAGGCATTGTATAGGTACTGTAGGCACAAAAGCAAAAGCAAAAATAGTCCCTGCCCTCAGTGAATTTAAGACAATATCTAGCTTGTATTTAACCACTTTGTGAGTGTATATTTTTTAACTACATTTAGTGAATTATATTTAAGTATACATTAGCTATATTTATGAAACTATTTATGTTTTATAAGGGCAGCTAACTGGCCCAGTGGATAGAGTGGCAGGCCTAGAGTCAGGGAGAGCAGAGTTCAAATTCAGCCTCAGACACTTCCTAGCTGTGTGACCCTGGTTAAGTCACTTAACCATGTTTGCCTCGGTTTCCTCATCTATACAATGAGCCAGAGAGGGATATGACAAAACAGCCCAGTATCTTTGCCAAGAAAACCCCAAACAGGGTGATAAAGAGAGGGACATGACAAAAATAACAACTATGCTTTATAAGTACCCATTTCCTCTGTTAGAATATAAGTTCATCCTGATCAGAGATTTCTTTGTACTTGTAGCACTACCCCAGTGCAATACTTCTTGATACTTGCATAGGTAATACAAAATAAGTACAAGGTGAAGGGGAGACAGGAAGGTATTAGTAAGAGGGGGAATCAGGAAAGAGTGCATGTGGAAGATGGCCCTTGAACTGAGTGTTAAAGGAAATTAGGGATTGTGGGAGATGTGGAAGAGGAAAAATAATGAACAATTCATTGTTAGTGAGGTGTAGTAAAATGGTGATCTTCCTCCCTGCTGGGTTTTACCTCACTTCTTCCTTTTTTTCTTTCTCTTACACATGATTTGATTATTTAATGGCAATTTGAAATAGGATGATAATAGACTGATCAGGAACCCCCTTATCTCCTGCAGGACTTGTTCCTATGCTTGCTGCAAGCCCCAGCTCTACCACATCTCTCTCTACTGCTATAGGGCAGGGGAGGGGGAGCAGTCACAGCTGGTGAACAGACGTTTCTGGAGGCAGAACTTCCTCCTTTCAAATGAAGCCTTTTAGAGCTAAATCCATATGCAACTTAATCATCACAGAAGCTGTTGAGATTTCTCTGTGTTAATTTCCTTTCATAACTTCAGCTGCTTTTGCCAAGGAAACCAAAACCCAGACCACTGAGTCACGAATTGCAAAGTATTTTAAAAAACCAGGGTAGAACATGGGAGGTGTGATATTTGCTGGGCAAGCCAACACAAAGGGGGAAAAAACAGGTGAGAGGGAGAAAGGGTAGGAGAGATGGGGCCAAGAACGGATAACCTTGTGGAGAATCTGACCCAATCCCTACCAGATGCTCTGCAGTACAGGCTGGAACATTCAGCATGAAGTCTGTCACAGGAGAGTAACAGCGCACTGAAGTATACTGGTTGCCAGGATCTGCTTTGTGGTAATGGATTATCAATCCAGAATGGGAAACTATACTCTTGTCACTTCTGGCTACAGTCAGAAGCTTCACAGGCTCTGTTCATCAATAATAGGAAAGGCAAGTGACAGGTTGTGTTTTCATCCCCAGACTTGCTAGTATATGAGAAAACAAAATACCACTTATGAAGAAAAAAACCACTTGAAAATTTCATTTGGTTCTGCTACATACCACAGTAAGCTTTCAGAGAAACACCAGTGACCATAGGCTGTGCATAGAACGTTGCCTGGATAGCTCCCCTACACCAGATAATTATTAACAATGGAAGTACGTCAGGCATTAGGAAATAGGAGCAATGAAGAAATAGTCAAAAAATAAGTGAAGAAACAAAAGGGTTTCAATGAAATTAAAAAACAATATATAGAAGGAGCAGAAGGTTTGGAAGGGAAAATGGGCAAACAGGGCAGTTCGGTCAATCATTGTGTTAATTTAAATATATACCTTTAAAAACTATAAAAGATGTACACAGTTTTGCATATAAATTCTCTTTCGCTGTTCTTCTTTGAGTATTGAAATGCTCATATTTGTTGGACTTTGTTAAATTTTTAATAAAAAAAGAAAGGTTTCAGGAAGAGGCATGAACTTGCTCTTGTTTGAAAGGTCAACTTTGTGGTTTGGGGACTCCAGCGTTTCTTAGGGAAGCAGATGGGACAAAGTGGAGTTGGTTAGCACCTTCTCGAAAACCACCATCTTAGACTTACCCAGCTTACCCAGACCTATAAGTTTCATGTAGGAACTTCAATGAAGAACCAAAGTTTGTGACTAAGGACCAGAATATATTAGTAAACCCCAAGCCAATAGAAGATTTCTGCTACAACAAGGAATAGAATACAAAAGGCAAAAATTAGTCCTAAAAAGGCTCTCCAAGGGACAGACATAGGATTAATATATCATTGTCACAGACAACTGCCTAGGAAATTGCAAACCTAGACTTATAAAGGGTTCTTGGTGATATGATTAGGAGAAGAAAAAAGGGAGGAGAAAAAAGAAGAGAGAAGGGAGACACTAGCCCTAGAGACAGGGAGAAAATGAAAAAGGAGAGTGAAGAAGAAAAGGAGAGGTGAACATTTTTATTTAAAAGTCTCCTAAATATTATGCTTTTGCTGATTAGTGTCAGAATGTTACTATTAAATGGCTCCCCAGACTACTTCTGATTTAATTCTGGGGTCAGTTTTGGTATTCTGAAGCTGCTTTAGATTGGAAAAAGGGGTAAGGAATTAAGGATTCACTTAATCTTTTTCTGGTGTCTTATGTTACATTAGCTAAAAATCTCATTCCCTCAAATTTCACATGATGTATACTGTCCTTTCCATTTCATACTGAGTGGTTAAGTGATTTATGTGAGACTATGCCTTCAAATGCAGAGAATTCTGGATACAGAACCCAGATTCATGGGCTCTAAAGCCCTTGGAGTGGTGCAGCTGTCATTATAAATGTCTTTCAAGTTTTTGTAAGGGGGTGGCTAGGTGGCACAGTGCATAGAGCACCAGCCCTGGAGTCGGGAGGACCTGAGTTCAAATGTGGCCTCAGACACTTTACACTTAGTAGCTGTGTGACCTTGGGCAAGCCACTTAACCCCAATTGTCATGCCTTCCCCCTCCAAAAAACAAAGAAAAAAAAGTATTTGTAAGGCTGTCATGTGATTGAAGCATTGTATTCATTTTAGTTGGCCCTAGAGGACAGGTCTAGCAACAGTGGATATAAAGAGATAAGCAGCAGATTTTGATTGTCTAAGGAAAACATTTAAGTAATGGGTGTTTGAGAACAGAAGAGAATCCTGGGATTTGTAGTCCAGAGGAACAAGAATTGGTTCTCAGCTCTCAAAGAGATTTGGGACTATGATAATTTTTAAGTCCAAAGGTGGACCTAAGTCAGGTCCATGAGTTCTTTCTTTCTTTCTTTTTTTCTTTTTTGAAGACAATCAGGCTCAAGTGACTTGCCCAGGGTCACACAGTTAGTAAGTGTCTGAATGCCCAGGAATTCTTAAAGACATACATACAGTCATGAGAGGCAGACTGAGACACAAAGAGTGGGAAAGTAAATTTGAGCAGCAGCAATCCTTGCTTAGAAATTAATGAACCAAACTAGAAAGAACTGGTGGCACAGGGGCAAAAACTGAAAGAAGTGAAAAGGAGAAAATGAAAGGAGGTCTGAGCTGCAAAATAGAAGGGAGAGATCACAATGGGCCATAGGGACTTGTAAGCAGCTTGGAATAGATGATTTGGATGGAAGCTATTGGTTTTACAGATCTTTTAAAAAACTGAGTGAAGTTCTCTCCCAGAGGTCTGATCTTTTCTCAGCTTTCCCTCTATATGCCTGTCAAATAACAGACATTGTAACACACAGCTTGCTTCTTTTATCTACACATTTCCTATACCTTCAGTTTGCCTCAAACAAAAAGAGCACATCAATTAACTAGAAACACATAAAACTAAATTAGGTCAGACATCTCAACCTCTGTCTAAAAGTTAAGGATTTTCCTAACTGGGGGCTATGAGCTATTTTGATTGTATTAATTACTTTGCCTCTAATATAAGGTTCATAAAATAGAAGAGAAAGGGTCTTCATGGCCCTGAGGGTCATGATAGTGCTTGTAGGCTAAGGGTCAGCTAATGTTTGTAGTAGGTGTGCCTAATTATATTTCATGACTGATAGGAGCAAGGAAAGGAAGGCAAGGTCTAGAAAGGACAAACGAGATCTAGGTAGGATTCTGCTCTGCCCCTTGTAGAAGGGAGGATGGAGCAGAAAAAGATTCAATATGTGATTTCAGTATCACCCACTAGTGTTATAATTAGAATTATCCCAGACCAGAATGTTTGATGAGCTACTAAGCGGCACCCTCTTTAGCAATTCTTAAGTGAAAGCAATGTTTGCAGATCTGGTAGAAGAGATTCCTACAGAGATATGAACTGATTCTTTCCAACTCTTAGATTCCATGATTCTATAAAACTCCTGACTGCTACTCCAATGCTACATGTAATAAGCAAATAAGATCCTTTAAAAACATGTTATTCTCTTCCCCACCAGCATTTATCAGTAGAGTGGAAAACTAAGCTGAAAAACCAGAGGTGTTAACATTCAACAAGATATGTAGAAACAAGATATGTAGAAAAGTCAGGAGAAGTGGGGTCATATAATATTAACCTGTTCATCCAGGCCTAAACATACTTTACCACAGGCCTTTGTGATTCACCTCTGGAGATACAATAAACACCTGCTATTATTCAGCTGTTAACATGTTCTCTAAGTGTTGAGGACAAACTTTAGTCAAGATGACTCATGTTTAGATGAAAACTGAAGTCAGAAACCATAAAGCTAAAGTTTGCTTTATAAAACATATAGCCCCCAAAGGTCGTTAAAATGAGTCATGAGTTTTTTAATGTTTCCATCATTGGGTTTTTAATGTATAGAGTATCCTGGGAGGGTTTTCAGCTACCTTCAGAGAACACCAATAAGTAGGTCAGGCATAACAGCTACAATCAGACAAGCAGCCCCAGGGAACACCTCATCTGCAAGTTTAAGGTTCTAACAAGTTAAACTTTGCTGCATTATGATTAAATGAATCTATTATAATTATTTTTTGCTTAGCATGGCAACTTGTATTTAAACATAAGCAGCAACAGCAATCAGACATGAGGGAACTGAGCATGGGGAGTCTCCTGCCCTAATTGCAGTTAAGCCCTGGGGTACCTTGATATCTCAAACAAGTCACTCAGTCTTTGCCTGGGTCTGTCCTTTAGGGATAGAAGGAACAAAATACTGACTATGCCTTATTTAAAAAAATAAAGTTACAGCAACAAAAAGATTAACACAGAGAAGCCTGTAGTATGCCCATAGTTATAGGCAAAAACGAGACTTTCTGCAATCGAATTCTTTTCATATTTTATTTACCTCTACACATAGATATCATTATGGTCCCCTATACAGTTTTTTCTAGGTAAGGGATGTTTTTAGGTAGGTCACTGGATAGAATGCTGGGCTTTTGAAGACAAGATGACCTGAGTCTGAATCCTACCTAAGACATTTACTGACTGTGTGACCCTGGGTAAGTCACTTAGCTTTTCTAAACTTCAGTTTCCTTGTCTGTTTAATAGAGACAATAGCAGCACCTATTTCACAGGCTTATTGCAAGGATTAAAGGAGAGAACAGATCTAAAGAGCTTTGCAAACTTTAAAGTACTATATAAATAGTTAGATATTATTCCTAGAGATTGGATATTAACAAAGTAGTCAATGCATCAAGCTGTGATTGCAAGTCAGAAGAGGAAGAAAAATAATATTTTACAACATATAACTGAAGTCTACCTGAGAATATCAGAAATGCAGAGCTCTTAAGGTACAGAAATGTATGAGTCTTCCCCTGCCTCACTTCTGAAATGAAGAAACTTAAGACTATCCACTGAGTCAGTGGCCAAGGAAGGACTAGAATCAGATCTTTCAGACTCCCATTTCAAGGTTCTTTCCACAGCACATCAATTCAATATGACATAGACAGTTAGTCAGTTGTCAATAAGCATTTATTAAGCTCTTATTGTTTGAAGCATGGTGTTGCCATTGCTGTAGCTATGGTCTTCTGGTATACTGCGAGGACAGACTAACCTGCAATGGAGGGATCAAGAATCACAGAATTTAATCATTGGAAAGAATATTGGTGGCCATCTTGGTGCAAAAGGAATCCCTAACATAGCATATCCAAGAGGTGTTTTGTTAAATGAAGATAGGAAGGGAAAACAATGATATCTCAGGGCAACTCATTATACTTTTAGGTAGCTCTAATTTGGAAAAAAAAATTCCCTTTATTAAGTTTAAACTTACTTTTCTGTAATTTCTACTTATTTTGTAACTTCTACTCTTATTTTGTACCCAAACTGAGTCAGTTAAATGCCTCCTGCATGTGATAGCCCTTCAAATACAGGACACCATTGTAAAGTCTTCCCCCTTTCCCCAAGTCTTCTCATTTACATTCTATGTATGTCTACTTCCTTCTGGTATGGGTCATTCTTGTTCAAATGACATAACAGCACTTTGCAAACTTTATAGCACTAAATACATGCTATCGATTATTGTTATACTATTCTTATTCTTATTGATTACAGGCTTCAGGGCTGTGATGAATACTTGAGAAGAGACCTGCAAATAGTAGCATGTCAAGCAAATTGGATTGCAGCAAAACAAATCAAAGACATCCCCTGTAAGCTCACCACTGAAAGGGCTGTTGGCTAAGTACTCACCAGTCACATCTGAGAAGTTTATTGCTATCCTCAGCAAGAGCATCTTTTAGCACAAGGAAGAGATACATTGGGGATTGGTTCTTACATTCTTTGCTATAGTACTAAACCTAGTCCACATTAGCCCTCCACAATGTTTTAGTCTTTTAAAAAGTAGCATTGACTTTTAAACATTTCTTTGCTATTTTCTAGAGAGGTCAAGTTGTTTGTGTTTTTTGAACAAAAATACAAACAACCCTGAGAAGTTTAAATTCATAGAATGATGCCTTAGGACGAAGGGGTCTATGTAAGGAAGGGTACTGAGACACAGCGATTAATGATGATGATGGCAACAATGACTCACAAGCTGTGTGATTTGGGACTACTTGACTCAGGCAGCCCCCCCTCCCTTTTTTAACAAAAAGGTTTCAGGAGGACTTTTTGTCCAGTCAGACAAACCATTATCTGCAGAAGAGCAGTGGTAGTTACATTGGGATAGCTCCATTATAGCAGTATAATGAGTTCCAATGGCATAGTTTACAAGGACAGCATCGTATCAAGTACCATGGTTTGTTTTGTTCCTTTTTTTGCTTTTATTTTGTTTTAGCCCAAACCTGTGATTTTATTGGTATAGGAAGCTATCTGTGGGGAAATGTCAACCACCAATGCAGATCAGCAACTTTCTGTAGCTTAGAGTGTTGGACAGTTACCTGGAGGTAATGCAAGGTTATTTGGCTGCCCATGGTCATCCAACTAGTACACAGGAGTTCTTGAATTTAGGTCTTCTTGCCTCTGAGATTGGCACAATTTCCATGATGCCATGAAGCCCCCTCATCATGTAATTGGGTATAAAAATAACCAAATCATTAGCTTATAATCAACTCTCAAGAATAATTTTAGAGGGGCAGCTAGGTGGCACAGTGAATAGAATACTGGCCCTGAAGTCAGGAGGACCTGAGTTCAAATATGGCCTCAAACACTTAACACTTACTAGCCATGTGACCTTGGGCAAGTCACTTAACCCCAATTGTCCTGCCTTCCTCCCTCCCTAAAAAGACCA
>CM053586.1:248375484-248387988 GCA_028646515.1 Pseudochirops corinnae
GAGTTCATGCCTTCTCAACAATGGGACAGAGTTTGCACCTTCCACACTTAGCACTTAGTACTGTCTATCCACTTAGTACCAAGTGCTAAGTATCCTGCTAAACCAATTACTATTACAACACATAGTAGGTACTTAATAAATGCTTGTTTCTCTTTTTTGTATTATATTATACTCATTTTACAAATGGAGAAACTGAGGCTGAGGCGGGTTAAGTCACTTGTGCAGGGTGATATAGTTAGTATGTGTCTGAGGTTGGATTTGAGCTGCAGTCTTCCTGACCCTAAGTCCTATGCTGTGTCCACAATGTACTACCAGCTGCCCTATTCATATTGACATATTAATATAAATCCCTGGGTCATACTGAGATTTGGGAGAGAGTAGGATAAGGGTTTGTAGAAATATAGCCTGAAAGTTTCTCCCTTCTACTGAGAATTTAAACATATTGATGTTCAATAGTGACAAATATGAGTATATAACCCTTGGGTTACTGGGATGAATGTTACAGCAGGCTAAGTAAAGAGAGGAAAGAAGAGGAAGATTTCTGTATAGCAGACAACACCTGAAAAGAGAATTCTGGATAAATCCCCTAGTTGGTGAGAGCATTGAGTATTTCTTTAAATCTTACTTCATCCCTTCTCAGAAATACCACAGCATTACAACTTTGCATAGTTTACATTAAAAGAGGTTCATTCTTCTGGCATATGCTACAAAAGAGTGGAAAACAGAGGTAAGAAGTGTCATAACCCACAGGTGCACAGGGCTGGCCCAATTCAGTGACATCTACCCATCACCACCAGGTTATCTGTACATCTGGAAACAGATTTCGGTTTACTCTCCTCTGTCTTGTAAGGAAAGGCTTAGCCCTCTACAGAGCACACAGCAATACATTCACAGTTGAGGAACCACCTCTGTTGGTCTTAAGCTAGCTCTCCAGCTGTGCTAGGGACAGCAGGACAGCAATGAGGCGGCAAAACAAGATTTACAGGAAGCCAAAGAAATCAAAACATGCACCATGAAAAGACAGCTATGAGAACTCTAAGTGACCCAAGCATCTTAATGCAAAACCCTAAGCTTTCCCACTGTGAATCAACTCTGTAAAATAGATTAGAAAAAAAAATGATCCAACTACCAAATCCAGTTAGAATCTTCCTTTAAGCAAAATCCAGTTTTTCCTCTCTTGAGATTTTTAAATCAAATCAACAATATTTATCAAGCAATTATTAAGAACTAAGCTCTGTGCTAGTTGCTTTAGGGGTGGAGGTAGTGAGATAGAAAAGAAATAAAAAATATATGGCTTCTAATTTCAAGGACCTCACAGTCTTTGGGGGGCTGCAAAATTGATATACACTGTGATCACATGAACCCACTTTGACCCTTATCTGATACCTTTTTTTCTTTTCCTTCCACCAACAAACCCTAGAATTTAGCTTGCTGTGATCTCCTGCTGATTTCTATCCCTGCCGTCATCTTTATTCTTAGGACTGGACTCCCTACCACTCTCCAGGACAGGATATACCTTTTTTCTTCATTCTTCTTTGCCCTGTTCCTTGACTATAGCACATAAACTTTTAATGTACTTGTTAAAAAAAAAAAAAAGTTAACACAACAGGAAACAGACTGGGGTGGAAGAGAAGGGATGGAGGGCCGTGGTGGTTAGGGTGTTTGCCAGGTTACAACAATAAATTCAAGGAGAAAGTTCATGAGTCACAGAGGCGACACGATTAATTAGGAGCTAATTAATTGCCCTACATAATAGTCATGGGAAACTAAAAATGAGTATTTCATAGTTCCATTTTTGGAAAGGGAGCAGCCTACAAACTTTACAGATAAATGAATTTGGCTTTTAATTTTTGGCAAAAACTAGAAACATATTATTTAAGATAATAGTTTGTAAATACCGAAGATGTTACGTAGCAAACGACAGTGACTCTTTTGCGACTTTTTGTATCCTGCTGTTTGGAATAATGCCTAGCACGTTGGTAGATACGTAATAAGTGTTTATTGATTAATTAAGAGAAATAATAGTAAGTGGTACAGTTTGAATATTTCCTCTAGACTGGTGGTGGTATTGGTGTTGTCTGTTAATCTGAGTGGAGGGGAATTTACATCTTCATTTTAATATAATTGACTTTTTTTGTAAAACCTATATATTTTATTTTATACATTTGAAAACATAGAAGGATATAATAGGCTTCAAAAAACTGCTAAAGGGGTCCATGGCACAAAAAAGGTTAAGAACCTTGTGGGTTGTTAAGTAAGTCACTAAAACTCTCTCAACCTCTGTTCTATTATCTGTAAAATGGAGGTAATCACAGGGCAATTTTGAGGATCAAATGAGTTGATATAGGTAAAGTGTTTTGCAACTCTTAAAGCAATCCTTACATAAAGGCTAATAGTTACTATTTACTTAATAATAATGTCAGTCATTATTATTTCTTATTTATCTTTTATATAGCTTGCTTTGTATGTATCTGTTGGCCTGCTCTCTCCCCTATTAGACTGTAAACTCCTTGAAGGAATGGACCGTCTTTGTGTAGCTCTAGCACTTTGCATAGTGCCTGGAACATTGCTGGCACTTAACAAATGTTTACTGATTAATTTATTAATAATAATGCAAAGTTTACATGATGAGAAGTCACGTGATGTGTTGTTCCCCAATGCTACTTCCAATCCTACCATCTGCTGCCATCACATGGCAACCTCTCCTCTCTTGAGGATTAGTTACTTCATCCATCTGTATTGCTATACCCAGATGATCCTTGTTCCTGATGGTTGGCCACTAAATTACTCTTTATACTTTCCTAAAAAATCAGCATCTGTCTCAGTCTTCCTTTCCAAGTTGCCCTCATATTTGTAGATTTCAAAATACATGTTGATGTCTCCCTAGAAGACTCCAGTTACACAATTCATTGACCTCCTCCATTTCCTTCACCCAGCTATTCATTCTAGTTCAACCATCCACAATAGTGTTCACTATGTGGACCTCATCATCACTATGACCAAGTCACCTCTAGGATCTTGGGCAGGTTGGTGGCACAACGGAGAGAGTGCTAGATGTGGAGTCAGGCAGACTTGAATGAAAACCTTGTCTCAGACACTAGCTGTTTGACTTTGGGCAAGTCACTTAATCTTTATCAGTGTCAAATTCTTTCTCTTTGAAATGGGGGTGATAATAACACCTATCTCTCAGAGTTGCTGTGAGGATAAAATGAGACATTTGTTAAGTACTTTGCAAGCCATAAAGTACTATATAAATGCTATCATCATCATCATCAACATCTTCATTATCATCATCAACCAGGAAATTCTTTTCTCTGATTGTAATCTTCTATGTTCCTATCTCTCCCTCTTCCTCAATGCCCTTAATTTTTGTTCTCATTGTAATTTTCAGTCCATCCGTCCTTCCTCCCCCCCATTCATCATGATGCTTTGCTGTGGCCTCATTTTCTTCCCTTTGTAATCCAGACCTCATAACTGATCAATTCACTGTCCTCTCCTCTTGAATCACCCTCTTGTCCCATCACTTTTCATGTCTATGCAATCCTCTGACTTGGACCACATTCCACTCCCCCATTCCTCCACATCATCTTTCTCTGATCCTACTTCTGTGCTACTGAATGCAACCAGAAGTCACACAGCTATACTATACCAATTGGGTTCCCTTACAAATTCATGCAATTTAACCTGAACTGGGTCCTCCCTGCTTCATGACAAAACTTTCCTTTTCCCGGACTCAGAATCACACTCCACAGAGCAGCCATTCCAAACCTTCTTCTCTCTCCTCAGGTCCCTTACCACACCTCAATTCTTTTAGCAGATGACTTCACCTTCTTCTTTACTGAGAAAATTAAGACTTTCTATCATGAGATCTCTCATTTCCCTTACTCTATGTCTCTGAGTTTCTAAATGTTCTTCAATACTCTCCTTTGCTCCAGTTCCTGAGGAAGAGATAATTCTTTTCTCTTCAAAGCCAACGCCTCTCCTTATGCCTTTGATCCCATCCCCTCCACCTCTTCCCAGCGATCAATCCTTCCCTTCATTTCTTTCTCTCATCTCCAATCTTTGCTTTTATCTAATGACTTTATCCCAGGTCTTTTCAATGCTTAAAAAACCTTCATTTGGTCCTATCATTAAACTGTTATCACCCTTTCACTTCCAAGTTCCTAGAGTAATCTATTTAAACCAGGGATTCATAGCCTATTTTGTGTTATAGACCCCTTCAGCGTTCTGGGGAAGATCTCTTCTCAGGTTAATGTTATTAAATGCATACAATAAAGCATGTACGATTACAAAAGAAACTAGTTATGTTGAAATAGTTATTAAGATTTTGTTTTAACAAGTTCATTGAATTCAGGCTCAAACCCCCTGATTTAAAGTAATTCCATGTCCTCATCACTTAGGCATTTCTCCAGCCTATATGATTTGGCATCTTAACCAATCCTGAACTAAAAGTGTTCTCTTAAAGTGCTCCCCTTCCCATAATCTATGAAATGATAAACTGCCTTTTGGTCAGTCCCTATCCTACTTAGCTTCTTTCTCCCTTTTCACAGTGAGGGCCACCCCCTCCTCCTGGACACACGAGTCTGTGACATTACTCTCTTTAATTTCTTTTCCTTTTTGTCTGATTAATCCTATTCAATTTCATTCCCCATCCACCGTGTTCTTTGTGTGAGTGCCCCTCAAGGCCCTGGACTGTTTTTTTTCTGCACTTTCTCCCTTGGTGATTTCATCAGCTCTCCAGGGTTGAATTATTATCTCTTGGCAAGTGATCTTCAAATCTACATATCCTTACCTAATCTCCATTATGAACTTCAGTACCATAACTGAATACTCCAAACCTCTATTTTTATCTATTCCATAAGTCTCAGCTAAGTCTCCATTTGTGCCCTCCATTCCACAGGCTTCCATCTACACCAAGACCTAGAACCATTGGCATTGATCTTACATTTTCTCTCATTTCTTCTCAGCTTTTCTTATTGACTGCCCCTTAATGCCTTTCCTAGCAGCTAGGTGGCGTAATGGATAGAGTTCCAGGTGTGGAGTCACAAAGACTCATCTTCCTGAGTTCAAATCTGGCCTCAGACACTTAGTAGCTGTGTGATCCTGGGCAAGTCACTTCACCCTATCTGCCTCAGTTTCCTCATCTGTAAAATGAGCTGGAGAAGGAATTGGAAAACCACTCCAGTATCTTTGCCAAGGAAATCCCAATGGGGTCACAAAGAGTCAGACAGGACTGAGAAATGACTGACTGAGAGTACTGGCCCTGGAGTCAGGAAGATCTGAATTTGAATTCTGATTCAGACATTCACTGGCTATCTGGCTCTAAATGTCACTTACCCAGTGTTTACCTCAGTTTCCTCCTCTGTAAACTGGAGATCATAATAGTACCTACCTCCCAGGATTGTTGTGAGGATTAAGTAAGATAATTAATACTGCAAAATACTTTGTAAACCTTAAAAATACATATACATACAGATGTCTATGTGTGTATATACACATATATAAATGCTAGTGATTATTTTTAGAATTAACTATAAATACAGGTCTCCCTTCGTCTAAAACCAAAAACAGAGAACAAAAACAGAACTTCTCTTCATCCTGATAACATCTCACATTACCAACATCTCTCTGTTTTCTCTTCTGTATTGTCAAATTTCTATAAAAAATAATGTGCCTATATTTGAAGCTTCTACTTTCTTACTACCCACTCATTCCTCACTATAGTCCACACCAGTCTACTCAACTTATCTCTCCAATGTTCCAGTCTCCAACTCTAATGGATTTGGAATTACATATTCATAGCTCTGAAGATGGAAGGCCATTCAGAAGTCAGCTAAAGAAGCCAATTCCCTCACTTTACAAATAAAGAAAGAGGTCCAGAGGTTAACTGACATGGCCAAGGCAGTAACTATCAGAGATGGGATCTGGACTATTCTCTGCAGTCAGGAAAATGTAACTTGGCTCTGCAGTACCTTACTTAAGCACCTGTTGAGACGAAGATCCTCAAAGCTGTATTTGGTCTCCATTTACATCATCTTTAGTCTAACAATTGAGGTTTTCCACAATCCAACCCTAATACTTTTTCAAAATTCTTTCACTTTTTGCTCCTTTACATATTCTTTTTGTTGTTTTTCAGTCATTTTGGGTCATGCCTGACTCTTCATGACCTCATTGAGGTTTTCCTGGCAGAGATGCTAGAGTGGTTTGCCCTTTCCTTCTCCAGCACATTTTACAGATGAGGAACTGAAACAAACAGGGCACATTACTTGCCCAGGGTCACACAGCTAGTAGGTGTCTGAGGTTGGATCTGAACTCAGGAAGAAGAGTCTTCTCTGTCTTACCTAGCTGCTATTCCAGTCAAACTGAAATACAAGCCTTCTCTAATTCCTTGGCATGCTCCTGTCATTTGTGTTTTCTGTCTCCCATGCTTGGAACACTCTCTCTACATTTCCCACTGTGAGAATCTTTCTTCTTCTCCAAAGGCCAGCTCAGATGCTACCTTTTCAATGCACGTCTCCTTATTTCTCCTCCCCCTGCCCCCACTTCACCAGTAGAAGGTGTTCCTTACCTCTCTCAAATTTTTCATTCTGTCTTGCCTGAATCTCTGTTTGCATTAAGGTTTACAAAGGGTTTCAGCTCATTTTTATCCTCCTCAGAACTCTGGGAGGTGAAGTACCTATTATTATACCAATTTTACAGATGAGGAAACTGAGGCAGGCAAAGGTTAAATAACTTGTCCAGGGATGCATAGTTATAAAATATTTAAGGTGAGATTTGAACTCAGCTCTTCTTGACCCCAGGTCGAGTGCTCTATCCACTATGCCACCTATTTGTTGCATATGGATGTAACTCATAATATAATAGAAATACTATTGGATTGGGTATCAGGAGATCTGTTTTCTAGCCTGACATTTGTCAGCAACTACCTCTGTGACCTCTGGATCTCAGTTTCCTTTTAGGTTCCTTCTAGCTATAATAATAAAAAATTGCATTTCTATAGTACCTACTGTGTTCCAGGGACTATGCTAAGCATTTTTAATAACAACAAGAACAATGATTTTAGCTAGCATTTACTTATTGTCTACTATAGCCCAGGCCCTGTACTAAGCGCTTTACAAATATTAGCTCATTTGATCTGCAAAACTTAACCCTGGGAGGCAGGTGCTATTATTATCTCCATTTTACAGCTGAGGAAACTGAAGCAAACAGAAGTTAAGTGGCTTGCCCAAGGTCACACAACTAGAATCTGAGGTCAGATTTCAACCCCAGACCTAGTACTCCATCCACTGTACCACCTGGCTGCCTCACTCTCTGGTCATTTTGATGTTGTTATTCAGGCGTTTTCCAGTCTCGTCTGACTCTCCATGACCTCATTTGGGGCTTTTTTGGCAAAGATACTGGAGTGGTTTGCCATTTCTTTCTCCAACTTATTTTACAGATGAGGGAACTGAAGCAGACAGGGTTAAGTGACTTGCCCAGGGTCACACAGTTAATAAGTGTCTGAAGCTGGATTTGAATTCAGAAAGATGAGTTTACCTGACTACAGGCTTAGTTGCCCAATGATGGGCCCTGTGATTTCCACAGCATCATAGATTTAGAGTTAGAAGGGACTTAGTAGTCCTCTCTCCTCGTTTTAGAGATAGTTGGAGGCCCCAGAGAGACTGACTGACTTTACGCAAGATAATAAAGGTGACAGTGGCTGAGCCAGGATTAAAACTCAAGTCCTTTAAATCCAAATCCAACATCCATTCCACTGTGCAAGGGGCAGGGTTTCTATCTGTTCATTTGCTCTGCAGTGAACATAGCATTGTGACCCATGTGGATATTTTTGTTTTTGTGTGGTCCCATGGGTTCATAGGACACCTATGTAGAAACTACTTCCAGAAAGGCTGATTAGCAATTTGTCTCTAACTTGTAGTCTCAGACATCTGGTTGGATGCTAAGAGGTGAAGTGATTTGTCCACAGTCACATGTATCAGAAGCAAGACTTGAGTCTTTTTAACTTCAAGGAAACTCCTTATCTACTAGACAACTGTTATTTCTTAGGCAGTGTTTAAATTTTCTCCTGAGATTCCAGCTAATAAGCAGAACCTCTGTCTCTCAAATTGTCTCTGTAGGCAGGAGTGTTCCATCAGGATAAACCTGAGGAAGAAATTCCTTGCCACCAATTTATTAGTTAGAGAATTGAATTGAAAGCTTGTAACATGAATTTAGCATCTTGCAGACAGGTGCTATATAGATTCAAGGCAGCATTGTTTATTCTTGGGATTACTTAACTATTCATTATATAATTTTTCTTTTTCCCACAAGAAATCAAGTCTCTTGCCCAATTAAATCATACATTTTTCTAGGAGACTACGGACAGACATCTTGGTATAAAGCTAGTCTAACCCTTTGAAAAGCTAAAACCCAGACTAACTCTAAGTAGCTGGAGCCCTCTTGAGCTTCCTTTCTCTGAATTTCTACAAATATTTATTATCTGTACCATTTGCCCAATACAGCAAAGCCTTGACACTCAGGAAAAGGAAACTGGAACAACTAGTAAAAGGGTATGTTCTTTTTAGGGACCTCTAACTAGAACAGTAAAATCCCTTGAATACTGTACTTTGCTATATTAATCACTAAGAGGAAGACCAAGGAGGTGAGATTAAACTAAAAACTCTTCCATCTCTTCCCTACACTAAGAGTCGAGGGAAGACACTGGGATGAACTGGATTATGAGTCATATTAGCTTCGAGAAGAGGAGAAAAGGCTGAGTTAAAGTGAGAGTTGATAGTCTTTCAGTTTCTTCCTGTCATTTTAAGGTCAGGTTTCAGCAATCCAAAGGTTTTCAGCATCACACCAACTGCTAAGGTTTCTAAGGATCATAGATAAATATGACAACTTCTTTATTCTCTTTCTAACTCTCTCATTTGATCTCTTATTTCCCACCTGTAACTCACAACCCCACCCCTAAATGCACAGTACCTTCTCACTGCTGTCCAAAGTCTTCCCCTTCTCCCAAGCTGCCCCTTAATTCCAGATCTTTCCTCCTACCAGCCAGCCCAGTCAAAAGCCCCTTCCACTTACTTTTTGGCTGTAGGTCTCTGGGAGTTATTGATCTAGTTAGAGTAATTAACACTAAATTGTGAGTGATGCTTCAGAGGGTATTGGCAGTGTTTTAGAATGAATTTGTAACCTAAATGCATTTCTAATGAGTAGAATGTAGAGGAAAAAAAGACATTTTGATTATATAAGGAGTCTCAACTACTGGAGCTTTGATGGACCACTCCCCATGCCTCACAGCTTTATCTTCACAAAATGAGCTCACTAAAGGCTAAGGAACAGAAGAAACTGCAAACTGTGAATCTACTAATGCAGAATACACTCACCATTGCATCACATTTGTTACTTGACTATTTCAGATATGTGTGTCTTCTCTTCCTGAGTACATATTGTAATAAACTTCTGGAAGGTAGAAAATATAGCTTTTCATAACTTCTGTGTTTATCTCAATATCAGGCACAGAACAATAAACCTAGTAGACCTTCAGCAAACACTTATTAATGGAATGCAGTGCTATACATTTTAGCATGCAAGATGGTGAATCGATTTTTCTTTCTTTGTGGAACCTCTGAGAGACTAAATTCTTGAAGCAATTACTGAACTACATTCTCCCTCCTTTTCTCCTGCCCTCTCCTTCTAACTGTTGCTCTCTCTCTTTATGGCCTGTCCGCCCCCCTCCTTAACTCCCTGGGTTTCTGTTCTTTTCTCTCTCACTTGTGTTCCCACATGACAATCTGGCTCCCAGTGTGTTCACCAGATAGGCTTCCTATAGAAAGTTGAAAGCAATTTTAAACTCAACTTCTGAGAAGATGTCATTACCTTGAAGATAGGACACCATAGAGCAATAAAGATCATACCAAGCCTTAAGGATTGAAGTTATAATGGGCTTAGACTTCTCTGGTGGAAAGGAAACTTTGAGATGACCTTACCGACAATTTCAGGATTCTCAAAAAAGATGAATAAAGCTGACAGCTACATTTTTCAACTGCTGAGGAAAAGTACACTAAAAATAAAATAAAATAAAAGTGAAAAGGGTATAATCTCCAGAGTTATCTAGCCCAAGGGATGATAGAGCAATATCCCCATTATTAGCATTCAGTACCTACAGTGCAATTAGATATATTAATCAGTGTCAGGCGGCAGGGGCAGTATTACCATCTGGAAACTGGGGGAACAGAGAAGTGACTGCCAATTTAGGGAACAGGACTCAGGGCCAGATCTTCCTGGCACTGGGACAATGGGTCCCTTAGCACTCAGCTCTTGCAACAGAAATAACAACTCATGTATTTTCAATCCAAAGATGACAGCACTAAATGGTTTATACTAAGGCCCTCGTGAGCTTATATCCTAAAGATTTAATTTGTTTTTCCTCTAATAGTGCTCAGAGAGAACCAAGGTATCTGAATCCTAGTTCTGCTAATCTTTTATCTGTTTGACCCTGAACCAATCACAGAACTTTTTTGGATGTCAGTAGCCTCATCTGTAAAATTAGATTGTGGTACTATGTGGATCCCATAGCTCCTTTTAAATCCAAACCTAAGATATTAAGACTCCAAATCCAGACTCTTTCTCACTATATCACACACTCTCTAATATAAATGAATAATTTATACTCATTATCCAATTTCAAGTCTAGGTTCTCTGTATGGCAATGGATACCAGTCATCTCATCTATCTTGGTCTCAGTTTCCTCATCTGTATAATGAGCTAGAGAAAGAAATGGCAAACCACTCCAGTATCTTTGCCAAGAAAACCTTAAATGGGGTCATGAACAGTTGGACACGTCTGAAAATGACTCAACAACAACAATAACTTCCTGACTCTATGCCCAATACTCTATCCACTGCCCACCCTAGCTGCTCTATTAAGCTAAATCTAACACTTCTCACTTCACCGGGTTAAACAGCTGTTCTATGATTCCACTATTAATGAAGAGCTGCAGCTAAGTCAAAACGTTAGTTTGTGTGAGAGTTTTGGAGTAGTAAGTGAGATGGCATGGAATTGTCTAATTTTTCTTTATCATTCCCCCCTCCTCCCGCCCCGATTTTCCCCTCCTTAGAGAAAGACAAAACAGAACACACAAAAACAATAACACAAACAGGGGAATCATCTAGGTCATCTAAAGAGGTATGAATTCATCTCATGAGCTTTACAAAGGAGAGAGGGGAGTAGGGGAAAAGAGAAAATACGAATTTCCTCCAGACCATGCACTGAGAGGTAGCAGATGTGATTGCCTCTCCCATGTTGCAGTACCACCATGGTATGTATAAGAGGACATCCTTTTCCTCTGGGCAAGGTTGAGGAGCTCAGAAGAGCTCCAGATCACTAATGAGCTATCAGTGAGTCCCTCTCATCAATGGGGTGATTTACACTAAATCTGTCCCAATGTGGTCTGGCCCCAGAACTCATTATCTCAAACAGTTCACTAGTTTTCTTTGTATTCTGGAATAAAAGAACTCAAAGGGACCTCTGGAAGCCATCTAGTCTATTCCCTTCCCTTAAGGCACTGATGTTACTGTGTAGAGCATTTCTAATCTCTTCTCTCCCTTTATCACTCCTAGATTCTGTCAAAAAACAAGGGAGATTAAGGGAACCTTACTTTAATAATAATGCATTCTATTTGTATAGACCCTTTCTTCCAGGCAACTTCTGTCTTCCTAAATGTCTCTTCATTAATCTTGCAATAACTCTGTGAGCAGAGATGGCAGCATAATAATAACTGTCTCCATTGATCACATGAAGAAAAGGAAGGGGAGAAGAGCTGGGTGACAACCCTAGTCAGTCAACTAGAGAATGAGAAGTTAAGACATATTGAGAACTTGGGTTGGCTACTTTCCAGTCAACCCAGAAAACCAAATTATTTCTTCCTAATACTAAATACTCCTTGGAGTTACTTTCATAAATACTATTGGAGGTTTCTAGAAATTTTGAAGATAATATGAGTTAAAGGAAAAAAATAACAACAGGACAGCACTATGGGAAATCCAGTGGGGGAGGAAAGCCAAGTAAGAGGCATGAGGAATGACTGTGATATAGTTACAGGGAGCTCTTTACTTGCAAATATACTGGTTTTTGTAGCACTTTGCATTATATACATGCATATATGCATACATACATGTATATATGTATGCATATATACATATGCAAGTATATAAATCATGTTTTATATTGTTATCATCCTGATTTGTCTTATCCCTTCCAGTAGACCAGCGGTTCTCAACCTGTGGGTTGCTACCCCTTTGTGGGTCGAACGACCGTTTCACAGAGGTTGCCTAAGACCATCGGAAAATGCATATTTCTGATGGTATTAGGAACTGAGACACTGCTCCTCTATCTGTCTCCAGGCAGATCCGTCCACATGCAAATATGCCCACATACGAGTATTAAAAGGTCGCAGCATTAGGAAGGTTGAGAACCACTGCAGTAGACTATAACCTGAGGGTAGGGACTAGGCTGTCA
>CM053586.1:248388088-248405342 GCA_028646515.1 Pseudochirops corinnae
TGAATTAAAGTTATATTCTCTCTAGGGGCTTAGCTATATTTCCTTTTTTATACTATTAAGTGTTTCTTTAGTTTCCTCTGATGGAAAAAGCCTTCTTTCTAACACTGCCTCCTCAATTTTTTCTTTGTTTTGTTTTGGTTAGTGAATCAGGACTTTGCATTTGTGGGATCTCAGGAGATCCACTTAAGCATCCTGGGCCTCTATTTCCTAAATTGTAAAATGAGAATATCTTTCTAATGTCCCTCTCATCTTTGAACCTATATATTTTGATTGTCCAAGAAAACACACTTTGGGCAGATAGAATAAGGGAAGTGGTAATTCTCAAAGAGCACTGAAACATTACAGGATCAACCTTCCCTATCACTGCCCAGAGACTGCTTGCTTTTTCAGCTCCTGTCCCTTTGTATATTTTACTGCCTTGGCTTTCAATTAACTTGGTCTTCATTATTCTGAGCATAAAGGAAAAGAGGTGGATTATCCACTCGACAATTATTTGCATGTATATGGAAGCGAACATTAATGCATACTAACAAAGAGGTTATGTGCCTATCATTCCATCTGAGGCAATCAGTTATTTCTACTAGTAATGCTTAGATCAAGGTACCAGAAGGGAAACCTGGGATTTTATGCCATAAAAGGAGGAAATGTAGCATCAAACAGTATAAATTAACAGGTGCTGGGGTCAGTCTTCAAACTATGTTAAAAGCCAGCATCAAAGAATTAATGGAATGAGTTAGGAAACAGAATTAGGAAACCCAAATTTGAACCTCTTCTCTTAAACTCATTAGTTGTATGACTTTAGGAAAGTGGCGTAAACTTTCTGCCTCTTAGTTTGTTTCTTCATTTTTAGAAGAGTGGCAATAATACATGCACTGCCTAATTCAAAGGACTTCTTTTAAGACTGGTAGACAAGCATATTTTTAGGCAAATGGAAGCCAGGGGAGAGAGAGAGCACACAAAGATGTCTGAGAGGAAGGGGATGATGCCTAGATTAAGACCTTAGAGAAGACTAGAGGGAATGACATTAAGGGTCTAGATAGAGGAGCGGTCTTAGGCATAATTAGATATACTAGTGCTCAGTATAGTATCTGACATAGAGCAGGTGCTTAATAAATGCTTTTTGACTCACTCTCTCTTCTTTTTGGGGAAGGAGATAAATACCCTTCTAGAAATGAAGATAAAAATAGAACTCTTAATATGTTTTGCATGCTTTCACATGTATAAAAAAATATCATATTGCTTGCCTTCTCAATATGGGGGAGGATCTAGTAGGAAGGAGAAAATATGGAACTGAAATTTTTAAAATGAATTTAAAACTTTTAAAAAAATTAAGGAAAATAGGATTCTTCCTTGAATCCTTCCTCTATCCCATAACCATAAGAGAAATAGCTGAATAATTAACCATAGCCTGCTCTGAGACTACAAGGCTGCGACAAGAGAAGAAAAATGAAGGCGCCAAACAGATTGTGAATCAAATCTATTCCTGTGTCTATGTGGAAGCATCTAAAAACCTGGCTTTGAAAGTGGTTGAATTTCTATGATTACTTTGAGACATGTGACTCTTCTCTGCCTACTTCATCTAGGGTCATCCATCTTCCTTTAAAAATTTTTACTAATGCCTTTTGTTTTGACATCATAGTCATTTCTGGAAATGGACCTTCCCTCCTATCCCCTACATGATCCTTCCCTTTTGACAAAGAAAAATAGTTAAGCAAAACCACTTCAGATAGCGTATACCATGTTCAAAACGTACAGTCCCTTACCTCTCAAATGAAAGAAGTATATTACCTCATCCCTTCTCTAAGCTCAAGATTGTTCATTATAATTACACTACATTCAAGCTTTGCCCCAAGTGCCCCTGCCTAGTACTCAAATAGTAAAGGAATGTTCTTTGGCAAGTATGCACCCTTACGGAGAGAATTGCAATGAATTATATTCTCTTTCCCTATTGGACCAGCACCTATGATGTTTCTCAGTAATCCCAGACTGGCCTGCTTTTCTGACATGGGATCAATGAATAAGTTGCAATGAAAATTTAAAAGTGCTTTAAAGAACACAACAAAATGTTGTGCTGCTATTTGAGGTAAAGGAAATTCATATGGAATTCAATAATTCAATATTTATTCTAAACTTACTAGGTGTAAAGCAATGTGCTATGTGTTGGGATATGAAGACAAAAAACAGCGAGGTCCTGTGGAGTTTATAATTTAATAGAAAAGACTGAAGATCTTATTTCCAGCAAGGATGAAGAGGAGGCAAATTTTGCAATAGCCTAGAATAAAATTCAAAGTCTGGTTTTCTGCCATGGCCCAAGTGACTATAATCTATTTTCAAAGGGCAGGTTGGTCTTTCATTACTAGAGATTAAGGTAAAGGAGCTTAAGAAATATCTCTTAATTCTCTAAGTTATCAGGAAAAATGCCTTAAAAACCAAAAAATAAACAAAAAAATCCACCAAAAAGCTTGCAGGTAAGTTGAAAGGAATAAAAAATAACTGAACACACAGCTCCTGATTCATGCTGGGAGGTTAGAAAGTGGAAGAACATCATGCCAATGAGGCAAGAGAGATGAATCATTGAGAACTTGGAACTGGAGATTTGATTTTCTTCTTGAAAAGGAGGGAGCTGGACAACCTGAAGAGAAAACAGCTATTTTCCTCCATGCAATGATAGTGTGTCCTACTCAGGTAAGGAAGTATCTAGCATAGGTCAAAAGAGGAAATAAACAGTAGTGGTTAATTATGGACTAATGCCCCTGTTGATGGGGTATTTTTATCATTCAGTTGTTTTCAATTTTGTTTGACTCTGTGTGACCCCATTTGGGGTTTTCTTGGCAAAGATAATGGTGTGGTTTGCCTTTTCCTTCTCCAGCTTATTTTATAGATGAGGAAACTGAGGCAAACAGGGTTAAGTGACTTGTCCAGGGTCACAAAACTATTAAGCATCTGAGGCCAGATTTAAACTCACGAAGATGAATCCTCCTGATTCCAAGACCAGTGCTCTATGGACTGTGCCACTTAGCTGCTAAAGTAGTGAGGTAGTGTTTTGTTGGCCAGATGAGAAAAACACAAAAATCTTCTTTCTAGGCAATATGTCTTGCATGCATTGGTGAACTGGATAGTAAAACATAGGCCAAAATGATATTACTGGAAGAAATAGAAAAACTTTGCTAAATATAATGAAACCTTAAGCTGACAATTTTAGGAACATGGGTGGTGATCTCACCATCTCTGCTTCAGAAAAGGCAGACCTTGGGGCTGCTAGGTGGTGCAGTGAATAGAGCACCAGCCTTGGAGTCAGGAGCACCTTAGTTCAAATCCAGCCTCAGACATTTAACACTTATAAGCCATGTGACCTTGGGCAAATCACCTAATCCCAATTGCCCTGCCTACCCCGCTCCAAAAAGCAAAAAAAAAAAAAAAAAAAAAAAAAAAAAAAGGCAGATCTAGGAAATGAATATTAAGTTAAGAAAATACTTTCTGCTAAGGGGATTTGGATTTCTCAACCATAGCTTAAAATATAATAAATGATAGGTTTTTTGACAAGGATGGAGTATATCTACCAAGGGTTGATAAAAACCTATTTACTTAGAATCTTGCAAATCTAATCAAAATAATTAAATTGAAAAGAGAGAGGGAGAAAATATATGTATGCATATATATATATACATATATGTATGTGTATATAAATATATATACACATACATATAGATCAGAGAGAGACAGAGAAATGCTTGTGTACATATATACATGAATATATAAACACATACACACATATCTTACACAAACCCCATGTTAGATACCATAGAAATAACTAAATTATAGGAAGAAGAATAGCAATAGAGACAGCACCTGGTAATATACCATAGATGAAACCCAAGAAATTAGGTAGCAATAAAAACCATAGTCTTAGATAGCAATATAAAGTATACAAAGTATGGGTACCAGGCAATGTGACCTACAGATCTTAACCCAAATATGTAAACTTGATTTCACAGATATTGCTCACTCAGTGGTATGACCCATAGACGAATATTGCCTAAGAAGGGTCTGCCTTATTTAAAAAAAAAAAAGAAAGTGAATAACCAAAAAAGGGAAGGGGTAAAGGATCATTGTATATTAAGAAGATATACTCATGTGCAGAAATCCAGGAAGGGGAGTGAGGGAAGTATGGAGAAGATGGATGAAGATGGCGATATCAGAAATGCTATCATCAATATTTGCTTCAGACCAACTGGGCAGAAAAAAACAACTAGATAAACAGTTTGAAAAACAGATCACAAAAGTATTTGCAGATCCTATACATGATTGCACGCCACCATGGGGGGGGGGGAAGGGAGGGGAGAAAATCTGAAACTCAAGTGAATGTGGAACCGAATCTTGTAAATTAAAAGTAAATAAACAAGTCATTTAAAAGAAAAAAAATAAATATAAGGCCAAAACAAAAAAACAAAAAAACCCACAATTAACAATAAAAAGAAGAAAAAAAGAAAAACAGATCACAAGTCTGGAATGAAGGTATGCAATATAAGTGATTGGAGACTTCAGTTATCTGTGTATCTACTAGAGTGCTCTCTTTCTCCCCGACCCCCTCTCTCCAAAGCAGAGCAGTTAATAATTTCCTGACCTTCCCTAATAATGACAGATTTTCAAAAAGAAGAAAAAAACAACGTTGGGAACATCAATTTTGATTATATTATCACCAGTAGGATAAACTAGTTATGGTAGAAAAATGCATAGCTTGGGTGTACACTGACTACTCCATTCTAGAACTTATGATAGAGAAGAGGAAAACTGGGCAAAGTCTGACATGTTCTCTAGATTTGGAGAAAGCAGATTTTTAAGTATTTGTAGAAAAAATACATAGAATATATTATATTAGAACTAGAAGTTTTAAAGTATGAAATTCTGAGGTTATCAAGAGAAATGGAATGAAAGTCAACTCTAACTCCAAAGAGAAGAAAAGAGAAGAGTGGTTTCGAGAGATAGATATAGTTACACATGAAATTCATCAATCAGCTTAGATTAAAAATGGCAGGTACAGAAAATAGAAACAAAGTCAGGTTATATGGGATGGGTTCAAAAGAATACCATGGACCTATAAGAATGGCCTCAGAAAAAATAAAGTTTAGAGTTAACTGAGGCTGGAATGGAAAACTAGGTACAACAAAAGTTTTGTTTTGTTTTAAATCTAAACTAGGGAGAAGAGGCAGTGTTGTATAGTGGATAGAGTAACACACACACACTCACATACACACACACACATACACATATATATATAGTCACGAAGAGTTGGATTTAAGATCTTCCTTTGATACTTACTAGTTATATAATTGTGTCAAAGTCATTCAAATACTTCAAGCACATTTTATCATTTTTTAAATGAAGATAACAATATTTGTAAAAAACAGAAGTGTGTGTAAATCTCAATGTTTTTGGAGGTTAAAATGAAATTGTGAATGTTAACATCTTTTTCAAACTTCAAAGAGTGACATAAAGATCAATTATTTGAATCATCATTAAGGCATAGACTGTTGCTAAGGGTGGATGGTCAAGGATAAGAGAGGTTGGAGAGGTGGAGAAGATGAAGAGTTGTTTAACTCATTTTGTTTCTGTTTTCACTGCCAAGAACCAAGACCTTTGGATTGTAAAGGATGAAACAAAAACATCTAATAGGGAATAAAAACACAACAGAAGTTGGGAAATAGTAAGGGAGTACCTAGTTTCTTCATATGAAATCAACTTACAGGCCTAGGGGAACCATGTCCTTTGTTACTGACAGAACTGGTGAATGTTATTGCTGAGCTATCATCAGTAAGTTTTAAAAAATTTTGAACTACAATGAACACAGAACTAGAAAAACGCAAATGTCCTGATATTTATTTATAAGTGGAAGGAGGGAAAGAAAAAAGGAAGGGAGAAAGGAAGGAAGGAAGGAAGGAAGGAAGGAAGGAAGGAAGGAAGGAAGGAAAGAAGGATGGAAGGAAGGAAAGAAAGAAAGAAAAGAGGAGGGAAGGCAGGAAACAAATATTTATTAAGCACTTACTATGTGCTAGGTCCTATGATATTCACTTTATAAATATCATCTTATTTGATTCTCACAACAACTCCAGGAAGTGGGTGCTATGATTATTCCCATGTTACAGCTGAGGAAACGGAGATAGACAGTGATTAAACGATTTGCCCAGGGTCACAAAGCTAGTAAGCATCTAAGGCTGGATTTAAACTCAGGACTTCCTGACTCCAGATCTAGTGCTCTATCCATGGTGCTACCTAGCTTCCTCTAGGCCAGTGGTTCTCAACCTTCCTAATGCTGTGACCCTTTAATACAGTTCCTCATATTGTGGTGACCCCCAACCATAAAATTATTTTCGTTGCTGCTTCATAACTGTAATTTTGCTACTATTATGAATCGTAATGTAAATATCTGATATGCAAGACTTATTTTCATTGTTACAAATTGAACATAACCCGCAGGTTGAGAACCACTCTCTAGGCAGAGGGGAAAAGACAAATTGTGGAAACTTTGGCATCAGTTTGTCTTTGATACCTGGCAAAATTCTAGAGATGATTAAATGGATGATTTGTTACCATCTAAAAGGAAACAGTCATCACCAAGAGACGAAGTGGTTTCATAAACAATAAGTTATATCAGAATAACCACTTTTCCTTTTTTGACAGGATTACTAGACTAACACAATAGATCAAGTGAACAATGTAGATAGTTAGCCTTGATTTTAATGAAGCTCCTGAAAAAGTTTCTGATATGATCTGTCTGGACATGATGGAGAGTTGTGGATACCATAATAGATGACAGGAGAGTAAGATGGATTTGAAACTGCTTGAATGACTACACAAAGTAAAGTCAGGAATGTCAACTTAGAAGGTTTCCAGGGATCTGTTTGGTCCTGTGATTTTAAATATTTTAATCAATGAAGGGTATAGATGGCATGTTTATCTAATCTGCAGATGTAAAAAAAAAAAAATAGGAAGGATGATATCCCTATTGCCCGACAGTCAGGATTCAAAAAGAGCTTGATGGGATTAAGTATCAGGCCAAATCTAATCATATGAAATTAAATAAGAATAAATATAAATATGAATGTATATAAATATAAAATAAGGGAAAATGTAAAATCTAGCACTTTGACTAAAAATAAATCTATTTTATAAGTACAAGATGGGGGAGGTTAGTTAGAAAGCAGGATGACTGAAAATGATCTGGGTCTTTTAGTTGGCTGTATGTGTGATATATGATGTAACAGCCAAAAAGCAAATGTGATCTTACATCGCACTGGGAGACACTGGATATTTTGATTTTCATATTTTTTGATTACATATTTTGTTTTGTATGTGACCTCATAATGAATGAAAACTTGGCCTGAAATGAATTGAAGAATTAACATTACTTGGAAGTGTTTTGGAGACTGCTAAGTGTGGAGGCCAAACGACTGGTCTTGGCTCAAGTGGTGTGGCCTGTATGAACTCTAAAATCCTATACCTACTCAGCCTTATAACTCAAATTCTGTGATGTAAATGGCAATAGAGAGGGATTTCTGGAAATTTCCAAAAGTGCTTAGCACAGTGTCTGGAATATAGTAGGTGCTTAATAAATGTTTATTGATTGGTTAATTATTTGAAAGTACCAAACATATAAATGAACATTTAAAATTGTGAATCTAACAGCTAATTTGAAATACATTTAAATTCTATTTGGAATTTACTGGAATCAATGAAATAATATCACAAAAATTAATCACGTTAACTAATTTCATCCTGCATATATCTGTAAAGCAAAAACAGTTTAAACTAAATATAATATCAGATTTTTGTTTGAAAATAAAGGTCAAAAAAGTTCATTGACTTGCCTTGCTAAACAAAATAGTCACCATGAAGAAATCCAAGAGGAAACTCTCAGAGAGATTTTTGCAGTCAAACTGGAAAAAGATGACAGTGAAGCTCAAGGTAACAAAGTGATGAACAGGATTACAGAAGGAGGTACGTAACAGCTTCATGCCAGCTACTGTTATCAGAAAAATATCACAGCTGTTGAAGAGGGAGGAAAGAAAGAAAAAATGATCAACGATATTGTCATGCAAAGACTAACTAGGTAAGCACAGGTAATTCATTTTGGGAGCAGATATTCTTCATTTTGCTCCTCATCTAAAAGACGACAAACATGGAACAGCAGGTGAGCTCACAGAAAACTTCACATTGTGAGGAAGTTCCACAAGGTGAACTCACAGGAAACTTCACGTTGTGAGGAAATTCCACAGACTCACTGGCCCAAACTTAGAAATAGCCTTAGGTATGAGAAAGAGAGAGAGAGAGAGAGAGAGAGAGAGAGAGACAGAGAGAGAGAGAGAGAGAGAGAGAAAGAGAGAGAGAGAGAGAGAGAGAAGAGAGAGAGAGGAGACAGAGACAGAGACAGACAGAGACAGAGAGACAGAGACAGAGAGACACAGAGACAGAGACAGAGAGACAAAGACAGAGAGAAACAGAGACGGAGAGAGAGAGAGAGTGAGACAGAGAGACAGAGACAGAGAGACAGACAGAGACAGAGAGATGGAGAGAGAGACAGAGAGACAGAGACAGAGAGATAGACAGACACACACAGAGAGACATAGAGAGATCAGCATATGGAACTTCAATTATGAGCAGAGTTAGGTAAATGAAATACTCTTCTCTGACTGCTGAGCTCAGGAGTTACCTCCTAGAGGGAACCAGACTGCCCTGAAGGAGACTATTAGTCTATAAAGGAAACATCTTTTACTTGTGCTATTCCAAGGGAGAACTAGTTTCCACAGTATCACAAGTGAAATACTATAAGACTGAATGGCTACAGGGGGCTACCTCAGAATGGAGTAACAGGATGAAAGGAAATATTTTTTAAGAGCTTTGCTTGGGTTCACACATTTTAATTTACCTATCAACCCAGCAGTCCACTTGGAACATTGGTACCAGATTTTTTTCCTGACAAAAGTAGGTGTATTAAAGGTCAGATGGCTTTCTTTCTCTGGGAAGGTACAGAAAGGAAGGGTCAAGACTTGTATAACCATGGTTTATTAGGTTTGTATTTCTGAGCTTCCCTTCTCGAATTTAGCACTCCTTCCTTGGTGTTTACCTCTCATTTCATGGAATAAGCCTTAAAAAAGGTCTACAAAACCCTTCACAGTTTTTAAAATTTTCAGTCCTAGAGTTAGTTGCTCTCTCTAACCCCCCAATAGCTCTGAGGCTTCATTGACCACATCCTCAGAATGATTCTGCCCAAGATCCAGATAGTTTTCTACTTGGTAAACCAACAGAGATCAGTAGGGTCACAGATATGAGATCAGGAAGAGACCATCCTTTCAGAGGATAATAGATCTAGAGCTAGATAATAGACCTAGAACCTTAGAGGCCATCTAGTCCAGCTACCTGATTTTGCAGATGAGAAAACTGAGGCACAGTAAAGTTAAATGATTAGACCAAGGACATGCAAGAAGTATTAAAGGTAGGTTCTGGACCAAGTTCCTCTGACTCTAGGTCCAGTGTTCTTTTCATAGGACATTGATTGGCACCCAGCCAACCCCTTCAGTTTTACAGATGAGAAACAGAGACCTGGAGAGGGTAAACCACTTGCCCAAGGTTGCACAGAAAGTAAGTAAGTAGTAAAGCCAGAATTTGAACCTAGAAGTTCTGACTCAAATTCGTTCTCTTTTCCCACTGTAGTGTGCTATAGAGATGCTGATTTGTGACACTCTATAGGTGGGATTTTGACTTGGTGAAAAATAACTCTTAGCTACATGGAAAAATATGGGAAATAGAGTCTGCTTCAGAAGGCAGCCATTATTGAACCTATAGCACAGGGCAGGATTGCTCCATTCCTTTCATGAACTCTAAGTCTTTGGGTAGTGAGTTCTCTCTGTTCCTGTTGCCTTTGCTAACAAAGTATGAAATGTAGAGAATAAGAACTACTGAAAATCCAAGGTTCTTCCTTCAGTGGTGAAGGGAATGGTATCTGAACAGTCTCTGTAGTCATGGATGAAGCAAATGGCTCTGTCTCTGTTTATGAAAGAGAGGTCTGACTTCCAGCACCAAAGGTGCCCTGTGGGCCTCAGGAATCTTGTCACAACTTGGACCACCCAAGTAAAACTCAGAGAAACACCAATTTTGAATAGATGGATGTATATTCAGAAATCTAACATTAAAATACTCAATTGATTCTAACCCAAGACACAATATACGAAAACCAGGAGCTTTATCAAGTCTTTACCTGGGATGGCCAAAACATCTTAGGATGGCAGGACAAAACAACATCTGGCTTGAAGGAATGGTACAATAATGTATTGCCAATAAAAACAGAGCTATTATAAAGACATCATACTTAAATGTTTCCCTACTGTAGATCTGAACTACGTAGATATCACTAGGTACAACCTAGTGATAAAATGTCATTAACTTTGGCTTTTACCAGTTTGTCAGACATCTTATGAGATTATAGCTTTAGAGTTGGAAGGACCCTTAGAACTTACATAGTCTAACTCCTTCATTTTAAAGATGAGAAGACTGAGACCCAGAGAGACTAATCAATCTTTCCACAGTTGCACACATGTTAAATATCAAAACTGGGATTGTTTGATACCAAATCCAGTGCTGTTTCCCACTCCAGAAGGAATAGCAGTTACATATCGTGTGTCTGATATTATATAGCATGATTTGGGGAGAAAGGCGTGTATTGTTTGAGCAAAGTGCCCTGTGCCAAAGCAATAAATCTATAAAAAAAACCCATGAAATATTATTTTCATTTCTCATATAAGTAACAACTCATGTGATGAGAAACTTTAACCTTATGTTAGAATGTCCTTATGTTCACAAGTTATCAGCTGGATTTTCATTTAGAAATTTCAAATTAATTTTGAATATGCACAACTGATAAATCTATAGTACATTATTAATACTTTCCCAAAACAAAAAACAAGCATCTGGACTAGATGAAGCCTCTAGGGTCTATCCTTTTGATTATAAAACTGAACCTGATAAATGCAAGAAGGACAGTGACAGTGATTAATTTCCTTGCCCTCAACTACAAAATGACAGAACAGTTACTAAATAGAATGACAGTAGACAGTTTATAAACTCCTAAGCAGAATTTCAAGAGCTCTGGACTCATACTGTATCTCTCATCTTATTTGGACTCACAGGCTAAATATTTCTGGGTTGATTTTCATATTGACTGACATTTATTTGTAAAATCACTTAGAACAGATCTAACTTCATTTGGACTCAGGTCACTCAAAATGACCACCAAGGCAATAGCAAAGTGAATTAATCTAATACTCACTGGTTCCCATTATTTCATGGTGAAATTTTCTGGTGTTAAGGCAGAGCAGAGGCAGCTGTTGAAATCCTTTAAGGCACTCAGAAAAAATCATTGTAGTCTTAAAGAATTGCAATCTAAATTATTATGAGATCAAACCATTATCTACTTACTGGCCACCATGTCTCCTGTAATTGCTAATAGAAAATGCATCAAGAGTGAGGGCATTCAAAATTATTGCTGGGTACAAGATGTATTTCTCCAAACACTGAAGCCAGACATAAAGTCTTTCAAACCACATCAGATGGGCAACATCTGGAGAAAAGAAAGAAAAGAAAACAAACTCAGAACCTCCATTTGCTAAATTATTTATTTGTAGGAGCATATTATATAAACATG
This sequence comes from Pseudochirops corinnae, assembly GCA_028646515.1. Classification (NCBI taxonomy): domain Eukaryota; kingdom Metazoa; phylum Chordata; class Mammalia; order Diprotodontia; family Pseudocheiridae; genus Pseudochirops; species Pseudochirops corinnae. Next base: position 248,399,784 of record CM053586.1, read on the forward strand.
ATATAGCTTGAGGTCAAAAGATGTTGATTGAGAATCCTAGACAGAAGTCACAACTTCATTTATCTTACTCAAATAGACCTATGATCTCATCACTTGGAATGTTTCTAACAATGAAGCCAATTGCAACCCATGCATGCATGCCCAACCTGTATAACTCTTATGCATATTCTCCCATCAACTTGTAATGAGGCATCCACCCACTATTTTGGAATGCTTCCTCACTTTCTCCTGAAATCTCAAGAAAATCAGTAGAGCACCTGAACTTTGTGTGTGTTGTCAATGTATTATTGTGTGATTGGCCTATCTTCTTTTTCCCATTATACATTTCCCTGATGACATTTTTTTTACTCCTATTCTTCATTTATGTTTGTCAGTTTGTTCTATGTTGCAGCCTGCTCACATGCACCATAGGGTTTCTCCATTGACCCATGTCATATTCAGCCTCCATTGTAGACTTATATGCTATGTCTTGTAGTCACACAACAAAACTATTAAATATTGGTATTTAGAAGATAGGCCTTGGTTTCTGGGAGTCTGGAATCATTAAAGGAGCTTTGCAGTTTCCTAAAAGCAATCAATTCTGTTCTTCTCTTCTTAATTAATTAATTTTGGGCTCACTTTTCATTTGTATTGTCTATCTTAGATAATACACATACTGATGAAAGATTTCTATAGGCTATCTGTCATAATCTGGAAAATGGATATTCTTTATGAATTTGGTCATTTCCATGTGGATGGTCAGGCCATGCACCTTAAGGTCAGCAAATATTACTCCCACTTCTGTATTGTATTCAGATCATTTTAGGTGCTTTGACTAATAAAGAATATTTCCTCCTAATTAGCAGCTCGCCTATATTGCTCAATTGAGATGCTATCTGTTTTAGCAAGTTAAGAAATTTTAAGTTTTGTGTGTGGTTCAACTCAAATTCAATTCAAATATGTAAACTACTGGGCTAGGTTCTGTAGTAACAAAGATAGACACAGCAATGACACACCGTTAAGCAGTTTTCAATCAAGGAAAGGGAAAGAAATAAGCATTTATATAGCGCCTACTATGTTTGAAGCATCGTGCTGAGCATCTTATCTCATTTTTATCCTCATGACAACTGTGGCAGGGAGATACTTCTACTGTTCTCATTTTACTATTGAGGAAACAGAAGCAAACAAAGGTTATGTGATTTGCCCAGAGTTACATACCTAGTTAGTGTCTGAGGTCACATTTGAATTGAGGTCTTTTTTTACTATTAAATTTTATGTTTATTTTTAGTTTACATCATTAATTTTCACAAGATTTTGAGTTACAAAATTTCTCCCTCTCTTTCCCCTACCCACCACTCCAAAACAGCGATCCCACTGTATAACCCCTCTCCCAATCTGTTCTCTCATATACCCTCCCCCATCCTTCCTTCCACTTTCCAGTAGGGCAAGATGGATCTCTACACCCCAGTGCCTATATATCATATTTCCCATTTGCATGTAAAAATTATAATAATAATTTTTTAAACATTTGCTTTTACAACTTTGAATTCCATATTCTTTCCCTTCCTCCCTCATCACCCACCCTTACTAGGAAGATAAGGAATTCAATACAGGTTGCACATTTGTAGTTAGACAAAACATTTCCATAGTGGATATATTGTGAAAGACTGACTATATTTCCCTCCATCCTATCCTGCTCCCCATGTGATAGTCAATTGTTCTATGGTTCTACTCACCATTGTTGTAACTGCCCAGATCATATCTAGAGTTACCACTCCCAACTATGGGATGGGAGCTCCTTGGGAACAGAACGTTTTACTTTTTTTTTTTTAATTCCCATCAACTAGTAAAATGCTTGGAATGTGACAGATTCTTAATAAATGCCTTTTCATTCATTAAGAATGACATTTAAGATTTGAGCCTTGGTTAAAAAAAATTAAATGCTGTATTAAACTACTAACTTCTGATTCTACTAAAGTCTTACTCCCATGTTTCACTATGCTGTAGAAGTAACCTTGGGTATATAAAGGAGAGACCAAATTGTGCTGATAAACTTTTAACACTTTAAAATTTAATCTGCAATATTATCCACCATTTTCTTAAGTTTAGACAATCAGAAAAACAATAAATCCAGCCCTGATTTGTAGCGTTTGTCAATTTCAAAGTTGTAGATGCTCACACTAAAAAATATAATAATCAGCTCTCACGAATCAGTTTGAGCTGACACCAGCACACCCTTGATTCCAGAAGACCACAAGCTTATGAAATAGGCAGCAGGCAGTGTGTCTTATACAATGACTAGTTCAGCTAAGTTTAGAAAAGCTTATTTCCATAAAGTTGACCTCCAGATATTCATTTTATTTTTGTCTAAAGCAATTTAAGGAGACTAAAAAAATATACAGGGATTACAGTCGCCATCAACAAATATTCATACTGATGAAATCACAGATTATTTTGAAGTTCTGAAGCTTATTATGCAAGTTGAAAATATAAAAGAAGAAAGAGCCAAGGATCAGACAACAAAGGTCAATATAATAAAAACAGTTTCATTAAAATGCCTAAATAGTAGAAGCTTTGTTAGCTTACTCACCATTTAAAAAAAAAAACAAAGAAAGATGTTGGAAGATAGGCGATATCATCCCTATTTTAAAATTGTTAACATGCAACTATGCTACCTGAGAAATAAACAATTAGATCATATAACTTCATCAAGACCTGATAGGTGTTAAAAAGATGGGCACTGTTTGCAGGAAGCAGCTTGTCATCATTAAAAGTTCAAGATGATATCCCCATTCCTCTTCCTATGTACTTCTGGGTTCAGCTTATTGTCCATTAACAGTGGACACATGATAGACAGACATAAGATATGTGTAATTAATCACTCAATGTGCTACTCATCCAACAACATAGCATTATTTGGGCAATGTTTATTTTGTCCTCCTTTAAATTATAACATCAGCAAAGATAGGTTGGAATTAGATTGTGGTGGTCTTTAAAAGACAAAAATGAAAGAGTTTGCATTTTAATCCAAAGGTGATGGGGAGGCATTAAAGCTTCCTGAGAAGAGGACTGATAGGGTCTGTGAAGGGAATTATAATTTTCATATTAATCGATATGATATGTGTAATGAATATACTAATAATTTAGATTTCTCAGAGCTGCCTTTTTCTCAAGAGACTCGGGCTTAGGAGTCACAGACTCATAATGCAACTTAAAGTGATCAGTGAAACCCTTGACAACACTCTCACAATCACTATATTTCTTTGCCCGTGTACCTTTAGTGAGTTCCTGTCACAGAACTCTAGTCCTGCGCTCGACCAAGTGACAACCCTCAAAACTTGAAACAATACTGTTGCTACAGGATTCGAGAACACTTAAACTGTACCTTTACTCCAGCATAGAGAGCGTGCCTCACTCTGAGGGTAATTAATCAAACTAGTACTTGTTTCCTGTCTGGCTTGCTTTATGTGGCTCAAGTATTCACAAGTTAGAGACTGGTCCTGTCTGGACTACATTTAAAATTCTATTAACAGGTCACACCAGAACGTTAGGAATATCAGTTAGGCTGCTGTGTTGAGGACACATTGGAGAGGGGAGAGAATAGAGGCTAAGAAACCAATTAGGAGCTATTATAAGGGTCTAGTTGAGAAAGATGAGAACTTGTACTAGAGTGAGAGAAGAGGACAGATCCCAGGGATGTGAAGATGTGCAAATTACAAGATCTGGTAACTGACTGGATATGGTGGATTTGTGAGAATTAAGATTTGAGGAAGACTCCTAGGTTGGAAACCTAAGTGACTGGAACAATGGCAGTGCTCATTACAGAAACAAAAAAAAATGAAGAAAAAGGGTGGTTTTAGGAGGAAAGAGAAATTCTATTTTGCATATGTTGAATTTGAGATACCATGGAATTTTAATTTAATGTAAAGAAAAACTTCCTAACAATGAGAGTCTAAAAGTATTTCAAAGGTATCCTAAAAGACCGCTTCAGGAGGTAATAATGCATTCCTCATTACTGAAGGTCTACAAAGGGAGGCTGAGAGACTACTTTTTAAAGATGCTATAGAGAGAATTCCTATTCAGGTGCAATTTGGACTGATTAACCCATGAGATTAGAATAATAAATTTAAAAGAGGGCTTTGTTGTATTTGTCCTTCAGTTTTGAAGAGGTCCATGACATCAGGGAGATGATGACATGACTTGCAGTTGACTTTGATTTGAGTAAGGGAGGGCTGTGCAAGGTCACCAGATTCACTTTCTCCTCCAGAGTCATCTGGGTCTGGTGGCCAGATATTCATCAGGATAACTGGAGATGCCCCAGGATGCAATTGGAGACCTTGGCCCTTTTAAGCTAAGGTCTTTTCAGGTTCTCACTTTGAGTGAGGTAATGCCCATTCAGTGAATAAAAGATGGCTAGTGATCACGCCTCAGCAGGCTCAAATAATGCAATAACTCATATGGAAGAGGATGGAGAGGCTGCTTCTAGAGAGGCATGACAACATGTAATGGAAGTGCCTTGCTTCTTGAGTTGGGACCCATGTAGATATTCTGTAACTAGTCCTAGTGTGCTACCTATATAACGAAAAGGAACCTTTTGTATTGGCTACATGGCCAAAATTGGGCTGGATTAAAAAAGGGTATGTCATCATACCTCTCTAGCAACAGATTCCCCAATCTCTTTCACATGGGAAACTGTATTAACTGAACATGCTGATGTCTGCTCAACAACAACCCATTACGCATAGCTAAAGTTGGAATAAATCTTGGAGTTCACATTCTGTTCCACTGCCATAATTTTATAGATTAGAAAATTGATATTTACAGAGTTTAAATAACCAAGACAATATAGATAGTAAATGGAGAGCCCAGATTCCAAAATGCTTCAAAATCCTTTTATTGAAACGTATTCCATCTCTGTAATTTGGTGAATAGATTGATATAGAAACATTAGTAAATCTAGTAAATCCCATCCCTAAGCAAAAACCCTACATTTAATCCATACATCTTGATTTCTATATTCCTATACCCATCCTATATCTTCTTATATGCCTCATTCATTTCTTGGCTAAACTCTCTGAGGGGGCCATCTAGTGATGGTCCTACTTCCTTCCCTGCTAGCTCCCATTGCAGATGTGGGCATTAGCCTCTTCTACCAACTCTGATTGCAATTTTTTTTTAAATTTTATTTTAGTTTGCATCATTCATTTCCACAAGATTCTGAGTTACATATTTTCTCCCCCTTTTTCCCCCACCCACCGCCCCAAAACAGCCATCCCAGTGTGTCCCCCCCTCCCCAAGTCTATTCTCTCCTATGTCACTTTTCGGTAGGGCAGGATGGATCTCCCAACCACAGTGCTGTGTATCTCAGGTTCCAGTTGGATGTAGTTAATAATAATAATAATAATAATAACAATAATAACGATAATTGCATATATATATATATAGAGAGAGAGATACACATTCATAACATTTGATTATGGAACTCCAGATTCCAGATTCTTTCTCCTCCTCCCTGTCCAAACACCCCCACTGGAAGGACAAGCAATCAAATACAGATTGAACATGTGAAATTATGCAGAA
>CM053586.1:248405842-248435139 GCA_028646515.1 Pseudochirops corinnae
ACATTTATATTCCCTTCAACTATCTTTATAATGAGAAAAGTTTCATAAGTTACAATTATGATTTTTCCATGTAGGCATGTAAATAGTTCAACTTTGATAAGTTCCTTATGATTTCTTTTCCCTGTTTACTTTCTCATGCATTTCTTCCTTCTTGTATTTGAGTGTCAGATTTTCTATTCAACGCTGGTTTTTTCATCAAGAATGCTTGAAAGTCCTCTATTTCATTGAATGACCATATTTTCCCCTGAAGCATTATACTCAGTTTGCTGGATAGGTGATTCTTGGTTTTAGTCCTAGCTCCTTTGACCTCCAGAATATCATATTCCAAGCCCTTCAATCCCTTAATGTAGAAGCTACTAGGTCTTGTGTTATCCTGATTGTGTTTCCACAATACTCAAATTGTTTCTTCTTGACTGCTTGCAGTCTTTTCTCCTTGACCTGGGAACTCTAGAATTTGGCTATAATATTCCTAAGGACTTTTCTTTTTGGGATCTTTTTCAAGAGGTGATTGGTAAATTCTTTCAATTTCTATTTTGCCATCTGGATCTAAAATATCAGGGCAATTTTCCTTGAGAATTTCTTGAAGGATGCCTTCTAGGTTCTTTTTTTGATCATGGCTTTCAGGTAGTCCAATAATTTTTAAATTGTCTCTCCTGGATCTATTTTCCAGGTCAGTGGTTTTTCCAATGAGATATTTCACATTGCCTTCTATTTTTTTTTTCATTTCTTTGGATCTCTTTTATAGTATCATGATTTCTCATAAAGTCATTAGCTTCCATTTGCTCCACTCTAATTCTGAAGGAATTATTCTTTAAGTGAGCTTTTGAAATTCTTTTCCCATCTGGAAAATTAGGCTTTTTAAGGTATTCTTCTCCTCATTGGCTTTTTGTGCCTCTTTTGCCATTTGAGTTAATCTATTTTTTAAGGTATTATTTTCTTGAGTCAGGTTGTTGACTCTCTTTTTGTGATTTCCTTGCATCTTTCTCATTTCTCTTCCCAATTTTTCCTCCACTTCTCTTGCTTGGTTTTTAAAATCCTTCTTGAAATCTTTATGGCCTATAACCAGTTCATATTTTTCTTGGAAGCTTTTGGTGTGGGAGTTCTGACTATGTTGTCTTCCTCCCATTCCATGCTTTGATCCTTTTTGTCACCAAAAAAGGAATCTAAAGTTGGGTGGCTGTGCTTGCTTTTTTCTTATTTTGCTTGCTCATGTTGCCAGTCAATTACTTGACTTTTGAGCTCTTTGCCACAGTAGAACTCTGCTTCTAGAGGGGAGAACTTTATCCCAAATTGCTAGAGTTTTTGCAACTGCTGGAGCTATTAGGAGGGTGCTGTCTCTGCAGCCCCCACCAGCTTTGGCTCATTGGTCACACACCTCAGGACCACCACCCATGACCACAATCCAGATCCGGACAGATTAAGGCAAGAATGCTTAGGCTCTGAATGGTTGCTTGACCCCTCCTACAATCTACAGACCGGAAGCTCTGAAATAGCCATGTCGAGGTGGCTGCAGGGCTACCAATTCCACTGCTTCTGGCTCTGAAGGCAGACTCGCTCCTCCATCCCCCGCAAATCCAACCAAGTTACACTGATCTTTTACTTTGTCTTTGGGATTTATGGGTTTATGATTCTGGAAACCACCATAGCTGCTGGTGATTCACTCTCCCTAATGCTCCAGCCGTGGCTGGTCTGGACCGCCCTGAGACTAAAACCACAGCTCCCAGTATACTGTGATGAACCCTTCCTGTCTGCCTGCCAGGCTGCTTTCAGCAGGAGATTTGTTTCTCTCTGTCACTTTGTGGGTTCTATAGCTCTAAAATTTGTTTAGAGTAGTATTTTATAGGTATTTCAGGTGGTTATAGAGGGAACCACAGAGTTTTCTTGCTTCTATGCCACCATATTGACCCCGCCCTCCTGACTTTTTGAATAATGAAATTGCAGTGCAGGGTCCCTGGTAGGACAAGGCAATTTTGTTATTGTGGTGAACTTTTATTTATTTCTTAATTGTTTGACTTATAATATGACTGTTTTGTCTCCCCATCTAACTTCTAAGATTCTTGACAGCAAGTACCCAACCCCAAATGTTCTCTCTCAAGCTCTCTCTCATATTCTCTCTGTCTTTCTCTGTCTTCCTGTCTCTGTCTGTCTCTGTGTCTGTGTCTGCCTATCTCTCTCTTTCTCTGTCTCTGTCTCTCTGCCTGTCTCTCTGTCTCTCTCCCTTTCCCTCACCCTCTCCCTCTTCCCCCATTTTCTTTCTGACTGCTACCTGTGACTTCATCAGTGTGGGACAACTACTGATGTTATAAGCCACTGATACAGACCCGAACTCTACTCACAGACAAATTAGAGTCTTAGAGAAGTTGGCCTCTGAGAGAAGTTACTTGTCCATGGACCCACAGCAAGTCACCTGGTCAAAAGCAGGACCTGAACTGAGATCTACTACACCACACTATCCTCTGCATAGTTAGGTTCATAATAAATATGTTGATTGATAGATGAATGGCATCTTTTGGAGAGGATGGAAGAGTCAGAGTTCTGGATAGATATGTGTGTACAAAGGGGAAGGGAGTGTAAAGAGTCTTACTGGAATTTTACCCTAGTTTATCAGGAGAATTTGTAAACTGGTTTTATTTATTGAACATTCTATTTTTCTGTCCTATTTTATTTATTGAACATTCTATTTTTCTATCCTACTAATACCCTTAGGATTAATACAAGATACATTCAAGTTCTTTTGCTTAACACTCAAAGGAATATTTTCCAGATAACCACCATTTGGAGAAAAAGGAAGAAATCATGGAAAATGAAAAACCCAGTGAACATATTTCTAAACAAGGAAAAGCAGATGTACAAAGCCAAGACCATACTAGTGCTAGTCCTGTGCTTACTGAACCGGCCAAGATTACTACACTGTAAGGACAATTAACTCATTTTTGTTTCCTAATTAACGAGCTCACACAATATGAGTCCTACTATTCTATCTGCTTTACAGTCACACTTGGTGGTGGTGGTGGAGGGATGTGTGTGTGCGCGTGGGTGTTATGTGTGTGCGTATGTGTGTGTGTGTGTATGTGTGTGTATTTATTATTGAAGAACCTCCTAATGATAGTTTTAAAATGTTTTGTGTATCAAGTTTCCAGGGCAATAGACAAAGACAAATAATCTACCGGGTTACTTCCCAGCAAGATAGTTCTGTCTTGCAAGTTATAAGTGGGCCGGAGACATCTCTACAAGATGAGATACCTGTAGATGCTATGCATGTTTTCATTGATGAACATGGTAAGTCTTGGCAGTTGTTGCTAATATAATTAAGGAAGGTTTCTAAGTTTTCTAAGAGAAAATACATGATCACATAAAGCAAGTATTGACTAGAATATAGGGTGATAGGCCTCAGTTCTCTCACTAGTGCTGCTATGAGCTGGACAAAGACACCACTCTATGTGTTGCATACTCATAAATTTGGTTTCAAACCCTGGCTGTGCTTCTTAGTGGCTGAGTGATCTTGGGTAAAACTCTGTCTCTTTTTATACTATTTTGGCTGGACCAGTGATCTGTGCCATTCCTAGGTCAGAGGCTTCTTTGCTCTAATGATAATCTTTGCCAAATGTTGCTCTGGTGGATACTCCAATGCCTCACATTTCTAGCTCAGCTGTAATCTTTAATCCTTAGGTTTCTTTTAATCAAAGAAAGAATGGGTATTGCCATTATTCTTCAATTTAAACTTTTTCTAACTTTCTTTTAAAGCAAAGGTAGAAACATTGGCCTGGGACCAGCAAAAATGTGTTCCCTTCTTCGAGTTTTAATTCTCCTGTCTTGTCCCCTCAGAATCTAGTCTAACACTGTGGAAGCCTTTTACTGCCTCTGTAGGAAATTCTCAGCCTCTGGCACATAGCTTTTTAAACCAAAGAGGAGGGTGTTTCCAGATAGCTAAAGCCCTCAGCTTTGTCTTCTCTTTAGACTTCTCTCCCTAATGCAGTGACTTGAGTCAGTCTGTGAGAGATTTCATCCTAGCTTAAAGTAAGCATTTCATATACTTTTCAGTTTTAATTTCTGAAGGATAGACTATAAATCAGGAAATGTTTGGACTTTGAGTCAAAACGAGTTGACTTTGAATCTCACATTAGCTCTGTGACTTTAGGTAAGACACTTATTTACTCTGCTTCTTATCTTTCATCTTTAAAGTGTTAGGATTAAACCTGATGGTTTCTAAATTCCTTCCCAGATCCAAATATATTATCCTATAATCATATGAACTACAAATAGCTCTAAGGTTTGATGTTCTCCAGCTTTCAAACCCTAACTCTCTTCCATTTTTCCATGTAGAATAGTTGGTGAAGGAAGAGCTCATGAATACTGTTAAAACCATGAGGCAAGGTCCCTGCTTCTTCCCCCTACACTTTCCTGACCTTTTCATGGACAAATACATTAAGCCAAAAGCACATCATTACAACTCTATGATTCTACCAGAAGTGTCATTGACCACTTAAGAAATTGGTCACCTTCTAGTGCCTAAATAGAATAGAGAGTCCTGAAAATGAACATAGCCCTAGACTATGAGGTCTCAAAGTGGTTTTAGAGACCATGTAGTCCCAACCTGTCATCTTATAGATAATGAAACTGAAACCCCAGGGTGTTTACAAGGTAGTCAAGTCACATACTTCCCCCTTGTTTTTCTCTCTCCACCACTAGTCAACAAGTACATTTGTGCTACATTCTTGATGGACCTCAGATCATGGAAAGCTTAGGGAAGGGACTTTGACTTAAATGCTTAAAGAAATAACTTCAAAAGTCATATCAGAACACTCCATGAGGGCTGATATATAGCACCAGTTATTTAGGGTACCTCTTTTCATGAGATTTATTCCTGACATCACATAGACATGTACCACTTAACCACATTTCAGCTGCATAAGTTGCTCATGGATAATTTTCTTACTGTATTAATAAAACAATTGGAGCTATTTTACATACAAAAAGGGATCTGATTTTGTTTGTCTGGGACACATCAATCCATGATACCTTTCTGAGTACAATGTATAGATGAACTCAGAGTCCCATTCCTCTACAATTAATATTAACAAAGAATATAAGCCAACCAGATTGTGTCACTATCCCATCTCTACATAATTTTTGTAAAAAGACATTCAATTAATTTTTTTAAAAATAGTAAACTTTCATGTATACCTGGGATTCTTAGTGTTGTATATAATCTAGTATGATATTGGCATTGTTACATAGAATACATATAGAAAATGAATAGGGTAATTTCAATTTAAATACAAGTTGTAAGATTGAATATTCACTTAGATTTCTTAGTAAGGAAGTAAATTTTTGGGAAGGCAAGAGCATTTATTTATTAAAAGGTCTTCCAGACCTTTACAGGCTACTGTGATATGCATTCCTTCTTTAGGAAGATTTAAGAAATTACCCCAGTTTCCATCTTTAATATTAGAAAATAATTTTAAATGTTTCCCTATATTTTTTAAAAAGCAAAATGAAATTTATATACATATGCATGTGTAATTTTGCATTGTCTATTTTGATGTTTTTTAAAGGGGAAATTCGATCCTGTTATTTGAAGTCTGGGAATCAGAAAGAAGGAGAATTACTCCGTCAGTCATCAAATTGTGACTGTGTTTCTAATGGCCGGTAGGTGGAGAGTTAATCTGAAATTCATTAGGCTTTGCTTTGCTGGGGGATACGCAACTTATTCTGACTGTGAAAGTGAAGTGAGAAGACCTAACAAAGGATGAGCATGTTAATTAGTTTTTAAGTGTTAAGCCTTGTGGCTTTTTTCTATAAAGAAAAAAATTTAAGATTAATTAAGGTACAAGAAGAGGGTGTTATGGTTTAGTAGTAGTTATAAGTCAGCTAGAAATCTTGATCATCTTCCAAAACTAAAAATGTAAGTGGTAAACCATAGGTGTGGAATAGCGCATTTGTTGCTCGGCATGACCAATATGTTTGTATTGTAAAAATATGCTACTTTCTTACACTGGAAATTTTTGTGTGTGTTGGGTAGGGGTTGTTATTGGGAAATAGCAACAACATCAAAAATCAATAAACAGAATATGCACGCATAACTCTAGAATTTTGAATAAAAGTAATATTAAAACACAGATTCCAGAATCTCAGAGGTTGGGAGTTGAAAGGGACCTTGATGGTCATAGCCTAACCCACAAATGAAAAGGATTAGACTCTACCATATACTTGATGAATGATAATCCAGCATTTGCTTTTAAAACCCTGAAGAAGGGAGAATTTATCACCTCTCAAGACAGCCTATTTCACTTTTAAATCACTGTAGTTGTTAGGAAACTTTTACTGAAATCAGGTCTAAATTTGCCTCTTTTCAACTTCCATCCATTGGTACTAGGGATACAATGGATAGAGTACAGGACCTGGAGTCAGGAAGACACATCATGCTGAGTTCAAATCCAGCCTCAGACACTTACTAGCTGTGTGACCCTGGACAAGTCATTAAACCCTGTTTGCCTCACTTCCCTCATGTAAAATGAGCTGGAGAAGGAAATGGTAAGGCACTCTGGTATCTTTGCCAAGAAGACCCCAAATGGGGTCACAGAGAGTTGGAAACAACTGAAAAACAACTAATAGCCATTTATACTATTTTGACCCTTTGGGACCAAACAAAACAATTCTATTATGTCTTCCATGTGATAATCTTCCATTTACTTAAAAGTAGCTCCCATATTCCCCTTGAGCCTTTTCTTTAGTTTAAATACCTTTTGATTGGCCCTCACAAGAAATGGATTCACAGCTCTTTATCCTGGTTGCCGTCCTCCAGTTACTATCCAAACTACCCAAAAACTAAAAGTAAGTAGATAAGTAATTGTGAAAAAAACAAACCAAGCGAAAAATGATCAATGTCCCTCTCAAACTGTGATATCCAGAAATGAATACAGTACTCCTTTGGATTTGTTTAGAAGACAAAAGAATTGAAAGAGAGATAGGCCCAATTTTCATGGTAGATAAAACAATGGAGACAATAGAACCACTTAATTCATATTTTGTTTCTGTTTTCTCTGCCTAGGAAAACAGTCTCTGGACTGGTATGGACAAAACAAAAATGACTAATAGGGAGGTGATACCTAAGACAAGTAAAGACATATTAAAAGAACATGTAAATGCCCTTGATAAGTTAAAGTCACTTGCTCCAGATGAACTACATTCTAGAGAACTGGGAGAAAAAAAAAACCTGATAAATGTAGCCGAGCTACTGCCAGTGATTTTTTTTTTAAATCATAGAGAATGCGAGAGAGATTACAGGACCTGAGAAGAGGAAATGTCTTTCCGAGTTTCTGTGTCAGAAGGCTTCATCAGCCTAGTGAGGAATCTCTTTAAATCTGGCCTTGTTACATGCAGTCCATTTCTGGTTCCATGCTTAAAACATTTCCAGATTGATGGAAGTCGATGGAGCTTGTGTTTCATTGGCATAGTCTTAGAGGATACAAGCCCACATCCATACCCTGATAAGCAATCAGAGGAGGCTTTTAGTGAAGACTTCCCATAGAAACATTGTTGTAAATAGTGATTAAGTTATTTAGTAGTAAGTACTGACTCAGGAAGCTGTGTCATTAATAGCACTGTTTCTGAGAGAAAAAGAATGAAGAGATCAAAACAGCTAACTTAGAAATGTGCCTTGAGCACAGCCTGTTCGTAAGTTGAAAATGGCCTGTATTTGAGAATTTGTAAATGACTATTGTGTTATGGTTTTTGAAATGTGGATTATCCAAAATTACAGAACTATAAACTATGCATATTTATGTCTATTCTATGAGATGATTCGATCCAGTGAGTATTTATTAAACATCTATTATGTGGTTCTTAGGATCATAGGCACATAAATTTAGAAATGGAAGAGACTTAGAGGCTAGCTATTATAACCCACAACATCCATTTCACAGGTGAAGAAATTGATACCCTCTGCCCTGTATACTAGAGATACAAAAATGAAAGATGAAATAGTTCCTGCCTTTATGGAGTTTATAATTTAGTAGGGTATCAAATGTATAATACAAATCTAAGTTAAGAAAATGCATAAAGAAACATCAAACAGAGGCATGAGATGAGACGGCATAGCTCTCCCCCAGCTTTGGGAATCGGGGAAGGACTCATAGAAGAGCTGGTATCTGAATCCAGGCCTTGAAGGAACGGAAGTCTTTCTATAAGCAGAGGTATGATGGGAGTCTTTTCCAGAGACTGATGAATTTACATGGAAGAGGCAAAAAGCAGGACAGGATTGGGGAATGACTGTTAGTCCAGTTTGGCTAAAGAATGACAGCTTTTGAAGAGGTCATACCATTTCAGAACTTGAAAGTAGAATTCTTTTTAATTTATATATGTGTCTCTTTTTTCTGTTGATTGTTGTTTCTGTTGTGTCCAACTCTTCTTGACCTCATTTGGGGTTTTCTTGGCAAAGATACTGGAATGATTTATCAATCCCTTCTCTAGTTTACACATGAGGACACTGAGGCAAACAGGGTTCATTGAATTATCCAGGGTCACACAGCTAATAAGAGTCTGAGGCCAGACTTGAACTCAGGAAGATGAGTCTTCCTGACTCCAGGCCCAGCATTCTATTTACTGCACCACCTAGCTGTCCCCTGCAGCATATCTTACACCCATATATCATCTTGGTATGGAGGTGACACTGGCTTCTTAAAGCCTATGCCAGTAGCTGTGGTGGTTCTATTAAACTGAAAAATTTCTAACATGGACCTAGTGACTGTTATTCAAGGATAAATATAAGTTCAAAGAGAAACTCATCTCAGTAAGCTCTATAAGCCGATCATTAGGTGATACATGTGTGTATGTATGTATATATGCACAAATAATTATTGTATATGTGTACATGTGTATGTGTGTTTATGCATGTATAGGCAGGCACACATATTTTACTGGGCACAAGTAAAAGTATATTTTGCAAGCTATCTTGCTAAAGAATAGCTGTGTTATGGTCTCCATCAGGGGAGAGAATTCTAATGCAAATGAAACATTGTAAGGAAAAATGTAGAAGTATTGTTTCTTAATGTATTTTTTTTTTTTTTTGCTGTTGAGGGGTGGGGTGGGGTGGGGAGAAGAGGTAGAGTTCAATGAATACATTTCATTTTTTCCCAAAGCTTCATTTAATCATTGAGTTCTAGCAGGCTAGGAAAGTGGCTAAATTGCATTTACCATACTTTAGTGATACCAATTAGCATTTTCTTGGTGTGTTATAGTGAAAAGATGACACAGAATTTATAGTCATAGGACCCAGGTCTAAATCCAAGTTCTCCTACTTGTCACCTAGGTGGCCTTGGATAAATCCAGAACTTGGTATAATGCCTGGAAAACAGTAGGTACTTAATAAATGTTTGTTGTTTTGAATTGGCTAGATGGTAGAGTGGGCGTATTTCCAGTTGAGGACACCCAGTCACTAGGAACTTGGATTTACCTAAGGGTTTTCAAAGAGTTTCATCTGGCAGCTGTCACGTCACTGGTAGGGCTATGGTATTAGGGACCATGGACCATGAGCAAAAGGTCCGTATAATCCCTCTTGCACCACCTCAGTTTCTGGGGATAGAGGAGGATTAGGTTTACAAAAGGGGAGTTTCTAAAAATTAACCAGGATGAGATAAATGTCATGATCACTAAGCCCCATCAGCAAGTTTTCTGGAGAGTTTCAGCAGTCAGTTTTAACTAGAATTGGATACAGATTAAACGTTAAGCACACCAGCGTTATTTATCAGGACATAATTCTAGGAGAGCAGGCCCACAGTTTCCTCCTTCTCTTCAGAAAGTATGTGACATGAAGCCAAAGGCAAGGCTGCTTCAGTTCTGATATCAAGGGGGATAATAGAATTCAATAGAGGGTTCAATCAGTTTACAGAATACAAAATACTTTGCATTTATGTGTGTTTCTTTTGTTCTGTGATTAAGAAAATTCATTTTTGTGCAAGAAGAGACAAAAAAGATGTAATCCAAGAAATAAATACATGATCCAATGTTCATAAAAGTTAGGTGGATTGGTCATACAGTAAGAGTAATGAAGAGAGGGACAGGTAGGTGGTACAGTGAATAGAGCACAGGCCCTGGAGTCATGAGGACCTGAGTTCAAATGTGACCTCAGGCACTAGACACACTTACTAGCTGTGTGACCTTGGGCAAATCACTTAACCCCAATTGCCTTGCCCTCCCCCTTCCAAAAAAACCAAAAAAGGGTAAGAGTAATGAAGAGTACTTCACAGTTAACTTAGAAAACAGGACTTCTTAATCTTTTTGTGCTATGAACCCCTTTGGAAGTCTGTTTTTAATGTTTTGAAATAAACAAAATTAGATACACCAAAAGGACACTGACGTGTGTGTGCATATGTGTGTGTGTGTGTGTGGGGGGGACAGGGACAGAAAGACAGAAAGAGACAGACACAGAGATACAGAGACACACAGAGAGAATTCATAAACTCTGAGGTAAGAAGCCCTGCCTTAGAAGGAGGCATTCCGTGCATTAGATTGATCCAACAACAGACTTTAGAGCCAGAAGAAATCTTAGAAGGCATTTAGTCTAAAACCTTCATTTTACAGATGAAGAGTCATTGAGTGACTTGTCCAAGGTCACACGGGCAATAAATGGCAGGGGCAAGATTCAAACCCAGGTGCTCTGACTCCAGATCCTGTGATCTTTCTTTCCTTTGCCCAACATTTAGCCTCCTGGCACATTTAGGTCCCAGGGGTAAAAACAGAAGAGACAACAGATAGCATAGAGATAAGACAGTAAAAAGAAATTGCATATCTTTTGGATGACATACCTGCAAGGATCAGATCCCAGAGACACTGAAGTATTGTATCCAGCCAACCCCACACTCCAGTTTTCTCCTAATTTTCCATGGCTCTGTTATTGACACATACTGCTCCCCTCTTATTGCCATGACTAGACAGGGTGACAGTAAGAATCTTTCTCCCTAGTTTCTTCACCACTCTTTCCCCCTTTATTTTTCTTTCTATTAATTGTCATCCTTCTCCTTAGTCTCCTTCAACTTGCCTTTCCATTCCCTCTCTACTATTGACACTTACCCCATGTCAGCGTATTCCCATTTATCTCTAATTTAGTGCAGTTTCTTTGTTCCCCCATGTAACAGTGCTTACTGGGTTTCCACTTTGAAAGTCAGGTGTGTTACATTTTATTCCTTTCCCCCAGGGTAATTTGGGGGGAGGGGAGTCCTCTCATCTCCGTGGGTTCAAGCTTTGATCTATGTGTCCCTGTTCGTTTTAGGGGTTCCGGTAGCCTCATTCCATTTAACCACTGAACAGTCTGGCGGCTTTTACAAAGAAACAATTACTTCTTATACTACTTCATTTTCTGGGGATGGAAAGGAGATTAGGTTTTCAGTTTAGCTCAGTTCCCACATAGCATTCATACCTCCAAGTTCCAAATCCAAAGCTTCACCTGGGCTTGTGTCCTGGGACCCTGGATTCTCAGGGCTTTCCTGGTGGGCTGGCTGAAGCATCCAGCCTGGAGTCTGGGATCCAAAGTCCCCATGGCTTGAGATCACACTACATTTTCAATTAAGTTAGTGTGAAGTCAGAATGGAGGTGTCATCTTAGGTTGTACTTAATATGTGCTTATAACATGAAGAAATGTAGTATGACATTTCTGAAATGACCTTCTTGTCTTGAAGTTCTCTGTAAAGCAGTGTAATTTCAGCAGATTTTGTAGCTATACAGAGTAGGACTCTCAGACCTTGAGTTCAAGTTCTAATTGTTTCTGCTGCCTTCCCCTCCCATCAGGATCTTTATTGATTAAACTATAATAATAATCATAATTTTACAATGATATTAATAATGGATAGCTATATCACACTTTTAATATATAATTTAATATGCTTTATTTTCCCCTCAATTACATGTAAAAACAATTTTAACATTCATTTTTAAAATTATTTTTTGAGTTCCAAATTCTCTCCATCTCTTAAGGAAAGCAGCTTGATATAGGTTATAAATGTGCAGTCATGCAAAACATATTTCCATTAGTCATGTTGTGAAAAAAAGAAGACAAAAAACCCCAACAAAAATAAAGAAAAAATATGCTTCAATCGGCATTTAGACACCATCAGTTCTTTCTCTGCAGATGGATAACATTTTTCATCATAAGGCCTTGGGAATTGTCTTGGATCTCTGTATTGTTGAGAATAGCTAAGTCACTCACAGCTGATCAATACTGTTGTTACTCTATACAATATTCTCCAGGTTCTGCTCATTTCACTTTGCAACAGTTCATTGTAAGTCTTTCCAGGTTTTTCTAAGATCTAAGATCAATGTTCATCTATATAGCACTTTTAAAGCTGTACAATGCTTTAATATGCATTCTCGTTTGAGCTTCCCCCAAATCCTGTGAAGTAGATGCTACTGTTCCCATTTTGCATATGAGAAAACTGAGGTTCAGAAAGGTTAAGTGACTAGCTCAGGGTCACATAGCTAACAAGTATCAAAGTCAGGTCTTCCTGACTCCCAAGTGCAGCATTTTTTTCACTGCAATTTATTTACTCTATTCAGATATTAGGAAAAAAATAAAATCAATCTTGTCTTGCGAATGACCTTTGCCACCCTGAAGAACACATCACAACAGCTCTATTATTTAACATTTTCTGAGCACACATAATTAGTTAGGTAATACTGCACCATGTGCCAAGTACTGGAAGATCAGTTACTGTCTGGCTTCCTGACTTTTCCCCTGGACAAATTGAGAGGGTATGGTCTTACCTGTTCTAGGAAACACTGGCACTTGCAAATATATATCAGCCTTTCCTCATATTTCAGAAATTCAATACTCTTGCTTATCAGAGATAATATATCTTTGCTCCCATAGGCATAAGCAGTTCCTTGAGAGCACATCTGTTCCCTATATGATTTTCTTCTTCAGACTTACAGAGTGACTTTATGAAATTATCCTTTAAACAATTTGTAAAAGAAGATTGAGGGGGCAGAAAATAGAATGCTCTACAAATTCAGTGATTTCTTTGGGTAAACAAGTCCACATGATATTCTTCCTGTCTCCTATGGTAATATAAATCACAGGAGCAGAATTATAGTCATTAAAATGGCAAAGATCTGCTTATCTAGATAGCTCCTCCCCAGACAATGCTGGAGAAGCAGTTAAAACAATGCCATCTGCTCTGTTCATGCTCAGGAGAAAACATTTCAGTTCCATGTAAACCTAAATCTTCTTCTAAAATTCATCTGCCTTGTGCCTATTGGTTTCTGAATATTTTAGTAGTCTTGAACTCCTCCCTAGGCTCCTTGAATTGGAAAGCTATGCCACAGATTTTGGGGAAGCTAATTTCCTTAGATTTGCAATAAGCCCTGGATTTTGTATAAGCCTATGATGATATGATGATCTGTACATTCTTAAAGAGGTGATAGAGAAAAAAAATGGTGTGAAATATATTTTAAAACATAGAAGCTGATGAAGTTTATGTCACCCAGTGCCTGTGTTGACCAAGGTCCCCTTTGCTGACCTGTCACTCTAGCCCCTTTCCCCAGATATGGGGAATTGTTTTAGAGCAGAAACCAGCCATTGCTTGTGGAGTAGACAGTAAAAGATGATATATAACTGTTATCAGAACTCACTTGACTTGTTGCCTCCTCCTCTAGTTAAACTACAAGTGAGAATAGACTTTGAAAGACAGACTGAAGAGTTTCAAATTTATCTTGTAGGAAAACAAGTAAACCATTGGAAAGTTTTGAGTAGAGAACTGAACTGATAAATTTCTGTTGCAGATTCATCAATTGCCTCATGATTAACTTGATAGTTTGTGAAGTATGGACTTGAGGTACCAACAGTTATTTTTATATTACCCAACCCTCTTTTATCAGTGAAGAAACAGAGACACAAGAGTATTAAATGACTTTCTAAAACCACTGATCATAAACCTAGCATTAGATCATGGACTGGTTGCATCTTCCAGTCAACTGTTCTATAATGGAAATGGTTCCCTCTTTCAGGGGCAGAGACAGTTTCTGGTCTGAGGTTCAATTTGTGTGTTAGTCATGGCAATTGTTCCTGCTGGATCAAATTCATAAGGTGAACTTTACAAGTCATGGGTGTTCCTGACCAAGTAACCATAGTTAAGTGAGAACACATTTATTTATATGCACCATTTTATTAGAGTTCAGATAGTTGTTGAGTATCTGCATTGTGGTTGAGCATTATAGCATCATCAGCATCATCTGGCTAAATACTTTAATGTGATGTTCCTAGATATTAGTCCCATCGGATTCTGAGCTCCCTCTACCACTGTCAAGAGAAACACTGACTGAACTTGTGGGGAAATTCTAGTTGAGACCATTTATAAGCAGTTCAATGCTGGAAGCTATCACAAAAGCAGTTTCTCCTCTGCAGGGTAAATTAAATGACTGGGACAACCTCCAGATTTACCATTAAGCTGCTGATTCTTAACATGGGTGAACAGGCTAGTCTTCTTTCCCATTGTTAAATTTTCCTTTCCCTTATTGCCATGTGACAGTTTTATGACCATGTTGTGAATATGAATAGAGAGAATTGTGTACAGTGTAATCTCCATTGGCTCTTTGGGGATTCATGAAGGAAACGAGGAGAGCAAACAAACTTTCCTCACTGGCCCCACTGTCATTGTGGGAACAAATATATTATTTTGTTGACTGCCAAAGAGATATAAGCAACATTTTCTGACCCTACAATAGCTGTCTTTAAAGCCAGGTACATCTAGTAACATTTTCTAATGTAGTTCTCCTTTCCCCCAGTGGTGAAAATGCAGGAATAGCTTGGACTGTAGCTTTCAGAGCCCTGAGTCACTGCTTTTGAAAGCTTTCATAGAATACATATGCTCTAAAGTTTGGATGCAAAATACATTTTGGTGCTTGTCATATAGCCAAGAAACTTCCAAAGCTTACTAGATGGGGAAGCTTCATAGATTCCACTTTGTTCTGTAGATTATTGCCAACTGTGATTAAGAGAGAAGGAAAAGACTCCTTCTCTTTGTGAGTTGTGCTAATTCTTCTACAAGAAGAACAGTAAAATGTAATGGCTTCAGTGATTCAGTTAGCAGAACTTTGAATGCTTCTTGGACCAAGAAACTCCATCCAAGTAACAATAATAATAAGAAAAACAATTATAGCTATCCTTTATATAGGGCTTTAAAGTTTGCATACATGTATGTATATGATCTCATGTGAGTAACAATCTTGTGAAGTATGTGTTACTCTTATCCCCATTTAGTAGATCAAGAAACTGAAGTGCAAAGCTATTATGAGACTTTCCCAGGGACACAACTCCTAAGAGTCTAAGACAGGGTTCAGTCCCACTAAATATTCCTGTCTCTAGGCTGGAATTCTACCTACTATACCACCTAGTCTCTCCTTGCTCCCTTCCACATCCATTCATCTGTCAATCTGATCTTTCTAAAGGGTAGGTCTGGAAGAGGACTCTGGGAAAATGGCAGAGTAGGTCAGAAAATTCCCAGTTCTCAAGATTTCCTCCCACAAAAGAGATAAAGGAGTACCTTATGGCAAAGTACAGGTAAAAATAAATAAGAATAGGGGCACCACAGAGATCTTCCTGGGACAATCTGAGAAGACCAAAAGAAAAATCCAGGATCAATTTTGGTCCCTGTGAAGAGTAAGGACCTCCAAGCTAGAGTCCACTTTAAGAACAAGATGCAAGCCCTGGAGTTAGGTGGTTTCAGAGGCTACCTCAATCCCAGCCACAGGAACTTTTACCCTGGACAGTGAGGGGAAGTGGATGTCTGAGCCCAGGAGAATTGAGGGAACCTCTGCTGACAAGGAATGTCAGACTCAGCTGTGCTGCAAAGAATGGTGAGGGGTGAGAAGGTACCAGCACACTCCCAGTGAATGCAGAAGCAGTAAGGCAGAAAATCCTTGCTTGTGGGGCACTTACAGGAGGTTGGGGGTTTGGCTTTGGTTCCAGGCTAGAGGGGAGAACTGAAGATCTGGGGCAAGAGGAATCATTTCCCATACCCCAGGGCTAGAGGTAATTACAAAAAATTAAGTTATTACCACAAAAATTGCACAGACAAAAGAGATAGCTATTATTAGAATAGAGATGACCAGGGTTCGTCTTCAGAGGAGAATATTGAAGTAATGAAACCCCCAAAGAGTAACATCAAATGGTCACCTATCCAAAAAGAATTCACAGAAGAACTTAAATAAAACTAAATTAAAATGACGGAGATGGAGAAAAAAATTTTTTTAAAGTAAGAACAATCTAAGAAAAACAGGTTTATGAAAGGAAAGTCAACCAATCAGAAAAAGAGATCTAGAATCTTAAGGAAGAAAATGACACTTTGAAAATTAGAATTGGGCAAGGTGAAGTCAGCTAAATTATAAGAGACCAAGAAATAATTAAACAAAATATGAATAATGAAAAACTAGAAAAGAAAGTGGAACATATAAGAAAAACAACAGATTTGGAGAATATACCAAGAAGAGAAAACATAAAAATAACCAGACTAACTAAAAGTTATGAAAAAAAAGAATTTCAATATAATAATACAGAAATTAATTAAAGAAAATTGTCCTGAAGCATTAGAATAAGGGGGAGGAGAAAAGTAGAAATAGAAAAAAAAAATCCATTGATCACCACTTAAAAGAGATTCTATGAGGAAAACTCATAGAAATATCATAGTTAAATTCTAAAAACTCCACTTCAAGGAGAAAATATTAAAAGCAACAAGAATAAAATAATTTAAATATGATGGTACCACAATTAGAATCACACAAGACCTAGTAGTAGAGGCATTAAAGAACCACAGGTCTTGGAATACTATATATCAAAGAGCAAAAGGAACTGGGACTCTAGCCAAAATATCATACCCAGCAATTAAGCATGATCCTGAATGGAAAAAAATAGACATTTGATCAACTGTCAGACTTTCAAGACTTTGTTAAAAAAAACAACAAAAAAAACCCTGAATTTATTAGGAGATTTGACATACAAGAGCCAAGAGAAATATAAGGTACATACTAAAGACTGATTATAAGGGATTCAATAAGGACAGAACATTTACTTTTATACATGTAAAATGTCAAAGGTATGTTTAAGATTCTTATTATAATTGGGTAGCTCAGAAGAAAGAATGGGGGTAAACCTGAGTATGATATGAATTTAAAAAGTAAAATCATTTAGGAACAGTTAAAAACAGTAATTATTTCATAAAAATGAGGTACAAGAGAAAGAGTCAATACAGAGGAATTAGATGGGGGAGGAGGGCTGGTAGTTCTGGTAACCTATTTTCATTGGGGATGGGTGTAAGAGGGAATAATACATATATATTTAGAAGAATATGAAAGTCTTCTAAATTCATAAGAAATAAAATGATAGAGGCATAGGGAGGGGGGAGAGAACAAGGGAGGGATCTTTAGAGAGGAGGATAAGGGAATAGGTAAAAGGAGGGATAGAAGGGTGTTTAGATTTATGGAAACAGGAGGATAGGAGAGGGATCCTTGAAGGGGGGAAGACAAGTAATAGGAGGCCAAGGTAGCAGATAGAAGTAAAGTAGAGGAGGCAGGATGGATAGGTAACAAGAGATACGAAAAAACATAAACACAAAGATCAGGAGTAGAATTTGGGAAAGTATACACACACACACACACACACACACACTCACACACTGGGGTGGGGGTGGGAGGAAGAACAAAGTAAAAAAGTGCACAGCAGAGAACAAAAGAAAACTTACAAAGAAGCAAAGAAAAGATAGATAGTTCTCAACACAAAGTGTATTGTTTATCATACAGGCTTTCTTGAAATGAAAATTTATTGTTCCATATTTTGAATCCTCTCTTATGTTCTGCTATGCACATGACATGCTTTTGTTTCCTCTTTTACTTTGTATTTAAGTTCCAATATTTAAGTTTATGGTATGTTTTTGTTTCTTTTCTCTATTCTGTATTTGTTTTCTGGCTTTTGAGTCTAAAATAAAATTTAAAAAAAATAGTAAAGTGTAGGCCTGACCATGTCGCTCCTCTATTCAATAATTTCAAGTGACTCCCTTTTACTTCTACGATCAGACATAAAATCCTTTGTTTGACTATTATATTCCTCATAAACTGACCCATTCTTAACTTCAGTCTTCCCATAGTTTCTTCCTATCCATGTACTTTGTTCCACTGAAACTGGTCTCCCTGCTGGTACTCACACACTACACTCCAGTTGCCAACTCTGGTCACTTTAATTGATTATTCCCATCCCTGGAACTCTCCTTTCTCATCTCTGACTTTTAGGTACTCTGGCTTTCTTCAAATGTCAGATGAAGTGCCACCATTTGCAAGAAACCTTTCCCCATCTTCCTTAATCTTAGTTCCCTTTGAGACTGCCTCAGTTTGAAAGATAGATAGACAGATAGATAGATAGATAGATAGACAGAGAGATAGACAGAAAGATAGACAGACAGATAGATAGATAGATGCATATATATCTATATATGTGTGTGTATATGCATATGTGTGTATATATATGTGTGTGTGTATGTGTGTGTGTGTGTGTTATATGTGTTATATGTATCTTGTTTGCATAGTAGCTATTTGCACATTGTCCCCTCATTTGAGAGTGGGGACTATTTTTTTGGCTTTCTTTGTATCCCCAGTGCTTTGTACAATGCCTAACACACAGTATGCATTTAATAAATTTTAGCTGTCACAGATATCTGCTGTCACAGATATATGACATTTCCATCATATATTTGTATATGTTTCTATATATAGACGTATGTATTCTTATTTATTATCATATACTTTATATTTACATTTGCATGTACCTTTATAATATTCATTTTTATATGTGTGTGTGTGTGTGTGTGTGTGTTAATGCTTTAGAAAAAAGCCACGGGGCAGCTAGGTGGCATAGTGAATAGAGCATCAGCCCTGGAGTCAGGAGGACCTGTGTTCAAATGTGGCATCAGACACTTAACACTTACTAGCCTTGTGACCTTGGCCAAGTCACTTAACCCCAATTGCCCTGCCTTTGCCCCTCTAAAACGACAAAAAAAAGCCAGTTTCACTTGTGTTGTAATACAAGATAATATTTGGTAGCTTGGTAGCATATAGTACTTGGCATATAGTAAGCCCTATATAAATGTTAGTTATTATTATGAGAAGGCTGGGTATTTCCTCTATCCAACTGCAGTGAGTAAAGGGCTGGATTTGGAGTTCAAATCCAGCCTCAGATACCTGCTAGCTGTGTGACCCTATCACTTACATCTCTGTTTGCCTCAGTTTCTTTAACTGTATAATGAAGATAATTTAAAAAGCACCTACCTCCCAAGGTCATCATGAGGATCAAATAAAATGTTTGTACTATGTTTAGCACAGTCTGACATATAGTAGATGCTATATAAATGCTTATTCCCCTCTCTCCCCCCCACCAAACAATATATTGGTACATCAAGCAGAATGGATGCATTGAGGTCTTAAGTAAAATGCAAGATTGGGACACGTATGTACTTAACTTCATGTTGTAGATGTACCCTCCAAAAAGCGGAGGTACTCACCAACCTGAGTAGAATGTTCATTTTTTTTTTTATTTTTAGAAATCAACATTTTAATGATATATTTTGTTTTTACATTACAGCTAATTTTGGAGATTATTCTTTCCCTTTCCAAACTCTACCCATCAAACCTCACCTTGTAACAAAGAAACAGAGTTAAGAGAAACCAACCAACACAGCAACCATGTTGGACAGCACATGCAACATTCTGCGCCCATAGTTCCCCACCTCTCCAATCAATCCACAAGCATTTATTAACCGCTTACTACTGTTCATGTTAGGCATTGTGCTAGGTGCTAGGGACACAAAGAGGAAATGAAACAGTCCTTGCCCTCAAGAAATTTATAGTCCATTAAGGTAGACAACATGTACACGAATATAGACAAAATCAAAACAAGGTAATTTTTTGAGGGTGTGAGGCACTAGTGGCTTAGAGCTTGGGAAGGGTTTTATACACTCCTTGTGAGTAGGGATTGTTTCATTCATTGTATTTGTATCCCTTGTATGTATCTAGCACACTGCTGACAACATAGAAAATGCCTATTAAATGACTGTTGATTGATTTATTAATTTAGGACATGATGTTTGAGATAAGTTTTAAAGGAAACTAGGGATTGTAAGGGGCAAAGGTAAGGAGGATATGCTTTCCAGGCATGTGGGACCTACCGTGCTAAAGGACAGAGAAGGAAATAGAAAGGTCATGTGAGGAATGGCACACACACACATACACACACACACACACACACATACACAGACAGACACACACAAAACATTTGTTTTGCTGAACTTAGAGTAGATAAACAGAAAGAAAAATCTAATAGAATGGAAAGATAATTTGGAGTAAGGCTGTGAAGGTTTTAATGACAGATAAGTTTTTTCATTTGATCTTAAAAGTAATGGGGAGCCATTAGGATTTATTTATCAGGGAAATGGCATGGCCACACCTCTGGCAAAAGAAGGAGAGAATGAACTGAAAGTTCATTTAAAAAAATAATAAAATAGCCTAGAATGTTCTTCCTTGGGGAATTATGCTAAAGGTAGCAATTATGCTTTTTGAAAGTATTTTTAAAGTTGTTTTTTTCTTTTTGGAGGGGAGGATGCAGGGCAATTGGGATTAAGTGACTTACCCAAGGTCACACAGCTAGTAAGTGTTAAGCGTCTGAGGCCGATTATGAACTCAGGTCCTCCTGACTCTAGGGCCAATGCTCTATTCACTGTGCCACCTAGCCACTCCTTTAAAGTATTATTGAATGAGTACTACTAATGTAAATCAACAAACCAGGTACATCTTTTTTTGTTGCTTGAGGATGGAAGTTGGAGGAAATGTGGCATGGTGGAAAGGGTGTTGGATAAGCAGTCAGAATAGGTCTATCTAGAACTGAAAGGGATGTCAGAAACTAGCAAGTTTAAACCACTCATTTTACAGATGAGGAAACTGAGGGCTACGGAGGTGAAGTGACTTGCCCAAAGTTACTTCAGAGTGGGGAATTTGTGCAGAGGTAGGTTTTGAATCCCAATATTCTGGCTCCAAAGTCAGTGGTTGTTTCATTATACCATGATGCCTAAGTTTTTGAATATTGGCTCTTACACTTGCCATGAAATCATGAGCAAGCTACTTCCTCTCTCTAAGCTTTGTTATCATTTATGCGTAAAATGAGGCTGATGCTCATACTATCTGCCTGTGCTTTTATAGCCCTTGTCTGTGTTATGTTGTTTTGTCCTTCATTTTTGAAGAGGACCATGATATCACAGGGTGATGAATTATTAACTTGCACAACATTTTACATCTTGGTGGACCCATACAGTGGGCTGCATACTAGGATCTGGACTACATACATTTCTCATCTAGTTCCCTTTTCTAGTATATAATGTCTGCATATTCAATTTAGAGCAAATTCTCTTGTATTACTGAGGATTATGCTGATATCAGAAAGTTTTTTCCCCTGATAATATTGTAATGCAAATTGATCAAGATTTTCAAAGAACTTAGACTATTTAGTGGACATAAATTAATTACCTTTGGAAAGTTCACTAAACAATCAATGCAAACAACCTTGTTTACTATAAATTATAGATAGATCACATTCCTATTTTATGATGTCATAAACAAATTATTTCTTTGTTGACTTTATTAATGATTCTTTGTAATCTTTCCCTAGTTTGACAGTTTATGTTTTAATGAAATTCATTCTTCCTTCCTTGTGCTCAACTACTGGGAAAGACCTCAAAAAAAGAAAAAAGATTATAATAATCATGTACTGAAAAGATATAATGTTAGTAGGACATATCTTCCCTCACCCATTAATAAGCCCCATGTGGAGCCCATTAAGGGAAACTTGCTTGTAGGAAGGTTTTCACACCTTTTGCTAATTGCTAATAAGGCGAGCCACAAGGGTTGTGATACCTTCTGGCTCTAAGAAGTATATGTATACTCTGAGTTGGTATTTTGCTTTGGAGACTTGCTTATGAAAAGGATCTTGTGATTCTGTGATTGAGGCTCTGAGTGGCTGTATCTTCAGAGCTCCCCAATTGCTCAAATATAAAGATTGTCTTGATCCAGGGATATATGTGAAGTATATAGTTGATTCAGGTAGAACTCTATCTGTTAGTCTTTATTTCTGTGCTTGTATTTTCTCTGAAGTTCAGGGTGCTGACTTTTCCCCTGAACTAGTGAATGTGATTTAAAAAAATTGTTGACCCCTTAAAGAGCTATCTTTCCTAGTAAAGAAGATGTAAGAACCTGTGCTAGCAGACAGTGTGGTTGATGCTACAAAAGAGCACTGAAATTGGACTGCTGAATTTGGAGTCATGACTCCTGAATTTGACTCCCTGCTCTTCCACATACTACTTGTATGAATCTGTGGAAGTCATGTCTACTGTCCTGGTATCAGTCCCCTCATCTGTAAAACTAAAGGATTGAACTAGGTGACCTCAAAGATCCCTCCCAGATCTAAAGCTATGATCTTGTGATTGGGATCATGATAGCAATAAGGCATAATAGTCAAACAAATAGTCAGCCTACATATGCAAAGAGAAAAACCATAGTTTTTGCTTAGGCTTGTAGTTTAAATCAACTTGAGAGGTGATATAATCTATCTCTAGCCAAGGTGTGGAACATAGAAACTGAACAGTTTCTCAAAGTCTCCTGAGTTAGTACATGGGATTGCTTCTTTGTTATTGTTTAGAGTTGTGGAATTTCTGGAGCACTGTTGTCCTTCAGTTTCAGTTGCGGGATTTTCCTGGCAGTGGTACTGGAGTGATTTGCCATTTGCTTCTCCAGTTTGTTTTACAGATGAGAAATTGAGACAAACAGGGTTAAGTGACTTACCCAGGGTCACACAGCTAGTAAGTGTCCAGGGTCAGATTTGAACTCAGGAAGTTCCCTGACTCCAGGTCCTTCATCCTATCCACTGTGCTATGGAGCTGCACTATTTCTGGAATATTAGACACACCCAATTCTAAAGAATACTAGTAGAGAAAGTGGAAGCTAAGGATAAATGAATGCAGGCTACACTATGTTTTCTTGGATAATTGAGAGTTGATGAACTTGAACAATTGCTGCGTAAGATATAATTTTAAAATGTGTAATCCTTCTCAATTAGATCAGAATTAAGTTTTTTATCTCAACAAAGACCAAAGATTGTGGGATTTTTGAATTAGAAGTGATATTTGAGATCATCTAGTCCAGCCCCTTTGCTTTACAGGTGAGGAAACAGACCTGGAGACATTGTCACATACCTAAGGTTATAATAAGGAATGAATTAACAGAGGTGATATTCAAAAATTAGATCTTCTAATTCCAAAGCCAATCATCTTCCAGCTATACCTTATTTACCTCTTATGTAAGAAGAAAATGCAGTTCTCTAAAACCCCAAACCAGTGGTGTTTTCTCTTTCTTTTTTATTCTGAACTTAACACCAAATAAGTAGAATATTAAAAAAAAAAAAAGATTGTACATGAAATCCTGAACCTCTATTATGTAATGCTTGATTTCTTTTAACATTTGTAATAAAGTCAACATTTCAGGTATGTTTTGCTTTTCTGTATTTCCTTCTGTTCCTTCTGCCTCCTTTTGTGCACTAGAAATTGCTTAAATCACCTTTTTTTCTTTTCCTTCCTTTCTGTTTCTTTTTTCTTTCTTTTTCTCTTTTGTTTTCTTTTTGGCAACCCTATTGCTAGTTCCCTTCTACCTTCCAACTCTTTGACCATTTAGGGAAAAAAAAGGAAGAAAAGAAAATCTCACAACAAATATACACAGCCAAGCAAAACAAATTTCCACATTTGCACTGTCCAGAAATTCACGAGTCATCCTTTATCTTGAGTTTCTCCCTTCTGTCAGGAGATAGGGCAGTTGGCTTCACTATCAATCCTCGGGAATTGTGGTTTGTCACTGCGTTGATCAGAGTTCTTAATTTGTTCAAAATCCCCAAAATATTTGAATAGATTGCAGAGATTTGATATAGTATTAAATCCCTTTAATTTCCTTTGCATATTTCACCCATCATATCCCTTACTGATTTGGCAACCTTCCTTTCATTTCTTATACTTTTTTTTTTAAAAGATTCACTCGTATCCATTCTCCTCTACAAAGCATTTTAAAGATAGGCAGTAATTTAAACTGTACCAGATCTTCAACTCTCTGTATTGTTGCTTCCCCACCACAACCAAAAAAGTTTGTGTACAGGTCAGCATCTATTATTGCAAATGCATTCATTTTATTTTAAAAGGGCCTAAAGTCCTTGAGGGAAGGTATATTAAGTATCCAGTTAAGTGTGGGATTGTTTTGGGTGATGATTTGGCAGAATGAGGTGGACACAGTTTTTGTACTTGAGGAGTTTTTTTATTCTAAAGCAATGACAATGTGGACAAATGTAAACAGGATTTTCAGAGGGAACATTCAGGTTAGAAACTAGAAAAGAGATTTGGTGTTAAGGATAAAGGAAAGGAGAAGGTGAAGAGGTGAAATAAAGTTTCAGAATCTTAGATCAGGAAGATATGATGACTAACCAAAACCATTCTCTTGTATATGAAGAAACTGAAACTCAGAGAGACCAAATGACTAGACCAAGACCCTGAAGTTTGAGGGTCAGGACTCCCAAATCCAGTGCCACCTTCCCTGTCTTCCTTTTGGCTTTGGTATTCTAATTTTTTACCTGTTAATAATTCTATATAATTAATAAATGCAAAAACGTCTTAAAATGTGTTTTGAAACCTGTTCTAGTTACCTGAAGTCAATTATGATTATTAATAAGAGTAATGATCATAATTCCCATTTATTTAACATCTTTCAGTTTAGGAAGTACCTTTCTCACCATATCCCTGTGAAGGAGATAGTGACAGTCATTATTTTTTTCTATATTATAGGTAAGAAAATTAAGTTCCAGTATAGTCATATCACCCAATGGATCATTATCTTATGTCTGTTAAAATATCAATGTTTCATTTCTGGTGAGGAAAATAGTATTAAAGCTATACTTGAGCCAGCATCTGCTTTGAGTGTAGATAAAATTTGATGGAGTCATCCCAGAAGCCTCTTTTGAGTCTATTTTCTCATTTCTTCTCCATAGGCAAAGTTCCCCCAAAATCTTAGAACAGATTCTCATTCAGAGGTAGTAGCGTTATGGTAGAGGGGTACCCTGGCCAACTTCACCTAAAAGACAGCTTACTCTAGGGGAGGCAACACCCACTTTGGTCGTTCAACCTCAAGGGGCCTGAATGAATTTGGAATAAGCCATTCCCCATAGGGAGCGCTGGGAAAATTGCAGCCCCTTTTGGCCACAAGATGGCAGCCATAGTCCACACTGGAAAGTGTGCAGAGCTTTGATATTGCTGTCTCATTTAGCAAGAAGTGAAAGGATTTTGTCACCACATGTCTGGAGTCTTTAAACAAGGATCCCTCTCACAATTGCCCCAAATCAGACCCATTTTACAGGACAGAGGACTTTAGTTGTGTGTGTGTGTGTGTGTGTGTGTGTGTGTGTGTGTGTGTTCCTTTACATTCAATTTGTTGTGATGTATTCCATTTCTAATCCAAAATGTCCCTAGTCATTTATAGAAATTCTTTTCTGGGCTTCAGGATTTTGTCTTAAGACATCTTAGATATTGATCAGATAGGATAGATAAATTCTTCCTGGATCATCTTATAAGACTGATGGGTTGTACTAGATGGCCCATCAGGTCCTTTTCAGCTCTAATGTACTATTATTACCTGACCTAATTAGAGTGAGATGCAGAAATGAACTGTATCCATATCAAGTGTGAGGTCAAGAATCTATTATGAAGGTCAAAGGGCATATGCAGGGGCATGCTGGTAAACAATCAGGTCTTCCAGTTAGAGCTGACACAAGCATACCCCTGGCCATATGAGCATTTCAGAATGTATTTTCCCATGTCAGAAGCAGAATATTTTGGAATCTTAATATCCAAATTGTTCCGTATAAGTAAACACACAAGTGATCATGTGCAAGATTGAATTTAATGGATTTTCTTGCCTTCTATTAACTGTTCTTTCTACCTTCCTCTATTCTCCAGTCCCAGACCAGTTTAGCTTTAAGTGTCAGTTCTACCTCCGTTAGCCACCAGTCCCAGGCCTGCACCCCATAGTCATTCTTACTCTTGTTCCTTATGTCTGCGTTGACCCCCAGAACAATTCCAGTTCAGATTAGAGAGCTGCATGAAGTATTGAGAACTTACATGATTTGCCGAAGGTCACAAAGCCAGTACATGTCATACATGGGACCTGAACTCAGATTTTCCTAGTTGCAACAATTTGCTATAAATCTTGAGTCAAAACCAGTTCAGATAAACCCAAACTCTAAATAATTAGAGCCAAATTTGCAATATTCTACTGTAGCATGGTCAGAGGGCAGCTAGGTATTGTAGTGGATAGAGTTCCAGGTGTAGAGTCAGGAAGACCTGAGTTCATATCTAATCTCAGACATTTACCTGCTGTGTGACCCTGGGCAAGTCACTTAACTCTGCCTCAGTTTTTTCATGTGTAAAATGAGCTTGAGAAGGAAATGGCAAACCACTCCAGTGCCTTCCCCAAGAAAACCTCAAAAAGGAATCGAGAAGAGTCAAACAACTGAAAATGATCAAACAACAAGAAAGCATAGTTCAGAGTAGGTGCTCGTCATATTTCCACTTCCACTGCCTATTCTAAAGAGAATAATCAATCAGTAAACAAATATTGCATGCCTACTCTATGCCAGGCACTATGCTCATCATTGGAGATGACAAAAAGAGGTAAAAGATGATCCTTGCCCTCGAGGAGCTTACAATCTAATGAATTACAATTTAATAAAAAAAATTACATTGAAACTTGGCACTAAACCTCACAACTACTAGCAACTGGTGGATAAATATCAGCCATGAGGTGATTTGCTGTTGTTGAATTAATCTGTTGTTTCACTGGTAATTGCTTTATAATGTATGGCCTTAGCAAGTTGCCTGGGGTCCTAAGAGGTTAACTGATGGGTCCAGGCTCACAAAGATGGGACTTAGACCCAGATCTTCCTGACTTCTAGGGCAGCTCTCTAGCCCCTCTACCACAGCTGCCTCACAGTAACATGGTATGACTGGTGGAACCACATAAACTCAGAGTAGAACAATTCTCAACTGCTATTTAAAGACGGTGTAGCTGAAGTCTGTAGGAAGAGTAGAAGGAACAGGGTGTGTGACTTAGCAAGAACTCATGTTCAGGATAGGATAGATGGGACCAAAAAAACCCAAAAAACTCCTGCAGGCTTTACTTATTATGATATTTCCATAATGATTATAGGATAAGCTGCCTTCAAGGTTTGAGCAAATAGGAATGTGAGGAGTGGAAAATTGGAAGGCCTGTGTTTGAATCCTGCCTCTGAAGCTTACTACTCCTGTGACTTTAGGCAATTGTGCTAACTTCCTTGCATCTTGTCTTGCAATGAGGAAACTGAGGCCTGGATAGATTAAGTAGCTTGCAGATAGTAAACACCAGAAGGGAGAATTGAACTCAGGTCTTCTGAGTACAGAGCCAGACCTTTTTCCAATGGCCCACGATCCTATGAACTTATGTACTCAGAGCATTACTTGACAATAGATTCTCAGAGAGACTCATGAGGGGGAGACAGTGAAACAGCAGCAGATAGGACATGATTGGCATAAGCATGAAGAGAACCCTTTCTCCCTGCACATGTATATTACAGACAGGATGATGAAGGCATTTCAGGATATACTCAAGGAAATGTCAACCCAAGGCCTAATAAGACTGCTTTTCTTAACCTGCCTAAGAAATTGACATACTCTTTTTACAAAACTCAACCAGTGTTAAAAATATCAGTTCAGAGAATTGTTAAAATGCCATCTTTGTAAAGCAAAGACAATTGAAAAATGTGTTGATAAGAGAAGACAATCACTTGCTTTCCTATTTCCGTCTTCTCACTCTTAGAGACAACTTCAAATCAGTACCTAACTAGTGTGAAAGAGGTTTGGGGGAAAGCGGGGAAACTTTTATT
Source organism: Pseudochirops corinnae (assembly GCA_028646515.1). Lineage (NCBI taxonomy): Eukaryota > Metazoa > Chordata > Mammalia > Diprotodontia > Pseudocheiridae > Pseudochirops > Pseudochirops corinnae. Next base: position 248,433,867 of record CM053586.1, read on the forward strand.
TTAATCATATTTTATTTTCCCAATTACATAAAACAATAATTTTTTAATTTTTTAAAAAAATTTTGAGTTCCAAATTTTCTACGTATTCAACCATGCAAAAATATTTTCATACTAGTCCTGTTGTGAGAGAAAACACATATCAAAAATAAAAAAAGAACTACCACAAAAAATTAAGACAGTGAAAAATAGTATGCTTCAATCCGCATTCAAATTCTTTCAGTTCTTTCTCTGGATATGGATGGCATTTTTCATCATGAGTTGTTTGAAATTGTCTTGGATTATTGTATTGCTGAGAGTAGCTAAGTCATCGATAGTTGACACACAATATTGCTATTATTGTATACAATGGTCTACTGGTTCTATTTCATTTTGCATCAGTTCATGTAAATCTTTCCAGGTTTTTCTGAAATAATCCTGTTCATCATTTCTTACAGCAAAATAGTATTCCATTAGAGTTATATATCACAACTTGTTCATCCATTTTCCAGTTGATGGGTATTCAATTTCCAATACTTTGTCACCCCAGACAAAGAAACTATTAAATATTTTTGTACAAATAGGTCCTTTTTCCTCTTTTTATCTCTTTGGGATACAGACCAAGCACTGTTATTGCTGGGTCAAAGGGTATGCACAGTTATATTCCCCTTTGGGCATTCTTCCAAATTGCCCTACATAATGGTTGAATCAGTTCACAATAGTGCATTAGGATCCCAATTTTCCTATATCCACTCCAACATTTATCATTTTCCCTTTCTGTCATGTTAGCCAAACTGATAGGCAAGAGGGGGTACCTCAGAATTGTTTTAATTTGCATTTCTCTAAACAATAGTGAGTTAGAGCATTTTTATTTTTTTTTCCTTTTTTTTTTTTATTTTATTATAGTTTGCACCGTTCATTTCCACAAGATCTTGAGTTACATATTTTCTCCCCCTCTTTCCCCCACCCACCGCCCCAAAACAGCCATCCCAGTGTGTCCCCCCTCCCCCAGTCCATTCTCTCCTATGTCACTTCTCGGTAGGGCAGGATGGATCTCCCAACCACAGTGCCTGTGTATCTCAAGTTCCAGTTGGGTGTAGTCAATAATAATAATAATAATTGCATATATAGATAGAAAGATAGATACATATTCATAACATTTGATTATGGAACTCCAGATTCCAGGTTCTTTCTTCTCCTCCCTCACCACCCATGCCCACTGGAAGACAAGCAATCAGATACAGGCTGAACATGTGAAATTATGCAGAGCCTCTCCATAGTGAGCACACTGTGAGAG
>CM053586.1:248435639-248440639 GCA_028646515.1 Pseudochirops corinnae
GCTTGGACCTCTCTCCCAATTCACGGCTCCTCCCAGTTCAGCCCTCTCTCTTCACATCACCAAATCCATCCCACAAGTGGGATTCACAAACTCTAGGTTTTAACACTCAACCCAAAAACCAAGCCAATACAGGGGCATCTCCAAATTTCATTACCATTACACCTTCCTCACTACCTCATTCGATGACCTCATCCATTCCTAGAGATTCAAACATAATCTCTATCCAGATAATTCCCAGACCTACATATCCAGCTTTCTCCAGAGCTCCAGGTATATAGCACCAATTGTCTTTTGGACATCTCCAGCTATCTGTTCTATAAGCACATTAAACTCTATACATATAAACCATAACTCATTATCTTTCTCCCCAAAATGCTCCCTTCTTTTCATCTTCTCTATTACTGTCAAGGGCACCACCAGCTTCCCAATCACCTTGGCTCAAAATCTGTGTCATCCTCAACCTCTCACCTCTGCCTTATTCCATTTATCCAAATCTTGTTGATTCTACCTTCTCAACATTTTTTGTCCATGTTTCTATCTCTCCACTCACACTGCAACCACCATAATCTATGCCTTAATCACCTCTTGCTTGGATGATTGCAATAGTTTTTTAATCAGTCTCAATGATCCAAGTCTCTCCGTACTATAATTCATTCTCCATTTAGCTGATTTTCCTAAAGCATAGGTCTCAGTCTAATGTTTAGCATGCAATATAGATTTAGGGCTAGGAATTACTCCTTTGTTTGGAATCTGAAACTATAACCCGATCCCTTTTTCCTACAATAAATTCAGTGACTGACTTAACAATCTTTCCTCTCCAACTTTTGCCTTCCTATTAAGGAACTTCAATATATATGTTGTTAGTCTTTCAAACAATTCGACTTTCTAGTTACTCAATTTATACATTTTCCATGACCTATACTCCTCTATCCTATTGCAGTTACACATAGATATGGTCATACTCTTGATCTTGCCATCACCCACAAGTATTCCACTTCCATGTTTACTTACTGTAACTGATCACAATCTATGGCCTTGCAATCCTTAATCCTATATTTGTACCTTATAATAGCTCTGTTTATCTCCATTTTATAGATGGAAAAACTGAGGCTAAGAGAAGTTAAGTGACTTGCTTGTGGTCATATAGCTAGTAATGAATAAGGTAAATTTGAACTCAGTTTTTCTTCACTCCAAGGCCAGAATTTTATTCATTATCCCATATTAATAGTGGGCATATAGCCAGGGCTTAATAAATACTAACTGGCTATAGAGGTAGGATTGGGGTGGCTTTTTTTTATTCAGCTACTCTGGAGAAGGCTGGACCAGTTTAATTTAGACTACAGATACAGAGAGGTCTCCATCAACAAGAATAATTTATTATTTTATCATTATAATTTGTTATTAAAAATATTATTAGTGCTATGAAGACAACTAGTGAAATTCCTGAAGAGTAGAAATGATTATCAACTAGACCTGGGAAACCATAAATAGCTTATAAGGTGATAAGTATTTTGCCAAGCTTTTTATCTAAAGCAATAGCAATTCCAATATGCATAATACTCATTAAGCAAATTTAGAACATGGCCCCATTGAGAACAACAGATTTAAAAATGGTTTAGAAGTCTTCAAAAAAACTTTCCAGGGAAAAAAATCAAAAAAGGGGTAGGTAACATAGTACAAGATAGAAAAAGTACAGACTCAAGGAAGGGGACCTGGATTCAAATCCAGCCTTTGACACTTACTACCTGCCCTTGGACAAGTCACAGTCTCCCTGGGTTTTACTTTCCTCTTCTCTTAAATGAAGGGGTTGGCCTAGACCTAGATGGTATCTGAGGTCCCTCTAGATCTGCAGAGAAGCCCTGGGGCTTTGGTTCATCTGATTTTTCCATTTGATTCAAGTCATATTGTGTATACATATTTTTAAATAAAAGTAGTCCTGTTTTCCCTCAATATTCATGTTGATTATCACTTTTAATTTTAATAAAATAAAAATTCCTGACTCACGAGGCTGTATTCCAGATATCACTTTGCATCATGCTGTAGGCTCCTCTTCAGCCATCTCTTCAGCCCTAGAACTCAACCTTGTGAAGTAATCTCTGACCCAGGATCCTCTTCCTCTGACTGGATGACACCTTCCAGAATGTCTATTGAGGAGAACCCCCAGCATTCCTCTCCAGGCTGTACTCCTGACTTTTTCTTCCATTACCTGACACACGAATACTTTTCTTCCCTTGCCCACCTGCCTCTTTTAATATTTCCTTCTATGTGTTGTCTTCCCCCATTAGAATGTAAGCTCTTTAGGGGCAGGGACTGTCTTTTTTCTATTGGTATTTGTATTTTCAGCACTCAGGACAGTGTCTGGCACATAGTAAATGCTTAAATATTTGTTTACTAACTGAGCCCTGATATTCATGATGAGTATCACCTTTAGTTTTAATAAAATAAAGGAAAAAATAAATAGATAAATAACATCCAGAAATTATAGAACACCCTCTAACCATTAAATCACTTTAGAAATTTGATTAAAATTTACATTAATAAAAGAAGAGTTAAATATTGCCTTAAAAAAGATGGTCAAAGAGAAGCTAAGATCTATTCTAAGGCCAACAATAATAACAAATCACAGCTAAGGTTCGAACCCAAGTTCTGAATCTGATTCTTAAAATAACTACACTAGATCATGCTTTTTACTCATTTATATTTGTAAGTCTCGTTTGTACCACTTAATTCAGAACCCGATCAATGTTTGTTAAAAATTTTGCTTTTTTTACTCCTTATTCATCCCTATTCTCATTTCAAAATCCACTCTAAAAAATCAGTCTCATTGTTTTCTTAATATATCAGTGCTTTAAGACATACAATTAAAGATTTCATGGATAATGCTCTCAGGTCTAAGCTTCCTACTACCTTCCTCCTGGTGTAGAGACAAGATAGAACAAACCAAATGATCTTTCTGCTTGCTTTGAAATCCCTGCTTAAAAGCATCAGGAGAAAAATCCCATCAAAATTCAAATTAGGTATAATTTTTCTATGTAAACAGAAGGAGTGACTTCTTATACAGATAATTCACAAATAATATTCTGTAAATTTTGCAGTTGTTCCCTGCAACCTTATGTTACCATCAAACACCTATGAGTTTAACTCATAGGCAAGATTCCTTTTCTACAAAAAAAATTCTTGTTTGTCAATATTTAGGCTACTGTGTGAAAACAAGAGAGGTCTAAGCAAAAGAATATTTTAAAAAAGAATTCCTTAGTATTGCTAAACACAAATACATACAACATTAAATATACATACACACATAGCTAAGCTTTCTTCATTTTTAATTTTTAAATTTATTTTAAAATGTTTAATTTTTTGATTTTAATTTATTTTAAACTTAAGTACAAAATAAGAAAAGAAAAAAAAAACATTGCCTGTACAAAGCAGAACACAAGAGAAGATTCAACATAAAGCCATAAATTTCTATTTCAAGAAAACCTATATAATAAATACTATATATTATTTTCAAAGTTTTCCATTTACTTTATATTTTTCCCCTTCTTCCCTTCAAAGCTAAGCTTTCTTAAAGCTTTAATGTACCAAGTGTAAGTTCATCTCTTGGGCATCATAATCATCTTTCTTTCACATCGAAAGCTTTTTAATCTTCTTTTTAAAGAAATATAACATTCTGAGTAGGGAAATCAGGTCAATCCTTTCTCCAAACATCTCCAGCACAGAAAGGCCCCCTCACCCATTTCATGGTTCAACTACAATGCAAGTTTTGGACTGTGTTCATGACCACAATTCTCTCAAACAGAAAATTATAGCCAACAACACAAAAATCCATGAAATCATATCCTTTATCTTCATGGGGAACTTGAGCAATTTGAATGAACAAAGGAAGAAACATTCATTAAGCTATATATGTTAGGTGCTGAGCACCAGAAATACAAATACAATTCTTGTTCTCATAAAGGGGAAAACATACAGGAGAGTAATATCCAAGGTGGGGTGTTTTGATTTGGGAAGTCAAAGAGATAAAAAGTAGAGTCGTAAGGCAAAAGATTAATACATCATCTCTAGGAGTGGTTGTGTTGATTTAGTTACCATTTCAGCACACACACAGACACACACTCTTACATATCACTAGGGTCTTAGTTTTTGAGTCAAACAATCAATATTAGAACAAAAGACAAAAGATAAACCAATAACTCCCAGGTTAGACAGCTAAATGAATGTTGGGCAAGCAAATACCAGGGATCACTGTCTGAATATAATTTTGTTTAATGCCTAGAAGACTTACATGTGTAATCCTAAACCAGCCTTTCTAACATTTTTCGCATGAGGAAGATCAACCCAATACCACTTCATAATGTACCTTTCTACATTAATACCATAATGTCTCTTCTAGTTCAAAATCTATGATTCTGGAAGCAATCAATCAATAAACATCTATTAAGAACCTATTATGTGATAGGCAATGTACCAGGCACTGAGGCTACAGATAAAAAAACAACCTTTGCCCTCAGTAAGCTTACATTCTAACACAATCACCTATGCACCTCACAGATGCAATTTTATTCTATGAATATAATCTTACACTTTATGAATGCACTTCTGACAATGCATTCTACATTGTAAAATATTTTGTAACACTGAGATTATTGGTATTATCTAGCTTTTATGTTTTTGTTGTCGTAGTTGTAATAGAGTACAAAGATTTTATAAAAAGACTAATTCATTTTAGTACTTTTTGCATTTCTACAAGAACCATCTCAACACCATATGAATAAGAGTATGCACAGTTTTATGGCCCTCTGGGCATAGTTTCAAACTGCTCTCCAGAGTGGTTGGATATCAGTTCACAACTCCACCAACAATGCATTGGTGTTCCAATTTTCCCACATTTTCTCCAACATTTATCATTTTCCTGTTTTGTCATGTTAGCCAATCTGATAGGTATAATTTGGTATTTCAGAGTTGTTTTGATTTTGTCCCCAAACTTATATGTCCCCAAA
>CM053586.1:248445639-248483423 GCA_028646515.1 Pseudochirops corinnae
AAAGACAAAAAGAAAAGTTCCAGATATTCATAGTTGTACTTTATGTGATAGCCTCTCATACACACACACACACACACACACACACACACACACACACACACACACACATATTTTTTTTCCCTTTTGCTCCTAAGCTTAAGGCCTGGGCTTCCTGTTTCCCAGCAATCTCACCTCTCTTTCTTGAATTTCTGTGCCTTTAGAAAATCTTTTCTTCTTCCTGCTCATCCTTCCCTTCCTATACATAGCAGACCAAGGAATGCCTTAGACCAAAGGTGGTTAGTGTATGCCAGACTTTTCACATTGCCAACTGTGGCTGAGTCTGTAAACTACTGGAATTCCAGATATTTAATGGAAACGCTGAAAGGCTTCATTAGAGCACAATTGACTGGAATTAAAAATACCTGGTAATAACCCTAGTCTTCATGATTATACCTTGCATTTAGAGGGCCCTTCTCTCAGAGGAACTCAAACACTTCACCCACATTCATTCAATTAATCCTTTTGGGAACACTGGGAGATAAAAACATCCTCTATTTTACAGATGAGGAAATTAAGGTATTTAAAAAGAGAAGTCACTTAATCTACTCACATAAGAGCCTGAATTCGTCCACTGGGCTACGATGCAGCCCATCTATTTGGCGCATTTATTACATTGCATTAAGCACCTTATTATATGCAGTTTTTAACGATTCCTTAACGATTTCTTGTCTGGAAGTTCAGTCTCTTCAGTGAGACTATGATGAAGGCAGGGATCACACCATGCTTTATCCATACATACAGAACCCAAATATTGAAATGGAAAGAGCTCCATCTCTGGAGTCAGAGAACATCAATTAAAAGCCTGTCTCTAATTTGCTATCTGTGTGACCTCAGGCAAGTCATTTTCCCTTTCTGAATCTCAGTTTCCTTATTTGGAAAATGAGGGTACTGCACCAGATAGCCTTTTCCAGCTTAAATCTATAATTCCATCATGCTTTGTTCATACAGGCCACATCTAACAGTGTTACACTATATTAGAAGGATTTAATAAAAGACATGCAATAAAAATCTTATTGAACAAAACCACTTGGAAGTTCAGATCAAAGTAAAGCTAGATGACACCATCAATGAAGCCAATAGTCCTTGTATTTTGACATTGCTAATAGAAATACATTTAAGCACAATAAGTAGATTATTTTTTATCTAGACCTGTGATTTGAATATTGTTAGTTAACAAGCATTTATTAAACATTTACAATGTACCAGGGGCTGTGCTAAATACTAGGTATACGAAGAAAGGCAAAAATATGGTACCTGCTGTCAAGCCCACATTTTAATAGAACCAGTATCAGGAATTGGCAGCTAGGTGGTGCAGTGAACAGAGCACTGGATCTGAAGTCAAGAAGACTCATCTTCCTAGTTCAAATCCAGCCTCAGACACTTTAGCTGGGTGAGTCACTTAACTCTATTTGTTTCAGTTTCCTCATCTAAAGAGCTGGGGAAGGAAATGGCAAACCACTCCAGGATCTCTGCCAAGAAAAACCCAAATGGAGTCTCAAAGAGTTGGACATGACTGAAAAATGACAGAAAAGTACTTGGTGAGGGAATTCTCTCCACTGATGCAGATAAGCTACTTGTTCTACAACTCATAGTTTTAGTGAGCTGCCAAGACAATGAGACGTTAAATTGAGTTTTCTAGGGTCATACAACCATCAGTTGTTACAGGCAAAAACTGAACCAGGGGCATCCTGACTTTGCAACTGGCTTTCTAGTCATTATTTGATGCAGCTTCACAACATCTTGTGAAAGACAGGGCTTGTTGGTGTTATTTTGCACCATTTTAGAGAAGATGGAGAAACTAGAATGATTTTTCCTTCAGTCTTGCAAAAGGAGAGTATGAATCTAAATAGACACATACTGGGTTATGTAAGGTTATTTAAACATATGACTTATTCTCCCAAACAAATATGGATGTGGCAAATATAGATGAGACCAACCTGATAACGGGCGTACAACAGTCCAAGTAAATGAACCTCATAGTGAACAGGTCCATGTCATACTAAGGGGAAGGCCACTATCCTTCCCTCTTCCAGAACTTTTCTGAAAGATATTTGGGACATCATACACACATAAACACATGCATAAAATATTTTGTTTTATATAATATATACACATAAATGTATATGTGTGTATGTATGTGTGTACATTTCATTATTTGTGTGGGTGTATATACATACACATGCACACCTATGCATGCATGCATACCTACTACACCTATATCGACACCTATATTCACTGTATCATCTAGCTCCCTCACAGAATATACATATATTTAGATATGCATATATAAATACATATATGTATATATACGTATATGAAGGAAATGGCAAACCATCTAGTATTTTTGCAAGAAAGCCCAAATGGGGTCATGAAGAGTTGGATGTGACTGAGAAATGACTGAACAACCACAACAATGAATACTACCAAATGACTTTGAAAAGTGAACTGCTTGCCCAAGGTCACTCAGCTAGATAGAGGAAAAGCTAATATGGCTTTTGAAAGAGCATTACCCCATTCTGCTCCCCATATGTCTTTTAAGAAATATTAACATGCCAAACATCCAAAAGCAATCTGTTACATTCCAGTGAAAATTCAAAACTGATATGGAGACAAGAACAATAGTCAAGTAGGTGTATGTCTCTTTCAGACCATATATTCTTTCTCATTCACACTTACCTTTACTGCAGTGAAACAGAATGCATAGAGCACGAGGGCAACTACAAAACTTCGGGAGATGCTGTAGATTGCAGAGAGGGTGCCAGCAGCAGCTGAAATGCAAACATCGCCAGTTAGTTCCTTCCTAGATCTGATCCCCTGCACGTGCGAGAAAACCTTGTAAAGACACAAGAAGGCAGCAGGTGATAAATAAGAACCACCAAAATGATAAGCAATGGCAATGGCTTGGAGCATGAGGGTGGGTGCCAGGAGAGAAGCCTCTGTTGAAGCAATCTCAATACAAAGGACATAGTACAATCTATCAGCTCAGTGGTAGCATGGAATTTAATAATAAAAAAGAACATGTTTGGTGGTTTGGTGGCACAGGCTTGTAATCTCGGCCACTGGAGAGGTTAAGGCTGGGATCTTTCACAGGCTATGCCTATTGGGGACATATGCCAAGTTTGGGCTTAATAAAGCCTAATTATTTAAGCCCTTAGCATTTATAAAGTAAGCCTCCAGGAATGGTAGAGTGCAGCAAGAGTCAGAGAGGCATCTTCTGATTGTTGTGCTGCAACTGTGGTGGGGAACTCCCAGAGGTTCTACGTCTGTCAATGTATATTGGTAATTCCTCTGAAGGTGAGAATCATAGTATTATAGATTTAAGGCTGGCAGGGATCTTAGAGGTCATAACATCATAGTTCTAGAGCTGGAAGGGACCTCAGAGTTATCTAGTTCAATCCCCTCCTTTTACAGATATGGAAATTGAGGCACAGGGAGGTGATAGGTCTTGCCCAAGATCACATGGGTAGTAAGTGTTATAGGTGAGATTTGAGCCTAGATCCTCTGCCTACAAATTCAAAATACTTTTTTCTGTCTTTAGAAAGTCTCTTGGTTATCTGAGAGTCTAAGTGTCCATGGTCTTACAGATAATATGTGACTGAGGGAGGACTTGAACCCAAGTATTCCTGACTGAAAGGCTTATACTAAGAGGAAACTTCTAAGCCTTCAAGTCAAACCTGACAGTTTTTTAGATAAGGAAACTTAGGTTGAGAAAGCTTAAGTGCCTTGTCCATACAACTAGTACGTGTCAGGGCAGGACATGAATACAGGCTTTCCCAATTCAAAGGTCAGCCCTCTACTACTATACCATGCAGCAGCTCTGGGCATATACGATGGGATTATCTAAAGTGTCAATATAGATATAGCAATGCTTTTTCAAAGTTTACACAAGTTTGCACTTCACTTATGCTCTGATGGTGTCCTGGGGTCAAAGTGAATGAGTCACTTTGAATTAGCTCACACAAAGCAGGGGTTTTCCCTTTTTTTGTCTCTAGGACTCCTTTGATGGTCTGGTGAAATTTATAGACCCTCTTTTCAGAACAATGTTTTTAAATGCATAAAATAAAAAACATGGAATTACAAAGAAAACCATTTACACTGAAATGAAACCATGTACACACACATATTTATATATTTCATTGACCCAGGTTAAGAATTCTTGATCTAGGTAAATAAACAAAATATTTTTTGAGGGCCACAACTAACTTAATCCCTCACTGTGTCTTAGGGTTTATTTTCTTCTCATGAAACTCAGATTCTTCTCTTAAGAGAAAGAGAAACTATATGGCTTACCAGAACCACCAAAAATCAGCATGTCAATTTGTTCTAAGAGATAAATGCAGAAAGTGTTGATCTGAGGGAAGAGGCCAAGAAGAGAAATGGCAGGAAAGCAGTATAAGAATACTGAAAAACGAAACAGAACAGAAGAAAAAACATTATGATACATTTCAATAAATCAGTTAATCAATGAACATTTATTAAGCACCTACCATGTGCCAGACACTGAGCAACTTTACATATTATAAGGAAAGACAAACTGACATTTCGGCACATTCCATGGCAATGTTAATGTTAATTAAATGGCAACAGAATCTTGGGGGGGGAAAGAATGTCAAGGCATTTCCCCTGGAAATTGCACAGTCAATTTTCTATCACTACCACTACTCGTTTGCTGGTTTTGTTTAAGTGGGTTCCACAACAGTGATTATGGTACCTCTTAGAAGGGATGTATCCTCCTTAGGTCTATCTCTGTGAGTGTAGCAGCACTGCTTAGAAGGGATACATTTGCATTTACTAATAGAAATTCCGAACACAAGTAATTGGTGAAAATCTCATTTGGATCCTCATTGTTCATTCTGTTGAGATATTTCAGCATTCCCTATACCCCAAAGCTATTGTGGAAGTTGAGGGTGGATGGCAAGTGTTCAGAGTCACTTTTGAATGCTGGGATATCATGCTTATTTTCTGCAATGAAACTGTGGGAGTGGTGCCTTGCTTATACTTTTTTCATTCCCCCTGCGCACTGGGTGAAAATAGATCTAGGTTAGATCCCACTACAACAAATGCTAAGAAACTGTCCCAATTCATTTCTCATAGGACATGTTTATTGAATTATGCATAGTAATAATAAATACAACAAGGGACCTCTGGCCTGGGGCATAAAACTATTTTTTCTTGGTTACATATGATTTAAATACGCTCTGACACTTAATATCTATATGGCTATCCATCAGCAAGTCAGTGAATCTTTCTTGGCCTTATTTTATTTTTTTCATCTCTAAAATGGAAATACTCCCATTTTCTATCTGTGTGGCCTTGGACATGGCACTTAACCTCTCTGGGTGTCAGTTTCCTTATCTGTAAAACAAAAGAAGCAAACTAGTTAACATATAAGATCCCTTCTGTCTCTAAAGCTATAACCCTATGAAAGCAAGGAAGTTTATGGTAAGGATAAGTTTCTATTAAGGACAGCTGGATATTGAAGATAGCTCAGACAAACACAGACAGAACAGTAGTCTGGTACATCAGACAGGAAGGCCACCACAAATGAAGTAAGAATTTAGACACAATGAAGAACGGAATCAGAAAACTGAAAAGGAGTATCAGAGACAGTAACAAACCAACTCTGTAGAGGGAAAAACAGTCTTGCCAGATGTGTGGAAATAGAGTTTAATGACACACTATGATAACAGTCTAATCTGCAAACTGGTAGCACCAGCAGCTAGACCTGCTGGGGAACATCTAAAAGGATCAAAATCTACTGTCTTTATTTTTAAAGTGTAGAGGTGAAATGAATGGCAAATTGAGACTGTAGCACATCTGTCAGGTTGCAGTTGTGGTGAAAGAAAAGCAATCAGACCGTTATTATGTTAGTAGGGCTATTGGAAAATTGTACTTGAAATTACAGGCATTATTTCGTAGGTTTTTTTTCAAAAGTAAAAAATGAAAAAAGTCCCTGCTGTTGTTGGCAACGTTCCCTGGAAACAGACGTATATTTGTTAGTATACTACTGAGCAGGTCTGCAATTTTCTCTCACTTCTTCCCCATCTTCGTTTTCCCTAATAATTATTATAAATGAAGAAACTTCTGGTAGAGCTCCCATTTCTTTTCAAGCAGCATTTATAAAGAAAACATTGGTAACTTGATTTGTTTCTTTGTTAAGTGTGAAAAATATCATGTTACCATACTTACAGGTTTGAGACTTAAACATTGTGCAGGATTAAAATTCTACAAAAGTAATAACCAAATTAATTTCGACCAATGTGATTGTGTGTTTCTCCAGCCTGTCCTATCTGACAATTATCTCGTCTAACTCCTGGGCTGCTCATAAAGCAAAGAGGGACAAGAAAAAAACAAACAAATACAAAACTAACAAACTTGAGTAGTAAGAGAGATGGATCCAAAGAATAAGCAATTACAGTAAAAATTTTAACAGTGTTAATAATATATCTCCATTCCTTCCATACACATATCTGCAATGGGCCAACACAGAATTTCTCATCCCCCTTAGTCTGCTACTTGATTTATTCCCATATTTTTGTATCATTCCAAGTTCTAGGGTAATCCATGAGTATATTTGTATATTCCTTCATTAATTGCTAAAATTTCAACATCTTAATTAATCAGTCATAGACCTCTGTAATGGCAACTACATTGGCATACCCAGGATGGCTGCCAGTACAGGTTCCTTTCTCTGCTTTACTAGGAAAGACTGCTCAAAGAGGTGTCAATAATCTTCTTTTAATCACATTCACTAGTTCAGGGTGAAGGGTCAGGACCCAGAACTTCAGAGAAAATATAAGCAGAGAAATAATGAACAACAGACAGGGCTCTGACTGCCTGAATCAACTATATACTTTACATACATCGCTGGATTGCGAGAGCCTTTACATGTGAGCAGTAGGGGAGCTCTGAACCTGGAGCCACTCAGAATCTTGACCAGGGAGTCACAAGATCCTTCTCATAAGCAAGCCCCCAAAGGAAAATACCAATTCAGAGTATATATAAATATATATATATACACTTCTCAGAGTCAGAAGGCATCACAACCCTCATGGCTCAGTGCCTAATTCGAAATTAGCAAAAGCTGTGAACATCTTCCTACAAGCAAGCCTCCCCTAAGCAAGTTTCCCTTAATGGGCTCCAAATGAGGCCTATTAATGGGTGGGGAAGATCTTGAATCCCATTAACATTACAAGCTCCCACCCCAGGTTAGAAAATATATTTTTAAATGAATTGGAGAAACCTCTCTTCCTACAAGTAGTTGCTTATATCCATATGTTTATCTAGATCTATAAAATCTATCTATCTATGTATCTATCTATGTATCGATGTATCTATCTATCTATCTATCTAAAATCTATCTCTATAACTCTAAAATCCACATAATCCCAATCTCCTGGAATTAAATGAAAATTAAAGTTACTACGTGAGTAATCTATTAATAATTAATTTGGTAATAAAATGCATAAATCATTATTTATATTTTATCTGTAAAAAAAGATAACAATCCCCTTAAAACATTACTATACATGCAAAAAAACTTCAATTCTGAAAATACAGTTCCTCTACTCAGTTCAACAATGATATCAATGTCTAATCTCAAAAATCCCCTTCACAGGGTAAAAGTCAAAATAGTTTCATAATAGAAGATGACTGCTCTATCTTCTCTCTCTGTCCTCCCCAGTTTCTCCCTAACTATGACAAGAAAATGGTTTTTTTTCTGTTTTTATTAGCCCATCAATTACTCTTAATAGTTTCTCCCCAGATATACTTACCATAAAATTTTCTTTATAATGCTTCTTTATAAAATAAATTGATAGCTCTATTAAGAAAAAAAGTTTTTCCCCCCTTAATTCTCTTTCTCTCTGCCTTCTTCATAGGCAGAAAGTCTTCTCAGTTACTCAAAAACCTTCAGACCCCAAATGCCAAATCCTAAACAGTTCATTCCATTTATCCCTTAAAACTACAGTAATAGAAATTATAGCGCCTCTTCTGAAACAAGGATTACAAAGTGATTTCAAAAACATCATTTGATCCCATAGCATCAAGCCCTATACCACGTGATGAAATGCTGCATTCTACTGATTTCTTTATCCCCTCCTCCTCTGCCTTTCAGCCTCTTGTCAATAGCTTATGGGGATTTGTTCTATAAAACTTGGACTCAGTCAAAAAGCCCACACCAAGGACCTAGAGGGCCACATGTGACCTCAAGACTGCACGTTCCCCATCCCTATATCTACTTCTTACTTCCTTTTCTCTTTTCACACTGCATATTGTCTTTTGTCAATATCATTCACTCCCACAGTTTCAAATGCACCTCTGTTTAGATGAATCCAAAGTTTCTATTTGCAGTTCTGGCCATTGTTTTGATCTCCATTTGCACAACTACAATTACCCAAAGGACCTTAAGTTCAGTATTCCAAAATACGTGGTCTTTCCCTAAAAGCATACTTCTCATTCTGATGTTAGGATTTTTGTTGGTGGCATCATTATTAACATCTCTCATGTTCAAAACTTTGATACTACATTTCACCCTTTTCCTAAACTTTTCACTCAATTATTGAATCTTGTTAACTCCCTTTTTTCAATACACCTTGTCTCCTTACCTTCCTTTCTATTCTTGATACGATCACTTTCATAAAGGACCCACCCCACTGACATCTTGCTAGACTACTCTAGACTAATTTACTAATAAGACTTTATACCTCCGCTCTCTCCCTTATTCTCATACCTCTTTAGACTAATTTTCCTTACATATAGAGCTAGTCTTGTCATTGCTCTCCTCAATTGTTGAAGGGAAGAAAAAAGAAAGTTACCTGATGATTATATATTTAAAAGGAGTGGCAAGTGGTACATAATAGATTTGCAGTTCCATCTACAGTCATCTTTCTTCTATTCTACTATATTACAGAAATGCTTTTCTATTTAAGTTCAGAATAAAATAAATAAAATTTTTTATTAAAACTTAAATACCTAAAAAGTAAAGAAAAAGAGACATATTATGAACTTATATATTAAAGTTGAATATACAAGAAAAGAAAAAAAACACGTCATGTGCACAGCAGAACATAAGAGAGGATTCAAGATACATAGCAATCAATTTCCATTTTAAGAAAATCTATAATATTAAATACTACACGTTGTGTTGAAAGCTGTTCATCTTTTCTTTGCTTCCTTGTAGGTTTCTTTTTTTGTTCTCTGCTGTACACTTTTTATTTTGTTTTTTTACCTACCTAAGCCCCATAAATTTTTTTTTTTTAATGACGGTGGTATGAGGGAAAGCGGGAAGTGAAAACAAGAGGTCTAAATAAGGTGGAGCACTCTCAGGAATCTGAGAAGGAAGATGTCACTTTCATCTTGGGAAAGGGGAGTGAAATCTTCACAGAGGAGGTGGGACCTTAAAGAAAAGGAAGCATTTCAAGTAACCAAAATTGAATGACATGGTGGGAGTACTCTAGGCATAAAGGATGAACAGCAGAAGGGAGAAAACAGGACAAGAAAAGAGCCAAAGGAGTCTAGTTTGGTTAGAAAGCAGAGTATATGAACAGGAACATCAATCAATTAGCAAACATTTGAAAGCACCACTGAATGCCAAATACTTTGCTAGCTGCTAGGGATGCAAAGACAAAAGGGAAACAGTCCTTGCCTTTCAGTAGTAGGAAATATGACTGGAAAGGCAAGTTGGAGACACATTTTAGGCAGTCTTAAATGCTGGCATCATGAATTTTTACTTGATAGGCAAAAGGGGAATCACTGAATGTTTCTGAGAATTCGAGTGGCATGTTTAGAGTGGTACACGACTTGGGCAGTAGCAAGATAGAAGTGGGAATAAAATGAGACCAGTTAGGAGTCTGTTATGGTAATCAAGATGAGAAGAGATGAGGTTCTAAAAAAAGGTGGCTTTAGTGAGAGTTGAGAGAATGGGACAGACCAAGAGAAATCACGAAGTGGGATATGACAGAGATCTTGGCAGCTATTGGATTGTGTGAGACAGGGTGACAAAGAAAGATGAATTAAATAGACATGAGTTTTGGTTTTCCTCTAGAGGGCATAATGTACCATAAGGAAGAATATATGCAGTGCTATGGGAAAGAACACTGGATTTGGAAGTAGAGAGCCTGGGTTTGAATCCTGCCTCTGTTAGTTACTATTGTGGCAATGTCAGTGGAGCTCTTTGGACTACAATTTCTTCAGTGAAGAAACTACAAAATCATATGGTTTTATTATATAGTCTCTAAGGACCCTTCCATTTCTAAATCTACGATTCTTACTCTAACACCTTGTTATCATAATTAACTAAGCCTGGAGCAGTATAATGGTCCCTGGGGTCCACATGGTTCCCTTCTCTGTTGCTTTAGGGAGTTTATATTAAATAAAAAGTTAGGGGTACAATCACAATTGCTTCAAGCCCCCAGTTAGGAAAATTCCAAACATTTGGACAGAGGTTTGGCATTCTGCCTTAATATACATTTATATTTATCACTAGATAATTCCTGGCCTCTTTGTGGTTGAAACACAATTCAAGTTATTGAGAATGTTTGGAAAAAGAAGCAGCAGAGTATATTGTGGTGTCTTAATAGACAATAAGGGGAAGCAGGAGAAAGAAAACCCCCCTTTTCAGAACTTTCTTCAGTCCTTGAGAAGGTGGGTACAACTGGTGGCATTAGCCCCAGTCTTTCACTTCAAGATGATGGTAGGGTCATTGACACTTCTGAATCTCCTTGCTCTCAGCCAGAGATAAGTCATCTTTCTCCTTTATCTGATTGTTATTATTTCTTATTCATTCCAGTTAAGATCATGACATAAGCTCCCAGATTTCTAGCTCCCCACTTCTTCCTCTCTGCTTTGAGAACCTTGAAATTTTCTCTCTGGTTCTGAAATAGCTCTTGGGTTGTTTTTTGTTTGTTTGTTTTTTTAATATGAGCTCTCAGCATATAACCAAATCCCTCATCCATAGGGAAAGACTTCCAATTGAACCTAACTAAAATGTCTTTGATGGATTTCAGAAGGTGCCAGGTCTCATCAATACCTGTTCTATCTGATGGAAGACATCAAAAAGTGCTCTTACCTAACACAGGCAATGTTTTGAATGGGGATAATCAATGGAAGGGGAAGGTAAGATGGTTCAATGGATAGTACACCAGGCTTGGAATCAGCAAGATTCATCTTCATGAGTTCAAGTCCAGTCTCAGATAATTACTAACTGTGTGACCCTGGGTAAGTCACATTTACCTTGTTTACCTCAATTTCCTCATCTGTAAAATGAGCTAGGGAAAAAAATGGCAAACTACTCCTGTTATCTTTGCCAAGAAAACCCCAAATGGGGTCATGAAAAGTCAGACATGACTGAAAAACAACAAAATCAATGCACCCTTTCACTACTTTTGCTCATCACTTGGTGGTAGTCTAAAAATAATGGCATCTCATTTAAAAAAATCAGAAGTGTGAAGAAATAAAAAAATAATAGCAGCAATTATAATTGGTAGAAAAATCAAGAAGACTACTGTATGTCCCAAACATATGAAATCTGATACTAGCAAAGGGTAAAGTATTCACATGACATCAGGAAAGCCAGGGACATATCTGATCTTAAGAAAAATTCCATTTAGCTTTTAAGACATTCAGTAAAAATAACAGAGTTATAAACAAGCTTAAGCTCAGCTCATTCAAACTCAGGAAGGAAAAAAAAACAAGCTTGGTTCAAACATAATGCACCATCTGGCTTATGTCTAATACGAATCAGCAGAGACACAAGGAAGTAATGTGAGGCAACTGATAGCACCACCATGACCACTACTATTGATACTCACAGGAATCATATAGGATTTCAATGTCATAAAGAACCTTTGGGATCATCCAGATCATTTTACACTTGGGAAAACTGAGGTCCAGAGGAACTAAGTCATTTGGCCCATGTCACACTGCTCAGTTAGTAACAGCAGATCAGTTTCAGGTCTTCTGAAATCTAGGCCTGTGTTTTTTTTAATAAACCATGTGTTCCCTTTCATCCATCTACTATCAAATGAAATAATATATGTAAAATACTTCACAAACCTCAAAGTGCTCTGTAAATGGTAGCTATTATTATTATAAGCAAATCCTTTAAATTATGTGTTTTCTACATTCTTTTTTTCTCCTACTCTCTTTCCTCTCCTGCTCAGTTTTACACTTCCTTCCTTCCTGCCTGTTTCTTAGACCTGCCAGGGATGGTCATGGGAATGGACCCTCAGAATATTTAAATTACATCCTACTCCTCAGTTAGACATCTTTGAAAGCTCCTGTGGTTCACTAGAATACATACGATCTGAGGATAAAAATCCCAACTTCCCAGTTTTTTTATAATAATTTTTTTTATGTTCAAATATAGAGTAAAATTCAGGACAAATACAGTCCCCAAAACGTAGTAAGTAAAAAGTTAACTGTGTACAGACAAGAAAGAAAACTAAGTGGAAAATAATCAAGAAAAGCATTTCACAAAATTTAAAGGACTGTATGAGTGTCTTGTGATTGTGGTAGACAGAAATACAAATTTACATTTCAGTTTTTACATGATTATTATACAATTAAGTTTAATATAATACAACTTGTTATTTCCTCATAAATCCATGGGTGCAAATTAATCAGTTTGCTGATGAAATGAATCAATGGTTAAGAAAGGACCGGGTTTCAAGTATCTTGGTCCCAGAACATAATACAAGTGTCAAGATGAATATTTGCTTTTCTTAGGAAAGAGTCTACATTTGGATTACTGATTAACTTGTCTTTTCCCACATAGTTGAAATAATGTTAAAAAACATACAGTCCATCTCTTTCCCCTTTCTCCTGTTCACAGTTTCCCCTCCACAATCTTTTCCAAGTAAGCCCAGTTAATATATTCAACATTTCTTTTCCACTGAGGGCTATTGTTGTCCTTCTCCTCCCTCCTCTCTTCCCCTCCTTCCCTGCCCCCATCCCATTTATCTTTATCCTGGAAGTCATTGAGTCTGCTTGCTGGATTTTTTAACTGTCATTTTTCCTGGTTGATTTTGACATTCAGACAAGAATAAAGCAAGACATTTTAATGAGTGAAAAAACAATTTCCAATGAAAACTACTAATGAGAATGCTGCATCCCTTACTATCTCTCTCATCATGTCATATGGCTTGCTATTTCTCTGTCCTGATAGATTGAGTTGAGGAGAAACAAAATGAATACCTATCATAGGCCAGTAGTCTATGCTGGACCAGCGATTTCTCCTCAGAGAACAACATTGAGCCTATACAATATACGTTAAGGTTTAGGATTTCAAAGCTCAAAGCTTAATTATATTGTTCATGTTACTGTTAAGTTTTGATATTACTATAAGTTTTGATGCCAAAAGGCTGTTGCATTTGTTCGATTTTTTAGAAGCAGGGATGACAGTGATGAGGGAGGACTTATTTGGAGAGGAACTAACTATAAATGCAATTTATCTCAAGCAACTTTTCTCCAAAGACAGCATCAAAAGTACATATATGATCAGAAGCTGGTGTATCCCAAAGAGACTATACAAATGGGAAAAGAACTCATATGTATGCAAATATTTATAGCAGTTCTTTTTGTGGTGGAAAAGATTTGGAAATCAAGGGAATGTCCATCAATTGGGGAATGGCTAAACAAGCTGTGGTATATGAATGTAATGGAATACTATTGTGCTATAAGAAATGAGGAGCAAACAGACTTCATAATCACCTAGAAAGACCTATATGAACTGATGCTGAGTGAGGGGAGGAGACCCAGGAAAACACTGTACACAATTACATGCACATTGTATCTGTGATGACTGACTTTGATAGACTGGGCTTTTCTCAGTAAGGTAAGGTTCTAAGACAACTCCAAAAGACTCATGATGAAAAAGGCTATCTACATCCAGAGAATTACAGAGTCTGAATGCAGACTGAAGCAAGCTATTTGCTCTCTCTCTCTCTCTCTCTCTCTCTCTCTCTCTCTCTCTCTCTCTCCCAGCTTGTTTTGTTTCTTCTTTCTCGTGATTGATTCCATTGGTTATAATTCCTCTTTACAACTTGTCTATTGTGAAAATATGTTTAATACAAAGGTATATGTAGAACGTATATCAAATTGTATGCCATCTGGGAAGAGGGGGAGATATTTGGAACTCAAAAATTTGTGGAACTGAATGTTGTAAACTAATAAATAAATAAATTTAAAAGGAAAAAAAAGGAAGGGACCTTAGAAGTCATCTAATATAACCCTCAATTTGCAGGCAAGAAAACATACATAAAATGGGGCACAAGATTTAGATCACAGGATTTCAATCTGGAAGAGAGAGATTTACCCAAGGTCACAGTTAAATCAGCAGCAAAGCCAAGATTGGAACATATTCCTCCTGACTACAAAGCTAGTACTCTTTCTTTCATACCTCACCAAATGTCAGTTACTTAGTATTAAATTACCAAAATGTTGTGTTTCAAAAGTTCATTTGAATGTTGAATGTTTCAACACCTGTACTCCCAGAAATACCCAAAGAAATAATATTATCCGTGGTGACTCTAGTCTAAAAGGATGCCTAAGCTAGTCTACAAAAAATGAAACTATAATGTAACACAATAAAAAAATATGAATTCTTGGTCCCATGAAAAAAAGGCCACTGTGGTTCAGGGAAGATGGAGAAGGTTTCTTTTCTCTTCGCTAATATGGAACAAGCTCTAGAAAATTCAAATCAGCCAACATTTTATCATTCAACAAAAATATGTTGAACATCTACTACGCGCAAAGCACCACAGGGACTACAGTGATAGATACAACATAGTCCCTGCTTTCAAGATAATTTACAAACTAGCAGGGGAGATAATACATGTAATGCAAAAAATAAAATAAAATGCAAAGGGGTTTGTTTGGGAATTATTCCAGTGCTCATCTGGGTAGGACACTACTATAGTCAGAATAGAACATAACAATGTCAATGCTGAGTTTCTGTCCCTGCCCCATCCCTTTTTTTTTTCTAGCTCTGCTGATACCAGACTGGGAAGTTTGCCCAGGAATGGTACAGAATAAATATATGTTCCACTCTACACTTCTGCTCATTGCTTAGGGGCATATGAGGGCAAGGCCCTATCTACAATGAATTGTTCAAGGTCAAGGTTGCAGGACCTGGTGGTCCAGTATCTCCTAGGAACAGGACTGAGATTTGAATTCTATGAAAAGGCTCTCTTGCATAAGGCATGGGATTAGAGTGACTATCTTGACTTGGGCAAGTCAATCTTGAATAGCATGAAATAGCTCCTTCAGATCTACTTCATCAGGAGTTTATCATTTCATGTGGCTCTTGGTTCAGGATCCAGAAGGTGCTACCATAGTTAAAGTTGCCAGAATGGCCAAATTCATCATCACTTGCTTTTCAAAATTTTATTTTCCTTTACCTCTCTACCCACAGCTTCTCTAAACTTCATCCTTTTTAGGTGAGAATGGATAAAGGGAAGATGTTATAACAATCTCTGATTAAGAGAATTCATCTGCTAAAAGGAAAGAAGAAGGTGTGGGAATAAAAGATGGTAATAATGAACTACACCACAGCGGCACTCCAAACAATAAGGTTGGTGAAAGCAGCATGATCAGGAGCCACCAGTATGCCCTACCTTCCTGCCCCCGTCCAAGTCCTGTGTCTCTCTAGAGTTTGCACTACTATAGGTCTGGCAAGATCATTTAGAACAGTGGTTCTCAACCTGTGGGTCGCAACCCCTTTGGGGGTCAAATGACCCTTTTACAGGGGTCACAGGGGTCTCCTAAGACCATCGGAAAACACATTTCAGATGGTCTTAGGAACCGAGACACCACTCCTCTATCCATCTCCAGGTTGGTCCACCCACGTGCAGATACACCCACATACGAGTATCAAAGGGTCATGGCATTAGGAAGGTTGAGAACCACTGATTTAGAAGAACAAAATGTCAGGAACAGCAAACAAAATAATGAACAAAAATGTGAAGGAAGGAGGTTTAGCAGTACCAGATCCTAAATATGTTATAAGGCAGTAATTATCAAAATCATCTGATACTGGTTAAGTAATAGAAAGGTAGATCAATGGAATAGAGTAGAAATACAATTTACAGGAGCAAATAAACATAATAACCTTGTTTTTGATAAATGTAAAGACTTAAGATTTTGGGATAAGAATTCATTATTTGCTAAAATTGTTGGGAAAACTAAAATCAGTAGGGCAAAAATTGGGTATAGATCAGTATCTTCAACCATTTTCTAAGATCAGGTTAAAATGGATACATGATCTAGATATAAAGAGATATTACATGAAAATTAGAAGAATACAGAACATATTACTTATCAGACTTATGGATAGGTAAGTAATTTATGGATAAAGAAGAGAGAGAGAGCAAAGTTAGTTACAAAATGGATAATTTTAGTTATATTAAATTAAAAAGGTTTTGTACAAATAAAACAAATATAGCTAAGATCAGAAGGAAAGCAGAAATTGTGAGGGGTGAATTATAGACATACAGAATATTTCTTCAATCAAAAGTTTTCCATCATCTACATTGCCACAAATCATAAACAACTTACCTATTAAGTGATCTCTGGCTGACTGAAGGGACCCTGATGAGAAGAATCTCAGGCCATACACAGTGTAACTGGGAGGGTGTCTAGCTTTTGCCGCAATGTCAAGAAGCAAAATAAGACCGCAGAGAACACAAAAGTAGATGGGCCTGCTGTATGTAATTATTTGGTTGTGTCCCTGGAAAATAAATATATAAATTCTGAAGAGAAAACAAAATGTCTATTACGTTGACATAACAAAGTCTACAGAATGACTAAACAAGTTGGAAAACAGACAAAGAAAGTTGCAGGAAACATCCCCAAACATAATGGAATACACTGGGCATTAAGCTGAATCTGGAATTTCAACAATAGTACCATGCTTTTCTTTATCAAGCCCATGGTAATCGGTCCTGAAAATTTAATTACCCTCCATGGAGAAAATCTAGATCTAACATAACTTTCTCCTGTTATAAAACATGAATTTTTTTTTTATTGCTCATTTTAAGTGTGAAAATAATTTAAGCCATCATTTGCTCTGTGTTTTCACTTTGGTTTCGCCCTTAATAAGGTACGAAATTGCAAAGCTGTAGGTTTCAAATGCCTCGCATTTCATGAAGATAGGAGCTGCTACAGATTTAGCATCTAAATGAAGTGAGTATGATCTAATGCAGCAATGATGACCAGTTATTTATCAAGCACTTCTCTGAGGAATGCTAAACACTTGTCAGACATCAGCTCCTAAACCTTCACAACATGGTTATTGGAAAGGAGAAGCAATTAGTCATATTGCCCTTAAAAAGATAGAAAAATCAAGACCCAGATGTGAAATTAATTTCCCAGGGTCACTGAGCAAGTTGATGGCAGAACCAAGAAAAGAATCTAAGTCTCCCCAGTCAGTGAATTAAAGTACCAATAAAGATTGGTTTAAGGAGAATCCGTAAAGTCACTGATAGTTAAAGGAAACACACTTTTCTGGCAGTGTGTTCAAGGACAAATAGGTTATATTATATTCTTGTAATTCATCGGGATGATTTGAGCATGATTAGTCAAGACGATAGCAATATGACCTTAGTTCTGATCTTTTTAAAGTCACAGCTTTGGCCTGTTACATTTAGGAAATATAATTAAATGGTCAGTCTCTCTGAAATGAAAATGATTTTATTCTAAGACTACCTTTTAATATGAGGGAAAAGACACATAGTCAATATAGGTTGGATACTTGCTGATGTTTTTGGCCCTATGCCTGCCCAAAACTTACTAGCATGCTCTGAAATTTCATTTTTGACCCAACCAAGTTCATATTATTGGGTATGGAAATACTTCCTTTGCATCTGAAAATCATGATCCTGAAATATCACTTAATATAAACACAGTTTTTACCTAAGTATGAAAAATTTTCTTAGTGTATGCAAATATATTTGCTTCTTTTCAAGGAGAGTTATCAAGTTCTTTCTTCCATCAGTTGTATTCAGGAAATGCAATTTAAATGTCCATCATGTGGTAGGGGGAAATCTTGTTCTGAGGCTCTTTTAATATAATGGAAAAATATACTGTCCTTAGGGGTTGTAAATTTTTGGCATTGGGCCAGGCTGAGACTCCTGCTATATTAGCACTAATCTGAAATTTCTTTTTTAAATCGAACCAGGGCAAAGATTACTGAGCACGGGGATGCATTTCAAATTTATGAAATAAAAATTCAAGACTCAATTACCTAGCACAGTATCTCATTATCCTGTTCATTTTTAACTTCATTCTCCCATATTGCATTGTATCCCCAAATCATCATAAATTCATTCCTAATACATGGGCATTACAAAAGAGACCTTTCTTTTCCTCAATCCCCAAGAACACAAACTAATAAAGTTTCTTGGTTATCTAGTTACATTCTTCATATGTGTATGAATCACAAAAACCCTAGGGTTTGGTTTTCATTTTTCAATAGAATTTCATGAATTCCCATGGAATGAGAGGCCTATCAGGAGATCTCAAAATGCATTGGAATACTTCCTCTAAGCTTTTAAAACTTCTTTTATATCTACCTTTGTTAATAACATGCATGTAACAAAAATTTTCATCATAATGTATCAGACATAGGGCAGACCTCTCTTGGAGTGACACAGAATGGGACAACATGAATAGGCTGCAATGTGCATCCATGGAGGGAATTCCCAAATTGATGAAATAATATATCCATGTCCGTATTTGAGTTTTTAAGCATTCCAATTTTCCATCATACCACCCTACATACGGGATTTTAAAATCCACATCTTGTTCACAACATAGCAAAAATACTGGTTGGGAAAATTTTACCAGTAGCCACTTCCCTACACACCTAAAATGAATAGTATAGTTTATTATGCAGGGCAAGTTTTAGAGCAGGTTGATAAATAATTTTATTGTCTGTGAACTTTCTACAGGTTGAGTCAGCTGGTGGAAAACTTGGTTTTATTTTTAAGATTGGAATAAAATAACAATTTCTGACTGAATCCTTTCAGAGTCAAGGTGGCCATCTTGGTAACTTTCATGCATCAGATTGAGATTGAGTGAGTTGTATACGACCACGCTGCATCGTATTGGAAAAACTTAATAAGTGTCCTCTCCTCTCCCTGGACAACTCCCTCTCCACCTCCAGGCCTGAAACCAATACTAAGATTTGCCAAGAAGATTCTTGGCAGGCAGAAAGGCCCCTGAGTTTGGAAAGCCTGTAGCATATCAGAAACACAATCTCCTTTCCATCACCATGTTTGCCTTGTCACTGACACTCAGTTGCTGGCTTGAGACTATGCTCAGGTTATGAGACATTTTAACCTGTGGCCAACACATTTGTGATCTGGGACTTTCCTCTGGATTATTTTATACTTTCTATACTTTTTCCTGGTCTATTTGAGGATTGAATTTCCTTTGTGTTTGATGAATCCCTTTTATTGTTGGCTTGCTCTATTCATGAGGTTTGATTTCTCCTGAGTGGTAAGGACTGAGGGTAAAGAGATGGAATGGGAATGAGAAGGATCTAAGACTTCATCGGTATGAAGAGCTCCCATTGAGTATCTTCTGCAGATGACATTGTCTCTGCAACTAAGAGGTGGAATGAACATTGGTTATCAATGTTTTTGACTGCATTCAAGTACAGTATTCAAGAACAACCCCCGCCTCTGTAAGTTCCAATGGGCATTACATTGTGTATACACAAGTGTGCCACAG
Source organism: Pseudochirops corinnae (assembly GCA_028646515.1). NCBI lineage: Eukaryota > Metazoa > Chordata > Mammalia > Diprotodontia > Pseudocheiridae > Pseudochirops > Pseudochirops corinnae. The sequence continues at coordinate 248,465,410 of CM053586.1, forward strand.
TCCACTGTAGAGAAAAGGAGACATGAAAATTTCGTGTCATTTAAGAATTGATTGTATCAGGAAGCATCAGGTATCTTCAAATTATTGACTTTCACTATCATTATGGAGACTGTCTCTAGTTTCGGAATATCTCCTATTCGTAAGGCACTTTACAATGGCAAAAACAGTTTACTCACAACAACTTCTAACATGAAAAAAATCTAAATAATGGTATTTTAATTGTACAAATGAACAAACCAGGGCTCAGGAAGGAAAAATGTTTGGACTAAAGCCATGAAGCTAGTTACTGGGAGAGCTGAGAAAAGTAACAAGCTGGAGCATAAATGGAAGAATGTTATCTGTGAGAGCAAGTAGATACAAAACCACACCATTTGAACATTTGTTATATGTGGTACCTGGCAAGAGGGTTGGTTTCATGGCCAGAGGTCCTGACCTCTAATTTAGTTAGGTAACACACACAATGGGTTCAATGCTATAACTGGAGGCAGGGAGACCTGAGTTCAAATCCAGCTTCAGGTGTATTGGCTGTGACAATGAGCAAGTCATTTAACCACTCTCAGGTTCAGTTTCCTCATCTGTAAAATGGGGATGATACTAGCATCTAACTCCCAGAATTACTGTGAGAATAAAATGATAATATTTTCAAAGTGCTTTGCAAACTTTAATGCAGTACTTAAATATTAGCTATTATTATTACTGCTACTCATGTGACCTTGGCTGTCTGACTTCATCTCTGTGCTTGATCTGTCTTAACTGTAAAATGAGAGGATCGAACTAGGTCAGCTCTGAACTTATGACTTTATTAAATAGCACTTCACAAAAAGAAAATATATAAGCTACCACTGAAACCACCAGATGACTTCTAAAGGAAGATCACCTAGCTCTAAGCATTCCTTATTCTTGCAAAGAAGAGATCCATTGTATCACACTTTGAAGCAGAAGTCCTGATGAGTCATAGCCTTTGAGACAAATGTTTGGAATAGGCAGATGATCTGCTTTTCTGGGTTGATCACAAGAAAGCCTTAAGAAAGGTAATCTTCTGGTCATTAGAATTGGGAAAAGGTACATTTTGGGCTATCATGTGTGACCTAACTGTTAATACTCGAATAACTTTCAAAGTAATTTTTAGATAATCAGGTAGAAAATGACAAGACTAGAAGGAATTTGTATTTTATCTGATTCACATTTACTGAATTTCTCCATTATGTGCTAGACATTGCAGAGCTAAATAGAAATACAAAAGATGACCCCAACTCTCTGGGAATTTACAATAAAGACAAGTAAGACCAACCAGAGTTATGCATTCAGATTTATAGGACTTCTTTGTTTGAAGTATGCAGAAGGGAGCTCACATATGTTTTCCTCTCTGGATTATTATTAGTTGCCCAAGCGGATCAGGTAAATTGTACTTTGGCTAGAGAGACTAATGTAAGAATATGATTAAGGATGTAGTGGAACTATCCATATTGGCCTTTAGCATTACTTGGATTTCTATATTAAAATTCTAAGTTCCTTTTTGTGGTGGCAAAAAATTGGAAATTGAGGGGATACTCATCAATTGGGGAATGGCTGAATAAATTATGGTATGGAATTATGGTGGAATACTATTGTGCTATGAAAAATAATAAGCAGAATGCTTTCAGAAAAACTTGAGAAGACTTACATGAACTGAGACAAAGTGAAGTAGGCAGAACCAGGAAAACATTGTACATAGTAACAGCAATATTGTACAATGATCAACTATGAATGACAACTATTCTTAGCAACAAGAAAATCCAAGATAACTGTTAAGGACTTATGATGAAAAATACCATCCTCCTCCAGAGGAAAAACTGATGGAATCTGAATGCTGATTGAAGCAAGCTATTTAAACATTTTCTCTATTGTTCTTATTTCTTTTTTGTCTGTGTTTTCTTTTACAACATGACTAATATGTTTTGCATGACTGCACAGGTATAATATTTATCAAATTGCTAGCCTTGTCAATGAAGGGGGAGGAAATTCGGAAGTCAAAATTGTAAAAAAAATTTTTTTACATGTAATTGGAAAAAATAAAACATTAAAATTAAACAACAATAACAACAACAAAAACCGAGTTCTTAGCCTGACTTCCTAATTAGTATGGAATGTCTTCAGTTTTTTCCCCCATTTTGTTTAGTTCTAAGTCTATTAGCATGTCTCTAACTGATTCTAAGTTTAATGCAGAAAAGTCAGGAATATAATGAATGGTCCACCAGAAATTCATTTTTATTGTTCTTTTCTTTTCTTTTTTAAGATTTTGTTCATCTGTTGCCAACTAGCTTCCTGAAAAGAAGAAATGAAGAAAAAAAAGCCCATCACCCAAAGGACAATAAAGACTGATCTCATTTGGTTCCTATGCAATTAAGCAGTGTCAGAAAAAGAAAAAAACAAAACAAAATAAAAAGTCAAGCCAGATTCATTTTACATGTCATGTGAGAGAAGAGAGACTAGTGTAGCATGCTGAATGGAATAGAGGTGGGAAGGATAGGTTTTGAACCTTGCCTTAGATGCTTGGAGCTACCAAGCTTGGAGTGAACTTTGGCAAAATTGAACTCAGTCACTTCTAAGGTCTAGCTCTAAATTTGTCATCCTATTAGTCAAGAGGACCATGGCTCAGTCCCAGCTCCTCCTTTAATTTAACTAGGGTCACTGGAAAACTCCCTGTCTTAGTTTCAGCCTTCTAATGTCTGCCCATTAGTTTAATGAGAATTGATTAGTTTATCTTTATAGTGTTCTCACTTCCTCGGATTATAAAAGGGAAATACTTTTCATGGAACTACCACTTCCTGGCAAGAATTAAAAAAGAACAAGCAACTCAGGGCACTGATTAATCAATCTACTGAGAACTAAGCACAAAGCAAATTAATTACTCTACTCAAAAGTGAATCATGTTAGATATGCAAGATGACATGTCAAGGACGGCTTTGTTTTCTTTCCTTCTGTGCATCAACTTACACAAAAAGGGCAATAGTAGCCTAAAATGATTTAAGACTGGGTATAATTAATTCCATCTCATGGTCTTAAAGGAATAGACACAGAAGCAGGTATATTACAGACCTATCAAGGAGAGTTGGGCAAACTAGTTATTCACTTACACCAATATTTTCTTTGATGTAATAAATATTGCTATTAGAATCATACTGCATGAACATCCCCCACTCCTTTTTCTCAGACATGGTTAAATATGGATATGTAACCCTATTTGTAATACTGGACTTGGCTGGTGAGCCAGTTTTGTTGAAACATTTTTTCCCTTTTTCTTTTAAATATCCTTTGTATTAAGGGATGATTCTCTGAATGGGAGATGAGAGAGATATATTGGAAAATGAAAGTTATATTTTAAAAGATATAAATAAAATTCAAAAAAAGATTGAAAAATAATTTTAAAAAATAAGTAGTACATTCAGGAAATGTATGTTTGTTACTACATAATTATTTCATATATTAAATCCCCTCCCTCAAGTCATCCCTAGAGGTGACACTAACTCCAGTGTGATCTTTCAAGAAATGAGAAGTCACTGAGGCAGGATAATGGATAATTTGGGACTTACAGTTGGCTTGAGTGATGAATTTCAGAAATGCATATCTCTCCCCATTTCTACCTCACCCAGATTTCTGCTGATAATCACAACAATCCATTCTTAAGACCCTAATTATGCTTCTTCTGCTTGTCTTGACATTCAGTCTCTAGGATAAAAGGAGTTCTATTATATGTAAACCAATTACAGAGAGCAGATGAATTTAACAAGAAGGAAACATATGTCATGTGATCATCCAATCATGTGCTCTCCTTAATTACAATGAGAGAAACATTAGTTATAGCATATTTAAAATCAATTCTAAATCCTAGTGATGAATTTTAAAACCAGAATAGAGAGTGGATCATACTTTAATTTAGGATTGGTTATTTCATGGGCTCATGGAAATGCTATCTTGCACAAAGGAGGAGAAAAAATTGCTTAAATAGTAGAGGTTTTGATCTATCTATCTGTCTGGCTCAAAGGCATTTGGACAGTGAGCTAGCTGGGTTGGGAATATGACAGGCTATATTACATAGCATATACCACAAGATGTCTGATAAAAACAAAAAGCCAACATAATTAAAGGAAACAAGTTTCATTAAAAGAGACTAGCACAGCTTTAGATCCATGTGATTGAGCTTAGATAGTTCCATTATCATCTATAAAATGGGTACACTAATAACTACCTCAGAGGATTATTGTGAGGATCAACTGAGACAAACTTGAAAGTGCTAATAAAACTGTAAAATGTAGGTCACTGTTATCATTATTGATGTATTAGAATTAATATTATGTAGTCATATTATTACTTATATGTATATAGTAATTTATAATGATATACAATAATTACAATACACTATATATAATGCCAAATCATTACTAGGCTAAAAATGCAACAATGGCCTCAAAAGTAGGTAATGAGAAGAGGGTAGACCCATGTAAATTTGGACTAGCACTTCTTGTTTGTATAACAGACAGAAGATACTATCTTCTCCCCATGTAATTTGTCCTATGATGGCATCAGGAAATGGTCATGGTTAAGCCCCATAAGGTTATTATAAACTCATCTTTTTCCATGTGCGGGAGTCTCACTGGCCTCATAAACATGTTTACAGTATGGAGAATCTTCTGCCAGATGAGGTATGGGAATATGAATGAATCTTCCTTTGTCCCCGAGTCATTGTCACTTTCACTTGGGAAAGCAGGAAAAAGCTAATTTGGGCAGTTAAATCTGAAGCGGGGAGAATCAGGTTTCATCCATTCATCCATCCATCCATCCAACCATCCATCCATCCATCCACCCATCCATCCATCCATCCATCCATCCATCCATCCATCCATCCATCCACTTTCCAAAAGAACAAAGTTTTGTATATAGTAGACTCAGCAAATATTTGTTGAATGATTAGAAGCTGAGCATTTCCCAGGGGGCTACCTTTTATTTGACATCATCAATGTCTGTTGATATAATCACATTATACAAGATTTTTTGGCTTTTTTTGTCCTCAATACAAATGGACAAGACAAATTACTTGCCTGTGTTTTGACACTTACATGTATTGGTGAGGCAGGGTCAGGTTGAACACTCTAAAACACAAATCAGAAGTGTCAGTGAGATCATTTGATGTTTTAAATTACATACATGCACAAATACATTGGCCTGATAAGAAATAGCTTTGGTCTTGCCTTTAAAAGGGAATACTGGCAACTGGCCATAACGAGGCAGAAGAGCAGGAGCCATATGTCTTTGCAGAAACCTTGGTTCAATGTTAGAAATCCAAGCAGAGATACCAGGATAATGAGTAAAACAGCAAATACATTTTCCTTAATGTCCTCAGTTCTATGAAAAGACAAAAATAAGGGGAAATGTTAAGATTCTCTCTTTTAAATGGAGAAAAACTCTATGCCTTGGAAGAGACCAATAGTCAAAATTTATTACTCTTTAAATAAAATTTTAAGCTCTATAAAGAAGAAAACAAGCATTTATGAAGCTATGACCTACCAGGTACCAGGCATTGTGTGCTAATCACTTTACAGTATCTTATCTGATCCTCATAACAACCCTGAGAGGTAGGTGCTATTATCACCATTTTATAGATGAAGAAATTAAGACTGACGGAGCTAACCAACAGAGCTAAGTGACTTGCCTGGAGTCACACAGCAAAGTAAGTGTCTGGGGATGGATTTGAACTCACATCTTTCTGATTCCAGACCCAGCTGGAATCTCTCTACTTCATCATCTAGTTGCTTTATAACTAGCCAGAAATTTTTAGTATCTTTGATAGGAGAGAGAGAAAGAGAGAGACAAGAGAGAGAGAAAGAGAGAGACAGAGACAGAGAGACAGAAAGAGACAGAGACAGAGAGACAGACAGAGACAGAGACAGACAGAGAGAGAGAGCAACAGAGACAGAGAGACAGAGACACAGAGAGAGAGAGACAGAGAGAGACCAACAGAGATGAGGTGGTTGAATGGGGGGAAGGGATAGGGAGAAAAGGAGAAAGGGATAGAAGGAGAGAGGGAGAAAGGGGGAGAGAACAGACACACAGTGTAGCACCATGGAGGAAATGCTAACCTTGGAGTCAGGATAACCTGAGTTCAAATTTGTTGCACATATACTATGTGATGTTGGATCACCGTCTTAACTTATCAGTACCCAAGGCAACTAAAATTATCATTTATAGGTGAGCTGCCAATAGTTTAATGGGTTTCTATAAATAGTTCTCATCAATGTGGGAAACTTCTCACAGGCACCTAGCTTGTAATGTAGCCTTCAAGCTTCCTTCGAAACTTACAGGACAGTGCGGCTAGGTAGTACAGAGGACAGAGCATTGACCCTGGAGTCAGGAGGGCTTGAGGTCAAATCTAGCCTCAGCTACTTGACGCGTACTAGCTATGTGACCCTAATCAAGTCATTTAACCCTGACTGCCTCCAAAATTTTAAAAAAATGAAACTTGGAGGACAAGTAATTTGTTTATGGTCCTACAGCCAACATGGATTGAAAGTGGGGCTTGATCCCAGTTCAAAGGATCATAGATCTAGAACAGAAAGGGATCTCAGACGCCACCTGGTCTAAACCCCCCTTTTTCATGTGAAAAAACTGAGGCACAGGGAAGTTAAATGACTTTCCCAAGGTCACACAGGTAGCAAGCATCAGAGGCAGGATTTGAACCCAGGTTCTCTGAATGTAGAACTTTTCCCACTGTACCATGTTCTCCTGATCAAGGATGGAATGTTTTGGACCCATCTACATTGATTAAATCACAGGTAACATACACACACAAAGTAGTTGGGACAACTCTTCACACACACATATATACACACATATACATGTGTATACACACATGCATGTGAATATGCATATATGTGTGAACATGTATATACATATACACACTTCTTTATTGCCCCCAATTAAATATAGTTAACAAGATACTCTAAGCTGATTAGGAAAAAAATCTCTTTGACTTATAGAATCAGTCAATCAAATATACAAAATTGACATGAATAATTCCTAGATAGAGCTATTAATCAACCAAAAGTGCAACCTAGGTTTGAACTGGTTTTTTAAAATCAGTTGGGAAAGAGTAAAGTGCTTCCACCCACTGGATGATATCAGATGACCAAATGCATGAGAACTAGTTGAAATAATTAGACTTATGGCCCTCTGTATATCAATGAAGGAGATTCTAGTAGAAGCCTTGGAGCAACTGCCTTGGGACCATTTGGAGAAAGCAGGCCCTTTGAGTCTGCATCAGAGGCCAGTGAAGTATATGAGACAGAGAAGTGTCATGTTTCTCAAACCCCTCCCTCTCTTTTAAAACCTTAGCCAAGCCTAGAAGAGCCCGAACCAATAACAATGTGTCCCAGCTGATACTTCAGAGAGAATAAGCTAGACATTGAGGAAAAGCAGCTTCATTTGGCATGATTTATCTCTTAGTGGCAGAAAGACATGCAGTTTCCAGACGATGTACAAATGTCTTGACCCTAAGGAACCAGGAGAGAGCTCCATTATAACTCAGGAGGATTCCTAGCAATGATAAAAGGACTTCTCAAAGCAAAAGCTGTGAGTTACACTTTGGTCATGGATCTTCTTTAAACCTGAGCTCACTTTCTCCTGAGTTATATATGCATTTGCAGAAAAGTATATCACCGATTTTTTCGAGGGGAGGGGAAGGAAAGTCAATATTTTTCTATCAATAGTCTTACCATACTATCTCAATAAATATCCTTTTCCAAAAGCTAAGTCTGAGTGGGTTGGAATCAGTGGGGAACATACTATTGCAGGATCATGATAATAATTCCAAAGGGAGAAGTAGTCAACTTCTCTCTGTGAACCAAACCTACCAATCCAACTGGGAGTCAGGAAGTAGCTCCAGGTCTCTATGCATTTTATCCTGCATATATTTTGCTTATCTGTAATTGTTTACCTGTTATCTCTCCCATTAAATTATAAATGCCTTGAAAGCAGGGGCTCTTTCTTGCCTTTCTTCATAACCCCAGTTCTTTAGCCCAGTGCCTGGCAAGGGCTAGGCACTTAATAAAATGCTTCTTGACTTGACTGTCTCAAAAAATACTAACATTCTTTCCACCATTGACTAAAGCTATGAAGGTTTAAAACATAAAAATTCTCCTTTATAAGGTTTTCATTTTTAACAAACAGATTTTAGGTTTTAAATTTCTGATCAAAATGAGTCCTTTTGGCTTTATCCATTTTTAAATGAACTTAAAAATATATGAAATGTCTATATAGATAAAAGATTAGGTCTGGTTATGTGAATATTAAAAAAAATTTAAATTAATATTGAATGAATATCATATGCTTACATGGAATGTTCAAGGAAAATGTGGTATCTTGGATTATTAGTTAAGTGTTAAACATTTCTTTTTAGTGAGTACCCCTTGGGAAACTTAGTGTTGCTAAGAGAAACATTATTCTATTTTATGACATTTCAGTACTGATATTTACAGTTCTAATTTTGCAATACTATGTTTTTTTTTTTTAGTATATGATCTCACAATTAAAGACTACTGAAAAAAGAGTAGTCACTGTGGGACATGATACAACTGAACAAGCATTCAGCTTTACTGCACTGACTTTTGTTTGCTATTTAACTATGAAATCTTAGCATTTCATAGGATAGGTTTAGTTATAACACCATGTATTTGCGAAACAGTATTATAATCAGGAAATAAATTTATCCATAATAGTTATCTTTACATTCACATTATTATATTTTCTATCTTTTGATATAGAGCAGAAAATTAACTGAGACATGAGAATGTTTCCAACTCTACCCTAAATTACCATCACCATTATCAGAAGCTAAACCTGGAACTACACGAGGAGCCAAGGCTGATCTAGCAAATCCTCAGAAAAGTCAAGGGGGAACCTCTTGGTTGATTGATAGAATGCCTTTCTCCAGACCATACAAAGTCCTTTGCCTTCTTTTTGTAGATATAGACAATGAAGATGTTACTGTTGATTCTCCTCCTCCTCCTCCCCTTCTTCCTGATCTTCCTCCTTCTTCTTCCCCCTTTTCCCCTTCCCCCTTCTCCTCTGTCTCTCCTCCTCTTCCTTCTTCCTCTGCTTCATTGTCATCAAGAAGTATTTATTAAATGCTAACTATATGATAGGAACTATGCTAGTCCCTACCCCTTCTTCCCCACAAAAAGGCAAAGCATGCCCTCTGTCCCTAAGGAGTTAATATTCTAATAAGAGAGATAATACTTAACATGTTGGATGTAAAAGATATATACAGTGTAAATGAAAAGTAATATTAAGAGGAAAGGCAATATGTAAACAACTATATACATACAAGACAACTTGGGTTTGTTTTCCAACTTGTCAACTGCCTATTGACCACCCACTTTGGTCTTTAGGTTGGAGGAGGGAAAGAAGAGGTGAATCAATGAGAAAAAAGGTAAAAGGGCAATTTAGAGTCATCTCATCTGCATCTTCTCAAAAATGAGACAGCTAATTGAAGGCTGTTCCTACCTCCCCCCTCCCCAAATTGGCATAAAACTTCCCTTTGTCCCCATGTCCCCTCTTCCACTCCCCATATTGAACTCTTCTCTTTACTGTGATGTTGCTGTGTTGCCAAACAGTTTTTGCAAAAAATATTTTAATCTATCTTCAAAACTGAAATAGATCAAAGGTAGCATAGACTCAGAAGCTAAACCTGGAATTACATGAAACTGCTCTAGCAAATACTCAGGAAAAAAAAAACAAGAAGAAACCTCACAATCTGATTTACAGAGTACCTTTTCTTCAGATCACTGGAAGTCCTTTGCCCTGTCTTTTGCAAATGTAGAAAAGGAGGCCAAAAAAGTGTACAGGATTCTTTCCGATTAGAAAGTATTGTAGAATATTGGCAAAACAGACCACACCGTCCAAATTGATTCTAGAAAGTCCTATCCCAAATATCCTGCACTAATTATTAAGTTATATTATTTCTTAAACTTTCATGATCTTTTTGCCTAGGTTTTGAGTTTCTAGCAAAGGAAGCATAACCTTTTGAACATTCCTGGGGTTGTCTGCAGCATCTTGTGCTTTTCCTTTAAATGGGGTATACAACTCCTCACCACTTATTAGATATTTCTGTTGTCCATCTTAGCGATGTACAGGCTTACCGATCCAGCAGTGCCAACAAGGTAAGTCGATCATACCAGACTTTAATCCATTTGCCAGGAAAAATGATAAATTTGTAGAACTGGTCTCGGTTAAATTTTTGGGGGGCTGAGGAGCATGAAGACTCTTCCAGGTCCTGACTCAGATGCTTTTAAATAGAAAAGAAATAATAAAGACAGGGTTTCACATTGATATATTATTGTTATGATCAGAAATTCAAACTTTAAAATATGAAAAACAGATGTTCAGTTTCAGAGATTTATATGAATATGTTCTCATTAAATGGATAAGTTAAGAAAAGGGCTCTAACTGATGGGAGGGTATTTCTTACCAATCTTACAACTGATTTTCTGTAGACCTAATGATACATACCTGAAATTATGCCAATAACATATCACATCAACATACCACTGTTAATTAAAGACAGAAATTGCAAACAAAAACAATTTTGCATAAAATGAGAATTTGGCAACAGAATAGGATTTGTGGTAGAAATGCAGCAAGACATTTCATTTACATTCTTCAGTGCTTTAAGGATTTGTGATTTCTGTCAGCATAAGTACCACCCCCAACAAAATCTTTCCAGTCTGGCAGGATCTAGAAACTGGGCTCTGCCAGTATACCCTTCAAGAACTTGGGATCACCCACATAATCAAATGAGCCAGTGCTATAAGACTTGAGTTAATGTGTAGTGAAGGTAATAGAAAACTTCAAAGCTTAATGGGGAAAATCATTTAATTAATATGTAATCTATAAACAAATATTTATTCAGTGTCTGCTTTGTTCCAAGTACTAGGTACTGGAGACATAAATACAAAAAATAAAACAGCCCCTGTTCAAGGAATTTCAATTCCATTGGGGGTTACAACATGTTCACTCATAAGTAAATTTAAAATAGAGCCAAACAAATACATGCAAGTATAAGAAAGTGTACATATGCAATACTTTCAGGTTGAGAAATTGTTTTCCCTGCTACAATCCTGGGAAGTAGAAAGTACAAACCCCAGTCTCTCTCCTGTGCCATAATAATCGGCCATCCCCAACTATCTTCTGGACAACTTGAACTGGATAACCAGCAAGCTTCTCAAATTCAATGCATCCCCAACAAAACTCATCATCTCTCCTCTCTCCTTAACCACTTTATTATTGTCATCATCCTCTCAATTTTAGACTGCAACCTTGACGTCATCATTTACTCCTCACTGTCACTCCTCATAGCTGATCTATTGTCAAGTCTCTTCATTTCGATCTTTCCATTATCTCTCACACACTTTTTTGGCGTATATCCATGGTTTAATTTATTTTGAGCTGGTTCGAGATGCATTGCACGGGAGTTACAGGGCAAAACTGTGTCCCCCCTCAAAGGAGCCAGTTCAGAACTGGCTTAACTTGGGATTTGGGTGTGCAGGTTATGTGTTCTTCAAAGAGCAGGTGTTCCCAGGGGATGCCAATCAGCTCTGAATGGTTGACATCACACAAGTCTCTTTCTCTACACTCACATATTTACTACCATACTTGAGGTGCTCATCTCCTCTCCTCTTGAAGGCAACTATTTTCTTAGCAGTCTCCTTGGGTAGCAAGAGAACCGGAAATAAGCATTTATGAAACACTTGTCAGGCACTAAGCATTTTACAAATATTTTATCCACACAATAACCATGGGAAGTAGGCATCATTACCACTCCCACTTTACAGCTGAAGAAACTGAGGCAGACAGAAGTGATTTGCTCAGGGTCACATAGCTAGGAAATGTTTGAGGCTGGATTGAAACTCAGGGCTTCCTGACTCCAGGTTCAGTAACCATTGAACCACCCATGGGACTGTGCTACCTAACTGCCACAAGTCAGGTCCAAGTCTCTCTCTAATCCAACCCATCCTTTTCAGCTACCAAGGTGATTTTTCTAAAGTAAAGGTTCAATCATTTCAGTCCCTTGTTCAACAAGCCACAATGGCTCCCCATTATTTTTTTGCCTCTAGAATACACTATAGACTTCTCTTAGGATTTAAAGTTCTACATAATCTGACTCCTTTCTAAAGATTCCTAATCTTCTTAGACTTTGTTCCCCACCATATACTCTAGAGTTTAGCTGCAGTAGCCTACTGGGTTTTCCTTGGATTCGATATACCACTCCCCATCTTGGTTTTTCTATCATCTGTCCCCCGCGTGCCTGCTCCTTCACCTCTACCTCTTAGGTTCCCTGGCTTCCTAAAAGACTCAGTTCAAAGGCCGCCTTCTGCTGGTGACCTTCCCCTTCTGGATCATCTTCCATTGACTCTTTATGGATCTTTTTTGTGTCTAGCTATTTCCATGTTGTCTCCCCCATTCAAATGTAATCTCCTTGAAGGTAGTTATGGCTTTGCCTTGCTTTACATCTTGGGTGCTTAGTGTAGAGTGCCTGGCACATAGTAAGTGGGAAATAATATTTGTTGACTCAGTAATATGACCCACTTTAAGAAACTCTAATATAAAAAAAAAATAAAACAGACAAAGGTGAACAATGATATTCAGATCACCAGGAGCTTCAGTTTCTTCATTTCTAAAATAGTTGAATTAGATGCCCTTTATATGTCTACTAAGACCTCAGGATTCTAAGGAGGCTTAATGTTACAGAAGGTCTTATCCCTTATACAAGCAGTGAGTTGCTCTAGTAAATAGCTGAAATGTGACTGAGCATTTCTGTTGCCTGGGAGTATACTTTTGCTCAGTCAGTCATTAAATTTAGGTTAATGCTCAACAAGGGCAGCTAGGTGGTATGGTGGACAGGGTTGCCCTGCCTGAAGTCAGGAAGACTCATCTTTTCCGAATTCCAATCTGGTCTCAGACACTTACAAACTATGAGAATGTCACTTAACCCTGTTTGCCTCGGTTTCTTCATCTGTCAAATGAGCTAGAGAAAGAAATGGCAAACCACTCAAGCATCTTTGAGAATAAAACCCCAAATGCAGTTACGAAGAGTCAGATAGGACTGAAACAACTGAACAACAAAATGCTGAACAGAGCTATAGGAAGAGCTAAAGAAATGTCTGCCTCCTGAAAGAAAGAGTTGGCAAATTTTCAAGGTGAGGTGGTATTAAAGGGACTCTGTAAAACAATGGATACAATAATAGGAATAAGCAACAATACCTGGGACAAATGACTCAGTTTTTCTGACCTTTGCCTTCCCATTTTTGTAGTAGAGATAAATGTCTGATATAGTGAATCGTAATGAGAGAATGCTTTCAATTATAGTAATTTTTAAATTATATTAATCATCTTATTCTCCATTTTATAAAGTCAATTTTCCAGATAACAAAAGTTTATTGTAAATATCATAACTCATTTCATTTTAACATTTCTGGATGGAAAATTCCTAAAATATACTACCGTCTTCTCTGACTTCTTAAATCATGTGTATTGAATAAAAATTGATATTTCTTTGTTGCCACATCCTACTCCCTATGAATGTCAGCAACTTTATTTTGCTTTGTTCTAGAAGTATCTCAACTTTTTGTCCCTACCCTTAATAGCCCAAGTTTCCTATAGGTTTAGAATATCTTTTGTTTAATTCTAGAGAGAGTCTTTCTATGTAAATGGAAACTCCTTATGGGCAGGAATTGTTTCATTTTGTCACTATTACCAGCATCTAGCACAGTGACTCCAACATTAATAAACATTTAAAATTTTGAGTTGATTTAAATTTGTTGAATTCCTGTCAAATTGTAAACTGTTGTTTCTACATGTTGCTGAATCTTCCCAGTTCTAATTTTAATTTCTTGTTTCTAATCTGTGGTGTGCTGGGAAACAATATGAAAACTTGCTAGAATTTCATGCAAATAAAAGTTAATAGGCTCTGAATGAGGGACTAAGAGGCTCTGTTGTGAGCAAATTACATGAATTCAGTTCATCTGTTAGGGAAGCTATTACAGCTTCTCAGAAGCCTTTCATGCTTCCTTTCAGACTATCTTTTAGAGAGATGAAGTTGTGAAATGTGTGTTACCTCTAAATAAGTGATATATTGCTTATTTCATTTAGGTGGTATAGTTGAATTCGAAGTCAGGAAAACATGAGCTGGAATCCTGCCTCATAAACCTCCTAGTTGTCTGTCCCTAAGCAACTTATACCACCATCATCATCATTCTCATTAATGTAGTGACTTAAGGTTTACAAAGTATTTTTATAGTTATTATCTCATTTTATCCTCACAAGAATCTGAGGTGGTAGGTGCTATTATTGTACCCATTTTACAGATGAGAAAAACTGAAGCAGACAGGGATTAAGTGACTTGCCTAGAGTCACATAGCTAGAAAGTATCTGAGGATGAGTTTGATCTCAGTTCTTTGAGACTACTGGTCAAATGATCCAGAGCCATCTCAGCCTCAGTTTCCTCATCTATAGAAAAAACAATCATAGCATCTACTGTACAGAATTGTAGCGAGGATAATGAGATACCCTACAAAGTGCTTTGTAAATCTTTGTAACAGCATTCCCTGGCACACCCAGGATGGCCTACTATCACAGCAACTTTTAAGGGGTCAATAATCTACCTTAATTACATTCACTAGTTCAGAGGAAAAGTCAGCACCCTGAACTTCAGAGAAAATTAGAGAATTTAGCATAAAGACCAATAGACAGGGCTCTGACTGTCTGAATCAAAGTAATGTTGCTCTATACTTTACATATACGACTGGATCCAGAGAGCCTTTACATCTGAACAGTTGGGGATTCCTAAGCATATGGCTCTTCAGAGTCTCAACCAGGGAATCACAAGGTCATTCTGATAAGAGATCCCCCAAAGCAAAACACCAACTCGTGTGTGTGTGTGTATGTGCATGCACGCACATGCTTCTCAGAGCCAGAATACATCACAACCCTCAGTGACTCAATGACTAATCAACTTAGTACCAAAAGGTGTGCAAGCCTTCCTACAAGGAAGCCTCCCCTAAGCAAGTTTCCCTTCATGGGCTCCACCTGAGGCCTATTAATGCGCAAGGAAGATCTTACCTCCTTTTAACTTTACAACCTTAAAGAGACACATAACTGCTTGCCGTTATTAACTCTATCCTTGACACAAAGGCGCAATACAGAAATAAAGTACAATCAAAGCTCAGTTATCTGAAATACAATTCTCAGCATCCTCAGGTTTCTGGGATAACTCTATCCCCAGAAGTAGGAATGGGAAATGAAAAGGTGGTAAGACATATCTCCCAAATCCCTTTGTAGGCAAAGAAGTACCTTTTGCCAAGAAATACGTAAGAGCTGACAAGAGCCTAAGACTTGAAGATCATACTTGATATGCTGTTGATTGGTGAGTTACCTGAACAAAAGAAAGGGAATTCTTTGATTGACTGGTGTTGACTATAAAGGTCAGCCTTTCTGTGCTGAGAAGCATGAAGAAGTGACAAGTGACCAAAGAAACTAGAACAAAAAAAAGTGAAAAAAAAAGAAGGGAAGGGAACAACAGATGTCAGCAATGAGAACAATCACAGTTGTGGCAATTAAGAGGAATGACGGGGGCAGCAAAGAGCAGACACTTTAACTATATGTGAAAAGAAACCAAGGGACGAAGAGAAAGAAGTTAGACAGCTCTTCAATCTGGGGGGTAGAGAGGGATAGTAGTGGTGGAATAAGCAGCTATTTGGGTTGCATTTTATTGTTCTCAAAGGCATCATTATGACATGCTGATCAGAAGAGGTCAGCAGCTAAGGGCAGGAGAGGAAATTCACAGTATAAAGTATGTTGCAGTGATGGCTAAGCAGTGATACAGTCAAGCTACAGTTTATATAGCAGGCTACAAAGTGTATACATCTAAGCAACTTGGTGTGTCATCAAAAACATATCCTGATACTGATTCCAAGCTTCCTAGTGAAAAGATAAGGGAGGAATCGTAAAATAATTGTGCGAAACCTTTGATGAGAAAATGGACATTTTAAATGACTTGAGCTTCCTTCATATGCCAACTCAAAAGAGTATCTCTTACATGTGGTCTTCCCCAGCTCTTAATGCCTCACTCTGAAAAAAAAGTTATCTTAAGGATTTATTTTGCGTATGCTTACATGGGCAGATGTTGTCTCCTTTGATAGAAAGTGAGTTATGTAAGACAAAAAAAGTTTCATTTTTGGTTTGGTATCCCCAGTGATAGACACTGGGTGCTGAATAAACATTTGTTGATTGATTGATTTGCGCTAAATGACAAAAGAACTCTGAAAGAGCAGCTGCTCTATTACTTTGTAGAACCTTAAATCATCCAAAAATGGATTAGTGCCAAATGAGGAGTCTCTCCGTAAATCAGGGCCACTCGGATTATATTATTTGAGTAGTGCCCAGTTAGCATTCACTGAACAGACAAAATGTTTTTATGGGCAAACATAGTTAACTGAAATGTATGTATTTTCAGAAGGTCAGCTTTGCTATCTCAAAATGACAGTGTTAATTGACTGAACAAAGTGAAAAGGGATCAACAAATTATGAAAGTAAGAGAATTTTATGGAATTTTCAGAGAATGAATTTCTGAGCATATTCTACCCTCTGAACAATTTTATAATGGTGAAGAAATCACTCTGTATTGATAACTTCTCTTCTAACAAGGGCCTGTGAATTATGTCCCCTAGGATTTAAGCAGAAGGAACAGCTGATTTTCTCTGCATTTTCATATTGCAAGCACTTTTGGTGATTAGAAATTTTAATCATCCTAGAATTTTGAAAGATATTACTCATGCATATGTTGCTTACAAAGTACATGTTTATATATGTATATATATGTATCTGTGTGTACATATACATACATATAAATGTATGTATATGAAACTTGAATTTTCTATTCCGTTTTCTGTTACATTAAGTGAAAAATAATTCTGGAAATAATAGATTTAATTGGGTAGAGTTAAGTTTTACTGAGCAAACAGGACTACTAAGCCAGTTTTATGTGTTTTAAAAACCTTTTTCTCAGGGGCAGAGCCAAGATGGCAGTGTAGAAGCAGGAAAACGCCTACAGCTCCCACATAGCCACCTCAAATACTCATAATATATGACTTTAAACAAATTTTAGGGTTCCAGAACTCACAAAAATACAGAAAAACACATCTCCCACTGAAGGCAGCTCAGCAGTAAGGGCTCATTGCAGCATGCTGGGAGCCAAAACCAGCCCAGCTTGAAACCACGGCTTGGCCCCAGGCTGGACAGGACAAGTCACAGCTGGAGCCTTCAGGAGAGTAGTTCAGTGGCAGCTGTGGCAGTTTCTAGAACTATCAACCCATAAGAAACAAGGACAAAGTGAAAGATCAGTGGAACTCAGCTAAATTTGGGGGAGAAAAGTGGTCTGGCCAAACCTCCTCTAAGGCAAGGAAGCAGCAGAAACGGCAGCCCTGCAGCCACCTCCTCATGGCTACTTCAGAGCTCCTGGCCTGCAGACTGCAGGGGGGCCAAGTGATTGTTCAGAGGCTAAGTGCTCTTGCTTTGAGCTGGATTGTGGTCTTGGGTGGTGGTCCTGGGGTACGTCTTCAGTGAGCCAAAGCTGGTGGGGGCTTCAGCGGCCTCCTAATAGTTCTGGCAGCTGTGAAAACCTCAGTGATTTGGGACAAAGCTTTCCCCTCTAGAAGCAGAGTTCCACAGAGCTAAAAAATCAAGTAATTCACTGGCAACATGAGCAGGCAAAGGAAGCAAAGTAAGAACAGCAACTGAACTCTAGATTCCTTCTTTGGGGACAAAAAAGATCAAAGCATGGAATGGGAGGAAGACAACACAGTCAGAACTCCCACACCAAAAGCTTCCAAGAAAAATGTAGACTGGTTAAAAGCCATAGAGCAGCTTAAGAAGGATTTTGAAAACCAAATAGGAGAAGTGGAGGAAAAATTGGGAAGAGAAATGAC
>CM053586.1:248483923-248511200 GCA_028646515.1 Pseudochirops corinnae
TATTCCCTTCACCTATCCTCATACTGAGAACAGTTTCATAAGTTACAATTATCGTTTTTCCACATTGGCATGTAATTAGTTCAACTTTGATAAGTTCCTTATGGAACATTATACTCCATTTTGCTGGGTAGGTGATTCTTGATTTTAATCTTAGCTCCTTTGATCTCTGGAATATCATATTCCAGGCCCTTTGATCCCTTAATGTAGGAGCTGCTAGATCCTGCAAAGCATCTCTTAAAAGTTTTAATTTAATTTATTTATTTTTGCAGGGAAATTGGGGTTAAGTGACTTGCCCAAGGTCACACAGCCAGTAAGTATGTCAAGTGTCTGAGGCCAGATTTGAACTCAGGTCCTCCTGACTCTCGGTCCGGTGCTCTATTCACTGCACCACCTAGCCGCCCCTTAAAAGTTTTTAAAAGCATATTTTCCAGGGTAAGAAAATTATTGTTATAAGAGCTAGAGGAAGGCCCTTAGGACACTTGTAGAGGATCCCCCGTAGAGGATTTATAGGAGGAAAGGCATGTGTTAATTGTGATCTCTACTAGTGAAGGGACTAAATATCCATTTTGAGGAGAAAAATGATTCATTGATATATAAATATAATAATAATAACAACAATCCACATTTATAAAGCCTTTTAGACTTTTCAAAGGGTTTTATGTATTTTATCTTAGTTAATCTGTACAAGAACACTTTGAGATTGGTGATATGATTATAACTATTTCACCTATTAGGCTACTGAGACTAAAAGAGATTAAACATTTATGCAGCATCTACTATGTGCTAGGCACTGTGTTACGTGCTTTACAAATATTATCTCATTTGATCCTCACAATAATCCTGGGAGGCAAGTGCTGTTATTATCCCCATTTTACAGATGAGGAAACTGAAGTAAATAGAAGTCAAGTGACTCCCACAGGGTCACACAGTTAGTAGGTGTCTGAGGCAGGTTTTTGAACTCAGGTCTTCCTGACTTTAATTCCGGCACTCAATACACTGAATCATCTTGACATTTTTCTGTTATCCCATGAACAGAAAATCAGTTAAATTGCTGAAATGGAAACAGTAGGAGCCAGTTAGTATTTAGGTAGGGCACCTCTGACAATATGAAAAAAAATACTTTTTTTTTTTTTTCCAACAGGCTATGATGTATTTTTTTTCTTTCAGATGCTCAATGAGCTGCCTACTTCCATCACTTCATTTGGTCTTCTGGCTGCTTTTCAAACCCCAGAACAATTATTGTTTCAAAGAAGTGTTTTCAGTTCCTACCCGGTGACTTTGATTTTCCCCCTCTCTCCTGGGGCTGGATGTGCTTCCCTCATCTATGTGCCAGCTCCTGCATTTTTCTCCTTCTTATTCCACTAGACTCAGTCCAAACACACTGACGATGAATGGCACTGTGCCTCACACCTCCTATAATGCTCTAAGGTTGTTTTTTTAATTTATTAATATCTTTTGTTTGTTTTTCTAGTACCTTTACTTTCAAATACATCCTCTTTCCTTTGATACCTAGAGAGTCATTCATCCTTTGCAACAAATAATAACAAGGTGTTTTTTTTTTTTAATCCAACCTACCAACATATTAACCATGTCAGGCTATATGCAACAATTCATGCATGTTGTCCCCTACACCTCACCTCTGCAAAGAAGGGAGGGAGGTATATTTTGTCATTCTTCTCCAGGACCGAACTTGGTGGGCAGAATTACATAGCATTCCATTTTGTTCTTTGGTCTTTCCATTTATATTATTGTACTCATTCTACATATTGTATTTCTGGTTATGCTTATTCAGAACCATAACATTCATTCTTCATCATTCCTTATGTTTCTCTGAATCATTTATATCCATCATTTCTTATAGTGCAATAATATTCCTTTACATTTGTATGATTAAACATTCCCCAATCGAAGGCTCTCTACTTTATTTCTTGTTCTTTGCAGATTAAAAAAAAAAGTTATTCTGTGAATATTTTAACATATGTGGGACCTTTCTTTTTGTCTTTGATTTTGAAGGGGTATATTCCTAGCACCAAGATCTCTGCACCAAAGGTTACAGTTGCAATTCCCAATTGCTATTTTGAATAGCTGAATCATTCCAAAACTTGATTGTAAATATATGAGTGCCAATCATAGTCCCACCAGTATTGATCATTGCTATCTACTGTTGTATTGTTGGCTATAAAATAATTGTTTTGATTTGCATTTCTCTTACTATTAGTCATTTGGAGCAATCTTTCATATGGTTATTAAAGAGTTTGTGATTCTTCTTTTGAGAAGTTTGTTTATATCCTCTGAGGAATAGTTTTAAATATTTGTTTCAGCCCCCTATCCATCTTGGATGGCAGAGCTTTATCAAAGTCATTTTATGTGGGCATTTTTCATGTTGATTTTGCTTATGCAAAAGTACTTCAATTTTATGAAACTGAACTTTTCTATTTTATTTTTTGAAAGTCAAATTTTCTGTGGAGCTCTGGTCTTTTCATCAAGAATGCTTGAAAGTCCTCTATTTCATTGAATGTCCATATTTTCCCCTGAAATATCATACTCAGTTTTGCTGGGTAGGTGATTCTTGGTTTTAATCCTCTGACCTCCAGAATATCATATTTCAAGCTCTTCAATCTCTAAATGTAGAAGCTGCTAGATCTTATGCTCTCCTGACTGTGTTTTCACAATACACAAATTGTTTCTTCTTGACTGCTTATAATATTTTCTCCTTGAACTGGGAACTGTGAAATTAGGCTATAGTATTCCTAGGACTTGTCTTTTTGAGATCTTTTTCAAGACACGATCAGTTGATTCTTTCAATTTCTATTTTACCGTCTGGTAAATTTTATCAGGGCAATTTTCCTTGATGATTTCTTGAAAGATGATGTCTAGACTCTTTTTTTGATCATAGCTTTCAGGTAGTCCAAGAATTTTTCAATTATCTCTCCTGGATCTATTTTCCAGGTCAATGGTTTTTCCAATGAGATATTTCACATTGCCTTCTATTTTTTCAATCTTTTGGATCTGTTTAATAGTATCTTGATTTTTCATAAAGTCATTAGCTTCCATTTGCTCCATTCAAATTTTGAAGGAATTATTTTCCTCAATGAGCTTTTGAACTTCTTTTTCCATATGTCCAATTCCGCTTTTTAAGGCATTCTTTTCCTCATTGGCTTTTTGGACCTCTTTGCCATCTGCATTAGTCTATTTTTTTTTCTTTTTGGAGGGGGGAAAGCAGGGTAATTGGGATTAAGTCACTTGTCCAAGGTCACGCAGCTAGTAAGTGTTAAGTGTCTGAGGTTGGATTTGAACTCAGGTCCTACTGACTTCAGGGCCAGTGCTCTATTTGCTGTACCACCTAGTCACCCCTAGTCTATTTTTTAAGGTGTTATCTTCTTCAGTATTTTTTGGGCCACATTTAGCAAGCTAATTCATTTTTCATGAGTTTCTTGCATCAGTCTCATTTCTCTTCCCAATTTTTCCTCTACATCTCTTACTTGATTTTCAAAATCCTTTTTGAGCTCCTCTGTGGTCTGAAACAAATTCATAATTTTCTTGGAGGCTTTTGATGCAGAAGTTTTGACTTTGTTTTCTTCTTCTGCTTCCATGTTTAGATCTTCTTTGTCACCAAAGAATGTTTTTATTAGTCTGATTTCTTTTCCTCCATTTGTTCATTTTCTCAGCCAATTACTTGGCTTTTGAACTCTTTGCCACAGTAGAACTCTGCTTCCAGAGTGGAGAGTGCTGTGTCCCAAATTTCTGTGGTTTTGTACAGCAATTGTAAGAGCTACTTCTAGGCACCTGCCTCAGAACTATGAGGAGGACTCCCTCTCCAAAGCTGCCACAACGTCTGCCATGCCAGCACTCCTCCTCACCCCAGGACCACCACCCTTGACTGCAACCCAGATCCAAGCAGGACAATGCAAGAGAATCCTGCCTCAGCGTCTGCAGAGAAATTCCTGCAATTGTCCTATGATCTGTTGCTTGGTCACCCCACCACGTATGGGCCCAGATTTCTGGTAGCAGCTGCTGCTGCAGCTGCTGTCACTTCTGCTGCCCTAGGGGCAGGGGTCAGACCTCACTCTTCTCTCACCCAGGTCTAACAGAGTTTCCCCACTGACCTTTTACTTTTTCTTTGGCATTTGTGGATTGAGAAGTCTGGAAACTGCCACAGCTTCCAGGATTCAATTCCCTGAGGTCTGCTCTGGCCTGGTCTGTGCTGCCAGTCTGTGCTGGAATGGCCCATGCAAGATTGTGCTCCGCTCCCAGTCCCAGAGCAATAGACTCTTCCCATTGGACTGCCAGGCTGCCTTCAGTGGGAGATTTGTTTCGCTCTAATTTTGTGAGTTTTATAACTCTACAATTTGTTTAGAGTCATTTTCTACAGGTATTGGAGGTAATTGGGGGATGGGCTCAAGCAAATTCCTACTTTAATTTTGCCATCTTGGCTCAGCCTCTCTATTTTATTTTTTATGGTTGCCTCTTATGAAAGGTATCTATCTGATTTAGACAACTAACTAGTGTTTATTGTTTAAGGTTTGGGAAGTGTTCTACAAATAGCATCTGGTGTGCTCCTCACAGCAATCCTGAGGGGTAGGTATTTTTATCATCACCATTTTATAGGTGGGGAAACTGAGGCAGACTAGTCTAGAGGCACATAGCTACGAAGTGGCTGAGACTATACATATCTGAACTCAGGTTGTCCTAACTCCATGTCTGGCACCCTCTCAACTTATCCACCTAGCTGTCTTAAACTTCTTCTCTTCTTTTATTTTTTTAATTATGTGACTTTTAATATTCAGGTCATGGATCCATTTTTGCCCTCTAGAGTTTCCAAAAACTTTCTTTTCTAAACTCCTTTTAGGTAGATAGTTCAAGTATTATTAGATGTACTTTACAGATGAAGTTCCAGCCATTTCTGTGGCTTGCCCATTGTTATACAGTTACTCAATGTTAAAGGGAGGATTTGAACCCAGGTCTCCTCCCTCCAAATTTAACACACTTACTATTATACAATGACACTTCTACTTGTTATAGACCTAGTGAAGGAGAATCTCAACTCCCTTAAAATCTATGATCCCATGAACCACAGAGTATGAATGATATAGAGTTCTGTTGTTCAGTCATTTTTGAGTAGTGTTTTTGTGATCCCATTTGGAGTTGTCTTGACAAAGATCCTGGAGTAGTTTGCCATTCCTTTCTCCAGCTCATTTTACAGATGAGGAAATAGAGGCAAATAGGGTTAAGTGAATATCCCAGAGTCACACAATCAGTAAGTATCTGAGGCTGTGTTTGAACTCAGGAAGCTGAGTCTTCCTGATTCCAGGCCTAACACTATTCACTCCACCACTTAGCTTACTATACTCATTATAGAGCTTACTAAAGAACTTATTTAAAAATCTGACTCTTAACAGGTGAAATATTTTAAAAGAGACATTACTTTCTGTGACTGATCTGCTATTAACTGGTTAAGGAACTGCAGAGAAGTGACTTCTCTGTACCTCAGATTTCCCATCCATAAGACAGAAATGACAATAAAAACAGAACTGCTTACTTCATAGAGTGATGAGGATCGGATGAGATTAGATCTCAAAGCATTTTGAAAACTCACAGGGTCCCTACTTCTACCAGGCACACCTATGGATATTATCTCAGTTTTCAGGGCAATTCCTGGAAGTTCTCTGTCCTATGTTATTTCTTAATTTGAAACTCTCACAGAGATTTTTCCTTTTATATGACAACTACCTGGTCACAAAAACTAACAAACTAATCATGCTTACTCCTCTCATAGAGAAAACCAGCCCAAGAAACTTGAGTACAAGGATATAGAAAGTATACAGTCTGTTTCCCTTGTTGCAATCTCCCTCTTGAGAATGTAAAGATAGAACAGAAAGCTTCCAGAATTACAACATGCTCCCAAACATGCCTTTCAGACAAAGCCAATTCTCCAAGTTATGGATGAATAGAATGGATGACATTTTAAATGGCTTCTATTCAAGTCCTAAGGCACAAATTAATATTTTAGAGATGAAACTCTATCTTACCTTTGTAAGTTTGACCAGAATATCTGGGGACAGGATGGTAAAACCATTCCTTGCTTGTTCATTCCTTGGCTAGCAGCAAACCTGTTAGGTGAGCATGGCATTCTTATGAGAAGCAAGACACGACTCACCTTTTACTTCCCGTTGATGGTACTCTTTGTTTTTAAGAATAGGGTGTGAAATCCACATCCAGGGATGATGTTTTCGTAGCTGAGGAAGCATGTAATGCGTTACAAATCCCACTGCACAGGCCAGGGCGAACAATATGAGGCCTAGGAATGGCTGAAATAAAAGGAGAAACCCAAGTTTCATTATTTGGCTGGGGAAAAGGTGACTGAATATTATCTAACTGCTCCTGTCCTTTCTGTTTCCTCTTAAAGAAATACAGAAGCAAATCCAGGTCTTGTTCCATAGCTCTAAAGGTTTCTTCTATACTTTATGAAATTGATCTGTCTGCTGAGAGACATTAATAAGTTCTAGATTCCCAAATAGGATCTGTGGAGGTGGAAAAGTGGCCCACAGAAAGACAAAAGCACATATGAATTCAGCTCCTTGATGTGACTTTAAAGTACTTCTGGCTTTGTATGAAGAGAGGGTTAAGAGGAAGAAATAAGCCAGAATCATTTTGTCATTGAACAGATCATGTTGTAGGGTTAGGGTGGAAAGGAAGGCATCTGCCTGCAGGAAGTATAAGCCAGAAATTCCTCCTAGAATGCTTCACTTTTTTATTACTATTACGTATGTATGTTCTTCCTTTATCAAGACCTGCCTCTAGTCATTTATAACCTAAGCTCCTTGTGTACTTACATTCATTTGTACCTACTACATGGAGGTTCATTATTGTACTCTTAATGATAAGAATTCTAATGGATGTGTGGTTTTCTCCTTTATAAAAAAGTCAACTGAGGGTAGAGCCAAGATGGTGTAGTAAAAGCAGGGACTTGCTTGAGATCTCCCCCAAACTCTTCCAAATACTTGTAAAAAAAATGACTCTAAACAAATTCTGAAGCAGAAGAACCCACAAAATGACAGAGTGAAACAGATTTCCAGCCCAAGAAAACCTGGAAGGTCAACAGGAAAGGTCTATTGCACCAGTCTGAGAGAAGAATGCAGTCCAACGTGGGCTGTGCTGACACAGACAGGTCACCCCAGCAAACTCAGAGCAGGCCTCAGGGGACTGAATCACTGGCAGCTGTGGCAGTTTTGAGACTTCTTGGCCCACAAATGCCAAAGACAATTTAGAAGGTCAGTAGGAAAGTTTGGTTGGGAACTGGGCGAGAGAGGAGAGGAGCATGGTCCAGCCCCAGTGGGCCGAGGGAGGGAGTGGAGTGGTCAGCAGCTACATCTAGAGCTCTTGGTCCACAGATGGTGGAGAGATCAAGCAGCTGATCAGAGGGGATTGCAGGGATCTTTTTGCTGGTGCTGAGGCAGGAGTCTCTTGTTTTATCCTGCCTGGATCTGGGTTGCAGTCCTGGGTGACAGTTCTGGGGTGAAGAGGAGTACTGGATTGGCAGAGCTCATGACTGCAGTGGAGAGAAAATCCTCCCCACGGTTCCAAGGCAGAAAAGAGTGCTTGTGATCACTCATAGACCAGAGCATAGGCCAGAAAAGGAGCAAACATCTCTTCTTTGATCCTACAACTTTGGAAGAACTGAAAATTTACAGGCCCCTAGAAGTAGCTCTGAAAATAGCCGCACAAGACCCCTGAATCTTGGGATAGCACATCCTCCACACTGGAAGCAGAGTCCTACCTTAACAAAGAGTTAAAAAGTCAAGTAATTCGCTGAGAAAATGAACAAACAGCATAAAAAACTCAGACCACAGAATCTTACTTTGGTGACAAAGAAGATCAAAACATACAATCAGAAGAAGACAACAAAGTCAAAGCTCCCATATAAAAAACCTCCAAGAAAAAATATGAATTGGTCACAGACCATGCAAGAGATCAAAAAGGATTTTGAAAATCAAGTAAGAGAAGGAGAGGAAAAAAATGGGAAAAGAAACGAGAGTGATGCAAAAAAATTATGAAAAATGAGTCAACAGCTTGCTAAAGGAGACCCAAAAAATACTGAAGAAAATAACACCTTAAAAAATAGACTAAACAATATGGCAAAAGAGGTTCGAAAAACCATTGAGGAGAAGAATCCCTTAAAAATCAAAATTGGCAATATGGAATAGGAGGTCCAAAAGATCACTGAAGAAAATAATTCCTTCAAAATTAGAATGAAGCCAATGGAGGCTAATGACTCTATGAGAAATAAAGAAATTATAAAACACAACCAAAAGAATAAAAAAAAAATAGAAGACAGTGTGAAACATCTCACTGGAAAAAAACATTGACCTGGAAAATAGATCCAGGAGAGATAACTTAAAAATTATTGGACTACCTGAAAGCCATGATCAAAAAAAGAACCTAGACATCATCTTTCAAGAAATTATCAAGGAAAATTGCCCTGATATTCTACAACCAGAAAGGGTGAAATAGAAATTGAAAGAATCCACTGATCACCTCCTGAAAGAGATCCAAAAAGGAAAACTCCTAGGAATACTGTAGTTAAATTTCACAGTTTCCAGGTCAAGGAGAAAATATTGCAAGCAGCCAGAAAGAAACAATTTGAGTACTGTGGAAACACAATCAGGATAGCACAAGACTTAGCGGCTTCTACATTAAGGGATGAGAGGACTTAGAATATAATATTCCAGATGTCAAAGGAGCTAGGATTAAAACCAAGAATTGCGTACCCAGCAAAACTAAGTATAATCCTTCAGGGAGGAAATACGGATATTTAGTGAAATAGAGGATTTTCACGCATTCTTGATGAAAAGACCAGAGCTAAATAGAACATTTTACTTTCAAATGTAAGATTCAAGAGAAGTATGAAAAGGTAAAAAGAAAAAAAAATCATAAGGGACTTATTAAAGTTGAACTATTTACATTCCTACATGGAGTTATTTGTAACTCATGAGACCTTTCTCAGTATTAGGGTAGTTCGAGGGAATACACAAAAGAGGCAAGAAAAAGCTTTTACATTGGAGGGGAAGAAGGAGGAGGTAAGAGGGAATGAGTGAACCTTACTATCATCAGATTTGGCTTAAGGAAGGAATAACATACACACTGAACTGGATATGGAAATCTATCTCACCCTACAGGAAAGTAGGAGGAAAGGGGATAAGAGAGGGAATGATAGAAGGGAGGGCAGATTGGGGGAGGGAGTAGTCAGAAACAATCACTTTTGAGAAGGAACAGACTCAAAGCAGAGAATAGAATAAAAGGGGGCAGGATAGGATGGAGGGAAATATAGTTAGTTTTTCACAACATGACAATTATGGAAGTGTTTTACATAACTACTTATGTATAACCTGTATTGAATTGCCTGCCTTCTCAATTAGGGTGGGTAGGGAGGGAAGAAGGGAAAGAATGTGAAACTCAAAATTTTGAAAAACAAACGTTAAAAATTGTTTTTACATGCAACTGGGAAATTAGATACATAGGTAATGGGGTATGTTTTATATATCTTGCCCTATAGGAAAACACAAGGGGAAGGGGCTAAGGGGAGTTGGGAGGTGATAGAAGGGAGGGCAGACTGGGTAAAGGGGTAATCAGAATGTATGCTGTCCTAGGTGTCTTATGGAAGTGACTATTGAAAAATAAAAATAAATTAATAAGAAAGTCAACCACAGAAATTGGGGGTAGGGGAAGAATCAGTTGTTTCTACTCTTGTTCTTTGGCTCCTGGCATGGGTGCATCTGGGTGTGAGGCTAAGCCATCCACTTAAAGGGATGCTGGAGAGACAGGGAATATGAAATAAGTGCGCCGAATCAGGCACAAGTCATGAAAGATGAAACAGGGACAGAAAGTTCAAAAGTGAGAACAAATGGGTGTGTAAGGACTTCCTTTCTTTGAGGACCATCTTTGAAGACACTCTGTGCTCCACTAGTGATGTACAAGTCAAAATGAGTGTCAGGAGTCCTCCTCAAGAGCCACCAGGACTGGAAGGGCAGTATCAGAGGTTTCAAACAGTGATAGAGTGGTAAGTGACAAAAAGTGGAAGAGGAATCACTGCATTGGGTTCCAAGCTCCCTTGACTAACTAGATATTGAACCTCTAGGAGGCCTTGAATGGAAAATATTTTTGACTGCATATCACATCCCAGTGGGAATGAATGACAGGAAGAACTGATTTCATCAATCTGAAGTGAGTTCTTTAAAGTCCTGGGTTTGGGGTATCTCATAAATTGGCTAAAGGTTACCTGGGTCTGTGGGAAGCCATGAGTGCGCAACATATGGTAGTGGTTTTTAATATATTTCATTTGATTTGAGTCCATTTGCTTCTGTATGAATAAGGAGCCCTATAGTAAACCATGTAAATGGGAGTGACTCCATTGTGTTTTGATAATGACAGTGAACTGAAATACAAAATGAAAGTGAACTGAAATACAGGATAAAGCTTTTCTGGTGGATGGGGGTTGAACAAAAAGACTAGTTGGAATAATCTACACAGTGCACAGCTGTATACTACATGGTAAACACTTCTGCCTACAGTAGGAGTGCCATTAGGGATAAGAGGTAGCCAGCTCTCTGAGAATTGTACAAAGTTTAGCTTTGCCCCTGAGTACCTTCTAGTGTTGGATGGATCGCATAACCACAAAGGTGGCCAGTGATGCATGGGATTGCCAGAGAATGGTCCTTCCTGCTGAAGATAGGAATCCACTCTAGGTGGTTAAATACATTGTTTCTAACACATACATACATACATACATATATGTATATAGACAGATAGATATCTATGTCTATCTATATATCCTGAACTTTGTTCTAGGCCAATTCAAATTGGGGAAATTTTTTTTAACAACCAACAGATTTTTCCTCAAGTCCCAAAATTTCCACTAGTCTCCTTCCCTTGGTCTAAATATACTTTCAAAAGCTTGCTGTTGTGAACAGATGTAGCACCTTGAAAACAAAAAACAAACAAAAAAGGAACCAGCAACATGAGAGATGAAGATAAGAAATAGAATACTTACTCTTAATGACAGGAATACAGTGCTAGCACTCACTGCAAATGAAAGAACAGCAACCACAGTGCAGACAATGAGATCTGATTTCAGGGTCTCTTTCTGTAAAAAGAAGTTACATGTAAGTTTCCCTCTCCCCATGCCATAGGAACACAAGCAAGTCCAAGGACAGCCTATGGGCTCTATTCTGTCAACTCACTTGAAATGTGTTGTGTCAGACACATACTGGAATGCAATAGAACGTGCAGCATTCCATGAATTAGAAGCAACGGGAGAACAGAGGTTGGGTGGTTGGAAAAGCAAAGCTCATATTCCTGGTGGCATATGGCATATCCCAAACCCTACCAAAGAGTGAATCTTGCTAAATGTGCAAAAGGCATAAAGTTCCAACTCTGTAGGCAACAGGTTGGGACAGTGTATCTATCCTTGAAAAAACCATGGGGTCCTTGGTTAAAGTGGTTCTCCCTATAACACAGGAAGACAAATGAAATGTCCAATATCAGGAGTGGCTGGTGATATGGTGGATAGAAGGTCAGGCCTGGAGTTAGAAAGATCTGTTTTCAAATACAGCCTCAGACTCTTACTAGCTGTATGACCTTGGGCAAGTCACTTTACCCCTGTTTGCCTCAGTTTCCTCAATTATAAAGAGGATGATAATTGCACCAAACTTCCAGGGCTGTTGTAAGGATCAAATTAGATGTTATTTTAAAAAGTGTTTAGCACAGTGCCTAGCATGTAGTAAATTCTGGATAAATCCTTATTCCTTCCTCCCCTCCCCCAGCCCATAATTTCTTCTTGGTTTCATAAGCGTGGATAAAAAGAAGAGCAGAATAGCCAGTCAGCCATCTCCTAATCTTTGATTTTACTATGAAGCAGCAGGAATTTAAAAATCTCCAACAGGACAGAGTGAAAATTATAAGAAAAATACACTTTATCTTCAGGAAGTTGGCATGCTTGTCTAGCACATAAAATGTAAAGTGCTGTAGGAAGGGTTAGCAAGAGGAAATGGGTACCTATGAACAGTGTCAGGCTGACAGCAAAATAGGAGAAAACATGACTGCTTAATGAATTAAATCACAGAAATTTAGAGCTGGAAGGGCCCTTGGAGAACAATCACCTAGGCAAGATCCCTCATTTTACAGACAAAGATTAGCTGTGCTATCCAATTACTCCAACTTGTTAAGAGACCACATTACTCAAGAGTTTCTCGAGGATAATTATAACCGCCGTTAAACTGGAGTCTGAAAAATTCAAAAAAACCAAAAACAAATTCACTTCCCCCTTCTAGTCTGGAAAAGGAACTGTGCCATTTAAATGATTGGTTTTGGATATGGCCCACCTAGCAAAATGAATAGAAAAGTATACCTTGTGTTTTTTCTTTTGTTTTTAATTATGCTTTGGAGCTCCTTATAAAAACCACTTTGCTAGTTGTCTGGCTATTTGTACTAAAGGCCAAACTAAAGGGAAGGAAGTAGGAAGCAAAGCTTGAATTAACACCCTCGGGTGCTGTTTAATGTGGTAATCAGCCATAGGCTTGCCTATAGGAATTAATTATAAAGCAAGGAAGTGCCATTCTCAAAGCTGAATGGTCAATTATCTACCACAGCTGCTTTGAAATTCAATTGTCAATAGCTGACAATCCCTTACGTGGTTATTGGATGGAGGGGATATCATATAACCACACACTAAAGATGCCATGTTTATTTTCTGTACTGCTAATCTGAAATTAGCATAGAGAAGAACAGGTTGGGTTTTAATATTCATCCTATTCAATGTGACTCTAAGAGACTGTTAACAGTCATTTGCTTCTGGCAATGGCCAATTTCATAAGTCTCTCATTTCACACCAATTGCTTTATTGAAGGCTAACCTTAAAGGGCAGTCCTACAGCCACAGTCTCTGTTTGATGAGGTATAATGATTTCTTCCTTTCTATTCCTCAATGACACATCAATTAAAAAACAACAATGAAACTATAGTATCTATGAACTGTCACCACATTTATTAGTGAATAAGAACATAAATCCTCTCCCACCCTCAGTAACTTAACTCAAAAATCAGGGATCATCTTAAATGTAAGCATGATCACCATGTAACAGTGATTTTTGTTGTTGTATAGTTTTAGTTCTGTCCAATTCTTTTTGACCCCATTTGGGATTTTCTTGGCCAAGAAACTGGAGTGGGTTGCCATTTCCTTCTCCAGGTCATTTTACAGATGAGGAAACTGAGATAAACAGGGTTAAGTGACTTGGCCAGGATCACACAGCTAGTAAGTGTCTGAGGTCAGATTTCAATTCAGGAAGAAGAATCTTCTTGACTCCAGGCTTGGCACTCTATCCACTGTGCCACCTAGCTGCCTGCCTAGCATTACATAAATGCTAGTTACTGTTATTAGAACATTTTAAAGGAAAGTCATCTTAAAATTTAGTTTACCTTCTTTTTAGGCCAATCAAAGTCTGTGTGTGTGTGCGTGTGTGTGTGTGTGTGTGTGTGTGTGTGTGTGCCTGCAAGTGCGCACAAGTATGCTTGGGTATGCTGTAGGAAGTCTTAAACTTCAATACTTGAAAAGATGTTATAACTAAAAATGAGAGAAGCTGAATCTGATTCTTCCAAAAAAATATTATAATGGGGGTTGAATTCTGTTTCCTAATGGCCTAGTGCCCAATTATTGAGTCATTTCAAGCACCATATCTAACCTCTTAAAAATAATATCTCTGGATACTGTATAATAAAATATCTCTAAAGCATATAATTCAAATAGGACAACATGATAATCCAACACATTGAATCAAATATATGATACAACACCACTATCTAAGACACAAAATTATTACTTGTTTCTTTTTAATCGCTATCTTATTTTTTGCAACAAGAAATCAGGTGATAATAACAATAATCCTAGTAATGGTAATAACAGTAGCTAGCATTAAATGGTGCTTTAAGCTCTGCAAAGCACTTTACCTATAAGCTCTCATTAGGGTCATGAGATGTGAAAAAGCTATGCTTGTGTCAATTTTTGAGGCTTAGGGCTTTATGGTCTCAGAATACTATTCCTTGGCTTACTGTGCTGTTTTTCTCTCCTCTTCTCTCTGCCTTGATTCATTCAATTCCATTCTTTCCCTCCTCTGCATCTGGCAGTAGCCCTGAGACTCCTCTGGCCGACCTGCACTAATCAGAGGACTACAGCAGCTCATGGGAAGATTCTGGGAAACACAGGGAAGCTTAAGGAACCCATCAGGTAACGTGCTGACTAAGGTGAATTAATCGTTGTATTGCCTGGTCATAAGTGGGTGTGACTAGCAGATTGCCAACAATGTGAATTGCTGTGAGTTGATGTTATTATATCTCCTAAGGTAGCCTGCAATTTATGAACAGGTTGTGTTGTAAAGACTTATTTATAAATTGGCTGTTTGGAACCTAGAATGTGTTTTACTGTATAAATGAGATTTGTACTTGGTGGTTAGGATCCTAACACAGTCTATAAAAGTCAACTTAACCCATAATGTACTTGATACACAGGATTATATTAACAGAGTCATAGAATTTAACTACCATGTTTCCATGGGAAACATGTTTTGAGTTTCAGCTTGGGATTCCAGGAAAATATGTCTTCCTTGCCAGAACTGCAAAACTGCAAAAGCAACTCCTTTGGCTCAAAGTCATTGGTGACTTGGGGCTGGGCCTTTAGGGTTAGGCATTGGGTATGGGGCTATGGAAAGGGATGCTGTGGTGATGGGGTTTGATGTCATTTTAGCACAATAAAGCATAAAGAAAATGGACTCACCACTGAGTCTCTCATCTTCTTGGGAAGTGGGTCTGATGGTGTTTCTTCCAAATTTGGGTGTAAGAAATGAGGAAATAATTTACACTGAATAAAGGACCTGAAAGTGGACAAATATAAACTTTACCTTCTAAAACACGTTCTTTTGAAAATGCTTTAGGTAAGGAAATCACATACTTAGTTATAAAGGTAAACAGAAGTTCTCCCCATTTTATTCCTAAATATAGGCCATTTAAGCAATTAAGGCATGCAAATATGATTTTTGTTTTCTCTTTGCTCTTAATAGATTATACAAATTGTACATTAAGAAATACCTACTCCCCTTAATCCCAAATACAATGTACCTCATCTTTTTACATATACCACCCATCTCTTAGAAGCTCAAAATATTGTACCAAATGAATTCAGTTATCTATACAGCATGTATATGAGGAAAGGGAAGATCTGATATAACTTTCCAAGATAACAAGAGAAGAATCCATTTTTGTGTAAGATCCCAGAGACTTAATACAAGAACTAGAATAACAGGTTGATCCCTCTCAAATCCTGAGGGGGCAGTAGCCAACCATTATCTAGATCCTTAGACCACCAGGTGGGAGTTGGGGAAGCAGCTCTGAGCGGATGATATATTTGTATACTGAGATTCTAGCACAATTCTTCGTCTTCCCTCAGATTCCATGTAGTAGTCACATGGCAAAAGTTTACTGAATGGAATTGAATTTTGCCAAATTGCGGAAATCAACAGTAACACAAAAGAATACTTCCATCTTTTGTTTCACTCAGTGTATAATATCCCTACTGAGAATCTTAGTACACGCTTTTTGGTGACATCCACAAAATTTTTGTTTTTTACTCTGTGATACTAGAATGTCAGTTATCTTGAAAGGATAAAATAAGCAAGCAAAATGCTGCTCTTCTTCTGTGCTTGACCTTCTTTCTCTCAGGCCCTTCCTCCTATGTCTTTCATCTTGTTGGTCTCAACATAAAAGAATAATTATAGTCTCTGTCATGTTCACAGTAGTAACTGTCTATAACAGTCCAAGTGTTTCTATACCTTTGGGAAAATTATGCAAGTTGGTATTATGGACATTTGAGTTATGATCTTGTATAAAAAAAACCAAGATATTTTAGTCTAAAATAAAACATATTGCAATAATTTATATTGTCAAAAGATATGATTAAGGGAAGGGAGACTAGGAAGTGCACATGAAATTGACAAAGGTCCATATTAAAATGTTTAAAACTCTTGGGCCTACTAAGTTACATTGATTCAAGAAGAATCATGTGTCTTGGAGAATAATGAGCAGAAATGCTTCCTTCTATCCTGTGCATATTCTATACTACATTAAGAATTATTATTTTTTTCTTAAATAAATTAAAGTATCAGCTTCCATCTCCAGAATTAGATTCTTCTAATTTTCTTGTGTACAGGTTTGCTCTCCAGGGAAAAGCCCAATGTAAGTGAAGAGATCATGTGCTCCTCCCTTGCTTCACTGAAGGGAAGGCGAAACCCTGGCACCATAAACCACATATCACCCCAGCCCTGCAGAAATGCATCTGTTCCATTGTGTTGTTTACTTTAAGGCAATAAAATCTCAGTTCAAGTTGGCTCTTGACCATTAATTTCAGGTAGTTCACAGTGTTTAATGGCTTTTCCCCCCAGTGAGTTGTTAATTTCATGGGAAGAGGAATCAGACCACAGTGAATGCTGAGCACAGTCTCCACACTTCAATAAAAAACTGGGACCCTGCAGAAATCTTGTCTAACATGTGAGTCTGTGGAAAAATGAAGGAATAGTACAAAGTAAAGAATCAGCCATGGTACTTACATTAAAACAGATGGATCACTGCTTTGTCTGCTAAGATGATAGGAAATTGCAACCAAAAGACCACAGAAGGCAGAGAACAGGGCCGGAATGTGTTGTGTACTCCAAGGTTCCTAAAGGAAAGAAAAATGTTAAAAAAAAACCATATTTAAGATATGAAGTGAATAGGGGTTCATTGGGACCAAGGGCCACTTCCTAAAAAGTCACTGATTCTTTTGCTTACTAAACGACCTGAGCTCACTTCTTTTGATCTTTCAGTACTTCCCTGCCCCCTAAAACCTCTATTGTCTATTTACCATTCTGGTTACTATACTTCTGGTGATAAACAGTTTACTGATGTCCTTTCTTGAAATATGGTACTCAGAAGTGAATGTAATACTCCAAATGTGGACTCCTCAGGGCACAGTGCTAAAAGATTAATACCTCCCTTATTCTTTATATTTTATCTTCATAAGGTCAGGGAATTTCATTCTTGCTTTTGTATGGCTAGCACCTAGGACAGTACCTAGCAAAAAGACTCAATAAATGCTCGCTGATTGAGTCTTAGATCTCATTAGCTTTTTTGGTTCCCATGTCACACTGTTGTTTCCACTTTTTAATTAGATAAACTCCCAGTTCTTTTTCACACAAACCATTCCCTTCATCCTTTACTTGTGCAGTTAATTTTCTGAACTCAATTATCAGACGTTGCATTTTTTCTATTAAATTTCATTTTTCTATATTTGAACTTTGTTCTAACCTGTGGAGATCTCTTTGTATTTTTATTCTATAATTCAACAAGTTACCTTTCCCTCCTAGCTCTGTGTCATCTACACATGTGATAAGCATGGAATCTATGCCTTCATCCAAATTATCAACAAAAATGCTGAAAGCCCAAGTCCAAGGACGATTCCTAGGGAAATCCACTAGAGATCTCTCCCCAAGATGATAATTACCCACTTATCACTACTTCCCTGAGTCTAATATTCAAACGACTCTGAATCCATCTGAATCTAGGTCATATCTCTTCATCTTATCCACAAAGACAATATGAGAGACTTTGCTAAATGCCCTTTCTGAAATCCAGGATTAATATATCTACAGAATTCCACCAGTCTAAGAAAAATAAAAAGTAAGATCAGTCTGGTATGGCCTGTGCTTGATGAGCCTCTGTTGTAATGTAATGATTGTTGTTTTCCTTTCTAAATGCTCAAAATTGTGGCCTTGATAATATTACAGTTAAGTGCACCTGGTATTGCCTGAATGACCAGACCAAAAACTTACCCATTAATGTGTCTAGAGAGGGAAGTCCCTAGCACACTCTCCCAGAGACTTGTCATTAGTTCTATGCTATTTGATAGGCATATTAATGACACAGAAGGATGAATATAGGGCATGCCTATCAAATTTTCAGATGACATAAAATTAGAAGGAATAGTTAATACCTATCAAAGCAGAGTCAAAATTCAAAAAGATTTCAAGAGGCCAGAATGAAATGAAGTATGATATGGTACATAAGGAACTAGATTTGGAAGGAGAAAGATAGAGGTTCAAATCCTGCTTCAGACACCTAGTCATTGTGTCATTCAAGGCAAGGCACTTCAACTCTCTGTGCTTCATTTTTCTCTTCTGTAAAATGAAGGATTTAGGTTCAATGACCTTTCCATTTCCTTCATTATGCTTCTAAATTTATAATTCTATGATCTAAGAAAATGAAATTGGAGATGGATGAGTACAAAGTCCTACAGTTGGGTCCAAAAAAATGTACAAATGTAGAATGTGGAAAGAATGACTAGATGCTTTCATGAGAAAGCTGTGCAGTGCAGGAGGCTGTAGCAGTAACCACACTGGCATAGCCAGGGTGGCTGCTAGCACAGGTTCTTAGATCTGCTTTACTAGGAAAGATAGCTGTTTAAGGGGTCAGCTGTCTTTGTTAATTACATTCACTAATTCAGGGGAAAAGTCAGTACCCTGAACTTCAGAGAAAATACAAACAGAAAAAATACAAGCAGAGAAATAAAGATCAACAGACAGGGCTCTGACTGTCCAAATTAGCGGTTCTCAACCTGTGGGCCGCAACCCCTTTGGGATCAAACGACCCTTTCACAGAGGTCACAAGGGTTGCCTAAGACCATCCAAAAACACATATTTCTGATGGTCTTAGGAACCTCCTCTATCCATCTCCAGGCAGGTCCACCCACATGCAGACATGCCCACATACAACTATTAAAGGGTCGCGGCATTAGGAAGGTTGAGAATCACTGGCCTGGATTGAGAGAGCCTTTACAGCCGAGGAGTCAGGGAGCTCTGAACATATAGCCACTCAGAATCTCAACCAAATATTCACGAGATCCTTCTCATAAGTGAGCCCCCAAAGCAAAATACCAACTCAGAGTATATATTCACTTCTCAGAGCCAGAAGGCATCACAACCCTCCTGACTCAGTGTCCAATTAGAAATTAGCAAAAGGTGTGAAAGCTTTCCTACAAGCAAGCCTCCTCTAAGCAAATTTCCCTTAATGGGCTTCACCTGAAGTCTATTAATGGGTGGGAAAGATCTTACATGCCATTAACATTATAGACCCAAAGGTAGAAATGAAGAGAGACAGATTTCAGCTTGATTTAAGAGAAAAATTTCTTAGAGGTCTTCTAGCAAAGCATGGAGGACCCCTGGTCAATTATGCTGTAGATAGAATTTCTATTCAGGTATGAGTGTTTCTGTGATTTATTGCACTGGGTCTGAAGTCAGGAAGACTCAGTTTCTTGAGTTCAAATTTGTCCTCAGGCACTTTCTAGTAATATGACCCTGGACAAGTCATTTAACTCTGTTTGCCTCAGTTTCCTCTTCTGTAAAATAAGCTGGAGAAGGAAATGGCAAATCACTCCAGTATCTTTACCAAGAAAAACCCAAGTTGTGTCATAAGAAGTTAGACACATCTGAAAAAACTGAACAACAGAGAGTGGATCTGGATGACCCCTGAAGTCTCTTCCAACTCCATGACTATGTATAAAGGAGATAAAAATGGCAGGCCTCATTTTCAGAAAGGGAAGTTATATGCTCCTAGAGAAATAGAAATTGCATTCCTCCAACCCAAATATATTCATCACAGAATGCTAGCTCTTGACAAGAAGATAGTTTACCAGATCAAGTCTATAAATTCCAGGCTTATCCTTTTCCTTCCTCCCACACTTGGATCTATGTAAAAGGAAACTCAGCCAAGAAAATTATGGAGATAATGAAATATTGGTGTTTAAATCAAATGAAGATTGGATAGTGCAACATGAATAAAATAGTAACACTATGAGATTAAAAAACAATATCATTTAAGTGGGCTCTTCTCACCCTCAGATAATACAATCCAAAAATATATATGTTGTTTTAAAATACAGTGTGTCAACCTTTTCTATCTTTATGCTGCCATTTTATTTCATTTCCCTTGTATCTCATGTATTCTTCTTTCAGTTCTTCATTTGCCAACTGGATTGAAAGTTCCCTGAGGGCAAGTTCCTGTCAAATATTTCTTTCATATCTCTACTCCCAACCCAACCCTGGCACAGAGCTATACAGGTGATGATGCTCAACAAATTCTTAAATATGAAATTTTCCTACTATAATTTCTTAATGCTGTTTGCTTCTCTGGTATACTTTTCTGGTTCCTTTCTCTGTCAGATAAATTATATACCCCTTTCCTTACTTTCTTACTTTGCTCTTACAAAATGAAAAAAAAAAAACCACAGAAGAAAAACCTTTAAACATTTCCCCCCCATAACTGTGTAAGATTTCTCATTAATTCTACTGTATTTTGCTTTTTAAAAATGCTTCCTTTATATAATTTTGTTCTGTTACTTTCTAAATCAGAAACTCTCAAAGGCAAAGATTGTCTTTTCTTTAAAATGTACCCCAGATGCAGTCTATGTATGTATGTATGTCCTTTAGACATTCAACATCTACTCTTTAGTTGACACTGTAATTCAAGAATATTAGATTGTTTGGCTATTTCACGTGCCCACAAATTATTCCCTTCAAAGACACTTCATTTGTTTGAATATTGATCCATAAAACAGAGATTTTTCAACTAGTGATCAATGCAAAGTCAAGAAGAAAGGACCTCAAATTAAACATTTAATTCATTCCTACATCACTCCCACAACATCAAAAATCAACTTGATTAAATATGACTTGTTAGGTGAAATAAGTGAAATGATGAGAATTCAACGTTTCCTAAGTCCAATCACATCAAAGAATTTGAAAAGTAAATATTTTCCACTTTGGTTAAAGAATCAAAATTTCTTAAAAAATACAAGGTATGGAAGGAAATGTCCTATGTAAAATTACATTTATGTTATGTTGTGGTTTACAGAGTTTTTTCCACAACTAACAGTTATGCCTATTTTACAGATGAAGAAAACTAATGAAGGGCTTGACCATGGTTACCTTGGTTGTTGAATATTGAAGCCAAGATCTTCTTATGTAGTGGAATGATTATTGCATTTTATGTCAGACAAACTAGGTTTGATTTCAGGCTTTGCTTCTTACCAGTTTTTGTTAGTTTCTTAGCACCACCTGATGCTAAATGTTCTTATCTGTAAATTGACCTCTAAGGTCAAGATGACCTTAAAGCTTTAAATCTATGATCTTATCAATTCTAGGCCAGCATTCTTTTTAGCAGATCAGTATATCTCTAATAAATTTGGACACAGTCTTCATTGTTGTAGCAAAGATATACATATCAGATGATCTGTACATAAAACTAGTACAATCCATGCTTTTAAAAATGTATTTAGATGAGCAGGGTAGCCAAACGGCACAAAGGATAACTTCATCTAAGCCTGGAGTCAGAAAAACCTGAGCCTAGTTTTGCTTGTCCCCACCCTCCAATATTCCATGCTGCTTTTCATGAGTTATTACAGGATATCAGTAACTCTATAAAAGTTCACTAACTAAACAGTGGTACATTGACTTTTCCGTAGAATAAGTGCATAACTGGGGCAGCTAATTTGCATAATGCATCTTGGAACCAGGAAGACTCAGCTTCCTGAGTTCAAATCCAACCTCAGATACTTACTAGCTATGTGACCCTGGGCAAGTCACTTAACTCTGTTTGCCTCACCTGTAAAATGACCTGGAGAAGGAAATAGCAAACTACTCTAATATCTTTGCCAAGAAAACCCCAAATGGGATCATAGGAAATAAGACATGACTGAAATTGAACAACAATAACAAAATGTGCATAATATATCTTTTTGGAATTTTGTATTACTATGCCAAACTATACACAGCTTAAGCTTATAATTCTCATTAGAAGGCAATTATCATGTATTATTAGTCCTCAAGTTCCTTCTGGTGTATGTCCTATATTGCACTAGACTAACTCATTGTACTCATTCCTTCACACACGTGATTTCTTTTATGCATAATCAATAGCTTAAGGATAAGTTATTATAAATGAAAGATAGCGTGCTCACAGGAGCAGGACAGAGGGAATGAATACATTTTGTAATATAGCGGAGGCAAAGTAAATGCGACAATGGCCTATTTCTTTCCTTGAGAAGTGTAAGTGTTATGTAGCAGGTCTGGACACC
The DNA here is from genome assembly GCA_028646515.1 of Pseudochirops corinnae. NCBI lineage: Eukaryota > Metazoa > Chordata > Mammalia > Diprotodontia > Pseudocheiridae > Pseudochirops > Pseudochirops corinnae. The sequence goes on from CM053586.1 coordinate 248,506,127, forward strand.
ATATTTCAGGTCTTGCTTTGCATGTTTTTCAGCCTGGACGCTTATCTCCATATGGATCATTCCCTTATGACTAGCCAGGTCTTTTTTTTCCTCTGAGCTCTGACAGACGACTAAGTGGCAGGCCACCCAGATGGTCCCAGGTTCTTGACAGGAAATTTGCCATGCAGGTCCAATCCCTCTACTTGATCTATATAATGCAGGAAGCAAATTTCCAACTCAGATGATTCTGGAATGGTGAGGCGACTTAGAAAATATCCTGAATTCCTACTCCATTTATGAAGTGGTGAGATTTAAGGCTCTTCTTTCTTTAAGTGGAAACAGAAGATATCATAACTGGAAGAGAATTTGAAGGTCACTTAGTCTAATCTTCTGCTTTTATAGATGAGGATATTGAGGCTCACCCAGGTAGAATGATGTGGATGAGGTGTATAATATGACCAGTGTTTTCCTTGATTTCCATAACTACCCTGACTTTTTCCTCTAGTTCATCCTGATTGGCTCCAGCTTCCCCATGCAACTTCCTGGTTTGGGGGCATAATGGGTCCAACTAAGTGTACCCAGGGCCTCTCAGTCTCAGTAGGTGCCTAAGACCACACAAATCATCATACCCAGTGACTGATCAAATGCAGTCCTAGTTGAAGAAGAGAGGGGCTATGTCTGGAAGAATCTAAGGGCCACTGTATCTTCACTGCATATCCTTGCTGTGTTGGGCAAAGTAAACCTCCTCCTTTGATCAGTGACCCACAAGTGCCCCATTTCTTTACAACATGGAACCTGAACTAAGAGAGTGATGGGATTAGAGGTGTGCCAACAACAACAAGGCCACATAGATAGTTATTGGCAAAGCTAGAACTCAAAGAACTAGACATCCCTGGGAACACCAATGGCCTTCTCACACTGTTCTCTGATTCCAGAAAGATTCTGGTCAGTCTCTTTTGAAGGAATGTCATCACAACACCATGAATTAAAAGTCCTAGAATTATAGTACGGGTTTATACAAGAGCAAAGATTCTTAATCTGGAGTCTGTGAAATTGTTTAAAAAATTTGGTTTGATTTTTAATATTTAATTGGTTTCCTTTGTAACACTACATATATATGTATTTTATGTATTTAAAAACAGTATTCTAAGAATGGATTCACAGGCTTAAAAAGGGTCCATGACACAAAAAATGTTTAAGAATCCCTGCACTCAAGTGTGGTTGATGTGTTGCTTCTCCCAATGGCTTCCTTCCAGGGGGCCTCCATTTTGGGGATGGGACAAGTCCTTGCTATATTTCATCTGCTCTGGGCTTCTGACTCTTGCTTTACCACCATTTCCCTAGGCTGGAACTGCCTCCCCTCCTTTTCCCAGGGACTATCTTTCTGTTAGCTTATATTTACATTCTCAGTCCTTAGCAAAGTTCCTAGCACATAGCAAACAGTTAATAAATGCATATTCTTTTGCCTATAGAACTGAACAACAGATTAAAAAGAAAGACTAAGGAACATCAAGATCTTGATATTATAAAAGTGTAATCTACTTTAATAAAATGAGATGTTATGTGGTAACTGGTAAATGAGAATCCACTATCTGTGCATGCTTCATGGACTAGGTCTGTACTGTCGACCTCTTAAAATGTCTTCTAAAATTTATTTATAAATGTGTTAGAGATTATTTATCTATATTTGTATGTTAAATCTTCAAAGGAAGATTTCTTCAAAGAGTAATTTCTCTTAATGCATTATCAATTTTTGTTTATCTAAACATGAAATTGGGAGTGGAAAGCTAGAGAAAGAAACTTAAAGCTCAGTTATTAAGACATCTTGCTAACTGAAGGCAAGTAGAAGTAAAGAAAATATATTTCTGAAAATTAACTGTAAGGCAATGGGAAACGTGATTTAATTTACAAAAAATATTCAAGGGCATATTCATTTTTAAAATAAGATATTAGTATTAGTATCTTTAGATAGGGCAACTAGATGGTACAGTAGAGAAAGCACTGGACTGGAATCAGGAAGACTCATTTTCATGAGTTCAAATTTGGCCTCAGACATTTACTAGCTGTATGACCCTGGACAAGTCACTTAACCTTGTTTGCCTCAGTTCCTCATCTGTAAAACAAACTGGAGAAGGAAATGGCAAAGTGCTGTAGGATCTTTGTCAAGAAAATCCCAAAATGAGGTAAAAAAAAAAAAAGAGCCAGATATGACTGAACAACAAACCTTTAGATGCCCAGAAATTTCAAGAAATAACTACTTCATAAATTTGTTTCATTTGTGTTAGAATTAATGGTACCACGGAGCACATTTCTCCATCCTCAAATAAAGGACACAGAGGTACATAAGGAATTCACTTTCATATAATCTATTTCACATTGTCATCTATTTGGAATGTAGCAAAAAGTGTGGCAATGAATATAATGATACATTTTTGGTTTCTTCCTCTCCACAACAACAATAACAAATGCTTCCAGAATGACAGATTGTGAACAAAAAAGTACAGAAAATCACATTTTGGGAACTGCTATATTCCAATGGCAGTAATACAGAAGTGCAAACCCAATAGGACATAGACAAAATTATGGATCAGGGAACAGGGTCATCAAAGAAGTGAGTTCCAAATTAAAGAATGTATGAAGGTGCTAGTCACATCATCTAGAACTAGGGATAACTTAATACACAAACTTAATAGCCTGCTCTAAGCTTTAGAGCTATAATCTATTATAGAATTCATCTCTCAGCAGTAAATACAGTAAGAAATGATACACTGACAGATAAAGCAGCAGAAAACTTGGTTATAAGGTAAGCACTTGCTTCAGTAGATTTGTTGACAGTGTTTGGCCCTAATGTACCCGTCAGTTGAAAACCAAGTCAAAAGCCTCAAAGGAAGTATTGCTTTTCAACCTCTATAATGTCTATAGGCCTAAAGGGCAGTTGTTCACACACTCCACTTGGCTCCTTGAGCTTTACTCTCTGTAGGATCTGTGTATAAGGTTTAATATTGAGTTGTAAGTCAGAATTAATAATAATGATCACTTGGAATGTAGCTAAACTGCTGGCATCAAAGCCTTATCAGATGTGTAGTGTATCTCTCTGGCTGAACTTTAGAAAAGAGTTATGGCAGTAGAACCTGAAAATAGCCATTATCTGAGACTCTGCAACAGTATAACTGCAGGTAGGGCAGGGAAATAAAATGCAATAGAGGACTAATGGAAGAGTATCTTATGCAAAGCAGTGCAAGTACTGAGGGACTGTCAGAAAAAATAGGCCAATCTGACAGAAATGAGCAAAAGTCACAAAGCCTAGCAATCAAACAGCAAACCGTATGAACATACACATGAGTAGAAAAATACTCAGCAGAATCTGGGACTTTGCAGGTGAGGGAGAAGAAAGGAGGCAGAAAAGGATGAAGGGAAGGAGAGGGAAAAGGAAGGAGAGGAGGAGGGAAAGAGGGAGAAAGGAAGGAAAGGGAGAAAGAGAGAGAGAGAAGAAAGGAACAACTGAGAGCATATGCATTCTGTTCCAGGAATATAAAGGTTTTAAAAAACCACTATAAAGTGATCTAACCAACCTCTATGGTTCTCAACTGCTTTCAGTCAAAGTAAATTTGGTGAATTGAAAGGCAAAGTGCTTAGCTCTTACAAAACAAAGTGAAGCAAGACAACAACTTAATGTTCACAGAAGAACAAAGAGATAAAGAGAAAAGGAAGAACTGGAAGGAGCATTCTGTCTCATGGATACAGCAAATGCTTTCTGGCAAGGCATATTTTCTCATCGAGGGGGTTCTTGAATCAATAAAACCATTAAGGAGGAAGGAAAGAGACAGCTAGCCTATACCTAGTTAATAGTCACAGTAAAAGGACTAGTATAAAATGTCAATAGTTTCATGATTGTAAAAAAAATAAAATAAAATGCACTAAACTTCAAAGTAGTATAGACTTGTTCTTCATGAATGTGGAAACCTAAGTCTCTGCACAAGACCAGTTGGATATCTTCATGAAAAAAAAATGAATGAGGAGGGGTAGAGCCAAGACAGAGGAGTAAAAGCAAGAACTTGGCATGAGGTCCCACACCAACCACCTCCAAAGCTGCTACAGAACACACAAAGTGACAGAAACAAATCTCCCATTGAAGGCAGCCTAGCAGGCCAACTCTGTTGGAACCAGGTGGAGAAGAACATGGTCCTGCCCCTGCCCCCTGGGTGAGAGGTGGTGGGGACATGGTGGCTATAGCTGCTGCCTCATGGCTACCCACAGAGCTCCCGGCCTGCAGATCTCAGGGGGACCAAGCAACCATTCAGAGGGTAATCACTCTTGCTTTGACCTGCTTGGATCTGGGTGGCTATCTTGGGTGGTGGTCCTGGGGTGAGGAACATCAGTGTGCCACAGCTCGTGGTGGCTGTAGAGAGGGTGCCCTCTTCAGACCTCTGACAACATTTGCAAAAACCCCAGAGATTTGGGACACAGCTCCCTCCACTCTACTGTGGTAAAGAGCTCAAAAGTCCAGTAATTGGCTGGCAAGATGAGCAAACAAAGGAAGCAAAATCAGACCATAGAATCTTTTTTTGGAGACAAAGAGGATCAAAACATGGAATCAGAAGAACAGAATGAAGTCAAAACTCCTTCATCAAAAGCTTCCAATAAAAATGTGAATTGGTTATAAGCCATGGAGGAGCTCAAGAAGGATTCTGAAAATCAAGTAAGAGAAGCAGAGGAACAATTGGGAAGAGAAATGAAAACGATGCAAGAAAATCATGAAAAGTGAGTCAACAGCCTGCAAAAGGAGACCCCAATAAATGCTGAAGAAAATAACACCTTACAAAACAGACTAACTCAAATGGCAAAAGAGATCCAAAAAGCCAATGAGAAGAATGCCTTAAAAAGCTGAATTTGCCAGATGGAAAAAGAATTTCAAAAGCTCACTGAAGAGAATAATTCCTTCAGAATTAGATTGGAGCAAATGAAAGCAAATGACTATGAGAAATCAAGATACTATTAAACAGATCCAAACAAATGAAAAAATAGAAGGCAATGTGAAATATCTCATTAAAAAAACCACTAACCTGGAAAATAGATCCAGGAGAGAAAATTTTAA
>CM053586.1:248520872-248549872 GCA_028646515.1 Pseudochirops corinnae
GTCCCACCAATGGGTATGTCCCTAATTTATTTTTTAGCTTTATTCTATTTTACTATCCACATATTCGACATTGTAACCAAACTGAGCTATTCTGTATTTTCTAATCTCATTCTCCCCTCCCTCCTAGCTCCATGTTGTCACTCTTGATGCCCTACATCAGTGGTTCTCAACCTTCCTAATGCCGCGACCCTTTAATACTCATATGTGGGCGTATCTGCATGTGGGCGAACCTGCCCAGAGATGGATAGAGGAGTGGTGTCTTGGTTCCTAAGACCATGGGAAATATATGTTTTGGAGACTATTCCCTCTGCTATCTTTATCTCTTGAAGGGCTTCCTTTCATTCAAAGTTCATTTCATGTATTACCTCCTCCATGAAATATTCCCTGACTTTTCCAATCCTCATGTCTACCTGGGGTGAAAGTGATGTCTCTCTCCTCAAATTCCGTGTATTTCTTTTTTTCATTCCATCCTTTTGGCATATATCTCACTCTTCCCTGTGTTATACATGGCTGTATATGTCTTTCCTCCATTTGTTACAAACTTCTTGACAGCAAGATCTGTCATAATTAACTGTTTAACCCCAGCAGAACGCATGGCACATTTTAAGTTTTTAGTTAACATACATTGAATTGAGTTGAAATAAAAAATACCAATAAGAAAAATGTTATTTCTAAGGAGAATGACCCCCCCCCGTGCAAAAATTTAGAAAATATGATCACACAACACAATTGCACATATAGCGTTTTACAGAAAGCACTCAACTCATTTATTCATTCTTCTTATAAGACACATATTACAGTAGATATTTTTAAGCACTTTTACTATTTTAAAATGTACTTTTTGAGATAAGAAGAAAAGAGTCATTATGGTATAGGGGGAAGAAAATCTGACTCAGAATCAGTAGAGCCCTGGTTTCCAATCCATCTTTCAAAATTACTGGTTGTGTGACCATAGGCAAGTTATTTAACTTCCATGACTCTCACTTTCTTCCTGTATAAATTGGAGGTCATCTTGCCCATACTACCTGCTTTACTGAGTTGTTGGGAGAATTAAATGGGTTTGTGTATGTACAATGCTACATCAGTGCAGCTAGTAGTGTTTTTATAAGATAGCTATGAAAAACATCAGTGAATTTTTAATGAATACATCATGATCTTCATTTCTGTAATCTCTTTAATGGCTCTTATCTAAGTAATAGTGGAGGTCCAGGAGAGGTTACTTGCTAAGAGTTCTCCACACATGTGTTACCCATTTTAGAAGTGTCTCTTAAAGGAGAGGCAGGAGGCCTGAAGATGTACCTAGCTTTTAGATGAAAGTTTCTGGAAATGACTGTGTCTTAAAATAGATTTTCATAAGGAAATTCCTGGTTGTGAACATACTGTTGCCTTTATTTGTTTGAACATTGGCAGGAGCCTCCAAATGTGCAAGTAAGTGTTGTGTATCTAGTGTTTATTAGAAGATGTCTCATGGGTAGAGATAAGAAAAATACCAAGTGGTAAAATGGGAAATAAGCATCATATAAAAACTTCTATGTGCCAAGCACCATGCTAAGTGCTTTTTACAAATATTATCTCATGTGATCCTCACAACAATCCTATGAGGTATTCCCATTTTATAGTTGGGGAAACTGAGGTAAACAGAGCTTAAGGGTCTTGTTCAGCATCATACAATTAGTAACTGTCTGAGACTGAATTTGAACTCTGGGCTTCCTGACTGAAGACCTAGCACTCTTTCTACTGCGTCAATGACTGCCTTTATGGAGGGACTTCCTTTGAAGTCACTAATAAAGATTTTCCAGATTGTCTCCTATGATAGAAGTATCAGCTGAGGCAGAGAGAAGTCCACATCCTACAAGATGAATCCATATTGTACCCAAACTGATACTTTAAACATCTGTCTGACAGTCTGGAGCTCAACTGATTAGTTCCCAGTACTGGAACTTCACAACTTCATTTGAAAAGAAAGATTAAAAATATGAGTCCTGGCCACATTATAGACTCTAGTCAGACTTTGTGGAGAACAGTGGAATATGTCAGAGCAAAGGACTGAATCATTAAGGAGCAATTTATGAAGATCAGTCTTGTTGTTTGCAAGAGTTGGGTTGAAAAAGAGATACTAGAAAATGGATGCCCATTTAGGAGAGCACAGCCATATCTCTGCAAGAGACAATGAGAGGTCATACTAGTGGTAGCAGACAGGAGTAGAAAAGAAGAGATGATATCAGAAACATTTTGAAGGAAGAAGTAATAGGACGTGGTGATTGCATTGGTGATTAGGGCATGAAGGAGAAAAAGATGAAAATATGCCTCTAAAGCCTGAAGTGGTAATGACTGGGAAAATATTGGTACCATCAATAAAGATTTATCAGTCAAGAGAGGAGGGTGCAATAGGTTTGGAATCCAGAGAGGGATGTGCTTATGTGATAGGCAGGAGAAATCAAGAACTCTGGCAGTGTCCGGAAGATGAGGATGATGCTCCTACAGCAACAAGGATCTTAACATTAAACCAACACTGCTCCTTTCCCAGAAGCTGTCTTCCCTTTTTTTCCTTTAGAGCAAGAGTCAATTCCCAAGCATGATTGACTTGGACCCATCAGAGAGAGCTAAATAGGCATGTATAGGTATAATCTGGGGGATGAGTGACGAGAGATGGGAAAAAGAAAGGCAGCCCCTAACAATGATCAATCCTGATTCTCACACAACATTTATTCCTGTCATTGAGTGATTCCAGGTGACTGAACTGTGTGTTGGATTTTTTAGAGAACTCAGTCACAATTCATTAGATTCAAGTTCAAACTGTCAATCTGCTGTCATCTAAAGCACGCACTCCCTTCTACATTTTTTTCACATCACAAAGGGGAGATGGCTAGGAATCCTTGACATAAAATCTAGAATGCCTCTTCCCCCAACTCAAACAGTTTGACAATTTCACTGCACCTTGAAGAATCCTCTTTTATGAGACCCCTAATGCTACAGAGTCTGATTAAACAGTAGCTGTATACATACTAAGGGTAAGTCTACTTATTTAGTATCCTATTTTTATCTAATCAGTTCATTTTAGAAGGTACTACTACTGACCAGTGTAAATATTTTTTTAGAATAACATTTTTTAGGTATATTTCTTTAAAAGAGTTAAATATCTTGATATTAAAATGTACTAAATCCAATATTAAATGGTGGGGAGACTTGGGATTTTGTAACTTATCATATTTCCCACATTTACTTGTGGTTTGGGAGCACTTAAGAAGACTGGAAACATTATGAGAGATGCCTTAGTGTGTTAATGGTTTTGCCTTCTCATAAACCTATTTAAGCTTTTAATGAGAAATTAATATCTGAGTTCTCCATATAATATGTATTTCACAAAATGTAATGTGTATATGTGATCATTTAGATTTATATCATTACATGCTATTCCTTATTTATATAATTGTGTATTTATATTATTCATATCATACTCCCAACATAGTAAAATCAGGTATAGTTTTTATTTCATTATAATACTCATTATTAACATGATTCTTACTCATAACCCTGAAAACAGGTAATTTTTTGGATTAGTAAATAGAGGACATTGAATTTCTAACCCACATAACTATAGTTGAGCAGATGAGAATCTCAATACAGGTTTATATGTATGAGTTCAAGTAGCAACACTGCACTTGTCTTTAAATGACTTTATTGATTAACTGAAACCATTGTTTCTATGTGGACATTTGCAAATATAGATTTTTTAAAGTTCACTATCCGTTATCATAATGACTTTTAACCTAAAAGACAGCACAAAACTAGGTTTATTATTGGTACTTGCACTAGCTATCAAAATTCTAGCCATCATTGGGTTGTAGCCCTCCACTTTCTGCCCAGAAGACAAATCTAATGTAGATGCAAGAGACATCAATTCCCTTTGGATGCTACAAGAGTTTATTACGTTTGACTCTAACAGTGTGGAGGGCTCTTCTAAGTGACAGGTTTCCATGTGATAGATATCACAAGAATCCTATCAGGTTCATGAAGATAACTTTTATATATATATATATATATATATATATATATATATATATATATATATATATATATATCAGTTAGATACAAATACAGTTAGAATTACTTGCAAAAATAAAGAAACACTAAACAAAGATGCATTCTGGACCCTAGAAGAAATCAGAGCAGCTCTTTGAAATGGCACAAGATTCTCATGCTCTTGAGGGATTTCTAACTATTGCCAGACACAATTTTTATATGTCATTGTGTATGTATGTTGTCTTTAAAAAACACAAAAAAGGAACATCTCTACATATAGAACCTTTAAACTAAGTTTTTTAAAGTATTTTAAAATCATAGGATCATATATTGAGAACTGGAAGGAATCTTGGCCAACTCTCTCATTTTGTAGTTCAGAATAATGAGGCTCCATAGAGGAGGTCAAGTGACTTGCTCAATGTCAAACAGGTAATAAGTTGTTAAACTGGGATTTGAACCTAGTCATTTAATGCCAAATCCAGTGTTTTCCCTGTACCACAAAATCATTAACTAAAAAATTAAGATGTAGACACTACTAGTCTAATTAGAATTTTTATCTTGATTCACCTCTTTGGACATCATAAGAGAATAGGAGGATCTTCATAAATTAATTTTCCAGATAATTTGGCACTTACTGCTGTAAATACCTGAACTTGTTTTATTTGCATTGTTTTTGATGGACATGTTTCATGTACTTCTCTTCCAGTGTGAAGGTTACTAAGCATAGTTTAACATTTTTTTTAATGGTTCTGGCTCACCATTTCTAAACTCAGTTCTTATATTGCATTGCAATATAATGATGTCTTCTGGGGCTTTAGTGGTTTATAGAAGCTCCCTTAGAAGTTTTTGTTTTGATTTTTGTTTTGATTTTGTTTTGTTTTGTTTGTTTGTTTTTTAACTTCTTGTTCATCACCAAACTTTTGGCTGATAATTTTTGCCCTGATCAGTCTTCTAATATAGTTTCATGCCTTAAAATTTGCTGCTTCTGATCTTCTAATAAGCGTGCTTATTAAAATGTAACTATATCTAAAGTTAGAATAAATAGGTTCTGAGTGAAGACATTGAGTGGCTTTTCTGTAAGTAAAGGAAGCATTAGGATTTTACAAGCACTTTGCAAATCAATCTTGGCTACATGGAAGTTTTTCCTTTCTTTGTCCCTAGTATCTTATTTCCAGATATCAGACTCCTAATTAACTGGCTAATGAAGACTATGTAGGTTCAGATATTTGAGAAGAAAATCTGGGAAGTCATATTTTCCTGTCTTTGCCTTACTATTTTGGGAAATACTGATGTGGCTTTGTGATTTCATCAATGTTCAGTATTCTCTCCAATAATAAAAATGCCTACCCATCCTAGGCTATTCTTATCTATATCAGGCCATAATTTTGCTACACAGCATCTACCCAATGTGCTGGAAGTTTCACTGTTGTTTTTTTTTTCTCCAACATTACGAAGGTACTATTGGATTGTTCTGACAATCCACATTATTCCTTGCCATGTGACAAGCCCATCTTCTCCTTTCATGGAATTCTTTGATACCATTGCTTACTCCTGTTCTTTAAAATTCCTCACTAGTCATATGTTGCCACCCACTTACATTCATCATGTGCCTTTCTATTGTCCTCTATGTGGTATTTATTTTTAGGTTTTTTTGAGGCAGCAGTAGTCCAGGTTCCACTGCCATTTAGCAGCATTGATAAAATATTAATATTAAAAGATGCAGACTTGGGGATGATAAAGAGCTTTGCATTTTCCTGAGAGCAATCTTGACCACTCTCTTTTTCCTGTCCAACTCTGAACTTAGCTTAATATCCATATAATTTAAATAGCTTCATCATCACTGATTCTCGATACCAGTACATGATGGAAGCAACCTAGTAGAGAAGAAAAAATCCTAGCTCTGTAGTTAGAACACCTGGGTCCAAATCCTATATTTGATGTTGTCTATGTGACCTTGAAGAAGTCATGCAGTCATCTTGGTCCTCACTTTCTTCATAAGGAAAACAAAGGGGTTGGATTTTCATGATCTTTTGGGTCCTTTCTAGTTCTATATCTATGCTATATGACTTGTTGGACTTTATACCATGACATGAGTAAACATGGAGACCCATGAAAACCCTTATGTATCCCAATAATTATATTTTTGGAAAGAGTATTTGAAGCAAATGCCATGAGCGTGACCACTGCTTGTACCTCCCAGCTTCTCCAACCTCTTCCCTATCACTTCTCTAACTCTGATGAATCTCTTTGCATAAGATGTTTTATGACTGTGAAAAGCACTTCCATTTAGCCCCAAATCATGTTTGCATCAGAAATCCTTCCTATTATGTAATATCTCAACAATATACACTCCTGCCTCTCTGTAATGTTGTTTCACCCAAAAGTCAAGCTTTCTTGGAATCAATTAAAGACATCAGGTGGATATACCTGTAAGGCATTTGTCTTGTGTCTAAGCCTGCTCTCAAATATTTAAGGAAAGAGGAAGAGAACTTGATCCAAACTATGTGAACTCACAGGAAATCTTCTCTTAATGGAACATAATAGATGGAACTCTTTTTATTATCATTTTTTTCCATTAGGATTTTCCTAAGGGTTATGTACCCTCTTTGGCCTCTAAGAAGGCTAAATGGTGGTATCAAAACTAATGTACTTTAAGAACAGGGATAAGGATGAAGTTATTATGGTTCCTCCCCCATCTTCTTTAGTTATTCTGTAAATGATGTTTTCTCCTCTATTCAGAATCCCCTGATGTTATTTGAATGGAGTTTTCCTCATAAAATGAAACCTTCCAACAAAACAATAGAGAAATAGAAAGACTTTGTGGTAGAATAAAGTTGACAGTATATTCAGATATGTTTTATGTATGATTAAACAAGTTGAGTGGCCTATTCTTAACAATTTTGCAAGTTATATTTCAATGCAAGTTTTCTCGTGTTCCTTCAACTTCCCTTCTTCCTTCACTCTCTTTTCCTCCTCTCTCTCCCTCCCTCTCCCCTTTCTCTGTACATACACATTTATATTACATATGTATGTATTTACATATATGATATGTCAGAGAATGTAAATACATGTAAAACTGGAGGAGCGATGAATGATAATGACTGGCCACTAGAAATTTTGGTTAAAGTACAATGGCCTCTAGTTCTCTACTTGAATCCTGCTTCGATAATTTATATAAGCAGTATAAAAAAATTCCTGTCACTTATCTTCTGGTGGGAAAAGTAGCTCATTCATTTGTTTATTTAATGAGTTAACGAAGTTGATTTTTGCTCTGTGAAAAGCTGTGGTACTTCTGTCTGCAAGTGAGATGTTTATTCATTAATCTAATCAGTATTATCCCCACATCAAGGGATGATGAACAATGTCCTGCTAGCCTCAAAGTCAAAATCCTTGAGTTCTATTCCAGACCCTACCATAAACTACCTAGTCGATTTAGACAATTCAGATAAATTCTTGGCATCCCAATTTCTTTGTATGAAAAAAAAAGTTGGATTCTATGATTGCTAACTTTTCTTCCATTGCTATCTTTAACTATCTAATAACCCTGACTAGATTTTCTTATCTTCATAAATAGCTGGCTGATTTATTTTTAGAAAGCTGCTGGCTTCTTCTCCTCCTTTACTCTTTGTATTCCTGACTGCCAGAAAAAGTCATCAAATTAGATATTCTATTCAATTCTAATTATGTAATCAGACTTAGAAATACTTCTATACTTGGTTTCATCGGGTGATATGTGTCCATTCTCTGGCAATTGACTTTTCCATACATAGCTAGAATGGATCTCAGAAAATAAACCTTATCTGTTGTTAGGACCTTATTTTCTAGAATGTCACATGCTTTTCTAGAATAAAGACAATAAAAACAATTGAATAGGGTTTGAGCTCTCAATGTCACATGATTAAGAATTGAAGTAGGAAAGAACTTTGATTATCAGACTGTAAGAAAATAATGGTGTTGGGGACATATTACATTTGGATTCCTCCTGATTTCTTATTTTCTTCCTCAGGCTTTCCCTCCAAATGCAGTCACTATCTTCATTTACTGCAGTGCTGTGACCATATTCTTCACAGTAATAAAGCTGATCAGTTATCGTCTACACCTTATGTTTGATGAAGGAGAAGTAATTCAACAAAGGAGCTCCTTAAATACTGAAAGACAGAGCAAAGATAAAGAAGCTAATAGTGAAAATATAATTCATCACAAGAGTCCAAGGTAACTATAATAACTTATGGAATCATTATATGATGCTATATCCTTATTTTGATGGTTTCATTTTTCCTTTATCCATTGATTCAGTTTGTAAATCTATGCTCAGTAAGCTGACATGCCTGTATATATCTGATGTTAGTTATATACGTAATTATATTTACATGTCTATAAATGTAATGTATATGTGTAATTCTATGTTTCTATGTAATCCTACATTCCCTCTCTTATTTTTTCCAGCAAAATCATATAAATATGAAGCATTGTTTTAGCAAACCAGCCTGATTAGTAATGATAAGGCTTAAAATTTGATCTAAAAATTGATTGTGACAGACTATTTTACTTTGGGATCATTTTCTAATTCAATGCTTTGAATTTGCCTTGGAATTCTAAAGAGTAAAAACAAAATACCAATTTGTGTTTATATATGATGAAAAAATAGACTGGGGAAATGGGTTTTGTTACAGAACCATGAAAATTATCATGTTTTCTTTATTTTGTTTTAAATTAATTTGTTTATTTACTTTTAGTTTACAACATTCAGCTCCACAGTCCCTTGAGTTTCAAATTTTCTCCCTCTCCTTCTCTTCTCCCCCCCTCCCCCGCCATGGTGGTATGCAATCAAATATAGGATCTACAGATAACTTCACATTAATCATTAGTCAGGTTGTAAAGAGGGATTATAACCAATGGAATGATCAGTGGGAAAGAGGAAACAAAACAAAACAAGAAAAAGAAACAGAGCAAGTAGTTTGCTTCAATCTGCATTCAGACTCTGCAGCTCTTTCTTTCTCTGGATGTGGATATCTCTTTAGATCATGAGTCTTTTGGAGTTATCTTATAACCTTACATTGCTGAGAGGAGTCCAGTCTATCAGAGTTAGTCATCACACATACATTGTGTCTGTGATTGTATACAGATTTCTCCTGGTTCTGCTCTTCTCACTCAACATCAGTTTATATAAGTCTCTCCAGGTTATTATGAAGTCCGTCTGCTCCTCATTTCTTATAGCACTGTAGTATTCCATTACATTCGTTATCATGTTTTCTTTAGCAATGTCTTTGCTTTAATTTTTTCTCTTCTTGTTTTTACATCAGCAATAATAGACAGACCAATAATGGGAAAGTAGAAGAGGTCAATCGAAATCTCTCTACCCCTCCACTCCACTGTAGCTCAAGAGGACACAGCATAAATTCTCATCATTCTTCTGGCATATTGGTTAGTATTTTCTTTTACTATATAATTGCTCTAACTTTGTTTCAGAGTTCATTTTCACTTTTTAAGAAGACTATGTATTGGAGATTTATGCTGTGTGGTACTGTTGTGTGTGTACTGATTTGTATTCATTTGAAGACAGAAGCATCTGCCTGTTAAATAAAAGCAGACTCACAAAGCCATTAGTGTCAGTCTTGAAAACAGGAAGACTTTAGTTCAGATGACACCATTGATATGATTTAGATAGCAAATGGTGTGTAGATTTGCATTTTTTTTTAAATGAACTTGGGCTTACATTTAATCCTTCAGAGACCCTGTTTTCACAAATGTAAAATGGGGGTAATATTGCCAGTAACAATGATCTCCCAGGGTTATCATGAGATTCAAATATGTTGTCTGTAAAGCACTTTGCAAATTTCTCAGTAGTACATTTGGTTGAAACATGTGATGAGAGGCAAAGTAGTGGCCCTTGGAGACAGAATGACCTCTGTTCAAATCCTGCCTTGTACATGTGTTGGCTATGTTACCCTGGGAACAAGCTCTCAATGCCCCAAGCGGCACTGTGGCTTCAAGTTGCAGAACGAGCGTCAATTAGCATTGGTGGAAAGAATTTCCTCAGTCAGGGGTTCCCTACATCAATGAAATCAGACCAAAACTAAGTAGGAGCCAAATATTATTATTATTATTATTATTTTTGTTATTTAATGAGACTGATACCTTTCCCTTGTAAGAGAGGAAATAAGTCTGCAGGGAGTTTTTCATATGTTAATTTAAATTACTAGTCATGGACTTTTACACCTCTACAAATGAACTGCTTACTATAAATGCACAGTGTCCCCAAATTCTCAAGATATTAAAGTTTAAAATTGCACTAAGATTCGAGGGATACTTTCTTCATTTTCTTCTATACCCTTTCAGTGTTCTCAACTTTGACAAGAAAAACTTTGCTATGATTCTTCACATTCTCCTCTTTCTCACCTTGGAATCATCAATTATGCAATTCCTTGTACTTAGAATGCCTCCTGTACTTCTTTCCATAAAGCCTCATTCCTTCTTTCCTTCAAAATCCTACAATTTACATTCTTTCAAAAATAACTCCTGGGTCTCATTCTTTTAAATCACTACACTATATTTCTGTTCAATCCTTTTTCCTTCTCACTTCTTAAAATAATTTGTACATGTCTCTATATTTGCACAGCTATAATTAATTGTGTAGATATGAATCTGTGATAGTCTTGCTTTACCCACTGGATCATAAGCTTGTCAATGACAGGACTACACTGTCTGCACCCTACAGCACTTTGCAAACACCATCTGCTCAATAAGTGGTTCATAAGCTCCTGATAACAATATATTCAATTTAAGTAATATTGATTTTTTTCATTTCCTTTGTATAGGAATTGCCAGCACAAGAGACAGTTGAAGATCTGAAAGGTATGGTGTCTTTATTGTTCATAGGTATATAGATAAATAAAACATTTATTAAGCCTTTACTGTATGCCAGGCATTGTTATAAGCACTGGAGTTACTAATATAATAGTTAAAATAAGACAGACCCTACCCTCAAGGAGTTTACATTTTAATAGAAGAAGACAATACATATAAGAGGACTTGAAAAAAAAAAAAAGGAAGAGATGCCCCTATGGAGAAAGCCATAATGCAAAGTCCTGAAAATCAGGAGGAGAGCCAGGAGAGGAATTAGTTCAGTGGTGAATAATTCTTTTAGCTCTTGAAAATGTTATTCGGTTTAAGGCCAGTCAGGTGACATAGTGGATAGAGTGCTGAATCTGGGGCCAAAAAGATTCATCATCTTGAATTCAAATGGAGTCAAAAAGATTAATCTTCTTGAATTCAAGTCCAGCCTCAGACACTTACTAGCTGTGTGACCCTGAGAAAGTCACTTAACCCTGTTTGCCCCAGATTCCTCTATCTGTAGAAGGAGCTGGAGAAGAAAATGGCGAATCATTTCAGTATGTTTGCCAAGAAAACAGCAAACGAAATTGCAAAGAGTTTGACGTGATTGAAGTGACCAAACAAACAACAAAAATTCAGCTTAAACTTTTTTCATCAGAAATTATATATGTCATGTTCAGGTTTCAAATTTGTTTAGATCAATTCACTAGTACAATTCATTGCTTCAGAAACACTGTCCTATGACAAATGAAAATAGTATCACTAAGTCACTGATGTTCAGTATTTTTCCTGTGGCATCTGCTTTGAAAAAATGAGTGGGACAAATTAAGTAGCGTTCTGGTCAGTCCATCTTTAAAAGGTTATTGCTTCTCCCTATCTCTGAAATCTTTCCTTATTAAAAATGCATAGATAAGCAATTCTTGAGAAGTAGCATTGAGAAGTAGATACAGAACTTGCCTCAGAATCAGCATGACCTGGTTTCAAGTCCTGCTTCTAATATATAATAGCTGTGACCATGAACAAGTGGTTTTACCTCTTAGTGGTCCCAGGCATCAGCTCACGATCTTTGTGATCCCAAATTGCTTATCCTAACATTATTACCTCTAAGTGTTCTTTCTGTCTTCCTTGATTTCATTAAAAAGGCAGTTTGTTTCAGTTTTTCTCAGTTCGTTCTCAAATGGTACTGTACTTATTAATAAGAGATTCCTTCTACTACCCGGAGATATATTGGTTTCCTTAACATAACTTCTTTTTGGTGATATGAATATGTGAGTAAGTGCATTAATTTGCACCATGATGCAGTTAAGATTCAGGAGCTACTTCCTTCTTTGTATAGCTAGGGAAGATTTTTATTTGTGTGTAGTTTTTCTCAAGTAAATGTAGGTCCAAGTTCTGAATATTTTTTGGATTATCAATCCACAGATAGATAGATAGATAGACAGATACAGATATACATATATATATATATATGTATATATATATATATATATATATATATATATATATGTTTCAAAATATGTTCACGTTTGACTGCTTATATTTATATCTGGGACAAACTCACAGCATACATTGATTTTTTTAATAAATCTCTCAAAGTCTGCCATGGAACACTATAGTCTATTAAGGTAGATTTTATTCCCAAATGACTGCAAATGTATTCACTTAACTTCCTTACCACATCCTTGAATATTGCTCCATTAAAAGAAAGAATAAATTCACTGAGGCCTATCAGTCCATTGATCTTGGGGAAAGAGTCAGGCTCTCATGTCAGTACAAACAGAACATTAACATTAACATTAACATTAAGAGCATACCTTTCTGGTGTTACTGAGTTCATCAAAGTCAACTATGTGTTTCCAGCAGAAAACTGATGGCAAGATTAGAAATATTGAAGAATAGCAGGTTGCATGCTACTAAATTGTTTTAAAATGATCAATATAAACATTTATCAAAGCCAGCCAAACTGGCATTTTATTCAGTAGTCATTCCACAAATATTTAATGAGTCCCTGCTACATACCCAACACTGTCTTGGGCCCTGGGAGGATTTCAGAGTATTATAAAAATAGTTGATATACTAACTATTGTACTTAGGGAGACAAGAAATGCATATGTGAAATAGTCTCAGGATGGTGCAGGAGATTTGGAGTCAGAATTCCTGGGTTCAAATCCTAATTCAATCACATACTCTCCAAATATTTGACCTTAGGTAAATCATATAGCTTCTTGGGGCCCAGTTTTCTCATTTTAAAAATAAATGGAGTAGTTGTAAAATGGTATTACTACAAAGTACCCTTGAAGCAATCATTTGAACAAACCACTATTTTAAGACATCTCACAAAGCAGCACATAAAGACAAATCAATGGACCTATCTCCTACCATGTGTAATACTCAGTTCTGAGTCCTCTTCTGTTCTTTCTGTATACTGTTTCATTTTATTTCATCAGTTTCCATAGATTTAGTTACTATCTCCATGTAGATGATTCTCAAATATGTGTATGTCTATGTGTGTGTATTCCTAGTCCCTCTGTTGTAATGGAAATGGGAATTTGAAGATCGTCTGTGCCCCTTAATTGGAACTTCCCTGCTTTGAAAGTAAACTTTACCCCTAATACGCTGAATGTAATCACATGGAGTCTGTGGTGGGAGGAGTTTGCTGAAGGGTAGAGCAGAGCCACAAAAAGTCAGGAGTCAGAGCTAGAGAGATGGTAGGAGAGAGAGGAAACTCAGGCAAGGAGATAGAGAGGTTTAATCTTGTATTGGTTTGTGGAAAGGCTAAAGGATGCTGTAGCTCTCTGTGTTGTTATGACTTATTAACTTCTTTACTACTACGATGAAATAGCCTTACTGGTTTGGAATTTGGTTTTCCAGTGTCCAAATAAATGCTTTGCTTCTGTCCTCTGTATGAAGAATTTGTTATATGTTGTGATTGAGTGCAATGCAGGAATACTTATAGTCAAAGTCTTTATCATGATTGTGGGTGCTATAAATCTTACATTGGCACTACATCTGCTGAGGTCCATTCCTGCAACTCCAACTGACTATTGGATATTTCAAATTGAATATTCCATAGGCACCTCAGGCTCAATTATATCTAAAAAAAAGAACTCATATTTTCCCCTAAATCTATTCCCAATTTCCAAAATTTCCTTTTTCTATCAAAAGTAACACTATCCTTTCAGTGAGTCAAATTCATTACCTTAGTGTTATCCTTCACTCATCCCTTTCTTTCATGTCACATATCTGGTAAATTGTCAGATTTTGCTATTTTTGCTTCCACACTATCTCTCCCATCCCCCCCCCTTTTAAATTCACAAAGCCACTCCGTTATTTCCTTCTCTTATCATCTCTTACCTACACTAATGCAGTAGCCTCCTAATTGATAGGATATAAGTTCATTTAAAGTAAGAATTCTTTCCTTCTTTCTTCCTACTTTCCTCTTCCTTCCTTCTTTCCTTCCTTCCTTCTTTCCTTTCTTCCTTCCTTCCTTCTTTCCCTCCTTCCTTCTTTCCTTCCTTTCTTCCTTCCTTCCTTCCTTCCTTCTTTCCTTCCTTCCTTCCTTCCTTCCTTCCTTCTTTCTTGATATTTGTATCCCCAGCATGTAAAGCAATATCTGGAATTGTAGTAAACTACAGTAACTTCCTATTGATTCTGAAATCAATCGTAAGCTACTTGGGGTAATTTTTAAAGCTCTTCACCACTTGGTCCAAGCCAATGTTTTCAGCCTTATTACACATTCCTACCCCCTTCCCACACTCTATGGTCTAGCCAGACTAACTTTTTGATGTTCTTTCCATTGCAATCCATCTTCTGTCTTTTGCAATGGTTGTCCCTCATGCCTAGAATATACTCCCATTTCACCTCTGCCTCATAAGATTCCTTATGTTCTTCATAACTGTTCAAACACATCTATGTGAAGCCTTTCCTGATCCTCCCTCATCTGCTAGTGTCTTCTCCTTTCCCAAAATTACTTTGTAATTATCTTGTATTGGTTTCATATTTATGTGTCCATTGTCTTCCTTAATAGAAAGTAGGTTCCTTAAAATCAAGGAAGGTTTAATTTTTGTCTTTTTATTTCCAGGGCTAGAACCATGCCTGACAAATATTAACCTGACAGACACTTAAGAAATGCTTGTTTATTGATTAATTGAAGGTCCTGGGCTAACTTCTGGGAAAAGGAAGAAGTATGAGGTAGAAGGTGATGTTAAAGAGATTAGAGTCTAAAGGTTTGCATGAAGGACAGGGTTTGGATGGAATATAGAGAAGGGAGAAAGACTTCAAGGCAAAGAGAATGGTATCTTTTGTTTTCCTATCCCCAGCAGGTAGTACAGTGTTTGCTATATGGTAGATCCTTTATCTTACTTGTTTGGTAGCAACTAATGAATTAGTTAACATTTCAGTTAACATTAGACTGAAGACTACCTGCAGGGAGACTTGTAGGAGATAAATTAGGAAGGCCCAGATCTGAGTATCAGAGTTTTGAATGACAACATAGATCATGTTTGTATTTTATTCTGCACATCAGTTGTCTTCCATCCCAATGTTAAGACATTAAAATAACTGGATTTCCTGCCATAGTCCTCTTTGCCAGCTCATTGGCACAGTTCTCAGTTGGTCAGGGGCAAAAACCAGGAGCTAGAGAGAAGGTGGGAGCCAGAGATGAAAGAAGCAGAATTTAAGGAGGGGAGAGTATTTACCCTCTTGGGCACACTGTGTTCTATTTCTGGAAACTCACTGTAGGATGTGACATCAGTGTCAGATGAGTCACTCCATTGCTCTTCCAGGTTTGTTCCCCCCAGAGAATAGTGTCTCTGCTGAAGGGGTAGATCCTCTCCTGGATTGAGCCAGATCCTTACAAGATACAACCACTGGTCTAGGGCCCACCTTATTTTAATATGTCTTGATAATGTTTAGCCAAACTGACCTTGAAGTTGTTGTTCATTCATGACACTCCATCTCCTCACTCCAGGGCTTGTTTTGCATCAGCTATCCTCCATGCCTGGAATGTGCTCCTTCTGTACTTCTGTCTTTTGGAAGCCCTTGGTTCCATCAAGACTCAGCCCAAGCTCTACCTTCTGCATGAGGCTTTTCTTGATTCCATTAGCTACAAGGGCTTCACCCCTGCAAAAGGATTATCATGAATACATTTTATAAGTCTCTGTTGACAAAACATAAGCTCCTTGAGGTCAGGGACTGTTCTGTTTTTTCTCTTTGTATGCCCAGGGCTAGATAGCACCTAGCAGGTGCTTTATAAATGATTTTATTTATTGGTAAATTGGAGGTATCCAAAATTTAAAAAAAATAGGAAGAAAGAACAAGAAAGATTGTCTTCATTTTCTCTATGAAGTAGGAGATGTAGTCATCTACTGAGAGACTAGGTAGAGGTGGCATTGAGGGCTTGAGGAGATAATAGAAGGTAGTCACTGTAGGGAACATGACAAAAGGTCATTTGGGGGAAAATAAAATAATTACCTTGAAACACCAGGGATCCTGTTGAGATTAAATGTATTCATTTACAGTAGACTTAGCACAGTTGTATGACTTTCTACAAGCACATTTAGCAGAAGGAACATCTGGGGATGACCTAAAATTGATGAATATTGAATTGTGAACAGTGAAAGGAAAAGAGGGGGAATGATCGAAAGGCAGAGGATAGTACCTAGTTGAGCTGCTTAGTTATAGATTCTTAATGAATGAATTGGATGAATGAGCATTTATGAAATGTTTACTATGTACAAAGCACTGGGGATTCATGTGTAAAACAAAGATGTTTCTGTTCTTAAGAAGCTTATGTACTAATAAGTGGAAACAACACATGTTGGAGAGTGGTGGTCAGGGATTGATATTTTGGCTCAGAAATTTACAGTTTTGGTTATTAATACCACAGGGGAGTAGATTGATATACCTTTTCTAGTAGCAATGGTAATAAATGATTTCATTATGATTCAACAGTTGAGAAGTTTTGAAGGAGGAAGCAAGAGGAGTGTACCTGTGGGGACAAGGTTGCTCTGGCAGGGTAGTAAAAGAAATGTGTTTGGAGCCTGCCTAAATGCCTCCAAGAGGCATTTACAAGTCAGAGTAGGGATGTCTCTGTGTGACTGTCTATTGTGTGAACAAATCTTGGAACTTTCCCACCTCCATACCTTTATTCCTGCTATTCCCCATGCTTGAAATGTCCTCCCTATCCCTCTTTCCTTATTGAATTTTTATTCATTCTTTGAAGCACAACTCAAATGGTATTTCCTAGGTTTAGCCTGGCTCTCACGTACAAAGGTGCAGAACCAAGTGCTAATTCACTTTTCTTTTTAAAGAATATTTTATTAATGCCACTTTTTTACATCACTTTCAATTCCCAAGACCTACATTCTCCCAATTAGAATGCTTCCTTATGATAATAAAATTAAAGAAGTGAAGCAAAACAAATCAACATAGTCTCACTAAGCATCTATTATCTAATGCCTTTCTCCTGAGACATAGGAAATATGCTTCACTATAAAGTCCTCTGAAGTTGAATGCACTTTTCATGAAATATTTTATATTACAGCTCTCCATTTTTGTGTCTTAGCCAGCTTCTAGACTGTAACTTTCATTAGGTCAGAAACCATGTGTTATTTAAAATCTACATCTCCCCTGCAGCACCTAGGACAATGCTCTGTAGATAGTAGGTACTCAGTAAGTATTTGTTGAATGGATATTTGAGTGGGTGAATGGAATGATCTGGCTTCAACTGTGGCATAGGAGAATGATTGAAGGTGGTACTTAAAAAACATGGCAGAATTTCACTGTCACCGGTGACCGTTTAGACTAGTTGTGTTGGATTATCATGTAGGTACATAGAAGAGAAGACTAATTGGGACTAGGTCAGAAGTAGCTCCAGCTTCTACAGTGCTGCTGACTTCTCATAAGGATCTTACCTTCTATGTGATTTTGTGTGACTTCTGTGTATTCTTCCCATGAAGTTTAAACCATAGAACTTCATCGTGTGTGCATGTGGGAGTGTGTTTTTTGGGAGAGGCTCTGTAGAACTTTCACTAGTCCTTTGGTTCATTGGGTTGGGTCAATTAGCTAAGATTATGTCCCGCAATTATATTTTGTCTCCAAATTTTGCTTATCTCAAAAAGTCAAGTCAACAAGTGGAAAACTGTCTATTAATAGTTATTGGCAATAATTCATATGAAATTTTAAATAATTAATTTGGGGGCAGCCAGCTGGTGTATTAGAGTATTGGACCTGGTATCAGGAAAACATGAGTTCAGATATGACTTTAGGCACTTACTACCTGTGTGACCCTGGGCAATCCATTTAACTTTGTTTCCCTCAATTTTCTCATCAGTAAAACTGGTATAATAATAGCAGCTAGCACACATGAGGATCAAATACCAGTAGCTGAGAAATGATAATAATAATAAAAAAAACACAGTCTTTGTCCTCTAGGTGTTTAAGATGAGGGGAGAATGAGAGAATTTCCTTGTCTTTATGTGCTCAGCACCTAGAACAATACCTGATACATTGTAAGTCCTTAATAAATGCTTGTTGATTGATTATAAGCTAGTTAGTGCTATAAAATGCATACTTGTCCAAAGTAACCATAACATCCAGTATTATGTAAATGCTAAGTGATATTTTACAAATAATAAATGATTTCGGATTTTAGGGGCTAGGTGGAGGGAGAGAGAGGGAGAAGGGAGGGAGAAGGAAGGAAGGAGGGAGGGGAAGGAGGGAGAGAGAGAGGGGGAGGGAGGGAGGGAGAGTGGGAGGGAGAAAAGAGAGAGAAAGAAAGAGAGGAGAGAGAGAGAGGGAGAAAGAGAGAGAGAAGAGAGGGAGAGAGAGAGAGAGATATGAAATGAGAATCTGCTATCTAGGAAAGTCTTAATGATGGAAGCAAGGTTTCAACTGTGCACTAAAGGGATTAGATATCAGCAGGTGATAGAGATGTGATGAAGAAAATAAATTCCATATAGAAGAAATAACACGCTCAGAGGTGCAGAAAACAACATATTTGGGAAGGGTGGAAGACTATTAGAAGAGCAGTTTGGCTACAGTGGAGACGATATTTAGAGAACTAGTGGGAGATTATATTGAAAAGAGAGGAACAAAACTATGGAGGACTTTAAATGCTAAGCTAAAGAGTTTGGATTTTATAGGCAACAGGGAGACATTGAATGGTTTTGTTCAATGAGAGAGATGTTGGAAGTAGTGCTTTAAGTTTAATTTTTATAAATATTTATCTGGAATCAGGGTACAAGGTAAATTCTAAGAGAAATAGATTAGATAATGAATCCAGTTAAGTGACTTCTATTTGAAATATTAGGTGATAGTATTGAAATTTGGTACCTAGGATAGCACCTTGCTTATAATAGGTACTTGATAAAATATAGCATAGTTCAGTGAGTGCTGAACTTGGAGTTAGGAAATTTGGGTTCAGATTCAATCTGTGCCACTAACTAAATGATCATGGGCAAGAGATTTAATCTCCCTGAGCCTCAGTTTCTTTATCTGTAAAATAGGAATATTAATGCCTGTAATACTTCCCATAGTTATTTTGAAGCTTATATAATGTGTATGACCTATATAATTACATAATTTGTGTAAAGTGATGTGTAAACTTTAAAATTCTAAAGCCTGTCTCTTGAGTTTTTGCTGTGATTTAATCAGTGTGAAGAACTCCAACTGTGAAAACTCCCTCAGCTGATTAAAATTGTCAACTCATCGGTAACTTAGAGTCTTAAAGAGTTATAGTTATCCCTTCCGCTTTGCAGCTTTCCTTATCATGGTTTCTATATATTGCAGATTGTCATAAGAAATTAAATGGGAATTTTGGGGAGTTTTTCAGACAACACACAAAAGCCAGCTGGTGACACAGAAAAAGTTTAGGAACTCAGAAATGCATAAAAGTATATGTATAGCATTGTATAATATCCACTCAGATTTTACAATAGGGCACTGTAAGCAACCCATAAAAGAAAAGGAAAAAAATTCAGACTTTTTCTGTGGTATGACAGGAGGGCCAAAAAATTTTACATGGATTTTCCAGATTGTAGGGGTGCCATGCTCTTAACTCTTGCCACATGGAGGGATTAATGCACTTAGTTCACTAAGGGGTTAAATTAACTTGCCTGTGAACACACGGATAGAATGTCAGAGGCAAGACTTGAATTCAAGTATTCCTTACTTCAAGACTGGCAATAGATTTGTTCCTTGTTGGCCATTCATTTCTCTCTCTCTTTTTTTTTTTCAATTAAACTAGGGTGGCAGTAAAGGAAAAAAAGAAGCAAAAATAGAAATCTGAGAAACATCAAGAAGGAGGAATTTAAAAAGCTTGGTAGAGCTCAAGGAAGAGATTGGGATCAGTGAAGATACTTAGGTTTTACACTTGGGAGATTAGGAGAATAATAGCAGCATTGATAGTCATAGAATTCTGTATTCAGCAAGAAAAACTGACATTTAGGGGAAAAGGATAAGTTTGGTTTTAGGCAATTTTTATCACCACAGAAATATGTTTGTTAGCATATGTGAAAGTGCTTTGTATGCTCTGTGAAACATTTATACAAATTTACAAGTTCATAATTATTCTCCTTCACATTCAGTCATGAAACAAGAACCAAGTGCCATAAGGTACAAAATTGGGTGTCTGGAATGAAATAAAAAGATTGTGACTTCAAAACAGTTTCACGATGGAGGCTTTTCTCTCCTCCATTTCAAGCCCACACCTGTCTTTGTTGCTGGTCTATTTTTATTTTTCATTAGTGTTCAGAGCATTGGGATACTATGCATTTCAGATGCTGGTCAGTGACTTTTCAGTGAACGCTTCTGGTGACATAATGTTTGTCTATTCCAGGTGTCATTCTATCAGAAGATCAACCTATAGCACAAGTGTCATCTACCTCACCATGTATCAAGACAGAAAATTTACCTGTCTCTACAGCAAACATGTCAGATACCGTGACTACAGCAGCAATATTAATGAAGCCAGTTGCAATGGAAACAGTGATCAATAATGAAGTAAAGGGAAAAGGAGAAAAGGTACAGCCTCCTCACCACCACAGATCAGAGGATGTTTTGGTGAGCAAAGAGGTGATGAAAAAGTTGCCGCATCTCTCCTTGTCTCAATGTGATGTACTAGGAACTGGTATTGCTTTCCAGCCTTGGGGAAGTGAGAATTCAGTGCTAATCACAGAACCTTTCAGCCAGCCAAAGGATTCCAAAAGAGAACAGTTACAAAGCAGATCCCCTCAGGACAGCCTGAGCAGTAGCTGTCCTCAGTGTAACACTGTCATCACCAGACAAGCAGAGGAAGAGCCAGTGAACAGTTCCCGTCAGGCAGATCAGTCCCTAAATGAGGAAGCTGACTCTTCAGACAGTGAAGTTGCCATTACTCTTGTTGATAGTTCTCTCCCTGGAGACCCTCTGAGTCTGCATGAACCCATCAAAATAGTTATCACAATGAGCAGTACCCCCAACTCCATGACTGAATTAGAAAGTTCCCTGCATCTGAAGGTGATTGGCACAGAGAAAATGGGAGCAAGGCCAGATGCTCACCCATCTGTCACAGATGTAACCCATCCTCAAAACAATGAGCAGATCAGAATTCCTGTGATCACCTTTGAATTGTCAGAAGATGGTGGAGGTAATGATTGTCCAGAAATCAGTGAAAGAGAAAAGACTCCAGAGAGATTAATGGTGGACATTTCTTCTAATCCATGCTCTGGCTATGAATCTGGAGAGTTAGACAATGCAGCAAAGGAATGCAATGATACCCCAAATGGTGATTCAGAAACAACTCCTCTGGTGACATCTAATCTGACCTGCAAAATGGAAATGGACAAGGAAGGACAGGATAGTCTTGACCCATCATCTTGTAAAACAACCCATGAAAAGAGACATGCTCGTGTCCTCAGTGTGGATAGTGGGACAGATGTTCTATTAAGTAAAACTTCCACAGAACTCCCAAGTGATAAGGAGAAGACATTGCCAACTTCTAAATCTGACCTGGAGGCTAAAGAAGGGCAAATTCCCAATGAATCCAATTTTCTAGAATTTGTCTCCCTGTTGGAATCTATTAATACATCCAAGGTGATGGCATCTAATCCATCCAGTGTCACAACAGAGCTGATCAAAGAAAAAGGGGTCATTGGAGGTATGAGTCAAGCTGACTACTATTGAGATCTTCATGATGAATATTTGCCAGATAGCAAGATGAGCATCCTGAAATCTTTTGCTATTTAGATTTATAATGAAAGTTTCTAATATTTGAATGTTGAACTACATTTAGGCTGTGTTTTTTTAAATGCTGACCTTTCAATTACTTTAGATTATTTTAATGCTAGTGGGGCTAATCTCAAATGGTGGAAAAATGATTTTTATAAAATTCTGGTGTATAAATAAATATTAATTTACTTTATTAGAACAATTTCAAGAACATATCACTGAAGATGCGAAATGGCAAATAGATACTTCTTCATTTAAAGAGTAAATGCATTTCATAAGAATTTACTATAAATATAGTGTTAATTCTGTTTTCCTGTTAACTTTCTTTATGAAATTAGGAATCTATTCACCGCATACAGAATCACAAAACATAGAGTATATCTTTTATAAGGAAGAGATTATAAATCATTAAAACACTCAACAAATGGCAAGTTAATTTCTCAAGGCTTCAGCTTCCAACTCTATACAATTAAGGGATTGGATTAGATTATCTTTAATTCCCCTCCAAATTCTAATGTGACTTTTTGAATGCTTATGATACACTGAAGCCTCAGCTAAGATGGCAGTCAGTCCTATAGCACTCTATAATTAAGTGTGCTACTGGGACTTAGAATTACAGAATCTAGAAATTGAAAAGGATCTAGTGAAGGGGTCATCTAGTCCAACCCCTTTTATTCTTTACAAAGTGATTTAGTTTTTCTTCCCAGAAATTAAAAAAAATAGTATCATTCCAGCTTTGGAGTATTGCTCTTAACCTTTCAGTCATCCAATTAGGTTATTCCTATGTCTGTACTTGCAAAACTTAGAAAACTGCCCCTCTCCCCTTCCTTTTAATAATTTCTTTTTTTTTTTCTTTTTGGAGGGCAATTGGGGTTAAGTGACTTGCCCAAAGTCACATGGCTAGTTTTTGTGTCAAGTATCCGAGGTCAGATTTGAATTCAGGTCCTCCTGACTCCAGGGCCAGTGTTCTATTCACTGCACCACCTAGCTGCTCCCTTTTAATAATTTCTAATAGAATTGAACTGCTGCTGCCTTTTGGTTGAGAGATTGGGTTGATAAAGATTCAATTAGGATACAAAGACTGGTTAGGAAGTTAAAATAGATCACTTTACATGAGAATAAGGGAGAAGCACTAAGATCAAAACTGGTTAGATAGATCACTGGCAAGACTGAAGCAATAAGGTCTCAGTCCCATGCAGGGCCTTACAGGATCAATGTGGGTAGTAGACCAAAGTGGCATCACAAAGGGGATTAGTGAGCGAGAGAGGCTGAATATAGAATAAAAAGCTGAAGTAGATGGAGCAGAAATGAACTGAGGTCCCAGATGCCACTAAAAAGAGTTTCGTAAGAGAGAATTTTTCTGTGAACTGCAGCCTTTTCATAGGATGACAGGTCTTCCCTGGCCAAACTCACCTTTGCAGATGTTCCTAGTCTTGAAGGTCCAGGCAGATCAGAGATGGTGCCTATCCCCTGGCTTGGTGACTGCATTTCTGTGTTCCCAATAACCTTTTGTGTCTGTTTCATGTAGACAGAACTGATGTAGCCTTTTGATGGACTACAGACTCAAGGGGGCTTCAGATTCTCCATTGATTAGGAGGCTGACTCGTCTACATCTCCAGGATCTTCTTTATTGGATTCTTATTTTAACTGGGGCCAGAATCCTGAAAGCTAGACTTTTGGTTGGAGACAATTACAGTTGTAATATCTTATTTAAAGTTCCACCATCTTTCATATGCTAGACTTTTGCCTGAAAATTCTTTTAGTTATTTTGAAATTGAATTTCTCAGTCCCATAAGTTCAAAATTTTGCTTATAGATTTATGTTATTACTCCATGGGGTAGATTACATTAATTGGAGGCCTTCTCTTCAGTGAGATAGATCTCAACCTATCAGTTTAAGACTCTTGTCTATGTCCTTCTGTATGATCTACACAAGGGGTCTACCAAGATCTATCCTTGAGTCCCCTGGACATGGATCATGACCGTGAAGTCTGAGCCAATGGAGCACGTATGCTGTCTGCTAGTTATTGCTTACTTTCACTATATAATCAACCCATGTTTTTCTCAGTCATATTTTTGATGATGTCTCTTATGTGATTTCTATTGTAAGGAATTTCATGTTAGTCATATATGAGCCTTTTCATGCCCATCAACTGCCTCTCTGTTGTCTTCTGAGTTAGCCTCCACTTTAACTTTTTTTGAATGTTCTATTACTTGCTGCCATACAACATACAAAAGAATATTTGGTATTAAAGAGATGGAAATTTGGTCTAGGGAGAATCTCAGGATCAGTTTCTCAAAGGCAATCCAGCCCATTCTTCTCATCCTATTCAATTTTATGTCCAACTCATTGTTCATTTGTGATATCTGTGTAAGAGTTACAGTTGGTAAGTTAAAATAAAAAATCTACATAGATTGATCTGATACTTGAGGGTTGGAAATGCTTTTATAGGAAAATAAAATCTGCCTACCATTGACTTTTTTACATAATTTAAAATGAAAGGTTTTTAGTTTTCAAATTTTATAAGAAAGGTGCACAATTTGTTCCAAAAATAGCTAAATTTTTACCTTTCATTCCTTCCATATCTAACTTCTCTCTGTCTACACTCCAGTTCTTTTTTTCACAATTAAGCAAACATTTATTAAATGCCTACTCTGGGTAGAGCAGTATGTTAAAGGGTGGGGGAAATAGAAATTTTAAGTATGACATGGTCCTTACCCTCATAAAATTCTGTAGCAAGATAAAAAAATAACAGAGTAGAAAAAAATACATGAGTGTATAAAGAAAATATAAGCAATGGACCATATTTTATTCAGTGGGAAAAAGGTCATTACTGCAAGGATTCATGGAATAGATAATCCTTTAATTGAACATTAAAGAATATATCAGAATTCAACAGGTGCCAGATAGTGTAGGTGGAAAGAAGAGAGAACTTTAGGCATAGGAAATAATCTTGAACCAAAAGTATAGGGATGAGAAAGTACAGAGCATGTTTTTCAGCTTGATTGTTACCTATAACACATAAAGGTAATTAGTATGAAGTAACATGGGAAAGAAAGGATCACCAAGTCTGTGATGAGCCTTGAATATAGTCCAATTTCTCCAATTTATAGATATGAAGAAAAGTAAAGCCCAGAGAGGTTAAGGGACTTATTTAATGTAGTAAGTAGAACTTAAGATTCTAACGCGACTCTAATCTGTTTGTACTTTGAGCAGACGAGTGAAAAGACCAAAACAATGCATAAGAAAGATATCTCTCTCAGTGATAAGAATTGATTGTAGTGGAGAGAAAATGGAAAAAGATCTGCTAGAAAGCTATTTTAATGCTGCATGTGAGTAGTAATGGAGGCCTACAATAAGGTGGTGCGAGAACAATAGACGGAGATGGAGACAGAAATGAGGAGAAGGAGGAGCTAGAATTTATATAGAGATTTAAAGCTTGCTAAATGCCTTACAAATATCTCATTTTATCCTTATAACAACCCTGGGAGTTAAATGTTATTATTATCCCTATTTTGCAGATGAGGAAACTAAGTAAGATAGATGTTAATTGGTTTGCTCAGAGTCACAGAGCTAGGAAGTGTCTGAGGTCACATTTGAACTCAGGACTTCGAAGTCCAACCTAGTTGCCCTACTTGTCTCTGTAGAAATAGAATTTAAAGTATTTGGTAAATAAAAGAAGGAAAAACCAAAGACAGGTTCAGAATTTTGAAATTAAAAGATTAAGTGAATGGCTGTCAAAGAGAGATACAGTGACATCAAAAAAAAGAAAAAAGGCACAGATTTTGAGAGATATTATGGACTTGGTTTTAGACATATTTTCAGGTTCAGGCAGGACATGCACATGGACATGTTCTGTGACCCAACTTAACTTTGGGTCTGGAGAACAGGATAAAAGTAAAAAATGAAAATAGAAATTTGGGAGTCACAATAATCCCATTAATGTTTATTGAGGTATCCTCTTTACTATGGTCAGTAAGCCTCCTTTTGAAGGCCTCCAATGGAAATCTACTCATTTTTAAGAATTCATTCTTTCATTTAAATTATTAGATAACTTTCATTTTATTTATTTATTTATTTTAAAATTTCTTTAACTTTTATATTTTTAATTTATTTTCCTTAGTACAACCTTCTATCCATTGTTTTTAGTTTTGCCCTCTGAGTCCAGATAGAAAAAGTCAAATTCTGTTTCCATATGAAAAAGTTTATATTCTTGAAGGCAGTTATCATGTTCTTCCTAAGTCTTTTGTTCTGGGCTGAGCTTCTTCAATTACTTCAGATAATCTTCATATAGTATGTACTTGAGTCCCCTCATCATTCTTTTCATCCTTCCCTGAATATAGTACAGCTTGTCCATCCCCTTCCTCAAATGTGGTGTCCATAAATGAACATAATTGTATAGAAGTAGTCTTGCCAGAGTGGAGCAGAGGAGGATGGACCACCATCAAACTTGATCTGTTCATTAGACTCTTCACTGTAGCCAAAAATTGCATTATTTTTGGCTGCCATATCACACTGTTGAATTATGTTGAGCTTTCAATTCACTAAAACTCCCAGTTCACTTTTCATGCAACTACTATCTAACTAAATCATCTTCATCCAGTGCTATGCAGTTGATTTGTTGGAGTGTATACCTTTGTGTTTAACTCATTTAAATTTTTTGCTAAATCTAACCCATTGTTCCAGCCCGTCAAAATCTTTTAAACTCATGACTCTGTCTTCCAGTGTGTTAACTGTATCTCCCAGCTTCACATTATTTCCAAATTTGATAATAATGACATTGTCAGTTCATTGGTGCCAATTCTTAACAGAACAGCCAAGGAAAAACTGCTAATCCTTTTTACTAGAGGTCTTCCAAGTTGATATTAATTTATTAATTACTGCTTCTCATGTTGGTCATTAAAGCAGTTCTGCATCCATTTGCTCATCAATCTATATTTTTCAGACTCTATTACCCTCTAAAAATTGCTGTTACTCATTTGTGTATCACTTTATGGTCCATTAGTGTTCTAAGAGAAATAACAAGAGTTCAGCACTCCTATCTTCTGGAACCTGGGAAACAGTTTGTCTTGGTCCCCTTGACTTGACCTCATTTAGGGTCATGAAGTATTCTAACACCTCATCATTTATCTTGGGTTTCAACCTCCTGCTATTTTTGTTTCCTTTTCAGTTTAAGGAGCATTCTCATTAAACAGGAAAGGGACAGGGGCATAGAATGAAGCTATGCTTTCAGAGGTATAGGGAGCTCCTGGTGAGACACTATTACCAATGCAGTTTGACCCCTTATCAGCAGCTTACAGTTTTAGAGAGATGTGTAAGCCATGGAGAAGTTTTATGATTTGCCCAGAGTGAGTTTGTGTCAAAGGTGGGACTTGAATTCAGGCATCCTAATAAGTTTCTATTCAAAAACCATGCTACCTCTCTTACTGATCAAGAAAAACAGAAAACAACCCTGGATATTTTTGTCTTTTCCTATTTTTGTTCTATCCACCCTTAGCAGTGGTCTTGCCCCTTTTTTGATCTTCTCCTAACAGCTAAAAAAAAAGCCTTTTCACTATTGCTATTATTCATACCAGTTTCATCTTCTTTTAAGCTTTAGTATTTCTGACACTATTCTTAAAGGACTGCTGTGATGCTTTTGCATTCATTCTCTTATCTCTGTCTTTTTTTAAAATTAACTTTTGTTTATTTTTAGTTTACATCATTCGTTTCCACAAGATTTTGAGTTACAAATTTTCTTGCCATCTTTCCCCCACCCACCACCCCAAAACAGCGATCCCATGTTTGCCTCCTCCCCCAATCTGCTCTCTCCTATATCCTCCCCCTTTGCCCCTCTGACTTTCCAGTAGGGCAAGATGGATCTCCTTACCCCAGTGCCTATATACCTTAATTCCCAATTACATGTAAATAATAATAATAATAACAATAAAAATGTATATACATATATATTTTGACATTTGATTTTAAAACTTTAAATTCTAGATTCTTTCTTTACCTCCCTCATCATCCACCCCCACTGGAAAGATAAGCAATTCAATACAGGCTGTATGTGTATAGTTATGCGGAACATCTCCACAATGGACATATTGTGAAAGACTGACTATATTTCCCTCCTTCCTATCCCGCCCTCCACTTGTTCTACTCTCTACTTTGTCCCTGTGCCTTTACAGAAGTGTGTGCTTCTAACAACCCTTCCCCCCAACCTGCCCTCCCCTCTCCATCATCCCCCCTCTCATCCCCTTCCCCCCTACTCTCCTGTAGGGCAAGATACCCAATTTAGAGTGTATGTCATTCCTTCCCTAAGCCAAATTCAATGAGAGTAAGGTTGACCCATTCCCTTTTGCCTTCCCATTCTTCCCCTCCATTCTAGCAGTTATCCCTTGCCTCTTTTACATGAGAAGATTAACCCCATTCTGTCTCTCTTTGTTTTCTCTCATACTATTCCTCTCCCACCTCTTAATTTCACCTTTTAAAATATTATCCCTTCCTATTGAGTTGATCCTGTACCCTCTGTCAATGTACACATATATACACACATTCACATATGTATTCAAATGCATATATACCCTCCTATATAGACATATGTATATGTATACATATAGAAATACATTTATATTCCTTTCACCTATCTTTATACTGAGAAAAGTTTCATAAGTGACAATTATCATTTTTTCATGTTGGCATGTAAATAGTATCAACTTTGATAAGTTCCTTATGAATTCTTTTCCATGTTTACCTTCTCATGCTTCTTTTTATTTGAATGTCAAATTTTTTATTCACTTCTGTTTTTTTCAGCAAGAATGCTTGAAAGTCCTCCACCTCACTGAATGACCATATTTTCCCCTGAAGCATTATACTCAGTTTTGCTGGGTAGGTGATTCTTGGTTTTAATCCTAGCTCCCTTGATCTCTGGAATATCATATTCCAGGCCCTTC
>CM053586.1:248550372-248573697 GCA_028646515.1 Pseudochirops corinnae
CTACTTGAGATAATAAACAAATTTGGCAAAGTTGCAGGATATAAAATAAACTCACATAAGTCCTCAGCATTCCTATATATCTCTAATGAAATCCAACAGCAAGAGATAGAAAGAGAAATCCCATTTAAAGTTACTATAGACATTATAAAGTATTTGGGGATCTACCTGCCAAAACAAATCCAGGACTTATACGAACACAATTACAAAACACTTTTCACACAAATAAGGTCAGATCTAATTGACTGGGAAAACATCAATTGCTCATGGCTGAGTCAAGCAAATATAATGAAAATGACAATTTTACCTAAATTAAATTACACATTTAGTGCCATACCAATCAATCTACCAAAAAAATTACTTTGTAGAGCTAGAAAAAATAGTAGCAAAATTCATTTGGAAGAACAAAAGGTCCCGAATATCAAGGCAATTAATGAAAAGAAATCCTAGGGAAGTTGGCCTAGACATACCAGATTTTAATCTGTATTATAAAGTAACAGTCATCAAAACTACTTGGTACTGGCTGAGTAATAGAGTAATGGATCAATGGAATAGACTGGATACATGAGGCCCAGAAGCCAATTACTATAGTAATCTAATGTTTGATAAACCCAAAGACCCCAGTTTTTGGGATAAGAACGCACTATTTGACAAAAACTTCTGGGAAAACTGGAACATAGCATGCAGAAATTGGGCATAGACCAATATCTAACATCGTACACCAAAACAAAGTCAAAATTGGTGCATGATCTAGGTATAAAGGCTGATATTGTAAGCAATCTGGGAGAGCAAGGGATAGTTTACCTGTCAGATCTATGGAGAAGAGAAGCCTTCATGATGAAACAAGAGTTAGAGAGCATTATAAAATGCAAAATGGATAATTTTGATTACATTAAATTGAAAAGCTTCTGTACAAATAAAGCCAATGTGACCAAGATTAAGAGGGAAGTGGAAAATTGGGAAAGAACTTCTATAACCATGTCTCTGATAAAGGCCTCATTTCTAAAATATACAAAAAATTGAGTCGAATCTATAAGAATACAAGTCATTCCCCAATTGGTAAATGGTCAAAGGATATGAACAGGCAGTTTTCAGAAGATGAAATTAAAGATATCTGTAAGCATATCAAAAAATGTTCTAAATCACTATTGATTAGACAAATACAAATCAAAACAACTCTGAGGTACCACACCAGTCACATTGGAGGATGCCCATCAATTGTGGAATGGCTGAACAAGTAGTTGTGTTATATGAAAGTAATGGGATACTACTGTGGTATAAGAAATGAGGAGCAGACAGACTTCATAATAACCTGGAGATACTTATGTAAACTGATGCTGATTGAGAAGAGCAGAACCAAGAGAAATCTGTACACAATCACAGACACAACTTAAGTGTGATGACTAACTTCAGTAGACGGGGCTCCTCTCA
The DNA here is from genome assembly GCA_028646515.1 of Pseudochirops corinnae. Lineage (NCBI taxonomy): Eukaryota > Metazoa > Chordata > Mammalia > Diprotodontia > Pseudocheiridae > Pseudochirops > Pseudochirops corinnae. The sequence continues at coordinate 248,551,801 of CM053586.1, forward strand.
GCAATGTAAGGTTATAAGACAACTCCAAAAGATTCATGATCAAAAGAGATATCCACATCCAGAGAGAGGCAGTCTGAATGCAGATTGAAACAAACTACTTTCTCTGTTTCTTTTCCTTGTTTTGTTTTGTTTCCTCTCTCACACTGATCATTCCAACAGTTATAATCCTTCTTTACAAACTGACTAATGATTAATGTGAAGATATTTGTAGATTTTATATTTGAGTGTGTGCCGCCATGACAGGGAAGGAACAGGAGGTGAAGATGGGGGAGAAAATTTGAAACTCAAGGACTGTGGAACTGAATGTTGTAAACTAAAAGTAAATACACAAATCAGTTTTTTAAAAAAAACAACTATAAGATCGGATTTCACCTGGAGCAGTATATCTGAGTCATGGGGATCTAAGCTCTCCCTGGTTTAGGCTTGCCTGGTGACTATCTGAGGGGCATTGAATAACTTGCATATGAGGTGATTCTCCCTGAATTCCCTTTTCTTTCCCTGGTTCTTCCCAAGCTAGCACTAGCCTGTCTCAAATTAACTTTCAACACATTTTGTAACAGAAGCCAGGAACTTTGATTCTGTCCTTTGTTTTCCTACTCAACTGAAGAGGTCCACAAGTGATTTTTAAAGGGAGATTAATTTTTTTTTTAAGTTCAATCTGTATTGAAAGGGAATGGACATTATGGAAAAAAGCAGGCTTAGGATAAATTACAGGATCACTGTGAAAATCATGAATAGCCATCCAAAGTGGTCGGAATCTCTAGGAGCACTGAAATAAAGATGGATACCTCTTAAGTAAACTACAAACCCCACATCTGCAAGATACACCAGAGGAGGCAGCCAAAGAAGTGACTCATCTCAACTCTTATAAAGAGATTCTTTAAGGAGCCAGCAGTTTCCTTGGAAAACCCAGGATAATTGGCATAAGAGCCTACTGAACTTCAACTCTTCACGAAGCTCTTTTCCAAAGCAATTGAAGGTCTCTGGGGGTGGGAAGTGGGAGAGTAGATGTTGTGCTTGGCCCTATCCTCTAAGGTGGAGGAGGACATACTTTCTAACTTCAACTGGTAGATGAATTTCCTGTCCCAAGAGTCCAACTTCTCTAGCTTGCATTCTCTTTCATCTTCTTTTTCTTGCCTCTTGAAGGTGTTCAGCCTCTCTCCCTCCAGCCACTTGGCATTCATCCTCTCTTCCTCCAGCCAGTTGGCATTCTCTATCATTTCTTTCTGTTTTTGCTCCAGTTCCTCTGCTGAGAGTTTTCTGGTGTGACCTGGATCATGTCACCTTTGATACCCTTCCTTTTGGCCTTTAGTGTGGCCTCTTTCTTTCCTGTTTACTTTGGAATTGTGCTGTCTGTGTTTAAGGGACCATGACCTCTTGTCCTGGGTTCCATCACCCTATGTGCCCTTTCTGTCAGGGTGTTTTAGGCGCAAATGGGAGGTACCCTGAGACCTAGAATAATGCTTGACCCTATGTGCTCCCCTGGTTTCAGTTACCATGGGTTGCATTAGTTTCTGATCATGGTCAGTATCCTTAATCTGTAAGACATAACATGGAATTTTGGGCAAAACAGGAGGAGGACTTGCCATCTCCTTTTAAGACTCTACAGGGATCCACTCTTCCTCACTGGCAGAGTGTTCACTGCTGCAGCTGCAATGCTTCTGTATCTTTTGCTTTTCTCCCCTTTTCTTTTTTCTTTTTAAGGCTCGTTTGCAATAAACATTTGATCTTCTTCATTTTCACCGGATAATTCAAAACTTCTTTTTCTCTTCCTCCTTCTTTCGAGCGGTGAAAATCCAGTCCTGCCAGGTTTTGCTGGCCATATCAAGTCGAGAATTGGCATCTGAGGGGACAAAGGTGGAGCCTGGAAGAAGTCCTGTCTCAGATGAACAACCTGCTTCTTTGTCTACCATCTTTTCAAAAACAGATTTGTCAATACGACATCCCATCAGATGTTCATCATAGTTCACGATCTCACCAGAATTCTGGTACATCCAGTCTAGTTTTCTTATTTTTTTTTGGTGACAGTTTCCACATTTTCTGCATAGCACTGCATTTCCTCCTGTGCCTTCTCTTCCTGAAGCTCCCACTATAGCTCTTCAATCTTTTTCCTTTCTACCTCATTTTTCTGCTCTGTCTTCTACACTTTCTCCACATTTCAGAGAGTCTGTGGGTACCAGCTTTTCTTCAGATTCAGATCTCCATCTTCTATAATGGCCTGTTCTATTGTGACAACCAAAATATAGTAGGACATAAGTAGAACCAAAAGTCAAATTAAATTATGCTTTAACAAGTATGCAGAAGATTTTCTTCACTGGTTGAGATTGATTACTCAATACTCCATGCTTGAATGAAAGGTAGAGTTGGTGAGAGCTTGAGAAAAGAGACCCTGGTCTTCTGGCTTCCAGCTTTGGACTTGTGGTTCACAATTCTCTTCAGGGAAAGGTCCCTGAAAGACTCTGGGAAGAAGCCAGCTAGAGAAGAGCTGGCAGGTCAATCACATTCCCATCCCAAACTTGCAACATTAGACTTGGGAATTTCATCTTTGGTAAGATATGAGACTCTCGGATTGAGGTGAGATATCTCACTCCCAATAGGAGGGCTCATTCAATTCTGTGAATATTTGATATATATATATATATATATATATATGTATATGTATATATGTATGTATGTATGTATGTATACATACACATATATATATTCATTTATATTCTTTCTCTGATTTCTATTTGCTCTTAACTTGAATAAATACTATTTGCCACCTCTTGGAATATAAATAAATCATAGTTGAAAGATTAATATTTGCTGCATACGTGAGAAATATGGAGGATACATAGCACCAGTGATAATGGGAATCCACTACAGTTAGACATGGAAAAGAGCCATTATGTGTCACACATTATATGTTGCACTTTTCTTCTATATAATATAAAGAGTGCCAGGAATTAGAAGACAGAAAAGATCTCTTTCCTGTGAAAGCTCTTCATTCACCATTTTCAGACACTTGCATCATACAGATCTTTCAGGGACAAGAGGAGGACCATAGTATTGAAAGAAGTATTGCACATGTGTTTAAGAGGCTGGGAACCCATACACAGAAATTACAAGGAGGTAGATTTTGGCTCAGGATAAGAGAGCAATCTCTTATAATAGTTATCCAATAATGAAGTATGATTTTAACTTAATTGCTATTGTTCACAGATAATCTTCAATCAAACTGTGATCTCTCATACTAGTTTGGGCATTGCCCTGCTTACTCTTTTTTTAAAAACTATTTTATATTATTTTAAATATTACATATTTAAAAAACAATGAATTACAATACTATATAAACTATTTGGAAAAATAGGCAAAGAGGGAGTCCTATCAAATTCCTTTTATGATACAAATATGGTGCTGATATCTCTACCAGAAAGAACCAGAACAGAGAAAGAAAATTATAGCCCAATTTCCCGAATAAATATTGATGCTAAGATTTTAAATAAAATATTAGCAAAGAGAGAAGAGCAATTTATCACCAGGATAATACACTTGACCAGGTGGGATTTATGTCAGGAATACAGGACTGATAGGAAAGCTATCAGTGTAATTGACCATTTCTTTAACAAAACCAACAGAAACCATGTGATCATCTCAATAGATGCAGAAAAAGTTTTTGACAAAATACAGCACCCATTCTTATTAAAAACACTAGAAATTATAGAAATAAAAGGAGTTTTCTTTAAAATGATAAGTAGTATCTATCTAAAACCATAAGTAAGTTTTCTCAATAAGATCAGGGATGAAGCAAGGGTGCTCGTTATCAGCACTGCTATTCAATATTGTACTAGAAATATTAATTCTGTCAATAAGAGAAGAAAAAGGCATTGAAGGAATTAGAATAGGTGATGAGGAAACAAAACTATCAGTTTTTCCCATTTAAAATTCATTTATTTATTTTTAAAATTAATTTTTTTGTTTCCAACATTTATTTTTATAAGATTTTGATTTCTAAAATTGCCCCCTCCCTCCAAATTAAAACTATCATCCTTTGCAGATGACATGATGATATATTTAAAGAATCCTAGAGAATCAATTAAAAGACTCCTTGAAATAATTAACTAGTTCAGCAAAGTCACAGATTATAAAATAAATCCACATAAATCATCAGTATTTCTATATATTACCAACAAAGCTCAGCAGCAAGAAGTAGAAAGGGAAATTCCATTTAAAATAACTGTAGACAATATAAATACTTGGGAGTCTGTTTGACAAGACAAATCCAGTAAGTAGATGAATACAATTTCAAAACACCTTTCGCAAAAATAAAGTGAGATCTAGATAACTGGAAAATATACCACCACCAAGGCCTAGCAGCAAGAGACAGAAAGAGAAGTTCCATTTAAAGTAACTGTGTACGATATAAAATATTTGAGTCTACCTGCCATGACAAACTCAAGAACTATATCAACACAATTACAAAACACTTCACACAAATAAAGTCATATGTAAATAACTGGAAAAATAACAGTTGCTCATGGGCAGGCCAGGCTAATGTAATGAAAATGGCAATTCTACCTAAATTAATTAACTTATTCAATGCCATACCAATCAAACCACAAAAAAATTATTTTATAGAGGTAGAAAAAATAATAACAGATTTCGTCTGCAAGAACAAAAGGTTCAGAATATCAAAGGAATTAATGAAAAGAAATCCAAGGGACAGTAGCCTAGCTGTACCAGAACTAAAACAGTACTATAGAGCAGCAATCATCAAAACTAGTTGGTCCTGGCTAAGACATAGAGTGGTAGATCAGTGGAATAGGTTAGGTATACAAGACACAGTTAATGACTATAGTAATTTACTATTGGATAAACCCAAAGACTCCAGCTTCTGGGATAAGAACTCATGGGAAACCAAATTTTGCATACTCTTTCATCAAGCAATACCACTCCTAGGTCTATAACCCAAAAAGATCATAAAAAAGGGAAAAGGACCTACATGTCCAAAAATATTTATAGCAGCTCTTTTTGTGGTGGCAAAGAATTGGAAATTGAGGACATGCCCATCAACTGGGGAATGGTTGAACAAGTTGTGGTACATTAATGCAAAGAAATATTGTGCTATAAGAAATGATGAGCAGGTAGATTTGAAAAAAAAATTGGGAAAGACTTACATGAATTGAGGCTGAGTGAGGGGAGCAGAACCAGGAGACCACTGTACATAGTAACAGCAAATTGTGATGATCAACTATGATCAACTTAGTTCTCCTCAGCAATACAATGATCCAAGACAATTCCAAAAGATCCATGACAGAAAATGTTATCCACATCCAGAGGAGGAACTGTGGAGTCTGAATGCATATTGGAGCATAGAAATTTGCACTTTTTTGTTTTTGTTTTTGTTTTCCTTTTTGTTCTGTTTCTTCTTTTATGACATGACTAATGTGGATATATATTTACATGATTACACATATATAGCCTATATATGATTGCTAGCTGTCTTGGGGAGGGGAAATAGGAGGAAGAAAGGGAGAAACAGTTTGGAACTCAAAATCTTGTTTAAAAAAGTGAATGTTGAAAACTAACTTTATGTGCAATTGAAAAAATGTGAAAAAGAATGTTTTCTTGGTTAGTTTGAGTAGTTTGAAAGAATGTACATTGATCAAATGAGCTTGAGTTGTGTATAGTAGGATGATCCTAAAAATACAAAATTGGCTAGGAAGAAGTAAAATGGAGCAATATTTTCATACAAATTAGGCATGAATGGAAGAACTATTACAGTGGAGGCTGGAAGAGGTAAAGGGTTGGTAGTGCTAGAACTTTATTCTCATCAAAACTGGGTTTAAGAGGGAATATATATCTACGATATCATAAAAATCTTCTTAACTTAGAAATAGGCAGGTGAGGGAATAGTATAAGAGAGGAACTCTTAGAAGGCTGTGCAGATCAAGAAATAGGAGGGTAAGGAGAGAGTATAAGGGAGGGACTCGGAAGAGTTGGTGAATTAAGGAGGAGAGTGAAATGAGAGGATAAGGGAGGGATTCTTAGAAAGGGAAGAAGATAAGGGTGGGTAGATAAAGGAATAAGAGGGTGAGAGCAGAGGATAAGAAGGGATTCTTAGAAGTTGCAGATTGGGGACACAATAGTAGGAAGTAAATTAGAGACATGCGGAAGGATAGGGTAAAAAGAGAGGGAGAGAAGGATACACAGGAAAACCAGGATTGAGGGAAATGCACATCTAGTAATTATGGAATACTATTGAGCTGTAAGAAATGATGAGTTGATTGATTTTAGAAAAAAACATGATTGAAATAACAAAATAGCGAAAAGTCAAATGAGCAGAACCAAGAGAACGTTGTATAGAGTAACAGTGATATTGTTCAAAGAACAGCTGTGAATGACCAAGTTATTCTGAGTATTATAAATACTCAGATCAAATACAAAGGGCCCATAAAAGAAGATATTATTCACCTCCAGAGAAAGAACTGAAAAAATGAAGTATTCATAGTAGGGTTTTACATATATTTACAACCCTATATACATATACATATATATGTAAAACTACCATTTCACACGCATAGATATATATGTACATCTATCTGTTCACGTATGTCTGTGTGTGTGTGTGTATATGAATGGTGGCCTAAATTTATTTCTTCCTTCTTTTTGACAAGAAAGTGTTAATCATTCCATGGTACCCTTAGAGTGAAGCCCTGGGACCTGAGTTTCATTAATCTTTTAAGAATTTGTATTAGGGTACTTTACAAATTTGTTGTGGTCCATGGCATAGTTCCTAAAGTGCACATTAAGTCTAGTATTTTATACATGGAAATTGCTTTAAATGTGTTTTTCCTGTCCAACTTTGATGTCAGGATACTAGAAAGTCTCTTAATGTATTTAGCCACAGCTTTCTCCTTGATATATTTATGGTCAATATGCCATGCTTGGAAGAGACTAAATCATTTGTAGATATTGCCTTCAGTTGAATGTAAATTGCAGATTCAAGCTTGAAACTTTTGGTTTTTATATTTCCGTAGAACACATCAAGCCTTTTATACTTATTGAATCCAAATTATATTCAGAGATCATTAAGAAAAATCCCATGGGTTGAAGGAGCCATTTTATTTGTTTCCTCAGTGGAGCCATATGGCTTGATTTAATCTTTGTACATCAAATGATTAACATGTGGTGGTTTGTTTCTCTCTACTATTGTTATCAGGGTGTAGGTTGTGTTCAGTCCTGGCATAAGGACTGGCAGGACCTTTTCAGATCTGTTTTCCACCTTTGGTATCCAGCCGATCCATCCAACTCTTACCTATGACTCCAAGAAGCTGTAGCATGCACAGTGGCCATGCCTCAGTAAACCATTTTGGCAGATAGGCTAAACCAGATTGAGAGTAATGGAGTAATCTAAAATCCTTTGGTGAGTTGGGGGACTGTCTTTCCTAAACATGTGAAGACTTCTCTTGGTGGAATTTATGAATGAGAACCATTTGTTCCAGCAGCCATAAAGATGGCTGACATAGGCACTGAAAAATGCTTAGAACTGAGATAGATATAGAAAACACCAAGGTTGTCCACTGCATCCCAAGCCATCACTAGTCATCTTGATTTTGTCCTGCCATTGGACTCTGATGGCTCTGAAGGAGAGAATGAGGCTGCTGACTTCACCCAACTCTGTCTCACTTAAATCCAATTTAAGTGTGAATCAAAAGACATTATCCATACTATTTTACCATTTCACCTATATCGAAGTCCTGTGGTGACAAGCAAGTGAAGAATAAGCAGATGCAGATATACTGGGAGCTATAGTTACAATCTTACACACAGGCAGCCCAGGCCATCAGGTCATCCTTTAACTGGAAGCAACAGTGGGAATTGGCAGCACCCTGTGTGTCTGAGAAGCCTTTTAAGAATTGCATTGCTCACCTTCTGGTGTGAGGAAGGAGCTAGAAAAAAGGCACTAAAAATTGTCTGCTTTACCCAACCCTGGCATGTTTACTGTGAGTAGGCAGCAATCCCATCCTGTGTCCAAAACACAAAAAAATACAAAAACTTCTGCAAAGATAGTTCCATTCACCATCAGTACATAGAATATCTACATACTTATGGACAAGATTAAATCCAGTAGACCTCAAAGATGTATAGCTCTTGTTGTGAGAGAACTCAGCAGGCATCACATCCAAATAGCAGACCTAAGTAAAATAAGGATGGTAAATGAAGGACAACTTATTGAACTCAGAGCTGGATATAATTTTTTTCCTGTAGTTGTTACAATGAAGGGGAGCACCATGAAGGTGGCATAGGTTTTGCAATCAAAACTAATCTAGTCAACAAACTTGTATGCCTCCCAGAAGGAAAAGATAACAGGCTCATGACAACGCAATTGCCACTTGCAGGAAAGCACCATGCCCATCATCAGTGTGTATGCTCCCACTCTGACAAACCCTGATAAGGTCAAACAAAAATTGTATGAAGACCTGGAGACTCTCATCATTGATGAGCCAGAATAGAACAAGCTTATAATTCTAGGTGACTTTAATGCTAGAGTAGGCTCAGGCTATTCAGACTTGGCAGGGAGTCCTAAGGAAGAACGTAGTTGGAAACAGCAACAGCAATGGTCACTAACTACTGAAGTCTCATGCATCTCATGACATTCTCATCACCAACACTGTCTTCCGTTTACCTAAAAGCAATAGAACTTCATGGATGCACCCTTGCAGCAAACATTGGCATTTAGTAGACTATGTTATTGTAAAGAGAAGAGACAGATGTCAAAATGATGAAAACAATGTGTGGTTCAAAGTGCTGGACTGATCACAGACATACTTTCCAAGATAAATATCTTCATTCCACATAAGTATGGCCCCAAGGCAAGGTAACTACTAGTAGACTTAATATAGATCAGAGCACTTCTCTGAGTGGAAATAGTTATTTGCAACTTGGAGAAAAAGCTGAGCCAACACACGATTGACAACAGTGGAATAGGAAAGGAATAGGCAACTTTCAGAGATTTGGTACAGCATTGTGTTTACTCATCTGGATCAGAACGCTCACAGACATCAAGATTGGTGTGATGAAAATGATGGGGAAATGCAGAAGCTGCTAAATGAAAAACAAGAACTCCACAAGGCTTATCAGCAGAATGGTTCATCCATCTCTAAAAAGACAGCAATTAACTACAACAAAAGTAAAGTATAAGTGAAGCTTAGAGAGATACAGAATTCTTAGCTCAGTAAGAAGGTAGATGAAATTCAGTTTTATGCTGATTATAAAAATCTAAAGCATTTTTATGATGCCCTGAAGGATATTTATGGGCCAAAGACCTATGATGTATTTCTACTACTCAGTGATGATAGAGCCACGTTGATTAATAATAAGGACATGACCCTGGAAAGATGGGCTGAACACTTCCATGCTGTTCTCAACAGATCATCATGAATCAATGCTGAAACCATTGACCATACACCTCAGGTTGAAATCCATCCCTCTCTAGTCAAATTTCCAACTGAAAAAGTTTAGAATACTTTTAGGGTCCTCTCTTGTGGCAAAGTGCCTGGTGTTGATTCTATTCCAACTGAGATTTACAAAGCAAGAGGTCCACTGCTCATACAAAAAGCTGGCTAAAAATTCCCAAGTTTGACAGCAAGAGATTCTCTCCCAGAAATTCAAGGATGCCTCCATTGTCTGTTTCTATAAAGGTAAAGAAAATAGATTGCCCTGTGACAATCACAGGGTGGGTCTCTCTTTCTCTCTCTCTCTCTCTCTCTCTCTCTCTCTCTCTCTCTCTCTCTCTCCCTCTCTCTCTCTCTCTCTCTCTCTCTTAGTCATTGCTGGAAAGATTCTTCCCAGAGACCTCCCTAATAAGCTGATCCTTCACCCGGAAGATGGTCATCTACTTGAGAGCCAGTGTGACTTCAGAAAGGATCAAAAAACAATTAATATGGTGTTTGCCCAACAACTCCAGGAGAAATGCCAGGAGCAGAACAGAGGTCTGTGCACAACGTTCATCAATCTGACTAAGGTCTTGGATACTATCAGTTGTGAGGGCTTATCGAAAATTACATCAAAATTTGATTGCCCAGAAAAGTTCTTCAGTATTGCATGTCAATTTCATGACGACATACTTCCCTGGGTTCTGGATAATGGGCAATGCTCTCACACTTTCCCAGTCCCCAATACAGTGAAGCAATACCATGTGCTTGTTCCCATAGTTTTTAGCATGATGTTTTCAATGATGTTATCAGATACCTTCAATTGATGAAAAACAGCATCAAGGTCAGCTACCTCACTGATGGTAAATTGTTTAATTTAAAAGGCTATAAACTAAGACTAAAGTGGAGGGAGAGTCAGTGCATGATTTTTTGTTCACAGATGGTTGTGCACTCAATGCAACCTCAAAGCATGGATCAATGCTCTGTTGCTTGTGCTAATTTTGGCCTAATAGCACCAAAAAAACCCAGAGGTTCTTCACCAACCAGCATTACGCCATTCATATATGAAACCATCAATTATTGCAAATGGAGAAATGTTGATACTTTCACTTACCTTAGCAGTGTACTTTTCGGGGATGTACTCATAAATAATAACGTTGACACACAAATTGCCAGAGCCAGCTCAGTGTTTAGGAGGCTCCAAAGGAAAGTGTGGGAAAGAAGAGGTATTAGATTAACTACCAAACTGAAGGTTTTCAGAGGCCTTGTGTCCTCATTCTGTGAAATTTGGACAGTCTAGCAGTGCCATGCCAGGAAACTGAATTGCTTTCCTTTTAATTGTCTTAGGAAGATTCTGAAGACCACCTGGCAAGATAAGGTACTGAACACTGAGGTCCTTTCTTGAGTTAAACTGACAAGTACTCAAACTACTGCAGAGAGGGCAACTCCAATGCTCTTGCCATGTTAGTCAAATGTCAAACATATGTTTCCCTAAAACACTTTTACAGAGAACCCATGCAAGGAAGTCACTCACCTGAAAGTAAGAAGAAGCAATACAAAGACACTCTTAAGGTCTCTCTGAAGAACTTTGGAATCAATTGTGTGATACAGAAGATGCTGGCAAAGCACCTCCAAGCATGGCATGCCCATACCAAAGGAAATACTGTGATCTATGAGCAGAGCAGAATTGCAGATTAAAAGAAACATGAAATGTTTAGAGACATCTCTACAACAAATGTTTCTACAGACTATTTTTGTGTTAGAGTTTTCTGAGCTCATATTGGTCAAGATTGGATACACTGTACTTTGACTCCAACATGGTGGTGTCATTTAGATCTTCTGTAAAGGAAGAAAAATAAACAACCATTGTTATCACTTTCTCCTTCTTCTACTGATCTGGCACTGGGGAGAATTCTCATTCTAAAAAATCCCTTCACCCATGAAGAATGCCAACTTGCTCATGACTTAGGGTGTTAAAGAGTTTCTTGAGACAACAAGAGGTTAAAGGACTTGTCCAGAATTACCCAGCAAGTAGATATGAGCAATAAGAATCAAACCCAGGTCCTCTTGACAGCAGTCATATATCTACCACGGCATACTGCCTCTCATTGTTATCAATATTATTATTCAGTACATGGTCTGTGCTGTCAACACCTATAGCCTTCTTCCAAGTGATTTTCTCACTCTGGAAAATCATCTTCCCTGTCATCTGGGCAATCTGCCTTTATCAGAACTATTAAAAAAACATTTTATGATATCTGTATTGCTTACAAATAGACCCACAGGCACCTGCTTACAAAATTGCACCGACACTTTTATGTCATTTACATTAGTTGTTCATGGAGCGTGAACAAGTCTCCTTTAGCGGCTTAAGATTCTGTGCCAGGCTATTTGGATGAAGGCTTACTCTGACAACTAAAAATCATTAGAAAAATAACACTTCTACTGACATGATTAGGCCTCCTTAATGTCTGCCTTTGGGGGGAAAAAATCATTTAATAAGCAACAGTGAAAAATCACATCCTTAATGTTATAACATTGAAAGACCTTTATGGTCTTTGGATAAGGGATCAATTTTATCATAGAACCTCTTCTATAACAATATTTCATATTTCAAATATTATCACAGTTTATAGGTCAAAGTATTCAACAAAGTAAAACTGGGGTTCAGGAAGATGGTTACCAAAAAACCTTACAAGACTGTAAGTCCTGTTTACTTAGGAAAATTGCTCTGCTCACTTAAACCTAGAGTTCTGGAGTGATACCTTACTTAAGTATCTGACAAGGGGATACAACACCCAAGTTCCTCTCTTACATATATACATATCAACTTACACTATTTAAACAATATATAAAGGAGGAACTTCTTTGAAAACTCTAGACATGGATGGAGAACCTGAGGCCTCGAGGCCACATGTAGCCCTCTAGGTCCTTTTATTAAGTGTATTTGTTATATAAAGTTTGGATTCAGTCAAAGGGCCACACTTGAGGACCTTGTGGGTCACACATGGCCTTGAGGCTGCAGGTTCCCCACCCTTGCTCTAGGATAATGAAAATTTCCAAACACCAAAGACACCTGCAAACAGAACATATGAGGAAAATCAATAGCTCCTGCTTCTGCTTAAATCCTAGTTCATTAATTCACTTGCCAAAATAGGTGTTGTCAATGATCACAAAGAGACTGATTCCTTCATCATTATAATACTGCTTAGATGAGAGTTTTGTGAAAATTCCACAAAATTCATTTACTTAAGAATTTTAAGACTCCTTTTCACTGCCTTTAGCTTTATAGTGCTCTAACATTTTGAAATAGCAAAGCTATTTCTGAAAATACATATATCTCAATTAAGTACATACTCTTTAAAAGCAGTTTGCCCTTTAAATGAATATTAGGTCATAGATAGGAAAATCCTTAGCTGTTTTAATTAAGGACCATTCAGATAAAATACAATCCAGATTGCCTGATTTAGGGAGAAATCCATGTGGCACAAGAAAACTACCCTGAACTAATCTAATCACTAATCTAACCTAATCACTCTAATCATAGCAAGTGAGGCGCTAATTGAAAGGATACAGAGATTGCCTCCATAAAAACCAAAATCAAAACAAACAAACAAAAAGTTACCAAAACACGAGGCTGCAAATTCTCAGGTACATAGTGGTTAAATTTAATAATTCAGTTGAGAAACAACAAATTTTGCAAAAGACCAAGAGACCTTTGAATACGAAGGAAAAGAAATACTTGATCTGTTCCTTTTTCTAAAAAACGAATTCTTTCCCTCATTCTCTTTATTATTTATATTCCCTTTCTTTCTATTCTAGATATTTTTATTTGATTCATGACTGTTTCACAGAAAACACACAGAAGGCGCTGGAGTTCTCAGTCTTCAGTCTCTGACAGGTTCTTCATCTGGTCAGACAAGCAGACAGCTTTGGAGGGGTTAATAATCAACTTTGTTCTAGTCTAGTTTAGTCTTCTCAAATGGTTGTTGGGAGAACTAGCTGCTATAGCATTCCCTAAAAACCCTTCCTTCAGGGGCCAGTGAGAAGTGGGGGGGCAAGTACCCCTACATATCTATGGGGGCAATCGAGACAGGCACACTTGTGCACTCCCTTACATGCCCTCAAGCCTCAATGGGGGCCAGCCAGTGGAAGCACACACAGATTCCTCTATGGGTTCCCCATGGTTTCTCCCCATTCACTGACTAGTGCTCACTTGCTTTTATAGGGCAACAGATAAAGGCATCTTGCCAACTTTAAGCTCACAGGTTAACTTTAGCAATATTGTCATTCTATGCAAGTAAAACAAATCTCAGTTATGTCGCTCCCATATCTCATGGTGCAACCTCAGCAGGACTGTCTGTCACTATGATTCTAAGAATTATTATCTAGGATCCTTGAGACTATTCTGGGAGTTATTATCAAACACCTGGAAACTAGACATTCTCATGGCCATGGATCCTGAGAAACGAACTCTAAGAAGAATAACAAAATCCTCCTTACATACAATGACCTTTAAGCTTGCTCAATATTTCCCTATTCTCTATATTTATTATAGAATTAAAACTCATAATTTCATGTTCTCTCTTCTAAAGTATTTTTAATACTACCTTGTAGATCTTGCCTCTTGCCTCTTGCCTCACTTTTTTTCAGTCAAACCTCACTCTTAGAAATGTTAATTCCTGCAGGCAATAGGGAGGATATTGCCTGATATAGAAATCTTTTTATGGGACAGATTATGAAATTTATTATCGACCTTTTCCCTGTCCATAGTATCTTTCCCTATTTGCCTTGAAATATCTTCCCTGGGTCCTTATCTTCCTGCTCTTCTGGGTGACAGTTGTTCCCAGGATCTCTGACTTCCCATTTTCTTAAGCAGGATGAATGGTCTCTTTAAGCACCAAAGCCCTGTAGATAATGCCCACTGTAAAACTCCCACTTCCAGTTATAAAATATCTCTCCCCCTTTTTTTTTAGAAGAATTTATTGATGATATCCCTCCCACATCCTTTTACTAGCCCTACAAAAATTGATTCATCTCTAGGCAGAGTATTTTGGAGGTGAAGTCTATAATGCTTCAGGTCTGTTTCTCCACAATCACTTAGGACTGATTTATACTTTCACTCCTGTCTCTTCATGTGCATTTTGAAAGAAATCTCTTAATGGTTTCTCAGCTGTTATTTTGTTGTTGTCATTTAATGTTTTGTTTATCTTTTTATTTCTATTTTCTGGGTTATTTTCGAGAGGAAGATAAACATTTCACGTCTGGTTTTCTTTCTAGGGATGTTTTCAATGCCTCTTTTTAATCTTTAATTTATTATTTGGCTCAGATTTTTGAGGTAGGTGATATTGGGTTACATTTTGAGGTTCTTTGATCTTTGGAACACTTTCTAAACACTTTCCCCCTGATGTTTCTGGATAAAGAATAGCTGTATTATTTGAATGTCTTTTACTTTATATTTGAAGGTCTTTTTCCTGGCTACTTATGGAAGTCGTAGTTTGTTAGTGTAATTGTTGAATTTAATCACTATATGTCATGGAGTATGCAGTAGAGGATTTGTTTTTCTCAAAGAGACTTGTGTATTGTTTCAATTGACATTTTGTCTTCTGTGTTCATAAATTCTAGGCAATTTTTAGTGTTGTTTCTTGAATTAAGGTGTTCAGGTTATTTGACTTGTGTTCTTCTGGGAGACCTATAAACCTCCAAGTTTTCTTTATGCATCCCGTCTTTCAAACTAAAGTTTTGCTTATATGGAGATATGATTTAAAAATATTTTTTGCTTTTCTCCTTTCATATTGTCCTTCATTCTGTGCATTTTAATTCGCAATCAGTTATTCTTTCTTTTCTTTTTTGATGAGAGTTACCACTATAGATTCATGTTTGTATAGATCATAAATTCTGTTTTCACAATTCTCATTTCTCTTTTAACCATTAAAAAACATACTATTGTGACTCCATACCAGTGGTTCTCAACCTTCTTAATGCTGAGACCCTTTAATATAGTTCCTCATGTTGTGGTGACCACCAACCACAAAATTTTTTTAGTTGCTACTTCATAACTGTAATTTTGCTACTGTTATGAATTGTAATGTAAATATCTGATATGCAGGATGTATTTTCATTGTTACAAATTGAACATAACCCACAGGTTGAGAACTGCTGCTCTATACTTTCTTGAGAATTCATAAGGTCCTCTGCCTCATTATATCTTGAACCATTTTCCTTTGTCTTATAATACTTATTCATCCATATCTCAATGTATTTTCTTGATCTAGGGACAATTTTCCTTTTTTTCCTTTTATAAACATTTTCCCTGTCAGTTTATCTATTTACAAAGACTTTATTTAAATGTTTTGAAATTTTATTAAATATTTCCTAATTACACACAAAAATTTTAACCATAATTTTTTTCTTAGTTTTGGGTTTCAAATTCTCTCCTTCCCTGCAGGTCCCTGACCCTTTTTGAGGCGGCAAATAATTTGATAACAATTATACATGTGAAGTCATGTAAAACATATATATATATATATATATATATATATATATATATATATATATATATATACACACACACACCATGTTAGAAGAAAACATAGACAAAAAAAACCAAGAAAAATAAAGAGAATAAAAAAGTATGCTTCAATGTGTATTTCAGAGTTCATTAGTTCTCTCCTTGGTGATGAATAGCATTTTTTATTGGGGGAATTATCTTGGATCCCTGTATTGATCAGAAAAGCCAAGTCTTTCACAGTTGATCATCCTTACAATACTGCTATTTCTTTGTACAATGTTCTCCTGGTTCTACTCACTTTACTTTGCATCAGTTCATATAAGCCTTCCCATATTTTTCTGCAACTATCCTGCTCATCATTTTTATAGCACAATAATATTCCATCACAATCATATACCACAATTTGTGCAGCCATTCTGCAATTGATGGACATACCCTCAATTTCCAAATCTTTGCTACCACTAAAAGAACTGCTATAAATATTTTTGTAAAAATAAGTCTTTGTGCTTTAATTTGATTTCTTTGAGTTACAGACCTAGTAGTGGAATTGCTAAGTCAGAGGGGTCATAGATTGTTTTATAGCTCTTTTGGCATAGTTACAAATTGTTTACCAGAATTGTTGTACTAATTCACAACTCCACCAACAGTGTATTATAGTGTCCCAATTTTTCCACATCCCCTCCAACATTTGTCATTTTCCTTACGTGTCATGTCAACCAATCTGATAGGTGTGAGGTGTTACCTCAGAGTTGTTTTAATTTGCATTTCTGTAATCAGTTGTGATTTAGAACATTTTTTATGTGATAATTGATAGCTTTGATTTTTTTTTTCTTCTAAAAAGTGCCTGTTCATTTCCTTTGACCATTTGTCAACTAGGGAATAACTTATTTCTATACATTTGACTCAGTTCCCTATATACTTGAGAAATAAATCCTTAGATAAATCTTCTGTAATTTTTTCTCTAGTTTTCTGTTTTCCTTCTAATTTTGGCTGTGTAAGTGTTCATTGTTCAAAACCTTTTAAATTTCATGTAATCAAAATTATTGATTTTACTTCTTATGATCATCTATTACTTATTTGGTCATAAACTCTTCCTTTATCTGCAAATCTGATATGCACATTTTTTTCACGTGCCCCTAATTTATTTATGATATCATCCTTTATTGTCTAAATCATTTATCCATTTTGACTTTATCTTGGAATAGGGTGTAAGACATTGATCTATACCTAGTTTCTGCCAATCTGCTTTCAGTTTTCCCAGAAGTTTTTGTCAAATATTGAATTCTTGTCCCTGAAACTGGGGTCTTTGAAAATATCAAACATTAGATTACTACTGTCATTTACTACTGTGTATTAGGTATCTAATCTATTCCACTGACCCACCACTCTATTTCTTGGCTGGTACCAGATTTTTTTTTGTATGATTATTGCTTTGTAATAGAATTTGAAGCCTGCTACTGCTAGGCTATCCTCTTTCAATTTTTTTCCCATTGATTCCCTTGACATTCTTGATCTTTGTTCTTCCAAATGAAGTTTGTTATTATTTTTATAGCTCTATAAAATAACTGTTTCAAAGTTTGATTGGTATGGCACTGAATAAGTAAATTAATTTAGATGTTTTTTAAAATTGGCATTTTTATTCTATTAGTTCAGCCTACATATAGACAATTAATATTTCTCCACTTATTTATAGCTGTCTCTATTTATGTGAAAAGTGTCATATATTTGTGTTCATATAGTCCTTGGGTTTGCCTCGGCAGGTAGGATCCCAAGTATTTTATATTGTCTGCAATTATTTCGAATGGCATTTCTCTCTCCTTCTCTTGCTGCTAGACTTTGTTGGGGGTATATAGAAACGTTGGTTTATGTGGGTTTATTTTACATCCTGCAATTTTACTAAAACTCATTATTTTTCATAATTTTCTTCCTTTACTCTCATTTTTAACCTAATTCTTCCTCTACCACTCTTATTTGATTTGAAAATGATGTTTAGCTCTTCTAGAAATTTTTATTGGCTTTGTGTCCAATTCACATATTATTTCCTTTAACGTTATGCTTGTAGCTCTTCAACATTTTACTGTAAATGCTAACTATGGCAATATGACAAGAAGAAGAAATTGAAGGAATAAAAAAAGGCAACAAGGAGGCAAAATTATTTTTCTTTGCAGATAAAATGTTGTTACACATAGAGAACCCTTGAGAAGCAACTAAAAATCTGTTGAAACAATGAACAACTTTTCACATAGAGAAACATATAAACAATTGGAGAAATATTGATTTTTCATGTGTAGGCTGAACTAACGGAATAAAAATGCCAATTTTTAATAATGTCTAAATTAATTTACTTATTCAGTGCCATACCAATCAAACTTTGAAATAGTTATTTTATAGAACTATAAAATAATAACAAAATTCATTTGGAAGAACAAAGGTCAAGAATATGAAGGGAATCAATGGGAAAAAATTTGAAGGAAGGTAGCCTAGCAGTAGCAGGTTTCAAATTCTATTACAAAGCAACAATCATCAAAACAATCTGGTACCAGACAAGAAATAGAGTTGTGGATCAAAATGACAATTCTGACTTCCTGACTATAGGCCTGTTGCCCCCTCAACTGCATACCAGTTCTTTTTTCTTTTCTCTAACTCACAAACCTACTTCCCATAGTGACTTTTCCAAACCTTCTTTAATGTCCTCTTTCCCCTTACTATCTCTATTCAAGAGAATCTTGTTCTTCCTCAAAAATGGAGACCATCTGTCATCATCTGTCATGAGCTTGTTTTTTTCTGAGTCTTTGATAAAGAGATGGCCACTCAAAGACAAACAATTTCATTTGTAACCTTGTTTCCATTCAATGTCATCTCTGGCAGCTAATCCTCTCATTAATCTCTCTCCTAATCTTCAATGTCTCCCTATCTACTTAATTTCTTATTGGTGCCTACAAACATTCCATCATTAAAAATCCCTTTACTACATCCTGCTATCCACTCAAACTCTTATCTTAAATCCCTTCTCTAATTCAGAGCCAAACTCAGAAAAAGACCATCTATACTCGTTGCATCCTTTTCCTTTTCTTCCAAATAATTTTTCAACCCCTCAAAATCTGGCTTCCTGCCTCAGTGCTCAATTGTACCAGCTGTAGCTCCTAATTGTGGTCTTTTCTCAATATTCATCCTTCTTGGCTTCTCTTTAACATCTGACACAGTTGACTACTCTCTCTTCCTAAATAATCTATCCTCCTTGGGTTTATGGTGACTGTTCTCTTTTGTTTCTCCTGCCTGTCTGGTCCGTTCCTACCAGTCTCCTTTTCTCAATCATCATCCATACCTCACTCCCGTAACTGTGGGTATCTCCTAAGTCTCTGCTATAAGACTTGTTTTTTCCTTCTATTGGAATCTCATCAGCTTCGCTGGGTATAGTTATTATTTCTATAGCCCTCAGAACTACATATAGAAAACCCTCAGTTCTCTCTCCCATATTTTGAGTTCCACTCCCATATTACCAATTGCTATCAGACAACTTCACCTTAATGCTTATTCTTACAGGGTAGGCATCCCAGATCCAACAAGTTCAAAATAAAACTCTTTATCTTCCCTTAATAAACTGGTCCCTCTTCCAGACTTCCTCCATGGGTCACCACCATCCTTTCTGTTACTTAGATTTGCAACCTTAGAATCATAAACTCTTTGAGATCAAAGATTATTTCATTTTTTGTCTTTGAAATACCCGAGCCCAACCAAGTGTCTAACACTATTGTACTGCCTGGTACTAACAGGTGTTTAATAAATGTGTATTGGTTGACTAGTTAATTTCACATCATTATATCTAATTAGATGCTAAGTCTTGTGGAAACTACCTTAATAGCATATTTCATATATGTTCTCTCTTTCAATTCACATAGCTTCTACATTAGGAGAATAGGAATTATAGTCTTTGACTTTGTCCCCTTAGAATACTTAATTTTCTCCCACTTAGTGGATTCATTTAATCATTAATTTTCAGTCCCTCTTCATATTATCATGTATATTCCTGTACATGTGTATTTGTTTCCCACCTCCCAATGCACTCCTAATAAGTCCAAAGTCAGATTCGGAGGGAAAGGACTGATTTTTATTTGAAATTTTGTATTCCCCAGATGTCTAACACAGTGCCCTAAATATAGTAAGTGCTTAGTATATGCTTGCTGAGTTGTCCCATATTTCTTAACTACACTTTAAAATGTACATTTTGTTCAAACTACCTAAGAGTTAGAATAGGAATTCTTAATTTGTATTGTATCGTGGGCTCTTTGGCAGCCCTCCAAAACCTATGTATCCCTTCTCAGAATAATATTTTTAATTGCATAAAATAAAACACACAGGATTCCACAATGGAAACTATTCATCATATTGAAATATTGTTATCAAAATCTTTCAAAAACAAGTTCAAGGTTAAGAATCCTTTGGTTAGATAGAGCAACCAAGCACTGTATTTTAATAAAATCATCATTTTTCTCCTTGTGTGGATTCCAAGTCTCCTCACTGTCTGGTTTATGATGGCAACAGCTGAGAAAGAGGAAAGTACTGGAATGATGTCAGGTATAGGCTAGAGCTAAATACAAGATCTGAGGGAAGGATATTCCTCCAATTATGTTTGTGCATATGTTAGTGGGGAGGGAATAGCTGGATTCTCTAAATTAATTACCAATACAGTTATCTCTGGCCTAGTTGATTTAATCACAGAAATTAAAGTATAAATAACAAGGATGATCAGATAAATAACAAGGATGATGATGAGTTAAATAAAGTGTAAATATGAGCTAATAATAACTAGCACTTATATAGCACTTTAATGTTTGCAAAATGCCTTACAAATATCTGATTTTATCCTCACAACAATCCTAAGAGGTAGGTGTTATGATTATACACATTTTTACAGATGAGGTAGTGGAGGCAGAGAAAGATTAAGTCACTTGTGCTGGGTCACACAACTACTAAGTGACTGAGGCTGAATTTCACCTCAGGTCTTCTTGACTTCAGGTCTAGCACTCTATTCACTACACCACTAGGTGCCAATATGCCAATATATTGTCATCTCTATGAACTGTGAAAATATTTCCATGATTGAATTGGAAGGACATCTGGTCATTGACTGGGAAGAGATTGCCCACAACCCTGGTAAGCATGAAAAAAAGTAAATCTGCAAGTGCCAGAATTCATTTCAAGGAGGAAATTTAGAAGTTTTGTGGAACACAGATGTCATTTTTCTATTATAGTGCAGTAAAGAGAAAAGGAATTTTTATTTCCTCCACCTCCCTGCCCTGTAACTGTAATTAATTTAGTCCTTAGTAACTAAGGGCTAAGAACTTCTGTGAAAGCAACAGAAGGTGTAAACTCTGTCTCCTGTTGCTGACATAGCAGGAAGGGGTTAGCTGAGACAGGAAGCCAATGTGTGTATGTGTATTTAAGAAGAGCCCAGAGAAGAGACAGTCAGAATCAAGAATTTTTACTCCTGGTGGAAGAAGCTGTTCTGCTGAGAGATCTGGTGAAGCCTGGAGTTGCCTGGAAAGGCAAAGTGGCTGCTGCCTGAAAGGCTGAGATTTCTTCTGGGTCCTTGGACCAGCTGACCTGCTGAAGGACTGAAGAAGCATGACCAGGATAAGACTTTGTTAGTTTGTGGCTTGGTTGATCCTTGAGTTCCCAGCAACAGAAGTTGTGAAGGTTTTGAGATGTGCTGGGCCCTATGAACTTCAGTGTGTACAAGGAACTGCCCAGAGGACTGGTCAAGGACCTGGGAGTGTAATAGTAATTGGTTTAGCAGGATACTTAGCACTTAGTACTAAGTGGAGGGACAGTACTAAGTGCTAAGTGTGGAAGGTGCAAACTCTGTCCCATTGTTGAGAAGGCATGAACTCCCCTGTTGATGTAGAAGAAGGGGATTGGCTGAGCCCCTGTTGATGTGGAAGAAGGGGGTTGGCTGAGGTGTGTACA